>CM036256.1:25322282-25976657 GCA_020698575.1 Bostrychus sinensis
GGACGGAGACGGACGTACAGCGCTGCACCTGTCCTGTGCCATGGCCAATGTGGTCATCACACAGCTGCTCATATGGGTGAGTAAAGGGTCAGCTTTAAGCAATGCGATTTAGGACCACCATATGAAAGTTAGCATCTAACAGTTAGGACACACCAACCCTGTTTGGGCTGCTTTATACAAACTGGAGTTATTTCTTTAGAAAGACTGAGGATCAAAAAAGTTAATGCTGCCTGCCGGAAAAAGATCCCTGTGAATCTGTGAAGTCTGGTCAGTTGAGTTATTTCACGGAGGATGGAAAGTTCACCAAACAATAAACCAAATGCAGGAGGTGTGTTCTTTGATGGCAAAGTATTCACAGCTAAATTATGTTGCTTATATATTTGATGTGCCTGTATGATTGTAATTGATACAATATTTTTTTTATTACAAAGTATTTACATTTAATTTATGGGATCCTTATTTGTCTAGGAACCACATCATTTTGTGAGGTTAAGATGGAAAGATTGAAAAGATAATTCAGGACCATTGCCCTCATAATACTTTCAGTACATTTGGTAACCAGAGTTCAGGCTTAATATGTACCAAACTGTATTAGACAAGATCGTATTAACAATTATTGCATCAGTTAATTCATCCTCATCCTGCATAAACTCACACTTTAATTGTACCATTTCTGCTGTGAAATTTTCCTTCCAGTACGGCGTGGACGTGAAGAGCCGGGACGCCCGTGGCCAGACCCCTCTGTCCTATGCCCGTCGAGCAGGGAGCCAGGAGTGCGCGGACATCTTAATCCAACATGGCTGCCCCAACGACAACAGCACCCTGGCCTCTGTGCCCACACCCAACATGAGCCGCCGCAACCCCAACATCAACAACAATAACGCGCAATGCGAGCTCAACCGCAGTATTAGCATCATGTAGGAGCCATTCGTAGACCCTGACCCACCTTGTTAATTCCTAATATCCTCCTCTGTCCCACTGTGTAGCCATTGTAAGACAGAAATTTAGTAGGGACAGACATTTTTGGTTGGTTGATATTCCACTACGCTGAAAAACATAGGAGATTCGGGTTTGGACATCCATTGTGTTATATTATTTGTAATTGTTTTGTAAAATAATTCAGTTTGGTATTAAGCTTTTTTTTTTTTTTTTTGTTTAAGCGTCAACCAAACAAATGACTAACTTTGGCATTCATACCTACACGAAAGCATTTTCTTCATGCTTGAAAATTCACTTTATTGTCTTCCCCTTTTGCGAACATGTACCGGTTTCATAATGAGCGTGCATGAGAACTTCCTTCAAATCCCAATAACATAAAACTGTGAGGAATAGTTTTTCAAGTGACAAATGTGAGAACAGAAACTAAATCTTCCATAATATCACAGCTTTAGTAATGATGCATGTCTCGAGCGCAGCTATCAAACTCTTGACATACAATTCATATACAAAGGCAAAGCAATTATAGTTGAAAAGTCCAAATGATTTAGATACTTAATTTGCAACAAAATGGGTTTAGATCCTCATAAAGGGTTTGATTGCAGAATTCCTGTTGGGTAAAAGTGAGTCATTTCCTCTGCCACCCTTATAGTGATCCTCCAGCGAAAGTGTCCGTAACTATAAGGAAATTACGGGGCACCATGTTTTATGACCATTGAGTCACACCGCTTTTGTTAATGTGCCTCTTCAATCAGATTTCATTCAGATTCCACCATGTGATTGAAACATTGAAATTGTTCCATTATGATCTCTTTGTTGCAGTCATTTTTCGATTGATTAGATTGTGTTGATAATTGTTTGATATAGATTTCACACAAATTTCAAAGCAGTAGCCTACTGGAATATCCCTTCACCTCCTGTGGCCTGAAAGTACTAGATTTTTTTTTCACCAAGAGCATTTCCTCTATAGTTGCTGTGAAATAGCCTACATATGTGGCACGTTATGTGTGTCTATGTAAGTTTGGGAGCTTGTGTGTGCATCTGTGCACATCTGTATCACTGAGAGTAGAAGAAAGGTGGACTAATAGCGTCACATGATATTTAGAATGTATCTGTAAGGTTGGCAGTTCATGCAGTGATTTCTATATTTACAAACGATTCAGATGACTTGAAAGTGTACTACATTGTCAGTCTCACATGTGAGGAACTTAAGGAACTGGCCCATGGATGTAGCTTATTCTACTTAATGTAGCTGTTTTTGGGACCAATTCTACCAATGGCCATTTGTGATTTTGCTGAAAAAAAATCCCATGAAGCCTGATTTATTTATTTTTTGTCTAGGCTTATATCTTTCATATTTTTTTATTTTTTATTCTGGTGTCTAAAAATGGCAGAACATAATGGGAGAATTTGAGAACAAATAAGCTGTGGCTATTGTGTGCTTGCTCTGTAGGTGGCATAATATAGAAATAAACCAGGACCTTTTTGGCATCAGTGAGCAGCTGAAATAAAAAATCAATGGTGACCATAACAAACTCAGGATCCACTTCTGATACATCCATGAGCCTGACAGTTAGTCTTAGCAGAAAGATTAGTAGCAAGAGGCAGGTGGCTTTGTTTGCTACTTTTTTGCTTTACAGAAAATTTGTTAGGGGATTTTTTAGATGTGCTTGTCTTTGTCTTGTGAAATAGGCTTGGGGTTATTAGCAAGGGGCAGCTAACTTTACTTTAAAAATGTTGGCAGTGTTTTAAATAAATTATGACTGTTGTATTGTTTACACAAAAAAATACAGTTGTTGGGAGGTTATAGCTTAGGCACATGTTTAAGGTAACCCTACCCTTAGCTGGTTTATGCCTTGATGGTAAGTTAACTCACATTAGTCCATCTCCTTCTAGTCCACTTTTCTTCCACCCTCTCTGGTGTACGTCTGTGAACCTGTGCAACAAAGTCTCTCAACTCTTCTATTCAAAAACATAATAGAAAGTAGGATGACCAACATCTTAGATCATAACTGTGCGTGTACAGAGCTGTAAAAAGTAGTTAATGTTGCTTCACCATAATCCTTATATGAACAGCAACTTTTAGAGTAATCTAAAACCCCTTCCTTACCCCTTTTTCCTTATACCCGGCCTAAACGCCTATAAGCAGCCTAAACGCAGGGACTACAACAAGCAGCAGATATGACTGAAATGTAGAAGCGATTTTTAGAGCAGAAAGCATAGTTTTGACACTTGATGCATTAATACAAATGCGAGTATCCATATTACTTCGAACATGATAAGCCATTTGAGTCACACTTATAACTGAAGGGAGTTTGTTGATATCTTTGTTCCCTTTTATTGACTGCCATCGTTTTAAGCTTTTATAAAACCAGGATATTTGTTTACAATAACTTGGTACTTTATTTTACAGTATTTCAGTTAATTAATTAAAAAGTGGTCACTATCGAAATAATATGACATTTTGGGGAATATATTGTGCAAAATTGAGAGTATATTGATGTTAAGTTACAAGCTAGGCAGTTAGCATTAGCATTACATAGCAATTTTTTTTCTTCAAGATTATGTCAGTTTTAAAAGTATTTGTTTATGTTGCTTTGTTTCAATCAAAATGTAATTATTTAGTATTTCTATAAGTGTTGTGAAATTATCTTTATGCTTCCTGTTTTCCGTCTTGATGCTAAGCTAACTGTCCTATACTAACAAACGCTAAACCTGTATAGCTCTCAACTGTTTATGTTGCATTGTTTGCAAACAAAATGTACAACTGTTGAAAGAGTTTGGAAGTGTCGATTTACTTTTATGTTAGTTTTTTTTTCTGTCTTGATCTCAAGTCATATGCTAACAGACGCTAAATCTAAAAGGCTCTCGATACAAAGGGAAATATTTGTTTTCCTCAAAATGTCTGATTATTTCTCCAAGATAAAACACTACTACTAAAAGTTCAACTGTGTTTCACGTGTACTGTACAGCGGTACTAGCCTTATTTTTGATCTGATTACTTGATCTAGCTTGTTTATTGAGTCCGAGGGGGTTATTAGGTAAACGTGTACAGTGATTTCCTGATATTTACAAGATGTTGATGCCTAAAACACTAGGAACCTGCCTAACTCTCCCTCAACATGAAGTGTACATATTAGCTTTTTCTGCTCTTACGAAATTCAACTGGTTTTTGGTCAACAGTACTTTTTGACCCTCAAACCATAATTTTAATATGTTGTTTATGTTTGTTTCTTTTTAAGCATATTTTAAGGTACTTTGATTGTGGTCTCTTGACATTAACCGACCATCTTTGGTACTTGTGTATAATGATGTACATTTGACATATTTATAATGCAGTATGTAAATATATTTTTTTGTTTTTGTTTAGTTGAATTTGACCTATTGTAATTCCTTTTGCGTTCAGAACGTGATACAAAAGCTAAAGAGTAACTTGTATGCTTGGATGCTTGGCTGACTGTTGACCTATTAATAAACACTCAAATAAAACAATGTAGCCTTCCCTGAAGTTAGGGAAACGGATATTTGTCCCGTCTAAGTGCTCTTCATTCTTCATCATGTGTTACAATTGATGTTCAACATGCCATTTTCCTTGTTCCCACCACCTTTTGCAGGCTTTGTGGAAACACTGCAAGTTGGATTCCCAAGACAATTGGATGCTTCTGAACGCAACTGGATACACATAGAACCACACAACCTACAATCAGAAAACCAGCATTACTAGCATATAGAGAATAAACTATCTCTGGACCAATGAAATCTAAAAAACAGTATAACCAAGTGGACAAAAAAATGCATCATATTCAATCTACCTCATTGAAAGTATAGACAGGATTTCAACCTACTGAAAAGTATTGTCCAATTAATAGACCTATATCGCTTCGCAAAGTGAGTGGGCCTTGTTGGCCAGGCAGGGTCAGCCCTATGTTCCCACATTTCTAAGATTTAGGGTTATCATGCACCATTTACCAAAAAAGTGCATTTACATGCATTTCTCTATCCTGGTTATGCGCCTTATCCCGGTTATGACAGTATTCTGGATATGACGCTTACATGCACTCCAGGATACTCATATCCCTGTATAAATGACAAAATATAGTATCCTGAGATTTTAGGGGAGTCAAGTGTATGTGTGGGTGCTCGGCGGCATATATTAAGGCTGTAGTGTAGCAATAGTTTAGTTTAGTGAGCAGTGGGACTGTGAAACTGTAACCAGGTCCAGCACAGAACATAAAGGTGGCTATATTGCTAGATAGATTGCGCCGCTTTCTTCAGTATTACTAGATTAACAGTTTTGAAAGCCTAGGTACAAGTTTCAGTTGCTGTGGCAATGCATGGATTTATTATAGATGTTATTATACATCCATGTGGCAAAGTTACCGCTTGCGCCATGTCTGTTTTGTTGCATCTCTTGAGTTTGCACACGCTCAGTACGTCAGGTGAGGTCAGAAACCAGAATACTGAGTTTACATGCCATAGTATCCCGGTTACTATCAGAGTTTTCAAAGTCAAGTATCCAGGGTTCTCATAACCAGGATACTGGCACATCCTGGATACTGAAATCAGGATACTGTGTTTACATGCACAAACACAAAACCAGGATACTTAAAAAACCCAATCATAACCAGGATACTCAAGTACATGTAAATGCAATCAATAATAATTCAGAAATGTGGGAACACAGGACTGTGGAAACAAAGAGCCTAAAAAAAAAACAATCTCAGAAATGTGGGAACATAGATGCACTCCTTGCCAGGTTAACAATTTCCAAAACATACTTGAATTCAACTGTTAAAAAAAAGAAGCCTGTTATGTTTTATTACATTTAGTTACTTCTTTCTCTTTTTGCACAATGCTTAAAGACAGAACTCTAAATTGTTATTTGCATAGATTTTCAAGATGTCCAGGTTTAACAAACAAAACGTATGCAATGTTCAACGATCCTGACACAATGGCTACTAATCTTTGTTCAGGTCTAAGTACTCTCTGTCATCATGTGTAGATGTAAAACTTCACTTGATTTATTTAATTTGGCTCCTATCCTTGCAGCTGAGTCCATGACATGCTCTGGTCCACTATTTACTCATATTTATCCATTCATAAGGCTATTTTTTTTTTTTTTTTTTTTTAAAGACCTTGTTCATTTAAAGATACAGTGCCCCCTCTGATCCTTGCCCACCTCTGCTTCCTGTGCCAGCTCCCTTAAGCCCTTAGGAAAGTGCAGCAGCCAGCTCCTCCACTTCCTGCTCCTTAGAGACCCCCAGCAGTCGCTCAAAGAGGATTAGAGACTCCGAGCCGGGCTTAGTGTCAACCCTGAGTGGGAAAGTGAAAGCTCTGAGTGTTGAGAGGAGTCAGGCCCGCACTAATCCACTTCTTATTTCCTGCTAATCTTGTCTGAGCATATCTTCATCCCCTTCCTCTCTCTGTCGACTGCCTTTGTCTGTGCTCTATCACCTGGCTCTCTTCGGTGTGTCCTCTTCCTCCCTCAGCATGGACCGAACATCGAGCCACAATGCGCCGGGTCAGGCTCAAAGGCCATGAATACTATCACAGGACTGTAAACCATAGAGGAGCATTTCACTAGAGGGAAGATAATTGAGCTGAACTGTGGTGGGTAAGTTGAGGCTGATGCATACACAGATCATTTAGGCACAATGGGGAAATTTAGATTGACAAAAATTTGAACTCACAGTAACAGAAAAAAAAATGCATTCTTGGACCATATGAGTAAAGTTGAATTGAAGTTGAAATCAATGCTACTTATTCACAAACTTTTCCAAATTTCTAAGGAAAAAGCCCACCTGTCTGAATTTATTTTATCTTACTTTTGAGACAATCCCTCGTGTTCTGCCCCAATTATTAACCATCTTAAAGTCAAAACTACACATAACAAAGTTGCATATTTCCTTCAAACCATGAGTTTTAATGTTTTGTATCAATTATTTGCAAAGCCTTACCTGCTCTCATCTACATCCCACATTTGTTCTCTTTCAGCAAAACACCCTCTGCTGCTAATTTATAACTACAGCGCGTGTGTTGCTCGGTTACACCCAGGCCACTCATGTTTTGGCGGTTGTGACGGCTCGGGCTCTCGCTGCGCTGCTGTGTGTTTGGATATTTCATCAGGGCCTGAGCTAAACAGTGAGGAGGGCTCTCGGCCGCCCACCTCTTCTCAGACAAATTGCCTCTCTCGATTGCAGAGGTGGGTCCGGCCCTGATGGATGGCACAACAAAGACCTGACGGGAGCCCATTTGCAAACATTAAATCCATATTTCCATATCGTTTACGACCAACAGTTTGTTTAGTGATGCAGTGTCTTGTAATGTAAATGTTTCAACAAGATGCAACATGTCTCTCCACTTTGATTTCTCTTCTCACACAGATCGAACTAAGATCTAAATGCAACTGGACAGACATACAGCCGATCGGAATTTGGGGGATATTATGGATAAACTATTGTACTTTGTCAGATAAGATTCCATTCTAATTCAGTGGGAGAGGTTACAGAAACTTAATGGGTCTGGCATCCATCCTTTAATCTTGTGGTTCTCAAACATTGGGTTGGGATCAAAAAAAGTTGGATGGGGGAGGTTTTATTCAGGTTGCCAACAAAATGAATAACTGAATAAGAAGAAGGACAAAGAAATGGTAAAAGTATACAGCTTCTTCTAAAAATTGGTAATTGGTATGTGTAGGAAGGAGACTATGACTTAAGAACTGGGTCCCATGGGGCCTTTTCAAGGAAAATTGGGGAATCAAAATGCCATGGTAATCATGATATTAACATGACTAATATTGGTGCTGTAATTGTAATATAATCAGATGCACTAGTTGAAGTGGTGAAACATATAATACCAATACAACCAGTTAATAATGTATTAGAGTTTAGTTGTTCATTCACTTTTATAACAACTAAAACATGATTTTATCTAAACAACAGTTTATTTAAGAGTATACAAATCTGCATCATGAAATAGTTTTAAATAAAATGGGTGAAAAAGGTGTAGGAAACCCTGCTGGACCCCCTTTTAACAGTAATTACTTCCTGACCACTGCCCTTGTGCTCCCCCCACACGTCACCTCCATTCATCAATTTCAGTTCCATCATGTCCCACCACTCCATCCATGTCCTGCACACTTATTACCATATCTGTTATCTGTTATTACCATTTCTGTAGTAGACATGATTTCAGGCTTATATCTCCTATACTTCCATTCTGTTGGCCCCTGTTGTATCTTAAAGTGGACAAGGTAAGCTTTAAAACGACATGACGATGGGTGTGTAGCTTTGGCAACATCCATTTTAGCTTTGGCTGCTTTTGCAAAATGTACTTTTTATTTAAAAAATGTTCAGTAGTACAGCAAACTGGATTGGAACCAAGACCTTCTGGTTGTGAGGTGAATGTTCTTCCCATTTTAAGACACACTCAGTTTAGAAACACTTATCTATGTATTTGGACTGAGCAAGGAAGTCTGTGTACCTAGAGAGAATCCACTGAAACACAGTAAGGATATTTTTGCTCACTTAATTTACATGAAAAAAATGCAACTTTCTTTCTCATAGGAAGGCATCTCAACCAACCTAAAACCTCTCCCTAATAACCTCCTCTCTCCTCCTCCCAGCTCCTCACACCTTCTCATTCCCTTCCATTGTCTTGTATAAATGCTCTTTTTGCCACCGCTCTCCTCTCTCTTTTTCTCCCCCCGTTGGCTTTTGCTGCGTTTCTCTGTTAATTTGCCTGAGAATGCATTAGCTGTAATGAAGGCTGAGGGCCGAGGGAATCCTCCAGGGTTCCATTAATCATCGGCCCTCAGACAGCCAACCTTGATTACAAGTGGCAAGAAATTCATTAGACCCGCGCCTCTGACAACTCTTATCTCCGCCACTAGATCTGACTCATTAGGCAGCCAAATTAAAGCTATGATGGCCCTGATCAAACTCATCGCTTGTTTATCTTGTGCGATTTGATGCATCTGCCCATACATCACTGTAGCCGTAGCCGCGGCCAGGGCTGGACCCTCCAAGGAAGTCAGGCCGGAGTCCGTGATGTTAGCAGACACTTCTCCGAACCAGCAGACAGTAATGAGCCGCTCTCTCCAGGTGGAGCTGGGGAACAGTTTCTGTGTGGAAGCTGTGATGGTTCAATTTGGAGCAGGAGTGATATACAGGGTACAGAGGCTGAGGTGTGCAGTCAGGATATTGAGATTTGGATTTAGAGTTCAAGTTTCTGATTTAAATAACTTGGCATTGGCATTTTTTGAGTAGCTAAATTTGTTTTTACAAATACAAATGAATAACCTTAAAAGAGTGTGTGGTCAATCTTTTATCCAGGTCAGAACATTTGGATCCTGGTTCTCTGGGCTTGTTGTGTAATGTTGTCCATACAAAACTAATAACTAATATTTTCTTTGCAACAATAAGGAGAGATAAATCAGTCATATATTATCATCCACTTCTGTTAGAGCTGGCTCCACTTCCACTAAGTCCTTTCTTTCAGTGATTGTCATAATCTTTGACAGTTTTATACACTGAATGCCCTTCCAGACACAACCCTTTTCATTTATCCAGGCTTAGGACTGACAGATATGTTTAATTTTTTAATCCATGTAGGGAATTTAAAACTGTGGCCTCCTGCACCGGTGACAGGAGAGCTAGCCGCCTCACTAATGGGTTAGTTTAATGTTTAAATAATGAATGTAAAGAAAGAAAAAATGTTGATGACTACAAAGATGTGATTCACTGTATCTGTTACATTAAAACCTTGTCCACACTCAAATATTTTAGTTTCTTTTGCTGCTTTTTTAAGTAGCATCGCCCTTCTTTTAGGATCTGTGTTGTAGTGTGGACACTCTTGGATCTTGGAACAATGTTTTATTTGTTTCTAAATGTGAACATATATAGTCTAAATCTCCAAATTCAGACATTGTTTTCCCAATGTTTTGTCTTGTTGTCACATATGATAGTTGTTACATCGTTCATGACTATTTTAAATGACACATTTAACTTTCAATTTTATCACAAGCTCAATTCTGATAGCTTTACACGTGCTGTTAAGGGCTGAATACTGTAAAGCCAATCAATAGCGTAACAAGTCCAGATTAATGTAAGCAACAATTATTACTAAACATAAAAAAGGGTGTCAAATACAAATTAATAAGAAAACTACCCCCCCATGCTGACAGTGAGTTTGGGTCTTTATTTATCAACTGCTGTAGCTAGCTTTCTAAAGACCACATAAAACCATCACATCTCATTCTTAAGAAAATATTCTGTGGTCATGTATAAAACAGGGATAACGTCAGAATTACATTTCATTCAACTTCAGAAGATAAAGATATGACAATGGGCTAAATTTGAGAACAAATGAACAGTGTGAGCCTTAGTGCCTTTCTCCTGCCTCTGCTCCAGGTCACCACCTCTGTTCGTTCATAAACCTGGAATAGCTGCTGCACACTGCTGTGGAATTGACCGGCTGTATTAGTAGCTCTTAGATCATAATCATAACATGTTCCACTGCCTTCATCCCGGTGCCACAGTCCTGAGCGCTGAAGTAGGACTCAAAATAAAGTCTGCTACTCATGGACGCCCTGTCAGAGGTCAAATGGAGAGAAATTACTGTCATTGTACAGTGCAAGGCTACAATTTTTATTCTTTGAAATATGATGTGAGATAAGTATTCTTGCTTCTTTTCTGCAAGGTGTTGCTACTGAAATATTATACCATTAAAATATCTAAAGCATTTAACCGTATCATCACAGTCTAACAGGTGCTACTTGGATTGAGGCCTGGGTCTATTTTGGAAACAGAAGAAACCAATCACTTTTATCTAAGCTAAGATTTTACATTTTTTTCAAATCCTTCAAATGGGAGCTATCTTTGGAACCAGTTCAGAGGAGCATTGTAAACCCAAAGCCATGCATACTGAGAATAAAACATCAAACACGTTTCCCCTTTTCCTGCAATGGGAGAGATTTGTGGTCAGGTATTATATTTTTATGGTTTATAAAGTAAATTCGGCGCTGATCTAGGAAATTCCCATATTTGGTAAAACGGATATTGACATAAGCCAGGAGTATGATTTTATTGGTGAAGAAAAACGTGCTGTAGTGAGAATATTTTTGAAGGCCTACGTGAATAGTTGGATTTTATGGATTACGATAAATCGTATTATCAATAGGTACTAACATAACATTTGATTTATTTTTTGCAATATTTTGATAGTAAAACTGTTTCTCCATTTTGGTTTAGCCGCGTATTTTGAGGTTGTTAATTGTGGCGTGTGCGCATGGCTGCTGTCTGTTGTACTGATGGAGAAGTTCATTACTGCGTGTTGTCTAATGAGGAGCCATCAGTCCACCTCACACAACATGGCTTCCCACAGACAAATCAATCACCACTGTAGTTTAAAAGGCATATTTCAAGTCACGGCTGATTTCGAAAAAGGTGGGAAAAACAAATGCGTAAAACGAGGCGTGACGCGTAAGATTACGCACGAGATTTGGAACGTTTGGAAGAAATAGAGACTCCAATTTTCTCCGACAGCCAACAGAAATTATATGTATTTATTTTTAAATGCTCAAATTATAGCCACAAAGCTGCTTTTGTTTTTGGATTCTAATTTAGGATTAATCCGTTGTGCGTGAAGTAGGCCATATTTTCATTTTGACTTCTAGAAATCCTTCAGAGTGGTAGTATTTCATGCGTAAAAATGATTGAATCTTAATTTCATATTTTATATAAAGCGATTTATTAGATCATTATACTTTACACTTGTCCCATTGTTTTGTCATTATTTCCTTCATCTCTCTTTTTTTTCTTCCATGGACCGCTGTCAAACGTGGTCCCCACAGTTTGCCAAACAAAATGTCTCCAGTAACATGCAGATGTGCTCAACAAATTGTACGAAAACACAAAACGGAGAAAAGTCACAAAATGAACATGCACAACAGAAACAAGAGAACAGTTTGGCCCCACATATAAATACTTAAAAAATCTTTACAGTCTTATGACATAGTGCCCATTTGAATCCTTATTTTTCGCCATACACATTATTTACATATTCACACGACAATAAATAAAAAGGACAGCTGTTTGGCTCTGAGAGAGTCCCAAAGCAACTCCTTGTGCTTCATGCTACAGTTTTCTTTAAGTGTCCTCAGTCCGCAGCTCTTCACGGCCTGCTCCCCTGCTCTATCTGCTGGTGCTGACTCCTCACCGCGAACCTGTTGACGTGCACCGGGATGGGCACCACTATTTTGGGGTTCCTGACCGGTTCCCCCGAGCGATTGTTGACGTTCCCGGCTTTGATGCGTTTCCACTTGGCCCTGCGGTTCTGAAACCAGATCTTGACCTGCACCTCGCTCAGCTTCAGGGCGTGGGCGATTTGCGAGCGTTCAGTGAGCGACAGGTATTTTTTACAGTGAAACTCCTTCTCCAGTTCCAGCAGCTGTTCGCTCGTGAAGGCCGTTCGTCTGCGCCGGCTTTTCCCCGCCGAGCCCCCGCCCGGCAGCGCCTCCTGGGAGCCGCTCTTCAGCTTGCTCTTCTGGGACAGGGAGCCGCAGTTGTTGCCATCAGAGAAGCTTTCGTTCTCGCTGTCTCCGGAGCTGTCCTCTCTCTCGCTGCACGCCGTGTCCCCGGACTTTAGCTCCAACTTTTCGTCGTCGGAGCTGTACAGTTTGGTCTCACCTGAGGAGAGACACACGGCACGAGGCGCGTTCAATTAAGCTAGTAAACTTTGTAACTGCGTCACAAATGAGCTAAAGTTGCTACTTGTGAAATATGATGCTAATAGGCCCTTAAGCTAGGTTTCAATTAGCCTACTTTGTTTATAGGCAAAAGCTAAAATTTTACTCATTTAAATTACATATTTATTTTTATAATTAGTCTAAATTAAATAAAAAAATGGTACACAACAAGTAGGGGGATAACTCTAAATATAGCCTAGCTTATGTATTCAAAAATATTAATTTTAAAACATAGGCACGTACAGTCAAGTGCATTTAAAGGCTGACCATTTTAATTTAATTGACACATTTTAAACATTTTTATTCATGGCCTGTATCTGTGCTGTCACCTGATAAATTCGTGTAGCTAAAAAAAAAAAAAAAAATCTATTAGGTACCTTTTAACAAAATCAACATGACACCACATAGCAAAAGGACTTTTTGTTTCTTTTAAAAATGAAAGTTACTTTCATTTTAACAAGTTCATTCAATATTTTTAAGACTGCACAAGCTTGTGGGTAAGTTATTGTGTTTTGTTAAATTGAGGCTTCATGTTGGGAAAAAATGACCAAGCTAATTCTTTTATTGAGATTTTGGTTGCAATTACCTGGCAAAATATTGACATTTAGCTAAAAGGTACCTTTCAGTGAGCAGTCTTTTACACATTGCCAGCCATAGCACGAGAAAAAAAAGCAGACTGTAGAATTGTTAACCTGCAGAAAGATTAATTCCTCAGGCTTTAAAGAACTATTTTTGTTGAGTAGGGTCTCGGACGTCCAAGTCAAGGGTCAAAAGTAAACTTAGGCTATAACCTCAGGCGCTTACTAGTGGACCAAAATACGCTGTTTAACTAGAGAGCCAACTTTTGACTTTTTTCTCCACAGGTTGGTCTGTACACGAGGCTCACCTGAAATGGTCTGGAAAGTGTCGGAGAAGTTGAGCAGCTCTGCGCCCTTATCCCGGCCGTGTCCCTCGTCTCCATGCGGGCTCTCCCCTTGCCTCCGCGCCCCGGGCTCCGCTGCGCTCAGCCGCGGACCGGGCAGCTCCTGAGGCGGGTAGAAACTGTCAGGTGGGTCCGAAAAACTCGGCATGGTTGTGGTTAGCGCCACCATAGACGGCACTCCGGCTTGTCCCAGACTGGCGCAGAACGTGTTGGTGAGACGTCCGGCGAAAGAAGCCAGCGGCGCTAGGGGAGGGATACCGGATGATAAAGGCGAGTGGGATAAAGCTTGCGGGATAACCAGAGGTCTGTATGGCATGAACATGGGGTAGCCCGTGTAGAGCAGGTGTCCCGGTCTGGGCTGAGGCGTCCCAATGAGAGAGTCGATAGAAAACGCAGTCCCTTGTCCTCCTGGTCTCTGCATGGTGACTTTGATTTGGTTTCAAACTTGGAAAAAAGCAGCCTTTGAAAAGTTTTAGTGCGCAAAATGGGGAAGAAAGTAGGTCCTTCGTGGTGCTGTCATCCCGGGCGAGTGGACTTCTTCTGTAGTTGTCAGTGAGCGGGGAGCTTTGTTGTGTGTGGCTACTCTTTCCCTCTTATTTGTCCCACTCTAAGACATAAACAGTCGCTCTCTGGTCTATAGCCGCGCACGTCTCCGCTACAACTCCTCCTCGGTGTGAGCCCTCAGAGAGAGAGAGAGGGAGAGAGAGTCGAGTGAGCGTCATTGGTTATCATTTGCGGTACAAGGCGAATGAAAAGGGGGTGTTTCCCTGGGGGCTCATCCATCTTCTTCAAATTACGCTTCATTTCCTTATTCAGCCCCTGACTTTTTGGCCGTCGTGAGAGGCGGTAGTTTCCCAGTGGGGACCAAATAGACGGGTCGCACCCCCCAAAACACCAACCCCTCCCCAGTCCCATGTCCCCACCTCAAACTCTACCCCCCCACCCCCCTTTTTTTTGTCACTTTCAAACCGGTGTGAGTGCGCGAGAGACTGCCCCAGCCCTTCCCCTGCTATAATAGTTGACCACACCAAGCCAATCAGCTATTATTAATTTTGATTGATGACGAGTAATTACTTGGGATCCGAGGGGGAAAAAAACAAAACAACGGTGGCTCTCTTTTTTTGTGCCTTGTTGAAAGTAGCGAAAAGAGCGAAGCAGATGTTTCTGCGCGCTCTTGGCCCGCTCTCCCGGGGCTAAAACAATGCGTTAGGCTCAGGACTCAAAAGAACAAGTGCCACAGTGCAATTATTCCCCGGAGAGAGATACTAAAAGGAGGTCAACTGCCTTATGGACGCGGATAGTCAAAGTCAAGGCTAGCACTTTAGAAACGGGCCATTTTTTTTATTTGATATAACATTTAATTCAGATCGCTAAAAGGGATTACGCACAGGTTTCTTTTTCGAATTCCTAAAAAATCCCCTTTCTCTTTCTAGGTTGAATGGGGTATTATTTCACCTTTCAAATAGCAATGGGGCCTGATGATGATTAGCCCTATTGAGTCCGGGGTGCGCGCACTCTCCAGCCGCTCGTCTGATTGCACGAGGACATAAACATATCACCACCGACTCTGATTAGCGCTGAAGGGCCAGGCCACGCTAATTCTGATAATTGCAAGTGACTCCAGCGGCAGTAATAGTAGGAGAAGAAGAAGAAGCACCTCTTTTTGAACGAGTGAGACCATTGGCCCAGATCATCTCTCGCGAACTCGCTAAGGACTCATGACACCTGCATGATCCATGTCGCCCTCACATTTTTAATTATCTTTTTCCCATCTTCATTAATTTTTCAGTAATTTCTACCATATTGCAATTTATTTGAACAGGATCACAACGTAGATATATTTTGAAGCACTTTTAAGCACATGGTAGTTGAGATTACCCAAATCGCCACGCCAAATCGGCAGTATGTAGTTAAAAAAATAACATTAATTTAAGTAATTATATTTTAAATTACCCAGAACTCTTGTTATGCTTGTTAATTTAAATTACTACAAGACAGGGGCTAAAATTGAGTTTTAATGCACAAGGATGTTGAAGAATACTGTTGCAAAATTCTAACTCTTATTCTTTTTACAAGTGCAAACTTAATTTTGAACAGTAAAGGTGACAATTAACAATTTTAATTGATTTCAGATTTCCTGCTAGTGAATTACAGATTTTTTGTTAATAACGAGCAACAGTCTAGTCGAAACACTGAAGGAATATATTTTACATTAGCCTAAAACGAACATAAATCTTAAACATCAGTGACAATAGTTAATGTCATAAAGGCATAAAGAATAAAAACCAAGAAGTTGGCCTACACAATTGTGAAACAGCAATGAAAAGACAACAAGATCCAGTGACTTAAATTGATTTTATTGTATTTGTAAATGTCATGTTTAAGTGCTCTGACATCAACTGGAATTGTTGTCCATACTAACATTACAGTGTACACACCACTTTTTAAAAATCCAACACGTTACAATCACTCAAAAATTAAAACCACTTTTTACAAAAAGACAAGCAATTTAATAGATTACAGTTAAAGTGCAGCAATACAAGTGTGGCAATAAGAAAGTGAACGAGTATTCCGTAGGTAGCTAATCTTCTGCTCTAGTCAGCTCTAGTCTGCAGCTCCCTCTTGTGGCGCAAACTTTAAAAACACACTGTGCAAAAGGGCTCGTCTGGAATCAAAAATCAAAAACTTTCATTCTGAACAATAGAACTGTATCTTACCTCAAACTGTAACATATAGATTATTATTCTAATCTGTATTAGCCTTTTAGCAGCTTTTAATATATTTTAGCAGCAATCTTCATCTTGTATTGTTCATTTTGCACTTAGTGGACATAGCCTCTGTAGTCCAGCAGCAGGTAGTTCTTGAGAAAAGTTGGTAAGCTGAGTTTGGGGACCACTTTGTGAACACGGCCTTCCAAGAAGGTCCTGATTTTACAACGGCACAAGTGCTGGAGGGATCTAGTGGTCTGGGCCAATGCAAAAACTGACTCGTAGAAATCCCTATGCTCCTAAGAGACAGTGGTAAAGTGTTAATATATTTTAAAATAATTAAGTAATATAATTTGAACTTTCCAGAAAAATTACCTTATAGTTTTCTGGGGGCAATGCTTCCTCCCATTTGTCATTGACTTTGAGGTGACTGTAGGCGTTAAGCAGGACCTCAATGGTGCGCGGAGATATAGAACAATGCTTCATAACCTAAAGGAAACACAGAGCAAAGCAATGCAATCATCATTTAAGTTGGAGAGAGAGCTTGTGACTGCACAGAACTGAAGAAACAAAGTAATTAAACACTTGGAAATGAACAGATTGGTCTTCCCTCCAGGGGTTTAACTGGAAATTATGCAATTAGTGCTAATTAATCTCCTATTAACACTTGCCTAATTAGGAAGCAGGCATTTTGTCTAGTGCACGTGGGTTCACTCATAGTTGTAGTCTGTTTCCCGCAGCGAGTGCAACACTTCATGTTGTGTCATAAAATGGGAGTGATTTGAAGGCGTGAAAACTGGGATGTAGTGAGAAACAGTTTCAAGATGCTTTCTCAAGGTGTTACATGAGCTAATTATGCCAAATGAGGCACCTTGATAAATCTCCGGTTCAAGCTGTAAAGACAGAACAGGACTTTCAGTCACACTCAGTCCATCTGTATTCAGTTTAACATTTGTGAAGAGCCCATATGTGTAGTCTGAGATGGGCCAGTGAATGTGTGCTTATTGCTAAGAATTTGAGAATACGTCTGTATTTTTGGTACTGTTATGGATAAAGGAGCTCAATTTTGCTGCATTTTTTATTCTGTTTTTTGTGCATTTATTATAATTGTTTTAGAAAAAGTTGTGTTTTGTTATTTACAAAATTATTCAACAAGTTTTTATAGTTTAAAAATGTACACTTCCAGCTGGACAGGTGCATGGGGTGGCAGTACATAGAGCTGTGTGGAAGGTTGGTGGTTTGATATTTGCTATCAGCACTGCATACAGCTATTGTATCTTTGGGTAAAACACTTCACCCACCTTGCCTGATGATTGAATGGCTGATGTATTAGTGTAAGAGTTGTGGAGTGTTTGGTGGTGGATGGAGAGGCTACAAATGCAAAATGGCAGCCACATCTCCATCAGTCTGCCCCAGGGCAGCAATGGCTACAGAAGTAGTTTACCACTATCAACCTTGACTGATGAGTGAATGAAAGATGGACTAATGTAAAGTGCTTTGAGAATCTTAGGCTTGGAAAGCGAAATATAAATCTAATCCATTATGAATATTAGGCTGCATCTCAGTAAGAATCTTATTCTGTATATAAATTATGTGTGAAAAGTTATGTTGATCTGTACATGATTGATTACATGGCAAACCCCTCACACAGTTTTCATGCCAGGGATCTTGGAGGGCTTTTATAGAAAGTCATTGCAAAGGACTACTAGGTGATCAGGTGGACCACCTGCCATATCGTCTACTGCAAGGTAATTGGTTGTGTATGCAGTAAAAGTAACTCATGCTTTCTTGTCTGACCAATAACATGCCAATAACATGCCAGTGCTGCCTCACCATTCCTCCAAACAATCCATGGTTCAGTCAAAATAATAAAGCTTTGAGAGGTGGAAGTCAGAAATGGGAGTTTTCTCCATTTCTCCATTTATAAATGTTATTTCTAACTCCCCAAATATTATTTTAGATTAATTTACTGCTAATGATATGGCCTTTTAACACAGAAAGTTAGTGACGTACCAGTGGCAGAGCTCCAGGCCAGACCCTAATAGAGCCATGATTCAGCAGAGCGCGGACCACCCTCTCGGGCTGGTGAGAAACCTTGTAGCCCACCACTTTGAGGATGTTGTGCATGGGAGCCTCACCGCCATAGTCCATGTTGTTGACGCAGGCACCGTTAGCCAGCAGCATCTCCACTATATCCGGGTTGGCGTTCTTACAGGCCATGTGCAGAGGGGTGTGCCTGTCCTGGTCCATGGTGTGGATGTCTGCCCCTGCTCCTATCAACATCTGAGAAACTCTGAAATATCTCTCCAGTTGATTCACTTCCTGTGGCTGAGAACAAGCAGCGTTTAGTGGTGTGAACCCTTCATCATTCTGTTTGTCCACAGTCGCCCCGTAGCGGAGGTACAGGTCCACGTGCTCCGGGAGCCCGTTCCTGGCAGCCGTATGCAGAGGAGTGTCATTTTCATCTGAAGTGCGGCCGTTGATTGCTGCACCGTACTGGAGGAGGTACTTGGCACATCTGCACACATAATTAGCCAAGAATTTTGTGGCGCAATTTGAGAGTGTTATGGAAAGAAGTTATCACAGAAACATTTTATTAAATGTGTGTGTGTGATAAGCCTTGTTTTCAATGAAGTGGTACAGTATAGACATGTTTTCACTTTGGAAGTACAGTTTTATGTCCATAGGTATTTGGACACTGACACAAGTTTTGCTATTTTAGCTGTTATTCAAAACATATTCACAATACACTTATATAATTCATATGTACTGCATAAGTGACTCTCTGTAATTTGAGGCTATTCACGTCCAAATCAGACGAAGGGTTTAGGAATTACAGCTCTTTAATATGTAGCCTCTTTTTGAAGAGCTCAAAAGTAATTGGACAATTGCTTCAAAAGCTATTTCTTGCTGCATGGGCTTTTCCCCTCATTAGTCCATCATAAACAGAGCAGGTAAAAGGTCTGAACTTGATTCCAGGTGTTACATTTGCATTTGAAAGCTGTTGCCACAACATACAGTATCTCAATGAAGATGAACCAGACCATCCATGGGCTAGATCAAAAAATGGTAAAAAACCCTTCACAACAACCACATTAGTGTAGAACACTCTCCAGGAAGTAGGTCTATCAGTGTTTAGGTCCACCATAAACCATAAGGTACCATAAGTTGCAGACCATTAATCAGCCTCAACAATAGAAAGGCCAGATTAGACTTTGCCAAAAAACACCCAAAGAAGCCAGTCCAGATCTGGAACAGCATTCTTTGGCCAAATGAGACTTAGGCCTCAAACACACTGGTTGCGTCGGGCACAACTGCGAGTCTGCTGGCGTCAGAGAGATGTGAGGTTGTTCACACTGGCTGCATGAGCAGCTTGCTGCTAGCAGCTCCTTCTCTATAGAACAGCCATTCAGCAGTCAATATGAGAGTACAGCCACATAAAACAGACCTATGGAGGCTATAGTTGACTAAATATTCTTATGTTTACTGTCTTTGTAGGCTGGTTATTGCAATTATGACACTTTTTACAAGTAAAAGTGAAAGTCCTAATTCAGAGTCCCTCAGAGCCAGTAATCCATCAAACACTCAAAATATGCATCAGGTATGTGAAGTTCTCGTGGTAGTTGCCAAAATATAACAATATATGCTTATTTTGTGTGTATTTTGGTTGAAAAATTGCGTCCCAGCACCAGCCGCGAGCTTGAAAAATAGGTGAGGCTTCTATTTTCTAGGGTAGCCAGGGTAGCCAGCTAAGCTCGCCCCGCAGAAGTGAAAACGGCTCTCTGACACAGTCACCACGCTGCAGTCACGCATCCAGTGTGTTTCAGGCCTAAGACCAACCTCTACCAGAGTGACGGGCAGAGAAAAGTCTTAAAAAGGCTTGGAACGGCTCATGATCTAAAGCACACATTTATTGATTGTATGTGTTTTTTATTATGACTGCACTTTGTAAAGCACTTTGTGATTATATCTGTGAAAAGTGCTCTATAAATAAACTTTACTTACTTACACAGCACATCTTCTGTAAAACATGGTGGAGCAGTGTGATGCATGGACATGCATGGCTTCCAATGGCAGTGGGTCACTGGTGTTTTTTGATGATGTGACAGAAGACCGAAGCAGATGGATTGATTCTCAAGTGAATAGGGATAAAGTTTCTGCTCAGATTCAGCCAAAAGCCACGAAGTTGATTGGACATTGCTCCACAGCACAGATGGACAATGACCCAAAAAAAGCAACACAGAAGTTTTTTAAGGCTCATAAGTAAATTATTCTGCAATGGCAGAGTCACCAGATAACCCGATCAAACATTAATTTCACATGTTTAAGACTAAACTTAAGGCGGAAAGATTCACAAACAAGCAATCACTGAAGACAGCTGCAGTAAAGACCTGGCAGAGCATCACAAAGGAAGAAACTCAGTGTTTGGTGATGTCCATGGGCTCCAGATTTCAGGCAGTCATCGCCTGTAAAGGATTTTTAACAAAGTATTAAAAATGAACATTTGATTCATGGTAATGTTCATTTGTCCAATTACTTTTGAGCCCCTTGAAAAAAGAAGTGGCTACATATTAAAGAGCTGTAATTTCTAAACCCTTTCTCCGAGTTGGATGTGAATATTCTCAAATGACAGCTGAGAGTCTGCACTTTAGGCACATATTAATTATATAACCGTATATTGAATATGTTGTAGTTAACAGCTAAAATAATGAAACTTGTGTCAGTGTACAAATACTTATGGACCTTACTGTATATGGGATGGGTCAGTATGAATTTGAATTTCTGTTAGAAAAACATCCTAACTATGCAGTAAATATATATACACAGTGAACCACTAATTGATCATTGTTTGGGTACATTCTTTACAGCTCGCCTGCGTAGCAGGCAGGCACTTTTAGGTGGTGAAGCATTGCTAGCTAGCTAAGTCAGTCTTGTCTTTGGCCTATGCTCTACTCACTCTAGGGATTCGGGTAGGGTGCAAAGGTGCAGTGGCATAAGGCCCTCTTCAGACACTGCATTAGCATTAGCTCCATGTAGCAACAGCAGTTTTGTGCTCTCAGGCTGGGCGTTCTCACAGGCCTCATGCAGGGCAGTGGAGCCTCCAGGGGCCAGGTCCACATTGGCCCCTCTCTGGAGCAAGAGTCTGAGACAGTCTGTGAAGCCCCGGGATGCTGTGATGTGAAGAGGGGTGGTCAGCTCCTGCTCATAGGTCAGTGACCACAGCCCTGCAGCACAAAATACATTTCTTTCCTAGTTAGCTTAAAAGTGAATGTAAAAAAAATGCTTCCATTGTCAACAATGAATTAAAGTCTGCCAATAATACAGGGAAAGGATATTCCCTGTATTAAAAGACCAGGTTATGTCTTAAGAAACAAAAAAAACAAAAAAAAACAACAAAAAAAGTAACAAGAAAAGCAATCAAACAAATTGACGAATAATATAACTCAAAACTTTCTGAATTTTCTGGTCATGGTTTTTACCTCTTGAAGTAACTTCAGAGCCTGCTAAAATATTTACTTGGAAGTAGGTCACGCTATATTACCATGGACAACATTACCAAATATTTTACGATGTTATAAATAAAAAAAAGATACATTTTAGAATATTGTCTGATTTTGGCTTAGTTCTTTAGGTCAATATCCAGCCAACCTAGTGCACATTAATCAGTATTGCATTGTATTTTCTTTAAACCTACTGAGGTTCCTGTAGTTGAATCTGTAGTTCTTCCACTCTTCTATGTTGCTGGTGTCAAAAATGGCATCAATAAGATATTCATATTCTTCATCATCTATGATACTGATCAGCATCAGCTCATCTCCAACCAGGAGGGAGTTCCAAAACTGCAGAACACAGCCTGATGCCTTGGCCGATGCAATCACATCAGTTTTGTAGTCCTTTTGTTTGCGCCATTTTACTTTTGGTGCAATATAGGCCATTGCAGATCTAGTTTGTTTTCCTTGCAGTGCAGTGCAGTGCAGTTATCACATGTGAAAGAAGTGTTGTGCAGGTTGTTTGTGTGAGCAGGGCTATTTCAGTGCTGTTATATGATATTTTGGCTGACCCAACAAACCTCACGAGTGCAATGCCATGAGAGCCAATGATCTGGTGCCTTCCATCTAGCATGCTTGTTTTGCACTGCAATATTTCCAGATGTCAAAAGACCAGATTATTCTCCTGTTTAAATAATTCAGTTGTGGAGGACCGAGACAGACTTAAGTATGTTTCTTATTCAAACCTTTAGGCCTTTGTATAACCAATATCCTTAGAGATTTTAAAAGTGAGTTGTTTTAGGTCAGGAGTATTTTTTTTTAATTTTGTATACATTGTATTTTAACAGTTAACAAAGATAGTGAAAAATAGTGCACAGTCTTGGACTCTCAATGGTACAGGATACACAAAAACTAATAATATGTTCCTTTACTGACCCCTTGGGGTTGGAGTTACGATCTTGGCCTTTGCTTTTAGAGTTTAGAGTTAGAGGAAACAAAACACTAAACAAACATTGTGTAAACTTGTAAGATCTGCATATACAGTATATTGATGTTGTTTTACGTTTTCAGTAAAACCTAATAGACCTAATACATTATTTTCATTATTTATTACATACAATATTATAATAGTTCTCCTGTCCGTTTGCTGGTAGGTCAAAGCATCATCTGTATTGCTGTAGACATTGTTATTCTAGACAACGTTATGTCCTTCATCATTTGAATTTACATCATAATGTGATGGGACACAGTGGCTAGGTCCTACAATACCTGTACTATATAAATATAAATTGCACAATATTATAAATACATACTGTATCTGTGTCATTTATAAAGTTGTTATGACATTTGTGATGGCCAGTTAAGTTTTCTTTATAACACTCCAAAGTTCATTGGAAAATGTGTTTTGCTTGTTGTCGTCTGCCAAGAGGAGGTTATGTTTTGTCAGTGTTGGGCGGGTTGTCCGTCAGCAAGTTAACTGAAAAACTTATAGTTGGAGTTTGGCAAATGATCAGTAATGGGCAAAGGAACAAATGATTGGTTATTGTTCGAGGATGTGGACCACTGTCTGGATTCAGGGTGGAACTGTGATGGTGCAGGCCAGTGCTTACTTTGTCCTTTTATTTTTCAAATGTTTTCCTGCTTTATGTTTGCGTCACCAGATTGGCCGTAAACATTACATTGTAATATGCAAAAGGTCAATGCCAAGGACGTCTAATAGAATGTGTTTTGTCTATGTTAAAACATAGCTGCTATGCTGCAATAAGTTTATTCTGTGTTTTTAAAGACTGATCTTGCTTATCAAATTTATTATGGTTCTGTGATGTATTCATGAACTGAAGGCAGATGCTGATTCTTACCTTCTCCATCGGCCACCCAGCGCATATCCCCTCCCTGTGGTTCAATGACCAGGTTAACCCAGGCTCCTTTAGGAAACAGCTGCTGCAGTGCCTCCAGGTCCCCGGTGTACAGAGCATTTTGGACCACCACATCCTGGCATACGGCTGGTGGGACGGCAGTGCTGGGCCTCAGTGCTGCCCTGTCCCTGGCCTCCTTCTTTAGCATGTAGCTGTAGCCCCTGTAGGAGACTATCTGCCTGTTGTGCCTATGCCTCTCCAGTTGTTCCTTTTCCACGGCCAGAGAGCGCAAGGCCGTGGGGGTGAAGACGAAGCTGCCCCGGGACATGCTGGTTGGCTTGCCCCTTGCTGTTAATAAAGGTTTTGGTAGCGTCGATCAAGGCCTGTTCCTCTGATACTAATGTCCACTCTGTGCCTGCTAGCTGTTTGGAGTTGTTTTGATATTTGGTATGGTCCCTCCCCGCAGTGTGACAAGTAATGCTATTTTTATGTCTCACATGCAGCCATTTGACCCTCTCCTGTTATGCCCCTGGGCCATAAAGTGTCTAACAGGTTCAAGTGTGGCTCAAATCTAACTTTTAACTGGACTCTCAGTAATTTGGGGGTTGTTGCACATATTTTCTTCCTAGATGTCTTAACACGTGATATTTTGACCACATAACGTTTTTTGAAATGTTCTAAGACTTAATGAAAGTGTTTGATGATATTGTCAGTGTGTCAGAGGTCAGAGATAATACTTACCACTAGTGCTGCACTCAATCTGCCTTTGGAAAGTAAATCAAATAAAAAAACATTGGTTTAGAATTTGTTTTTTATTTTTATTTTTAAGCTGTAACAGTTTTTCTCCAGACATAAAATGGCTGGACCAACTTACAATTTCCTATTGAAGAGCATACAGATATTGCAATACATGTGCCATAAAAGTGGGAGAATAATAATTTTGTTTTTTGTTAAAGTAGCCCAAAATCACAACAGTCGCCTCAAAAGCCTTCAGAGGCTATAAAAGACAAGTCTGTTCTGCCAAATCCATTCAATAAGTAAAGTGGCTCTACAACTTCCATTCAAATCTATTTAGATCAAAATGATTTAAACCTAAAAATGGGGCAGACTTCTTCTTCCATACTTCTTCCATTTTTTTGCTACTGCTTTCTGAGTTATGATTGGTTGAAGGCTAATTGCATTCAGAATTACCCTCCTCATGAAAAGAAATATTGATGGGGACCAGACAATTTTTTTTTTTGTCTCAAATAGAAAAAGAATCAAGATGGCTTGTCAGGCTAACTCAAATAATGTCAATTGAAGTTTACTGCCAAAGAAATATGATACTTAAAGGCTAAACAGTAGCTCCAATATACTTGCTCAGCCAAAAGATGTGGACTAAAATTATAGTTTTTTTTATCATATTCTTACTTGTATAAGACCAAACACAAATTCTGATCTCTTTCTTATCTCTTGTGTGTACCACATGTGTACAAAGTGTCTCATTCTGCTCAGTATTTTTCACAAGCCTTAATGGATTTTCTGTATCCATGGCTCCCTGCTTTCGAACATTAGGCTGAATGACTGGCAACCGCTGTGTCACTGTGCCCCACGTGTTGTCTTCTGATGGCAGAGGGACAGAGCGTAATTAAGACTCTTTAGCCTATACTCGCTCAACATCTGACAAACATCTTTAATGATGGAGTGACAACCATTTTGTAACACAGGGAGAAGTTGTTATTCCAGCCAATAGATAGGAATTAATTCATTTTAATTAATAGCTATTCAGTTTATTGAAAATGTTTTCATTACACCATTTTAGAAAAATGTGACTTTACGTATTAATGTGTTTGGCATTAATTTATGGTTGGCATATTTGCTTTAATACTACCTTTTCATATACAATATTAAGTAAGGCCTACTATCTTGTTTTACCCATCCAGACTTAAATTTCAAAATGAAATGTTGGATACAAAAAAGTAGCCAAAATGCTAAGTCTGTTATTTTATGTAAACTGTGGTTATATTTTCAGTGATTAAACTTTAATTATCCTCAAAAAGATATTAAAAGATATTAAAGTGCTGTATGTCATTATGAGGTGCAACTCTAATTAATGGTGGTGTGTGTAGTTTTTGGCAACATCTGGTGGCAAAATTCATTTATTTAATCATCTGCTTCTGCTGGAGACTATCCCAGCAGCTGTGCCTTAAAGGCGGGTACACCCCTGTTAGTCGCAGGGCTGACACAGACACATACACAGAGAGACAGCTATTCACTGTCATTCATTAACTAGGGGCAATTCAGAGTCACCCATTCACCCAACATATGCATGCAAATTGCAATTTCACATACTCCTTATTACAGGAGTATGTAAATCAGATTCTCATTCCAAATATGGATTGAGGAGAGGTTGAATATAGCTTCACTGTGGAGCTTATTTAAATCCTACATATTGTTTTGATTACATGAAATTGGAAAATATATGTGCAATAAACATCATTGCTATGGTAGCCCAGCAGGGTCAGAAAAAACAAACCCATTTTACCCCAAACACTGGGGAGCTGTAGAAGCAGGTATTAATTTCATGTTCACTTTGTTCTATTGAGCTATAAATTGAGTTTATCCAAAAGAGAAGAAGGCATACATTATTTACTATAATTTTTCTTCAGGGCATCTTTAAATATAATTTATTTTCAATCATTATTATTATTGTTAAATAATGACCAATTATTGATTCCAATGTACACTTCAAAATACACAGATTAAAATGTCTCTTGTCTATTGTTATCTAGTCTATCAAAATGGCTGAGGCAAATAAGGTCGACGCCACAGGTAGAGAAATATGTGATCTTTGTGAAGGGTCTTACCTTCTCATTTGGAAATGCAGAGGCATGGCTGTGTCTCATCTATACCTAAACGACTGCGGCACTATGGAAATCAAGGTCATTTATTTTATGTTACAGTTTGGTAATAGACGCCACATTAAACTGAAAGCGAGTAAGAGTTTCAACTTTGAAAACACACATTACCAGAGAGAGACTAGGAATATTGTTTTTGCGGCTGCAGTACATCCTTTTAAATGATATACATAATGAGTTTATAATATGCATCTGGGCTACCTCCTCTCTACTTTGATGTCTTCCAAATGGCCCGGGTGTCATCAGCAAAACATGTAGGCACTTTCCCGCCTCATTGACTCCCAAATGTATTTTAAATATCATTCCTGGTAACGCAATTATTTAAAACGCTGAACTAAACACTTACTAATGGGGAAAAAGACAGCAGCTACGATAAATTCATTTCTCAAATGGTGGGCATTCATGTTTTTTTTCACTGTCTCACTCTGTGAAGCGATGGTAACTCTGATAATGACAAGGAAAAAAAATCAAGCACTAGTCATAACACCCCCTGGCCTCTCTTTTCTCCTTACGGACATATTAAATGGCTTGGTTTCCTCACATTAGCCGCTAGTAGGATCTCTCCACTGTGGTCAACTGTGAAGGCGCTCAGAGACTGGACATCAGCTCCAGCCCTGATGAGACATAAGCACTTCATTTATGCAATCATAGGCAATTAGTTCCCTCTGATTATGTGCCTCTTAATGCTGTTTTGAGTACTGTGGCACGCTGTAATACTGAAAGAGATTAAACTATAGCCTTCCCTCCACACTGAGCACTCGTTTAATATGGCGAGAACATAATGAAATGTACACAGTAATTACAGTAATATTAAATGCTAATGGCTTTGAAATTGGATTTGTTGATAGTTGAAGATAGTCACTTTAGCAAAAGGAAGTCTAAGTGTTTCTATGAGATCACAGCACTCCAATCTCTATTTTTTAGATCATGTATGTGCAGAAAATTAATTTATTTTGCTGCAGACGTTGTGTTTTTGCCAGTGTTTGTTGCTTTGTTAGTCTGTCAAGTTAATAGGATACCTCCAAGTCATGGTTTGATTTGTAATATATTTTCAGGAATGGTCAGTAAAGGGCCAAGGATGAGTGGGTACAGAATACTGTCTATGTCAGGGATTTTTTTTATTTTTATTTTTTTTTTTAGCATTCTTAATCATTGCATGATAGCTATATCCCAGCTGCGATAAAGATGCTAACTCTAGTCTGAATGGACCAGTAAGAGAACAAATTATTATTTGTTTCACATTCTTTACCACTGTAAAGATACATACTACATACTGTATATATGGGCATTTGCCATTGCAAAACAGGGCTAGGGCTTCTAGTTTTGATGTTTTCTATTATTTTATTCTAAAAAGCTGAGGTCTAGTTAGCACTTGCTCCCACTGTCACAGGACATCCAAGTAGTGGTATAAATCTAAATTGTGCATCGTTTATCTATGTGCAAATGGCTGTCTGTTGGTGTATGACTTCATGGGGGATCAAACCCACAGTCATCTTGCTCTGAGGCGTAATGCTAACCACTCTGTCACTATGAACATATCAAATGTAAAAATGTTTCTAATTACAAGGAATTGATTGTGGCAAAAAAAAAAAAAAAAGCCTAACTTGTTTATACATGCAAATATTTTCATTTTAAGACAGTTGTATGAGTAGAATAACAATGTGCCTTTTTCACACTTATGGCCTTTTCAACCAGAAGTTGTGTTACGTAACTTCCGATAGAAGTTGCAAGTGCTGTTAAAAGTTTTTGCTCTAACAACTCCCTGCTCCTTGACTACATTTGATAGTATACAGTCGCAGAGACAAAGATTCTGTTTATTACATAATATTAAATTTAATTTAATTTAAAATAGGTTAGCTCTACACACAAATGAGCATTAATAATAATTTACAAAACATCTTCACTGAACTCACTGAGTCAAAATCTGCTGTAAATTTATAATCTACAGGTCTTTGAAATATTACAAATATTACAACATATTTAGACATTTTCATTAAAACAGACTTGAACACTATATTGTGAGATCTGCTGTCATCAGAATTAACTAACTGTTGATAGCGTTTAAGCTTTCTTTTTTTACTTTGCTTGTTAAAGAATTGAGAGAGAATTTGTACCCATTGTCAGGCTTGTTGGTGGGTGTCTTTGCCTCTGTAATTGTCACTACGTCCAAATCTGAAATTTGGTTAAAAAAGTAAAAAAAAACACTTGCTCCATTTTGCCTTAGACAAGCGCTAAGCGGAAATGGGATAACATGATGAGTAATTCTAGTTTTTGTGACAAAGGTTTTACTAATACCTTAAAATCATCTGAGTTTGAAGCATTACTGTAGTGCTAAATATGACCATTGTTACAGAGCCAATCTTTTCTCAGTCTTCAATGACATTTAAGTTGTTTTAATGGCCACTTACAATTGGTTTGCCCCGTGGCTCAAGCCCACATCTGAGATGAGACAAGATGCCTAGTTTATACCTCCCAAAGGTCTCATCATGATGCCTGTGATGTTGGTAAAGAACCTAAATGAATTTATAGAGCCTTGAATCGAACACTCGCCCTAAACTATTTTGTAGAGGCATGATTACTTTTTGCATGCTCTTTCTGCTCTATCTATAATGCATTGTATCAGTCTTTGCAAATTCCAATTGCCTCTCAATGCACTGATCACCACACAAATAGCCCTCTGCTTCATCATGACAATTGAGAGGTTCATATTTCAACCTAATAGTCCTGTATAACTTTAACCATCTATCACAACCTCATTTCATTGCGGTTGCAGTTAATACGCGCTTCCCTGCCAAGTGGAACATTTTCTAATGATGCACTCTCACACAAAAAAACAAGGCAAGCCAACCCGGCCGCGGCATCACTCACTAATGCACCCATCTATAATGTGTTCGGAGCAGTCTGCCTAAAGGAGGCCGCGATGACTACCACTAGGCATATGCAGAAGATACAGAACCTAAATAGCCATGATAATCATGAACAAAGTCACAGGCATGAAAAGACTATATGGCCATCATAATAACATCTGTAGATTTCCTGTCATTACCAAGAATACAGGGAAACAACTAAAATGGGCCCAACAACAACAGTCAGTGGTGCATTATCAGAAAGTGTGCGGCTTTGCAGGCAGTGGATCAAGGTATCTTAATAAATGTATATGTAAAGCCTGATGTAAACACTATCCTAATTACAGAGACCTTTATCAGTTGCTTTATTTATGCAGATTGGACTGGTGCAACCGCTGGTGTGATTATCATGTAATCAAGTACTATTCAACTGACAGTGTTGTCTTTTAAAACCTGATTAGGATGCATAACAAGGGTACAATGTTGAAGTGATTTTTTTTTTTTTTTTTGACAAATATATCAGTGTTTAAATCCATCTGAATAACTTTGCATAGGTGACAAAGACTACACACCATTAGCTTAGCCTATTAATTGAAGATTGCGCATGGCATTTTAATTAAAAACAAAAATCTTGAAAGCACAGCAGATTAATGTGATGATGATGTGGTGTAAACACTAACAATTTCCTTTGTTTTGTGGGGATGTTGACCAGTGCAAGGTTACAATGATAGATTGAATAGAACATGTATTAATTTTATGGTGAAATAATTATACCACAGTAAATTATAGTTCTCTTTTGTTATCATGGAGTAAACAGGGCCGGCCCTTTTGCGAATGATGCAATAGAAGAAACTGCACCGGCAGTTTGGTTAGAAAAGTTGTGTTTTTGCCATTAATTTTTATGAGCAAACTTACAACTTGAAATAGGATGTTTTTTGACAGCAGAAATGAATGGTTGTTGATATATTTGTTAAAAATTACATTGAATTTGCTAATAGAACCCAGTTCTCATAGCCATTTCCAATAGCTAATGTTTACAAGTTTCTTAATGTGACATTCCCATTTTAACCAATAGAAAAGCATAGGTCACTTAAAATCTTCTGTCACATTTTTGTATGATATCATTATTTGCAATTAATAAATTAAGATAACAAAGTTAAGCCAGAGCGTCATGTATTTTTATCACGACACAATATGTATGCACCGTAATTAGTGAAATAAATCTGTCCCAATTTTTGGGTCCAGGAATCTGGTCATCTTTGTCTAGTGCCCACAACACAACAAAGGTAGGCTATATTAGTTCTATTTCATCATTAATTGAACTTACTTATTTTCATTTTGTTACGTCTTACGTTAAGAATTAAAAAAAAGTTTTGCAATGAACCAACAAATACATCCATGCCACCAACAGAGACCTGGGCCGACTTCCGGTCGCCAGTTTTTCGGAAATAACCCGTCAACTCAAACGAGCATTAAACTCAGGTGGGTATATATTTTTAGCTTGCCTTTTACACATTCCTAATATCCAAAACATAATCAGACCGGGCATGTTCCACATAACAAATGCCTTAAATTATTCCAAAATATTGTAATTCAGCCCATGATAATGCTTCACAACTGTAGCTAGCTCCTGCCCTAAACTAGCTAACAAGGTTGTCATTCTATATTATTGCAGGTTTCGGAGGGGGTCGTTTCTTAAAATCAATTTCCTATCGAAGAGCAAAGCTTCGTGTGCTCTCGTTTGTCATGCCAGCCACCTGCCTAAGTCTACACCTGCTGGCGTTTATTTGTGTCAAGATGACAACAGGTGTTACAGTTGTTTTTGACTGTACAGGAGTGGATAATGACGGAGCCTGCAGGTGTGGAGCAGGTATAAAACTAATCAGTCAGTGAATGATTATATTCGGATTGAACAGAGAAGATGAACAAATATATAATCCCTTATCTAGGTGTAGCTTTTTTTTGAATGAAGGCTGTACGTTAAATACATTTTTATTCTAGATTAGTCAAAATTAGCAGTAGACTAACAAAGTAACGCTAAACAGAGCGAAGAAACTTTTATTTGCGAGATGACAGTACATCATGGCCTAGAACAAATGGCAAAACTAAAATACAAGTTGTGTGGAACGGCAGCCTTTACAGAACTCTGGCTTTGATACAGCGACGCAACTCCTCCATCTTGTGGCAAGTTCAATGTGTTACAGTTTTCCCACTAACTCAGTAAAGTTAAGAAAACGTGGATATTTATTTGCATTTATTAGTCTTTAACGTTTGCTTTGAGCAGTCACTTTGAGCTGGTGTACTTGGTGACCGCTTTCGTGCCTTCGGACACGGCGTGCTTGGCCAGTTCCCCGGGCAGGAGCAGCCGGACCGCGGTCTGCACCTCTCTGCTGGTGATGGTGGAGCGCTTGTTGTACTGCGCCAGGCGGGACGCTTCTGTGGCGATCCTTTCAAACAGGTCGTTCACGAAGGAGTTCATAATGCTCATTGCTCGACTGGAAATGCCCGTGTCCGGATGCACCTTTGAGAATAGTAAAAAAAAAAGAAAAAGGCCATTTGTAATGCAAGTTCTTTAAATGTCGGTTTGTTTTGTTCACTCACCTGTTTCAAAACTTTATAGATGTACATGGCATACGTTTCTCTTCTTTTTACTTTCCTTTTCGTCTTTTTCTCGCCAGAAGAACTCTTGGCTTTCTTTTTGGATATTTCCCCAGTCATTTTGTAAGACAGTCAAATATTTTATTATTAGGTAAGCTAAGCTGTGTACCCTATATGTCAGAGTGTGGTTTCTCGGAATTAAAATCCCAGCGTCGCGTTTGCGGGAGTTGCTTATATCTGGCGCTAATTAGCACTAAATGAAACACACCTGCTTTGTTCATTCAAAGACTCTCCGCAAAGACGTACAATAATTGAGTTGACGTACATCCTTTTGCCAGAGGGGATTGTAATTGTTTTCGTTGGCAGAGTCACGTTTTTGCTGTATCTAGCTCTTTTTTTTCTCTGCATCAACTTTATTAAATTAATTTATTGACTAATTGTTTGTATTTTAAGACTTGCAGTTCATTTTATTTTCCACTTGGTGTCACACTTGTACCAGCTTTGTTCTCAAAGAGTGGCTAAGTAGGCTTTACCACTGCTTGGATTATAAACAATTGCACTATGTTCTTACATGTTGTGTGGGTTGTAAAATAAAATATCATTACACTATAAGCCACTATCTAAATACTCAACAAAATATGACTTTTAATTTAAAAGGTTACCACAGATATAGAAATTACCACTCTTTATTCTAAGTACTGTAACTGTGTACTTAGAACAAATTACTTGTGGTATGTTTACTAAACTATATATTATATATTCTGTTGTACTATGGTAAAGTTGCATCCCTCTGTTTTTTTTAACATGCTGTGAAAACATTTTGTCTTATCTTCTGCCAGCTGTTTCTCTTGTTTTTTGCTTTGCTTACAACAACCCCAGTCTCTTTGTTCACTTCCTTTTCCACAAGGTGTATGACAGGCGAAGATGAGCAACGCTGTGCATGCTACTGTACACCACATGAGTCTTCACTGATACACAGACAAGAAGCAGCAGGTCTGTTCTGTAGGTAAACCCTGGCAGGTGTGAGAGTTGTCAGCACGAGCCTAGAAATAATGTACAATTTGTACTGGGTGATTTTTATTCAAAGACTTAAAACATTCATGCTTCAAATTATATGACATTTTACTGATCCAGTACTTTCGTATGGTTGAGCATTTGCATAATTCTGACTTTTATTTCAGCCAATTTTTTAGTATTGTTACATAACTCTCCAGAGCTCATGCCTCCTAAAGAGAACCTCCATATCTTAAGCTCTACTGCCTCCAGCTCTGCCTCCAGACTTTGCCACTGTCTCTGAACCCATCACCTAAAACACCTGACACTTTTCTCCATTCATTGCACGCACTTCCTGACCTCTTTTCCAGACTCTTTGCTGCTCTGAACTGTTGACCATAAGTACTTAAAATCCTGCAGCTTCTTTACCTCTAGTCTCTGTTGCCTCATGGTTCTACTTCAGTCCTTCCCATTCACACATTTATGTTTTGTTGGTGATTGTGTCAAAGTTTGAGACCTCTTATTGTTGACACCTTAGGTATCAGGTTAATGTAGTTTATTTAAATAATATGTGTTATATGTACTGCAGGGTATTGCTCCAATTTTTTCAATACCAGTGATTAAACGATACCTGGTTTTCAATATAGTACCTGAGCAATACTTTTTTGATACCTATGGTGTACTAATTCATTTTTTTCAAACTTAAAACACAATAATATTGAATAAAAGCAGTTATAATAAATAATTATTAATATTTAATAATAATAATATTAGCAAAATTCTTAGCAGTAAGTTAAAATCTGTAGTTTTTCATTTTTTTATTTTGTATTATTTACTAGGTATTGACACTTGATATCGAATTAAACTTTTTTTTTTTTTTTTTTTGATACAACAAAGGTCTTGTTTAACGGTACCCAGCTCTAATTATATATACAAAAAAATGGAAGACATTCTTTAATAGTTTCCCATAAGAATATACAACGCTTTGCCATGTATATATTTAAGCCCTTAAATAAAGCTGTAGCTTTCAGATGTTACATGCAAGACTCCTATTTTATCCTACAGCCAACATTTCTATTAGTTTTTCTCTTCGTTTCCTGGGAATGTCCCATTTCTCAGCCTCACATCTAACAAAAGATATATTTCATACAGTTTACAATATGGTTGCATCAAACAGTCCACCATGGAAATAGATAGCGGTGGTGTCAGTGCTGTAATATTTGCTCAGGGGGCCCCCTAGTGGGTTCATTTGCTCTTCTGATGTAAGGATGAAATGTTCCTGCACTAAAGCTCTTTTCACTTTCAAAACATTACAAATTTGCCCTTTTTCACCTCAGAAGTAAATGGAAGCATTTAAGTAGTGTTTCAGAAATTGGCTTGTTTTAAGATTGTGTGTTAGAATGTATTTCAACGTTCTGTTGACCTTGAATTAAAACCTTAAAATTATTAAGTTATATGAATAGTATCAAATGCTAAACAATTTCATTGACTGACAATACCTATTTGTGAATATGTATTGTTCATAGTGTACAATATGATTATTTCTGAATCATTACTTTGTTCCATGTTAGGATTATGCAGACTGAACAAAAATATTGCTGAGGAGCTGAGTTGTATATGCCCAAGGTAGACCTTCAAAATCCTCTTTCCTGTTCAATAATACATTACATCCAGATGGTAAAGCAATTTTGTGAAGCTCATTGAATTCCAACACTCCAAAGATTGGCACAATTTGCCCACAGCAATTGTGCACTTGTTTAAGTTGTGATGGATTTCTTTATGTTCAAAAAACATCTGCTCAGTTGCATACTTTCAACTTCATCTATATGCTTTTAGTTGTTACTTCTCTTAAGTTTGATTTTCAGACCATTTTCAAGGGGTCACATTAATAAGCAATACTTCTCATGAACATAGACAGAAGTTAAAATTGGTGAATTAGAGTGACTAGACATCATAATACAAAAAAATTATAACTGTAATATGCTCCTGTCCAAAGTGCACTAAAGCTAAGCACTGTGCTTGTAATTTATTTCTCTGCATGGCTACAGCCTTTTTAACCAATTAAAAAATGATAACTCATCACTGATTGGTCATTTCATATAGCTAATGCTACACTAATCTTGCCAAACTTGACTTGCCACCCCTTAATAATAAGTTGTTTTTTCTAAAGACTTCCAGCAACAGTACCACTTCTCACAAAATTACTTGCTAATGATTAGTCTGTATGTTGAATACTGTGTAACGCTATTTTGAGTTAGATAAAGTTTCTGGAAAATGAACGCAGTATCAACACTTTCACTACTAGATGCAGGCCTAGATACCAACTTGAACTAGTAGTGTTGGTGTAATATTTTGTTTCATTCATGCTTGTTTGAGTGATCCAGTATGCTCAACCTGTCCTGTTTTAATGATCTGAACATGCTCTGTCTCACTGCCCCTGGAAGTGCTCCTGCGTGTATCTAAAGCCCATTCGCTTCCACTAGACTCATTCTGATAATTTCAGCATTTAAATTGCCATCAATACGAAGCAGTAAGCTCATTTATCTATCTGTTAGCATCATGCTGCTAAAAGCCATGCTAAATAGCCATTTTATGCTCTGCCCAGTGCCCACCATTGCCAGCAGAGGGCGTCAGACCCCTAATCCAAGCTTTCTCTGTAAAGTCAAATTGCCAGCTCCCCAAAATAATAAATTTTCCATACATGTAAAAGTTTTAAAATGTGAAAGAGTTATGCAAGGGTTCCAAACTATTTTGTAAAAAATGAAAAAAGGACCTTTACTGTATATAGATCTGTTCACAGCACTGTATTTCATTCTATGTATAATACACTGGTCTTGGTGTTGAATGTTCTTGCCTGCTGTGGTTATGAATACTACTACTACTACTACTACCACTACTATTACTACTACTACTGCGACTTGTAGCCTTGTTGATAGATAGACCGATATAAAATACTGAATAAAATGCGAATTAGGAAACTATGAATAAACCAAGGCTGTTGTTTAAATGACCATTGGGGTTTTCTTACCTTCCGTATGGTGCTGTCCTCAAGTGTACTGCAGATATTGAGTAGTACATTACTTCTGAATTGGCTTTTATCTCATACAGCAGTCTGTAAAGGTCATTTGCAGCAATTGTCACAAATGTTATGATGACAGTTTGTGCTTGTATGGAGATGGCCGTGCTTTCCTCTTGTTGCCAGACCTCTGCTGCTGTTAGCTTGTTTCATCTCCAAAGAAAGGCTGGACTGAAGGTGAGTGCACATCTGCTGTTTGTTGGACTGTGACGGGAAACAAAATATTGGCCGCTCTGTTCATTGCTGTCTTTCATATCAGAATATTGCTTAAGGCTACAGGCAGTGTTTACTCAATTATTATTATGATCACAGTGTTTCAGACTTAATAGAACAAAGCTAAATATATAGCTGGAAATGAACAAGTTGTTTTGCTAAACTGGGGATATATCTGATTTTTGTTACTTTAATTCATTTTTAAAAGTGTGTTTAAAGTGACAGTATGTACATTTTTCTTGTTTGAGGAAAACCTGGGGGAAAAGACCTGAATATGGCATTTTGGCTTTATTACTAAAATACTATTGATCGGTCTGCATCACTTGTTGACACTGACTTATTGCATGATCATAATGCAGAGAAAGTTAAACATACTGAACATTTTGTAGATAAAAGGCAGGCAAAGTCAAATGTGGAGAGAATAATGATAATGCATTCACATGAACTTTAACAAAGCGCAAAAATAATTCCCATTAATTACAAAGTTGAACACCTGATACAGTCAAAACAGGAATAATGTTATAACTGTGAACTACCTCATAATAATAATAATTTTACAACCTTAGCTAAACACTGCACTGTAAAGGTACTTTTTTAGTTTACCACAGATTAATTGCAATAGCCCTGTGACAAGCTGGCCCCTGTCCATGGTGTACCCCGCCTGAGGCCCAAAGTTACTGGGATAGGCTCTAGTCACCTGCGACCCCTAATGGGAATAAGCGGAAGAAAATGAATGAATGAATAATTGCAGTAGCTGTAAAATATTACATTCAATATTTCATATGTACCGTATGTTTCTAAACTTGCTGCGCGTAGCTGTTTGGAGTTCACCTCTAACTTCATGATATAGTTGCTTATAAATCTCAGCTGTTTTACTGCAGACTTCAGTAATACAGTTTTTTTAACAGTGTAATCTGCTCTCTGAGTTGCTTGCTAAATCTGTGTAACATAGTCATCAAACGAATTACTTACTGTAATTGCTTCTCTTAGCAGGAGGTTGTAAAATTTTTGCTGAACTGTCACATAAATTGCCATGTTTAACATGATGTAATCAGGTTGATGTTCTGTTTGACAAAGTAGTGTGCTTCCCCAGGTTACTATTTTGAACTAGAACATGTTTTCACACATTCTTATAGTTTGGTCTTATCTTTATGCCGTTGTACTCTTGTTCATTCAAGACTCAGTTCCCATCTCAGACCAATTGCTTTCAGTGATTAAACTCTTATTTCCACATTTGCTTTCTGCATTTAAGCTGCATTAACTGAACACTCCTCTAACCCCCACCCCCTTCCAATAACAACATTGCAACCTTTCCTGCCAAACCAAATGATGGCCAAGTGATTGGCCAAAGGTTGTTGGTACACATTGACCCTTATAATAATGTCTAGATTATGTCTTGTTTTGTTCACCTAATATTCCAGTTTTAGTATAATATTTTGCAGAAAAAAATGTTAATCTCAAGCATATGCATACACCCAATACTGCAAATACAAATGATAAACAAATTCACTCTTATATCCTAATATACTTTTTTTATACAGAATGGTGAAATGTTGGTGGTCATGGAAACTGCACGAACCTTGTGCTGAGGCAGAGCTTGGTTTGAGAAACAACATGACAGCCATGAGTAGGTGAATCCACTGCTACTGGAGAGACAGGTGGAAGGTGAGGTAAAAACATTTTTTATATTTTCTGTGATTATCCCTAAAATGAATTTAATTTAATGGCAAATTTCTGAAAGCAATGCATTCAAAATCCTATCTGACATGGCTCCTTTAGTAAAAGTCAAAGTCACAGGCCTCAAAACGAATGCAGCGCCTCAACTATTATCCCCCTTATTAATATTCACTACATTAGGCTGTGCATTCTACCATCCACTTGAAAGCCAATTACTGTGGAAAAGTCCAACACTTTCAGCCCAGCAATCTGCAACAACAGGCATGCCTGCTAGTATGATTTTGAAATTAAAGTTTGCTAATCTTTGCGCAATACAGCGTAACTCAGATGTAAATAGAAAGCAAATAATTAAAGCTGAACTGAATTTGCATGCAATTAAGAATTTATTATTTCCATTCTAATACATTGTTTGCCTAATGGATGCAATAAGTAAGACATAATTTGAAATATTAAATACAAAATAAGCTTGTGTAAGTAAGGGCTGCCCCTGTTAAGCACTTAAAACCTTATACAATACAAAGCTATTTTTGTGTAAATTGGCTACATAAATTAGTTTGATATTGGGGGTGATTGATTGGTCGGATTGATAAAAACATACTGTGTTTTTTGTTGCTTTCCACTAATGTTTATAACTCTATCTAGCAGAAAGTAATTTTGTAAACATGGTGCTTTGCCCTTCCTGTACTTTCAGACAATACATTAAGCTAACTACTTGCTGCCTCATAAACCCCCAGACTGTATTATCTTCTTTATTTAGGGTAAAAATTTTGAGGGCAGGGGTCACCAAAATTGAATGGTTACTAGTTTGCCATGCAATTCCTAAATATTCTATTCTTAGGAATCTATTTTCACACAGTCAACAAGTGGGATAAACTATCAACTTAAACAGGAACTGGGAAGAAGTTTAAATACAGTTATAGCTAACTGGCAAAACGTCAACACTGATGAGCTTTTTTTTTTAAACTTGCAGGCAATCATTTGCCTCTTTACACCTAATTCTCACTGAATGTGTTTCGTGTGCAGTACATCTCTGGTATGGTATTCTTGCTGAATTTTCACAATCTCCCATTTGTTTGGATATTATTTTTGTGACTTTTGTGCTTCTACCATGGGTAAGCATGCTACATTTATAAATACTTTGTTTTTACTCATGTTTAATGGTATGTTATCTCATATGTGACTCCATGTCCTCAGTGAAGACATAATGTTTACATAGTGCTGTAAGTGAGAGTCTGCACATTCTTTATTTCAAAACTTACCAAATCCTCTTCACTGGTCCCAGGTCTGACCTCCGTCTGGCTCGCTCAATCTGCTCTGTTCAACTTTATGCATGAGGGCTGCGGCATCAGTCAAAAATAGACTCTGTATTTTTGATGGAACGCAGCGAACATTCAATACTGCAACGCGTTGACATGAATGGCATCATTACGTGTCCTGTATGACGGAGGTCATACAGGACACGTAACACACCCCAACATATTCAGTCTAATTTGGGGATTAGGGGCAACAAGTAGCCTCGGAGCACCTTGTTGGTGACTCCTGGTTTTATAATATGTGCATGTCATAAATGATGTTTCAAAATAGTTTCATTTTTATCAGTAGTAATTTGCAAACTATTATTATATCTCTTTTCTATTATAGCACTATTGCTTTGAAATCTTGTGCACATCAGGCATCCTAAACCAGGAGCATTTGGCAAATGGCTGCAATTTAATCCTTAACATAACACATCTATACACTTGACTCCTTTGACTATATGTCTAGACTTTAATGTTTTGTCTTTGCTCTTTAATCTGCTCCCTGCTTGCTCAATAATATAGTAAGTCTAGTGCAGTGCCTTCCATTATAGGTAGTACAAAATTAGTTTTACTTTTCAAGGCCAGATTTACTAAGAAAGGTGCTAAATTACAAGTGCAGATTGAAAAATACCCTTTGCTCTTTGTGGGCGTGCTGTGTGCTTTACTATGAGAAATTGTGCTAATACTTGCTGCTGCAAATTTGTTAAGGTGATCTGTAAATGAGAATTTACCGTGCGCAAAAGAAGAAGAAGAGACAAGCTGATGTTGGCAGCTTCTCCAAATATACTGTCTGTTTTGCTATAACAATGCCATTCAAAAACAATAGCCTATAAGAGCACAGCCACATAAACAAGGTCTATGCTGACTGGTTGACTGAATGTTTGCTGTCTTTGTGGGATAATGAGTGCATTTTGTTGCAATTAACTGTGTGCGTTTCATCCTTGTTAAATGTCTTATATTAAAAAGTGATGTGACTGTGACATGTGAGAGAGAGGAAAAGGAAAGTCCTAATTTACTCTCCGCAACAACCAGTAATCTTTCAAACATCTAAAATTGTATCAGGTATATGCAGTGATGATGGTAATTGTACAGCCTACATACATAACAATTAAAGCAAATCTTCTGTGTCCCCCCTCGCTTCAGCCACATCCATGTACAGTATGTGGACATGTTACAGACTTAAGAAAGCCCACATACAGACAGTTGCATTTCAGTGGAAAACAAGTGAAACTTAAGGCAAAAGTGTTACAGGTAAAGACTTTCTATTGCCTCTGCCTTTAAATCAACACATTGTTGTAACCTTCTAAAGTCAATTGCAAATACATTTAATAATTCTTTATTTAAAGTGTAATTTAAATGTTCTTTTATTTAATCCTTTATTATTTACCTGGTTCTAAAAATCCTCCATACGCAATTCAATTCAGTTTTATTTGTATAGCCCACTATCACAACAAAAGTCACCTCAAAGGGCTTCACAACAGTTGATCGAACATAAACACACAATCAGACTTAACACACAATCAACACAAACAATAACTACACTAAACAGACCCAGGACACTCCTGTCCTTAGACCCTCCTTCTCGGTAAGGAAAACCTAAAAAAAACAGCTGTGGGGAAAAACGAAGAAATCTTATGGAGCCCAACTGAAGGAGAGATCCTCTCCCAGGATGGACAGGCAATGCGTCTAGGACTGTTAGTTCATTAGCTCATCTATAGGATCATAGATCAGCTCTGTAAGGATTCATCCAGACAGGTGAGTGGGGCGAGATAGGTCCGGGAAATCCAGGATGCAGCAGGGCCTCATGCAGACAGGTGAGTGGGTTGAGGTAGATCCGGGAAATCCAGAGGTGAGGCCGAGGGCCCACAGGTCGGGACAGGAGCATAGATGAGGCCAGCTAAGATCAAATCGTCACTGGGACATCTGCCGGCAACCAGGCATCTGAAACAGTTCCCACTCCCCCAGAGGGGAGCGGGAGAGAGGGACAACTTGTGAATAGCAAGGAAGTGATTGGAGATATAGAATATTTGATAATCTTAATTACAGTGATAGAAGAGGAGCAGCAGATGAAACCAGAGGACAGAGGCTTAGTGCACCATACTTAACCCATAACCCTAACCCCCAGCTTCTAGCTCCTAGAGCAGCCTAGCTTCAGCTGTGGGGTTAACCCTGTTCCTAGCTGGCCTGACCATAAGCTTTCTTGAAGAGGAACGTTTTAAGCTGAACCTTAAATGTAGAGGCTGTGTCTGCCTCTCTAACATGAGCTGGAAGCTGATTCCATAAAACAGGAGCTTGGTAACTAAAGGCTCTACCTCCAACTGTACTTTTAGAAACCCTGGGAACCACTAATAGCCCTGCATTTTGTGAGCGCAGTACTCTGCTTGGTTGGTATGGCACTATAATATCATTAATGTAGGATGGCGCCGTACCATTTACGGCCTTGTAAGTCAGGAGAAGGATTTTAAACCTAATTCTGAATTCAACTGGAAGCCAGTGAAGTGAAGCTAGCACAGGAGTAATATGTTCTCTCCTGTTAGTTCCTGTTAATAATCTTGCTGCTGCGTTTTGAACAAGCTGAAAACATTTTAATGGGTTTTTAGGGCACGCTACCAGCAGAGAGTTACAGTAATCCAACCTAGATGTAACAAGCCCATGGACAAGTTTTTCAGCATCACTTTTAGATAAAATATTTCTGATTTTGGCTATGTTACGTAAGTGAAAGAATGCTGTTTTACAGGCTTGGTTTATATGAGCCTTAAATGATAAATCTTGATCAAATAAAACTCCTAAGTTTCTCAGAGTAGAAGTTGAGGCTACACTGACACCGTCCAGGGAGACTATCTGGTCAGACAGAGCATCTCAGCTTTTGGGGCCAAGTATAATGACCTCTGTTTTTTCTGGGTTTAGGAGGAGATAATTAATGGTCATCCAGGTCTTTATGTCTCTCACACAGGCGCTAAGTTTCTCAACGCAGTCATTCTGATCAGGTTTAATTGATAAATACAACTGTGTACGTTCACTGTTTACGTAACAGTGAAAATTAATGCCATGTTTTCTGATTATGTTTCCTAAAGGCAGCATGTAAAGCATGAACAGAATGGGTCCTGGCGACATAACTGTTTAACTACAACTCTTTTTGTAGATTTGATATTGGTCTATAGTTGGCTAAAATGTCAGGATCTAGGCTGGTTTTTTTGAGGTGTAAACGTTACGTCTTAACTGAGGACATGGGGTCACAGACGACATCAGACAGCATTAAACCTGAGTAAAATTAAAGTATTTATATACATAGTGCCCTTACACAGGGTTGAAGTAATATTTCTGTGACTTTTGGGCTTCAACCGTGGTTAAATCGCCAAATAATCTCTAAATGAACAAGAGATTGTGGTCAGAGGCAAACGTGGCTTTTTACCATACTTTTTACATGCAGTTCTCTCTATACACGGTTATTATCGCATGAACTCATAACTTCCAGCATAAATCGCCCCTCTCCTGTGAACTCGTGGTCTTCCAGCTGGCTCTGGTCGGAGACGTGCCGCACACGCAACGCACTCAGTGTGAATCTGGCTTAAGGAGGTGTTTATTATAGTCAGTATAGGTTCATTAATGAGGGGAAGAGTTTCTTTAAAAAGTTTGGTAGGTATTCGGTCTAAAAGACAAGTTGAGGTTTAGGAGGACATAATGATTGATGTTATCTCAGCTTGATCTACAGCGATGAAGCAGTCTAACGTTACAGATGGTTTTTATAGTGGCCTCCATTTTTACAGCTTTGGCTTGCTCTGAGCTGATCGTAGGGAGAATTTTATTTAATTTGCCTCTAATATTTGTGATTTTGTTGTTAAAAAATTGAAGAAAGTTTTCACAACTGAGAGTAACAGGGATACAGGGTTCTACTGAGCTGTGACTGGTGGTCAGCCTGGCTACAGTGCTGAACAGAAACCTAGGGTTGTTCCTGTTTTCTTCTATTAAAGTTGAATAGTATCTGCTTTTGGCCTCACACAGAGATTTTTTATAATTTAAAAGACTATATTTCCAGGCATTCAGAGACTGCTCTGAGCTGGAGTGACGCCATAGCTTTTCTAATTTACAGGTTGCTTGTTTAAGGGAATGTGTTTCAGCATTAAACCATGGTGCTACTCGATTCGGCCTAACAACCTTTTGTTTTAATGGAGCTACATCATCTAGAGCCATCTTTAAAGGCTACATGGCGCTGTCAACAAACCGATCATTTTTACTGGGACTCGAGCTATGGGAGCTGTTCTCAACATACTCACTCAACATTGTACTAAATATTGGCTTTATTATGTGTTTGAACTTTGACACAGATTGGTCAGATAATGTTCTTCTAATCTGGGTTTTGTTCATTGGAACAGTAAAGTATGTATAGTATATGCACATTTGAATATTTTTTTTAAATTGATTAATTAGTAGTCTTAACAAACAATTATTGATGTATTGTTAACCACTGGCTTGACATCACCTATCATTATGTTTTATAAACAATAGCACTGTTTTAAATTCAAAGTCATGAACCATAATAAAAAAAGTGGTGTTTCTTAAATTAAAGACAAGTTATAGGTTTGTTTATTTAGGAAACAGTTGCTTAATTTTATGTTTAATTTGCCCTAACTCTCTAGTGGTATTGTACCTTTACTCTACTGTTCAGCATAACAATTAATTGTTAGTATTTCTTTCAGTTGATTGTAACCATTATGCCGATTAATTGATTAACCAATTAACTGATTAACCGATTAACTATGTGCTAATTTTACATGCAGATTTAGCTCCCGTAATCATGATAACTCTACCTTGAATTTTGAGCATTTTGGTGAAAATTTTCAACAATCTTCTGTTGATATGGAACCTAAATCTTGACCTTTCATTTTAGTCTGGATGATTTTGTCACAAAATTATGGTTTTCAAGTTACAAGGCTAGTTCTGTTTTTCCTGCATATTGTCAAAATATACAAGATATGGTTTTAAGGTTTCAATTTAGCAGCTATTGTTCTTTTGGTCATACACTGACAGGTTCCAGTGACAGGTTCCATCTCCAATAAATAAAGTGAAAGGTGAATTCCTATCTCTCTTGGCATCATGTTGCATTTGATTTGGTGAGCATTTTCTAAATTGCATCTCATCTGTGACATTGTATGGGTGACGGTGGATTTCGAACTTTTGGCATTTCAATACAGTGAAGTGGTTTTCCTGGTTTTATCTGAACTGCCATCGTGTCTAGTGTTGTTGTAGGTTGTGGTTGCTATGGTCTCCCGGCTTGGTAACCAAGGACAAGTATTGATCTAATCCTCAAGGGCTGTGGTCATATCCTTGGCAGGTCAGCCATTATTATGATAATGAGACGTCCCATGTAGCCAGTGAGTGATAATCTTGTTTGGTCCTAGGAGAAATGAAAGGATTCGGAGAGTGGTGTGGTGAACTTTTGACCTCAGTAAAATCTCCTGTCCTGATCCTGGTCAATCCTGAAATTCTCATCTCGTCACTTCATGCTACTGCTATGGTCAGATAAAATGATGATTGCAAGAACACAAGTCTATGCTGTGACAGTACAAATGCATTAGACATAACAAATACATTAGCATTTTATATCTTTTGAGTAATCAAACCAAACAGAGCTTCCTATCCATGTGAATTTTCAAAATAAATGTATATATTTGAAAAAAAAAAAAAAATTGAAACAAAGGTTTTATTGCATTTTTGCCCTTAATACTCAAATAATTTAATGTACTTTGTCTTGGAATTCAGTTCTGTTCCAGCTGATTTCATGCTTTTTATTATCAAAATCACATAAACATATAAAGAAATGATAATGCTGTATTAAATTATTCAAACAAATTCTCAGTCAATACATAGAAAACGTTTGTCATCTCACACAATCGCAGCTCAAACAAGAAAAATATGACAGGTGATTTCCGTTTCAGACTAAACATGGATTTGACAATCGTTGATGAACACTAAGTGATGATGGACCAACGGGTCAAGTACGTTAACTTTATAGTCTGTCTTAAGTACCTCAACTTATTATACCAATTATGGTACTGTTATCTGACCAGCCTAAATGATTATCCTGATGTTTTGTAAATGTTTGCTTGTTTAAATCAGTATTATGACACAATATAACAATTTTGATGGCACTGCATTTGCATATGTCATAATAACAAACAAGCAACATGTGGCATTGTTGTACAGCACCAAGCGCACACATGGTGCACGCCGTTGGACCAGATCGAATCATAACACAGCGTACAGATTGAGAGACTCCCCCCGCGAGCAGACGCTCAGCAAAACAGCCATTCAGCAGTGGGATGAATCCTGACTACTAAAGAGGAAAAGGGCGAGCGAGGGACACTGAACACAGAGGTGAGATAGTGGGAGAAACAGGGGGAGTGGGAGGTGGGAGAGAGCGAGAGGACGCGAAAACGCAAGTGAACGGCTCCTCAATGCACAATTTCAACCTGTATGTTAACCAAATTAAAGCTGGAAGTGTGGACGCGGTATTGGTTTGAAGTGCCACTGAGGGGTGACTGTAAATCTTCCTATGTGGCAACTGAGGATCTGTGCGAATAAGGAAGTGGGAGTGCGTTGGAAGCTGCCGGTTGTCAAGCACATTGGTAAGCTGGTCGGAGATTTCTGACTCTGACCCCCCTCTCATTTTTATTTCGGGAAAGCTGAAAGAAGCGCAAAAAGAGGGAACAAACAGAGGTGCCCGCGAGAGGCCAGTGAGCCGTTTCTGTCTTTATTACCTCCATTCACAAAAGCATTGCATCCCATTATTACAGCGATGTAGAGGCATTCTGTCTGCTCGGAGGAAGAAGGGTCCCATTCACTGCTTCGGCTTAGCACCGCTCTTCAAAACGCTAGCCCTTTTCATTGCCTCTTGTGTCTTCCCTGTTCTTCTGCTCTTATTTGTCCCTCGCATGCTTGTCCCCTTTTCACGCTGCTCAGGACTAAGCAGTCGACGCGTTTCTTTGGGTTAGAAGTGGGTGTTTCTGTAGCTGTCATTGTGTTTGGTGCCGCTACAAAGGGAGCTGCGCGGGGAGAGACAGCTTTTGAGATAATAAAATCACTGCTTGGAGGAATAAGAGGGACCTCGGACTACAGAGACTGCCGACAACTAGTAAAAGGTGAACTGTGATGAAAGGAAAAGTGCCACAGAGACTGACAAGCATTTTGCCAGAGCTTTTCATTGGGAACATTGCCACTTCTTGAGGGCTGCCAGGCGGATTGTGCTGTTGCTAAGCGAAGAGTCTATCTTGAAGTTCTTTGGGAGACACTAAAGACAGTCATCCACAGCCATGAAGGGAAGCTCGGAGGACAGCATTGAGAGCATCAGGCCGTCCAACCTGCAAGCTTTCGCTAACATGTCCACTCTACATGGCATGAGTCATATATTCGCATATGGACATATGACATTTCGCCGCTTCCTTTGGACTCTGTCATTCTTAGGTTCGTTAACATTGTTAATGATAGTGTGCATGGATCGAGTGGTCTACTACCTGGAATACCCCCACGTCACAAAGTTGGACGAGGTGGCAGCACCTAACCTCACCTTCCCCGCCGTCACCTTCTGTAACCTCAATGAGTTCCGCTTCTCCAAAATCACCAGAAACGACCTCTATCACGTGGGAGAGCTGCTGGCCCTGCTCAATAACAACTACCAAATAGCAAACCCGCACTTAGCTGACCCCGAGGTGCTGGCTGCCCTTAAGGATAAAGCCAACTTTCAGAACTTTAAGCCCAAGCTGTTTAACATGACAGACTTTTATAACCGCACAGGACATGATATCCGAGATATGCTACTACAGTGCACCTTTCGAGGAGAGGAATGCTACCCGGCCAACTTCACCACAGTAAGTAACCATGGCTTTTTGGCCCTGTTCGCTTGAGTAGCTGTCATTGTTCATCGCCTTCGCTGACAGTGGGGCTCCTGGGAGTTTTGACAGTTGAGGGTTCATGAGAGTTCAGTGTGAGGTTGTTTTTTAGGGGAGCGAAGATAGAGTTTGTGTGCTAAATTAAATTGCTGTTTTGTTGTAGTTCTCTTTAGCCATTATCAGGGTTGGACAACTTTTAATTTAAATTAGTTCATACTTCTATGATAGCTTTGTTTGAGAAAAATTGACAATTTGTGGCTATATTCCAATTAAGGGTTCAGTTGAAACTCAAGGATCAAACTCCAGAGTTTGTGGATTTCTAAATATCTTGATTTATGATAATGAAGCTGTCTTGCATTAGATTTGTTATATACAATATACTGTCTGTTTTTAGTATTTTATTAGTGTAGTAATAGATGTTAAATTCAGTATTGATATAATGACATTTTCTGGTTAAATTGTCTTTTTTGGACAACTGCCATGGCAGATTTTTGAACTACTTTGTATAATTTATTGACTTCACTATTGGCCCCACTTATGTTTTTTCAATCTTGTGTGTAAGTGAGTTGCATGATAACAACATTTATGAATTTATGAAATGAAACATTTATACTGTTTAGAGCGATTTTCTAGTGTGTGGAGGTAGGTTGGTCTCAGTGTGATGCCCATCATTAATCATGTGCTTTGTTTATTCAAATGACATGCACATTTATCATTTACTGCCAAGTGGTCAAAAGACAAATGCTGTTTTTTGTTTGGCTAAGCAAAACAGCTTAGTGTGATTGATTTAGCAGAAGTTCAGACAAAAGCATGACTGTCTTTTGTAAGTGATTACACATGTCTTTGAATGGCTTTGCTTATTTGAATGCAACAGACTTAGAGTGGATGGACAGTTTGTAAATATTTTTGGCAGGTGATATTTTCACTGTTACATTGCATACACACGACTAAATTGCAATTGACTTTCAATTCACATTTTACTTACTGTCTTTTTATAACTTTGGCATGTCAGCTGTTCATTTCTATTGCCATTTTTATTTTCATACAGTCTTTATGCTTTCAGTTGTAACTCTTTCAATGGGAATATAATATGGCAGGTTTTCAATAGATTGTTAGACCAAATTTTATCCCTGAACATTTTATTGTGATCCACTTTTTGCAGAACCAAATGTGTTTTTCTTAATAATTATTTTACCACAACCTTTATGGCACATATATTGTTAAAGCAGTTTACTATTTTATGTAATTAAAACAATATTTAGGTTTCAAATAAGCTGAACATTTAAAAACTGTATTTAACCTTCCTATGGCTCACTTTTGGGCCCAAACCCATCAGTTGGACATGCAGTTTTTATGACACGACATGCACCCTTACACTCATCTCCAAACTGGTTGTAATCACAGGGTTTACAAATCATAGGAGTTCTGTACAGTTCTTTATATGACAATTATCTTTCTGACTCACTTCAAAATACTGTAATTTATCTTCAGATAATAGTGTATCAGTTTCAACTCTCTTGGTAAAACTCCACAGAGCAGTTACAGGGTTCTTGCGACCCCCCTTTTTTTGACCGGTAAACAGACATTTTCCCCCAGCTAATCAAATGTTATTTTACGATTACAGTTGCGTGGAATGTGTAAAGTTTAGTAAAATTACATTTAGCCAGTCATATACCAGAGTCTGCCCCCGAAAGAGGTAAACTTCCGTGACGTTGTGCGCAGTAGGTCACTATATTAGACAAAGTTCCCTGCGCAGTGACATGTGATCACAATGGCGGCCACAACAAGCCCTCGCCTTCCGAGGTTGGGCAATAGTAAAGACAGCTGGGCATCCGTCGCGATTCAGATTGTTACGTGTGTTTACTGGAGAGTTGTAAATAAATAATTTTGTCACAAATGCATGGGGCCTCAGATTATGAAAAACTACGGCGAATAACCGGATTAAGGTATCTCAACAGCATGGTGTTTTATATAAAATTAAAAAAATATCACCCAGATATGCTCAGAAAGGCCGTTTTCAGGTAGGGAAATCCAAACATTTTCTACACCGAGGGGGATACCCCCAGTGATTCTGAGGTGATGCTGAGGGGGCTTTGTGCCCTCAGATTGGGCGCTACGCACGCAGTGTTTATTAACATCTCCAACACGGACATTTTTCTTTTTCTTTGGCGGAGTTAGTTATTGTGGTGTCTAGATGCGTTACTAAATTTGCTTAAGTTTTTGCTACATTCTATATTTAACTAGAGGCATTTATATTGCATTAAATGAGTACTAATTTATTCACCACTTCTGCATATTCCTCTTTAGTTGCATGATTTAATAGGACACCTAAATTATCTCTCTGCTGAGTCTGTTCTCTTGACAAATACAATTTCTCATCTTCATAATATCTTTAATCAACCCTGAGAGAAATCCCCAAGCGCAGCCTTGTTTTAAGTGACTGACTTTGCCATCATCAGCGTAGTTCAACTCTCTTATGTCTTATGTCTCTGATTATAAAACACAAATTTTATATTTTCTTTCAGTCTTGTTTCTTTTAATATGTGCCGTAAATATGGTGAATTGGGAGTGTCTTCATTTACATTTTTGTTTCCAAGCAGCATTCACCAGTGATGTGAGAAGCGAGTCATTCATGAGAAGCTAATTGCCGTTGTGTTGCTTGATTGAAAATGCTTGCAGCGTTTAATGAGATGGTAGCAAAAAAGAGTGAATGAAATTAGATGATGTTGTAGCTTGACTAGACTTTGCTGGAGAGAGTTTAAATGTCCGGCTAAGTGGACCCTTTACACGGCTATGGAGTAAAGCAGCAACAGGTAATTTGAAATATCCAGAATATCTTTTGAATACCTGTTCATGATAATGTTATAAAGTAGGGTTTCAGACTGGTCTTGACTTTTTCTGTGACTGCACAATGCAGTATGTTACAAATAAAACAAATGGGGTTCATTGCATACTAATTAAATAGTTCAAGTTCAGACTTTGTTCACTACATTTAGTTATACTTTAGACCTGTTTAGTCCTTGTTTAAATCTAGGCCAACAATTTGTGGTTCCATCCTGGTTTAGTACTAAATTTAGTCCTGGCTTAGCCCTAAAATTAGTTCCACTTTGGACATGGATTAGACTTTGTCTAATTTTGCAATACCTTTGGCGACACACTAGAGGATTTTAAGCCCGATTTGCCTCTTCCGAGTTCATCGATAGCCCAAATATAGGCTTCAGGAAACTGCATAATTGTATAAAATAACTGTATAATTGTAACTGTAATTATCAAATATTTACAGAGGTGCGTGATGTCATAGTCTGCCTGAATCATCTAGTACAGAGGTGCCCAAACTTTTTCCCTCAGAGGGCCAAAGCGGAAATGTATTAGCGGGCCAAGGGCCAAACACAATAATGTTAAGAATATAATGGAAACATATGCAAACACATCTATGATAAACTTCCTTACTCCATACCAACCACTGACAGTCTATTCAGTGCACAACCGAATTAAATTAGATACCCTTTTTGAATCAAAGCGCCCCCTTCTGGGCCGAATCAAACCCATTGAAGGGCCAAGTTTGGCCTGCGGGCCCCACTTTAGGTACCCCTGATCTAGTGTGTGCATTCAGAAGATTTTAGTTGAAACAGTTTTTAAATTGGTTAAGAAAAGACAAAGAAGAAATCCTCTTTTGTGACCCTAGCCTTAGTTCAAAGCCTTGTATCTGTCACATAGTCTTTAAGGCGAGACACTGCAGGTGAATTTTTTAAAACTAATATATTTAAATATGAAACTGTTTCTGTACACCACTGACATAAATATAAAATGTATTGCAAGTTTTGAGTTAATGTTTTCAAATGCAAATTAAGCATGGTATGCATAAATATGTGCATGTTTGTACACATTTCAAAAAAGAAAATCTGATTATTGGAAAGTCAGGCATAAGCCAGACTTAAAATTCTATATTCAAATTGTCGACATGTTACATAAAATGGCTTTTACAGAGGGGATTTTGGTATCTGTTTTTGTCTTTCATTAAACTAGAAAATCCTGAAACAGCCTTCTAATGTTGCCTTGTTTTCAGGCTAGGAATTAAATATCAACAAATCCTTCCATTAAAGCCTTCAAAATACAAGACTGGAAATTTTGGTGCTTGTAGGTGTGACTAAAGTGGAGATTTCTGGTTCAGAGTGTGAGAAAAACTCATTTTGAGAAAATTTCTATTTCTATTTAGAGCTGTTAACGCGTTAATGCATGCAATTAATAAAAAAAAAAAAAATTAACGCGTTAAAATTGATTAACGCAAATTAATCACATGATCTGTTTTGCCGTACATCAGCACTTCTCAAAGCACTTTGGAGGGCATAAAGCCGTGTAAGGGGGCGCGTGGCCATGGTGGAAATGTGCGTATATCACAACATTGACTTGCTTTCACGGTGAACGACCCGCATGTCCAGTCTCGTGTAAAACTTTTTACTAATAAATGTTACGCTTTTTATATCGCTTCCTTTCACTGCTTCACTGCCTCTGTCCATGTGCGTGCCACAAGCCGCGAACTCCTACAAACGATTCATTTGCGGTGTTTTTTTTTTTTTTTTTTTCCTTTTCCATAAAGCATCAGTTCTCAACTCAGAGCGGCAGCCTCACTGTGGACAGGTGACCGTGCCGCGCCCCTGTCCGTGGTGCTGAGAGGAGCAGAGGAGAGGCTCAGGTGTCTGCAGTATATTTAATGGTTGGCCAGTTACTACACAGACTTATTAAAGGCTTTCACAATATTCAGAAGTTATTTCTGGGATGTATTTTTTTTTATCCAAGTAAAAACACACTCCTAAACCTCTCTGGACTTTTTTTAATTTAGTCGCTGCATATTGTCATGGAAACTCTACGTTATACACTGTGATTAATCGTTATTAATCACTGCCCAAGAGTGTGATTAATCTAATTAATTTTTTTAATCGATTGACAGCACTATTTCTAATAGAAATCTATGGACACAAGTGACTAAATATATTAAACTTAAGTCCTTAAATTACAATTTTTACATTGTCCTACATGTTATGCATATGCATATGGGACAAAAATCTTAAAATGAAAAAAAGAGGGTTTTGTCTGTAGTATCTTGCCTTAATACAATTTTTATTCCAGTTACTGACAGATGGTATAGGTATTTTTCCTCCTGTCTCTGTTGATTTGACTTGAATGCAGTATTGCATACCTTCCATCAACTACTAGTTTTTGCCTTGACTTGGTCATGGTCAATGGCTTGATCTCGTGACAGGTGTTTCTTGACTACACTGCATTGTGGTGTATTGTTTAGACAGAGGTTGAACCACTACCCTACTGCATTATGCCTTGGTGAGCTCAAGTGTGTTTGTCAGAAACTGGAGCAGTGCCAGGAGTACCATAGCCATCCCTTGGAGTGTTGTTGCGGAATCTGATAATAATGTCCCACAAATTCCCACAAAATTCTTGAATGCAGTATTACCTTCTATCGAGTACTAGTTTTTGCTTTGACCAAGTCAAAACCCTACTGCATTATGCCTTGGTGAGCTCAAGTATGTTTGGCAGAAACTGGAGCAGTGCCAGGAGTACCATAGCCATCTCTGTGCTCTGCCTGAGTGCTGGTGCAGAATCTGATAATAATGTCCCACAAATTCGCTGCTTCTCAACTAACATAGTTCATAATGTTCTTCTGGAAAATGGCTGTAGGATGTCATGAAGACATGTTATTGCAATGCTGCCATGGCTTGCTGGTTTTGCGTATCCCAGTATTCAATTGGGAATAAAAAACTGCCCTACAGTTTTATTAGAGCATACATAAAGGCATATAAATGTGTGTTCAAAAACCAAGTTGCATTCAGGTGACATCTACAGTGTTATTTTCCTTTCAAAACACGGCATCACTATTCACCAGCAGTACAGTGAAATTTAGAGGACTACTCCAGGAAATTTTCAATTATTCAAATTCCCTCCCAGACGTGTTGAGAGAAGGATTTACAATGCAAAGGACTGTGGAAGTGATGAGCTTTGACCTTGAATAAATGAAGGAAGAATTCCATTAAGTCTGGGTTATGATGCAGGTGATGAAGAAGGCATTTACAATGTTTGGTATTGTAATGGATGGGCAGGCAATTGTAGAATGGCAATTTGTATTCCCACTGCTATGAACCACTTTAATCCTGTTTAATGGTTTCTATGGCATGTGTCACTGCTGTCATGAGAAAGTTTTTTTTTTTTTTTTTTTTTTTTGTGCCCACTGGATCGATTTTGATAATAATGGTTCCCATTCACGTGTTGAGTTTGAAACACTTCAGTATAAGAAAATGCAAATGGGAATGAAAGCAGTATGTTCACACCAGTGCCTGAATTTCTTAGGTCAAAGAGAACTTGTTGAACTTTAAAAGCACAATTTGAATACCTCATTACCATTTCAGACAGTAAAAAAGATTTGGCAAATGTTTGATTCTTTGATAGGCCTCAGCTCATGCCTGTTTAGTTTAGAAAGTTTAGCAATACATGAGTTTGATGTGCTGCCAAGTGAAAAATGCTAAATAGACATAATGCAACTCAATTACATATAGTATCTACATAGTATCTGACTTATTGGTTGATATATAAAAAATAAATTACAGTTGAAAGAAAAAAAAAAAAAAATGCACCCTTTGGAAATACTTGGATTTTTGCAAGTCGAAGCCGACTTGTTTTAGCTGCCAACATGCTATTTCTACTGGAGTTGGGCCATTGACTGCAGTTGAAAACGAGACGGGAGAAGACTTTGCACAGTCCGTGCCTTTATTTGCCTCTTTATGACCACAACAAATGTAGTGGGGACTGGACATAAACTGTGTCTTTAGCTAATAATCTGTGCACATTTTCATGGAGAGGCAGCGTGGCTCTATTCTATGCACGAGCAAGACACAAAAACAAATGGATCTAAGTCATTACGCAGGCTACCCACAATTCCACCTCCTTAAAGTGATAGGCACAAAGAGAGAACAATGGTGTGCTTTTTGTTGTTACTTAAAACAAATAGACATGCTCCCACCTGGAAGCTCGCTCCACTTTAAAGTAGTATTATAACATTTGTATGCATAAATTATTATGATTATATTTAAGCATTAATAATATATTAATTTATGACTTTATACACAATACCAAAGTCCAGTGTATTTTTTATTGTGCTTAATTTTTATTACTGCTCATAGTTTTTTTATTGAATTAAAAGTCTATTGGTAATAAAAGGATATATTGGGATTATCATGCTTTAACATTTTCATTTACTCAGTACTATTGACTATCAAGAGAGTCTGCAATTAAAAGTTTTAAAAATGTTATCATAGTGACAGACCTGCAAATGCTATTGTTTACATGAATAATCTTAAGCCATTTTTAAAATCTTCATCGAATGTATTTATAAACTGAAGATGAGATGTGTTTGTAACCCGCTTCAATATTTGAACCACAGGTGAGCTGGCAAATCCGTGTTCCTTTCTGTGAATGTGACCTTTATCAATATGTATTTATTGACATGTTGTTCCGAGTCTGAAAGGCTGCGTCTGACTAACAGTTTGTAAATGAAGGCATGGTCAATGACGCTCATGAACAAGGTTTTGATTATCATAATGTGATAGTGTGGAGGTAACCCCACCCGTCTTGACAGTGCATGACAATTCCCCCCGGGTTACATTTCGGCCCATTTCTCATCCAAAGTGTAAAATCTGTATTCATCGGCTCCAATAGCAGAATCTTGGTTTTTAAAGTGTAAAATTGTCTTTCATCATTTGATCTATATGACAGCTGTTGCCCAGGGAAAACGTCAAGATGAGGGGAGCTAACAAAAAGGGACTTGTGGTCTTTTAGTTGTAGGCCGGTGTCACATTCGGGACCTCACCTCCTCCTTGACCCCACTGATGTATTTATTAGTTTTGGTTCCAAATACAAGTGAATACATCATTACAGTGCAACAATTTGTGTTCTGCCACTTAACCATGCTGTATCGTTGCAATAGTGGTCATTCCCATTTATTTTGATAACAGAACTAAAACCAGTATGCAGTATAACATGTTTCATAACAGCAGAAATGACTGATTGTTATGAAAAAAAAAGTTAAAGATAAGGGTACATTGTCTACTGACTAAAGTAGGATTTCCGGTCTCAAACTGAGCGTACACTGACAAAGTATTATGGTTTGCCATGGTTGTAGCTACTTGTCCAGCGTAAGAAATCAATGACTTTGAGTACTGTATTCTCATGTAGGCAATTGGTTGTCATTAGCCAAAACCATCTTGTTTTTGGACGATTTGCAATTTTTTGGCTTATGCTAATTAATAGATTAATTTTATGATTGTCAGGTTTTTATCTGCTTAATATAGTCTCATACACCTTAGTACGTATAAGTAATGTGTTGAGAGAAAGCAGCTCCAAACAACAAAAATAAGATGCTTGACTTCAAAATGCTTCATGATATTTTCAAGAGATGATGATTTCTGAGTGCTCAGCAGAGTGGAGCACAAGTACACTATAGAAACTCCAAAGCAGCGGGAGATGGAAAAGGAGGCAGCCAGGGCCTTATCTGCAAAGTAAGCTGAGAAAAGTTGTGTTCTGAGAGATACTGCTCAGTACAATAGACTTGTGAAAGAACAAACTGTTTGTATTTTTCAATCCAACACATTCTTATTGCCAAGGCGTAATTTCACTGGTCCATCTTGTTTCTGACTTACAGTGTAGGTGTTAGTTCAGTCTCAACAATATGGTGACGAGGTCCTTTATATGCCAAGCCATTTAAGTTTAAAGCATAAACATAGACACATACTAAATCTAACCAATATCACTCTGCCTCCCTGAAATCAACTCTCTGATCCTAAGATGGATCTAATTGTGTATTGGTTTTAATTAGTTCTCCATAACCCCTCTTCCAGCAGTGATACGATTTTTGGAATATGTAATACCTAAACTTGTATTGTCCTGTGTCTACTACATACAGTAAATACTGATTTTATACTAGTGCCATATAATCTAATGAATTTTGCATCTTTTGCCTATTGCTATCCCAGCAACTATGGGCCTTAAGCAGGAACCTTGAACAAATGCCAGTTGGTCACAGGCGTAGCAGAGACATACTTTTATAGACAAGCATTCACTCTAACATTCAGTCACTTGGGGCAATTTTTAGATTAACAAATTTACCTCTACAGTACATGGGAGGAAGCCGAAGTAACTGGAAAGCCCCCACGGTAGCACAGCGAGGACTTGCAGATTCCACTTATAAGTCTAGTTTACTGATTTGAGAATCCAAACCTACAACCTCCTTGCTGAGAGGCATGAGGACTAACAACTCTGCCACTGTACGCCTCACCACCCCTCCATATACCCCTTCATATATTAGGGGTGTGATGAGACACAAATCCCATGAGACACAAGATCGGGCTCAGGAGAATGGGCTCATGAGATAGAGACAATATAAGATTTTTACGCTTTCTAAAAAATAAACCGTAGAAGTTTTTTTTTTTTTTCAAACATTTTATCTTTATTTTAAATAACTAAAAATTAAAAAATGCAAAACATTTTTGGTACATTTTCATAGCAAGAACTTTTTATGAATTATATGCAGTAAAAGCACATAAATAATGCTAATGGTTTTACCACAAACGTTTTTTTCTTCCATGCAGCCACACAGCCAGGGCTGCTTCTACCTGTTTGGGTTCCCTAAGCAGAATAATTAATAGCCCGTTCTGAAAACCTGCCCTGACAAAGCCTATTACTGATGGGCTACCTTTTCAAGAAATGTGTATGTTCAAGATAGAAATATTTTCGCCTTTATGATTTTATGATTGGGATTTTTTTTAATATACAGTATGAAAGTCTATTGCCCCTGAACCTCTCACATGTGAGCTTCCTCTCTCTGAGAAGCTGCAGCAGCTACTCTCTCCCCACTGCCTTCTCATCCTTCATCCCATTCCACTATTAAAAGTTAGTACTAAGTCTGTAAATATGTCTTTTCTGATCAATTTTGCTTAAAACGTTAGCAATACGATCTGAAATGTATGGGCGGATTTCATTGACATCATAATTAGACTTTTATTAATACCTCTTAAGCTATTTTAAAGCTTTCACTAATGATATCTCTACGATCCCTGCACATAGATTCCTTGAACTGCATATCTCTGTGTTGTGAGTTTTGTAAATACAGCTGCACAAAAGAACAATGTCATTCAATCACATCGGCATGATCAAGGTTTTGATGCCCCATCCAGCAGTTGGTGCCCTATGCATAGCGCGTGGTACGTGGTAGCGGCAGCGGCAGTGCTGCACACTGCCAATTTAAAAGTGGCAGGGGCATCTTGGATTTCCCCGTGCACTCCATCATGTTTGCTAACTCCTTCTTCCGATGTTTTCTGTTAAACCGCGCACCAAATGGCGCAGTGTTGCCACTTGCTGGTGATAAGGGGTTATTGCACCCTTTCCCAACTTCCATCCATCTTCTTCCGCTTATCCGGGACCGGGTCGCGGAGGCAGCAGTCTAAGCAAAGATGCCCAGACTTCCCTCTCCACAGACACTTCCTCCAGCTCTACCGGGGGGACCCCAAGGCGTTCCCAGGCCAGCCGAGAGACATAGTCCCTCCAGCGTGTCCTAGGTCTTCCCCGGGGCCTCCGCCCGGTGGGACATGCCCGGAACACCTCCCCAGGGAGGCGACCAGGAGGCATCCGGAACAGATGCCCGAGCCACCTCAACTGACTCCTCTCGATGTGGAGGAGCAGCGGCTCTACTCCGAGCTCCTCCCGGGTGACAGAGCTCCTCACCCTATTTCTAAGGGCGCACCCAGCCACCCTGCGGAGGAAACTCATTTTGGCCGCTTATATCCGGGATCTTGTCCTTTCGGTCATGACCCAAAGCTCATGACTATAGATGAGAGTAGGAACGTAGATCGACCGGTAAATCGAGAGCTTTGCCTTTCGGCTCAGCTCCTTCTTCACCACAACAGACCGATACTGCAGACGCTGCACCGATCCGCCTGTCGATCTCACGCTCCATCCTTGCCTCACTTGTGAACAAGACCCCAAGATACTTAAACTCCTCCACTTGAGGCAGGAACTCCCCTCCAACCTGGAGAGGGCAAGCCACCCTTTTCCGGTCGAGAACCATGGCCTCGGACTTGGAGGTGCTGATTCTCATCCCAGCCGCTTCACACTCGGCCAGTGCACACTGAAGGTCCTGGTTTGAGGAAGCCAACAGAACAACATCATCCGCAAAAAGCAGAGATGAAATCCTGTGGTCCCCAAACCAGACTCCCTCCGGCCCTTGGCTGCGCTTAGAAATTCTGTTCATGAAAATAATGAACAGAACCGGTGACAAAGGGCAGCCCTGCCGGAGTCCAACATGCACTGGGAACAGGTCTGACTTACAACCGGCAATGCGGACCAAGCTCCTGCTCCAGTTGTACAGGGACCGGACCGGACAACCCTTAGCAAAGGGCCCTGGACCCCATACTCCCAGAGCACCCCCCACAGGACACTACGAGGGACACGGTCGAACGCTTTCTCCAAATCCACAAAACACATATGGACTGGACGGGCGAACTCCCATGAACCCTCAAGCACCCGATAGAGGGTGCAGAGCTGGTCCACTGTTCCATGGCCAGGACGAAAACCGCATTGTTCCTCCTGAATCCGAGGTTCGACTATCGGCCGAATTCTCCTGTCCAGTACCCTGGAATAGACTTTCCCGGGGAGGCTGAGGAGTGTGATCCCCCTATATTTGGAACACACCCTCCGGTCCCCCTTCTTAAAAAGAAGGACCACCAGTCCAGAGGCACTGTCCCCGACAGCCACGCGATGTTGCAGAGACGTGTCAGCCACGACAGCCCCACAACATCCAGGGACTTGAGGTACTCATGACGGATCTCATCCACCCCTGGAGCCTTGCCACCAAGGAGCTTTCCAACCACCTCAGTGACTTCAGCTTGGGTGATGGACGAGTCCACCTCTGAGTCCCCAGCCTCTGCTTCCTCAACGGAAGGCATGTCGGTGGGATTGAGGAGATCCTCAAAGTATTCCTTCCACCGCCCGACAACATCCCCAGTTGAGGTCAACAGCTCCCCACCTCCACTGTAAACAGTGTTGGTGAAGCACTGCTTCCCCCTCCTGAGGCGGCGGACGGTTTGCCAGAATTTCTTTGAGGCCAACCGATAGTCCTCCTCCATGGCCTCCCCGAACTTTTCCCAGACCCGAGTTTTTGCCTCCACAACCGCCCGGGCTGCAGCACGCTTAGCCTGCCGGTACCCATCGGCTGCCTCAGGAGTCCCATGAGCCAACCAAGCTCGATAGTGTTATTTCAGTGTTATGTTTGCTTAATATGCCACACAGCTAGGGGGCGTATTACTCTGGGAGTTCAGGTTACAGACATGTTGTTGTTACTGTGATGGTGACCATGCGAGTGGCAGAATAAAGTTGTCTGTGTTAAAAACGTGGAGTTATTTCGACTAACATTGGTAGCAGAGGATGGTTACTAACTATAGAGTTCCACCAGCGTTTGAAGAAGGAAAGCCCTACGAAAGCTGGAAAAATGAAGTCGGTATTTGGACAAGAGTTACCGATTTGGATAAGAAAAAGCAAGCTCTTGCGGTGGCTTTGGCGCTATCAGGCAGAGCGCGGGAGACGGCGATGGAAATTCCGGTAGATGATCTAAATAAAGACACGGGAATGGTCACTTTGTTCGCTAAACTTGATGATATGTTCCTAAAAGAAGAAAAGGACCGGATCTACGAGGCTTACTCTAACTTCGACCGGGTTATGAAAGACGTAAATGCGTCCATGGCGGACTATATTATAGACTTCGAACAACGTTATTCACGGATGCGCAAATACCAGATGGAGCTGCCCGACGCGGTTTTAGCTTTTAAGCTACTGGACACTGCATGTTTGGATACGACAGACAGACAGTTGGCGCTTACAGCGTGCACGGATTTAACGTTTGCCTCTATGAAGTCAGCTTTGAGGAGAATATTTGGTGGAAATAAGAGTGCTGTAACAGAAAGCATTAGCCAAGAAACAGTGTACGCTACGGAGCAGCGACGGCAAAAGGGCAAGCCCTGGCTACAGAATACTCGACAGCAAACTCCTCTGCCCGGTACGAATCCGTTGGACAAGTATGGACGACGATCTAAATGTGCAGTGTGCCAAAGTACATTTCATTGGGTCAAAGACTGTCCACACAAAGGTGAGAGTGTTAAAATAGCTGAAGATAAAATGGAAGTTGAAGAGTGTAATATTACCCTGTACACAAAAGATTCACCTACAGATGCGGAAATCTTCATGACGGAATGTTTCGGCTCAGCTATAATAGACACTGCCTGCACTCGGACAGTATGTGGACAAGAGTGGCTAGACAACTATAGCTCTGTATTAGGTAAGAAAAGTGTAAAGGCCATAAGAGACACAGAAAAACAAAGTCGCAGGCCCTTTAAGTTTGGAGATGGAAAAGTGGTCCATTCTGTCAAAAGGGTAAAGATACCTGCAAAAATTGGCCACACAAAGTGTAATATTGAGACTGAAGTTGTACCTGTTGACATTCCTCTGCTTTTAAGTAAGACATCATTAAAAAGGGCAGGGACAGTTCTGAACATGGAGAATGACAGTGCAGTAATGTTCAACCAGCCTGTAAGACTCGACTTTACAAGTTCTGGACATTATTGTGTAAACATTGTGAACACTGAGGATAAGAATCCTGATGATACTGACCAGATACTAGCCACTTCTGAGGAAGAAATATTGACAGTCACAGACAAAATGAACACAGACGAGAAGATGAAAGTTTTAGAGAAACTTCATAAACAGTTTGGACATGCCTCTGCTGAAAAGCTACAAAGACTTTTGAGCAGTTCTGGTAACAAAGATACTGAATGCATCAGCCTGTTACAAAAAATCGTGAGTCAATGTGAACCATGTCAAAAATATCGTAAGGCTAAACCAAAACCTGCTGTCGGTTTACCACTGGCATCAACATATAACGAAACAGTTGCTGTAGATCTGCATGAGCTTGAGCCAGGAGTGTGGTACCTACATATTATTGACCAGTTTACTCGGTTTAGTGCAGGAAGTGTCCTGACTACCAAGAAGTCATCTGAGATAGTTAAACATTTCATCCATGACTGGATCAGTGTGCACGGCCCACCACAAAAGTTGTTCAGTGACAATGGTGGCGAGTTTAATAATGAAGAAGTGAGAGACATGGCTGAAAATTTTAACATTGAAGTAAAGACAACACCTGCGTACAGTCCTTGGAGTAATGGACTCTTAGAACGACATAATCAAACCCTGACTGAGATCATGATGAAAGTAAAAAGAAGTGCTGGATGTGACTGGAACACGGCTATGGACTGGGCTCTCATGGCAAAGAACTGTATGCAAAGTGTCCATGGTTACAGCCCGCATCAGCTGGTGTTTGGACACAATCCTAACCTGCCTTCTGTGTTAATCGACAAAGCACCTGCCCTAGAGGGCACCACAAAAAGCGAATGGGTTGCCAAACATATTTCTGCTCTGCATGCAGCAAGAAAGGCATTTACTGAAGCAGAATGTTCAGAGAGAATACGAAGAGCACTAAAGAAACAGCTACGTCACACAGATGAGACGTATGAACTGGGGGACAAGGTTTATTACAAACGAGTGGACTGTGCAGAATGGAAAGGACCTGGAGTGGTCATTGGGCAAGACGGTGCTGTTGTTTTTGTTAGACATGGAGGCACCTGTGTTAGAGTTCACCAACTCAGGCTGAGAAAAGTAACTCAGGAGCATGATGACCCTCAGATTACCAGTAATAAAGATGACAGAAATGACCAGCATACAGTTGACATCAATCAAGAGGCAGAAGAAGAGACAAGTGCAGAATACACAGCAGATGACCCACTGCCTACTTTTGAAGACGCAGAAGCTGACAGACAGGATCATGGAGAAAACATCAACATAAAGACTGGCCAAACTGTGACATTCAGAAATCCAGAAAACGATGTTTTACAAACAGCTAAAGTTTTAGGACGTGCCGGCAAAGCCACTGGGAAGTATAAGAACTGGTACAACTTGGAGTTGCTTGAGCCTGCTGAGGTGGCAGGTAACAATGAATCAGCAGATCTATCGCAGTTAGAAGATCTTCAGGTCCAGGCTGCTGTTTCAGGTACTGATACAGGTGAGAATGTGTTTGTGACAAAAGATTTGTCATTTGATGAGGCAAAAACAGTTGAAATAAAGAACTGGAGACAAAATGATGTGTTTGAGGAAGTTGAGGACAAAGGACAGAAGTGTATCTCCACTCGGTGGGTGTGCTCTCTGAAAGAGACAGTGAATGGATTAGTACCTAAAGCAAGACTTGTAGCCCGAGGATTTGAGGAGCTGCAAGTTTCTGAGCTACAAAAGGATTCACCAACCTGTGCCTCAGAGTCGCTGCGGCTCCTTGTTGCAGTGATATGTCAAAAACAATGGACACTTCATTCTATGGATATAAAATCTGCTTTCTTACAAGGAATGGAATTGTCAAGAGACATCTTTATCAGACCTCCCCCTGAGGCCAACAGTGAAGGGACACTTTGGAAACTGAGAAAATGTGTGTATGGTTTAGCTGATGCCTCTCTGTACTGGTACAACCAAGTGAAAAACATAATGACTTGAAGCAGGAGGTAAAATGTCCAAAGTAGACCCAGCAGTTTTCTACTGGCTAGATCAGAAAAATAATGTAACTGGTGTTCTTGCTTGCCATGTTGACGATTTCATATGGGGAGGGTCACAAATGTTTTCAACGACAGTCATACCTCACCTTAGATCCAAATTCAGTGTTGGTCGTGAAGCTCATGATAACTTCTCCTATGTAGGTGTAGATTTTGTTACTTCTGGCAAGAGGGTACAAATACACCAGGACACATACATTCAACATTTGCGATCCATACACCTCACTCCATCACGAGCAGTGGAGCAGGCTTCACCTCTCACTGAACAAGAAAGAGATCAGCTCAGATCAAAGATAGGACAGCTTCTATGGGTTGCAAGACAGAGCAGACCTGATGTCTTGTTTGATGCAAGTAATTTGGCATCAAATCTCAAACATGCTACTGTACAGACCATTCATGAAGCAAACAGAGTTGTGTGCAAACTCAAGACGAAGTCAGCTGAGCTGAATTTTCAATACCTTGGGAATGACAGTTGCTTAAAAATGGTTGCATTTACTGATGCATCTTTTGCGAATCTCTCTGATGGGGGTACACAAGGTGGGCACTTTATTATCTTGATGGGTGAAAATGGACAGTTTTCTCCGATTTCATGGCAGTCAAAGAGAATTAAGAGAATTGTCAGAAGCACACTTGCAGGTGAGACACTAGCTATGTCTGAGGGGATTGACAATGCCATTTTCCTGTCAACATTGTTCTCTGAACTCAGTGTTGGTGGTGCTGACCACCCTGTACCAATAATCTGTGTCACTGATAATTATTCTCTTGTTGATGCACTTAAGTCCACAAAGTTTGTTTCAGAGAAAAGACTACGTTTGAAAATAAGTTCTATTAAAGAACTGATCCAAACTAGAAAGGTTCAGCAAGTGTTATGGTCAGACACAAAAGAACAACTTGCAGATTGTCTTACCAAAAAAGGAGCATCATCAACCTTGTTACTGAAGGCTCTCCATGACGGACATTGGACAATTAACTGAGCTATAAATAAGTTCCCAGTCTGCATTGATGTTATATTGTTCTTATAAAATGCTTGATGGTTCTTGAGCTGTGTTTAACTGTGGGTTAAGTTTTTTTGTTTCTTCTTCTTTTAAAAGAGTGGGAGATTGTTATTTCAGTGTTATGTTTGCTTAATATGCCACACAGCTAGGGGGCGTATTACTCTGGGAGTTCAGGTTACAGACATGTTGTTGTTACTGTGATGGTGACCATGCGAGTGGCAGAATAAAGTTGTCTGTGTTAAAAACGTGGAGTTATTTCGACTAACAGATAGGACTCCTTCTTCAGCCTGATGGCATCCCTTACTTCGGGTTCGAGGGTTGCTGCCACAACAAGTACCAGAGACCTTACGGCCACAGCTCTGAACAGCCGCATCGACAATAGAGGTGGAGAACATGGTCCACTCGGACTCCATGTCTCCAGCCTCCCTCGGGATCTGGTCAAAGCTCTCCCGGAGGTGGGAGTTGAAGACCCCTCTGACAGAGGGCTCAGCCAGACGTTCCCAACAGACCCTCACAGCACGTTTAGGCCTGCCGAGTCAGTCCAGCCTCCTTCCCTGCCAGTGGATCCAACTCACCACCAGGTGGTGATCGGTTGACAGCTCAGCCCCTCTCTTCAGCCGAGTGTCCAAAATACACGGCCGAAGGTCAAAGTTGGTCATCGACCTCCGACCTAGGGTGTCCAGGTGCCACGTGCACTTATGGACACCCCTGTACTCGAACAAGGTGTTTGTTATGGACAAACTGTGACTAGCACAGAAGTCCAATAACAAAACACCACTCGGGTTCAGATCGGGGAGGCCGTTCTTCCCAGTCACGCCCCTCCAGGTGTCACTGTCGCGTTGAAGTCTCCGAGCCTGACTATATCTAGCCGGTATCTCTCAACCTCCCGCACAAGCTCAGGCTCCTTCCCCCCCAGTGAGGTGACATTCCATGTCCCTACAGCTAGAAGCTGTGTCCGGGGACCGGGTCGTCGAGGCATCTGCCTTCGACTGCTGCCCGATCCACACTGCACCGGTCCCCTACGGTTACCTCTGCGGGTGGTGAGCCCACAGGAGGTCAGGCCCACGTCGCTCTTTCGGGTTGTCGGCCCCATGCGCAAAGGCCCGGCCACCAGGCGCTCGCATTCGAGCCCCAATCCCAGGCCTGACTCCAGGGTGGGGCCCCGGCTGCGCCATACCGGGCGATGTCACGGTCCTCGATATTAAACTTTCCCAACTTTCCCTTTCCCAATAGTAACCTACATAGTCCAGTGGTTAAAAAAAAAAAAAAAACTTAAATGAGATTGCACTCCACTCTGACGAGAAATCTCGTGACATTTTGATCTTGCTCATGGCATGAGATGTCGTCACACCCCTAGCTTATATCAATATAAGCTTTATTTAAGAAAATATTGTTTAACAGTGTGCTCCCAGATTAGCACTTACCCAGGCCGGTCGGAAAATCTCGGAAACTGGACATACAAAGTCTACTCTGCATTGGCAAGTTTTTACAGTTTGTTTTCATGGCACTTATCTATATTAGTTAAAATTCCATGGTCTATGACCTTTTTTGTTGTAAAACTTTCCTTTCAGTTTATAGTTTGATTCTGAAGGGCAGAGAAGAAATCTAGTGGTGACAATAAGAATATCTGTGAGAAAGAAGTTAAATGTGATAAGTTTTTTCTCAGCACTCATTTTGTTCACAAGTAAGGGAAATCTAAACTGCAGCTAAAAATAAATGCACCATGGTATTGAAAGGGCTTGAGGCAAAACATATTTGAAAAAGTTGTTTTGCGACCAACTGCTGAAATAGTGCTGGCATTTTTCCTTCTAGATTATTTTACTATAGCAGAAAACAACAGGGAATGTCTACTAGTATACATTTCTCTTATTATGTTTGCTTTTTATAAAAAAAAATAAAGGTCAGGGACCTTTAACTTGAGTCATGTTTTCAAATGAAACTAGAATATAATGCCTAAAAGTCTTATCTAAAATTATATCACAGTATGAATACATAGTGTAGGAGTATTGGACCACTGCTGTTATTCTAACTCCAAAAAAAAAAAAAGGGACATTGCTTTAGGAGACGAGAAGTCTCCGTCTTATCCACCAAGGACGCAAACAAAGACATATATCTATCCTGCACAACTGCATGACCGGTTTTACTGACCTGCACCAATAAATATGCCAGAACAGGCCTCTCTTCTTGTGATAGGAAGCAGAAACCTGGTACGGGATAGCACCACAGTTTCAGGGACCAGATAATTAACCCATGCCTTTGTTCATCCCAATAAAGTTATGCGTAGTAAAGACTTTATCACTCATCTGTTCGAGAGACGGATTTCATGCATTAACATGTTACTTTAAAGGAAACCGTCATAACTATGTTTTGTGCAAACTGTTGAAATCATCATGTTTATTATTGGTTGGATATATGCTTATTCAGTATCATTATTCATCAGTATGTTTATGTTGCTACAAAACGTTCCACTGTTCCAGTGTAATGTAAAATGCCTTAAAGTCTACTTAAATTGAAGTGGAGTAAACACATTTCTTTTTATGACATTTATTTTGCGTCTAGCAGAGGTAATTCGATCTCTCCACTATCACTACAGAGGGCCCTACCAGTTTGACAGACCCTAAAAGACACACCCAGGCTCTTTGTTCTAGAGTTCTTGTCTTGTCTCTCTTAGCTCTTCTTCAGTCTTCGTCTCTCCTTTGTCTTCTGTGTCTTCTAAGTCTATGTTTTTCTCCTTTCTTCTCAGTCTCATTTTTGTTGCGTTAAGTTTACTTTGCCGGTGATAAAATCTTTTCACGATAAGTCGTCTAAACTTATATTTGATCGTTTCAAGTATCAATATTTGTAGTTTATTTTGAAAAGCCTCACACCGGGCAACATCTGCCATCTTTAACAATTGCTGCCTTGACCAAAGCAGCTATTTTAAGAAGTTATACTTCTAAAGTTTTTGAGTCGCTGTGAAAGGATTTTTATAAAATTTTTCATTTGGCATTAAAAGGACATTTGCCATACTCTGAGACTTTGACGCTGCTTTACGCTGACAACAGCTAAACTCTCCCTGAGCGGTATCACGCTTGCTGTTCAAACATAATGGGACATCTGGCGACTGGCTGTGGAGCTTTTGGAGGAAAACCTATGAACCGCGGCTTGGAGTGGGAAAATCTGCCTGCGACACCCCGCGGATCCAGAAAGACCAACATCTGAGCCCCTGGCTGAAACCGGAGGCTAGCTTGTTGTCACCGCCCTCCCCCTCCTGCGCCGAGTACAGTAAGCTAGTGTTATGTGAGTTGGCGCTAATAGTCTCAGAGTCTATTTCCACTTTTATTTGCTAAATTTCCAATAATTTAATAAGTCATACCATAACATTACTCCACTGCAATTCATCATTAAATAATCTATAATTCTGCATAACAGTTCTGTTCAAAATTACATTCATTTCAATATTTACCTGTGCCTCAGTACACTATTCTGCCTAACTGTGTAAATAAACGTTATACTTAATCTAAATTAAGTTGAGTTTGGCGGTCTTTATCTATTATACTGGGTCCCTCCTGGTTAACCTTTCCCTCTTAGACATTAGTTTAGGGGTTTTAATCTGCACATTAGCGCAAGGCTAACTGGTACCAATGCGGAATTATTACTCTTAATCTTTGTCTTAATTAAGTGTATATATATTTTATATATGTATGCTACAATAGTATTTATTTAAAATGTATGAAAGTGCAATAACAAATTCAAAAAGGTAAATTCAAGCAGAGTCCCACAGCTTGAATAGATTGCTTGACCTTTCTTTTGAAACCACAACTTCTGAAAGTGTACGAACATAACAAAGACCGCACTTTAGCAAATCAATAATATTTTACAATGCTTGATCTATTTGCCTTATTAAATGTTAATGTCAGCTGAAAGGTGTTGTTGTTTGGGTCCATGCATTTTACATCTTATTTGTGAGATGTTTATTTCTTCCCTGTAGCTTAATTGTTCTTGGGTCACTTTCTGTTCTAGTAACTAGTAAGCTTGTGTGAAATTTGAAGTCCACATTGTGTTCATGCACTGGAATTGTATGTATTATATTTTAAACAATTCACCAGCAAGATACCGAAAGCTTAAAATGGAAATTCTACTTCCAAGGCTGGATAAATGAAGAGGGTTGCATCAAGAAGGGCATCTGGTGTAAAAACTTAAAAAACAGAATAAAATATCAACTGAAATATTTTTTAGAACCCAGTGGACTGGGTTCTAATTAACTGTCATCTCACAGTATCAATAGAATACCACATGGCTATACAGCAACAGGTCATAAATGAGGTGTGCGCTCTATCTTCCTCTCACATTTCTTACCAAGATGCAGTGTCCGCTTGAGCTGATTTAAAAAGATCTGTTCCCTCTGACCTGTAGGCCTTGATTGCTCAGAAACAGATTGTAACCAACTGTAAACACTTTTCTACAAACCTTATGTTAGTGGTGGACAGAGAAGCTGTCAGTAGCAGGATGTGTTAACATAGCAGATAAACCATATGAAATGCTGCTATTGACATTTGCATCGTTGCCTTGGTGAAGCATTTGTTTCACAACACTGACTGAAGTCTGACTAGAATTAAAAGGCATCTGCTGCTTAAAACGTACCATTCACACTCACTTTATTGGGTGCTACTGTATTTGGTCAGTGTTAAAATAGACAGAAAGCACGCTGGACGTAGTGAGTCCCCTTCACTATGGTGGATAAGAATTGTGAACATAACGGTTAAATGTAGCTTTTGCAAAATAACAACTTCTGTGTTGGGCACATTGAACATTTTGCACTTTCTGCTTGCATGAGTGCCTTTCCCATTAAAGTACAGCAACACTGGGAGAAAGCACAAATGAATATGTCTCTGACTAAATCGATTTGGCTGCCTACACGTTCGGAATGTTTATTAATTCCTACCAAATTTTGCCCAGAGCTTTAAAGTAGGTGACTCATTTAGTCGCTTGCTTTTTAGTTCATCAAACCTCTAATCACTTCGACAACATAGTGTGAAAAGTCATTCAGTTTGTCATTGGCCTGATTTTGACCTGTGCTGCATGACTGTAAATAGTACCACAGTGGTTAACTCATTAGCATTCATAGCTTGCACCAGTCCGTTTATCTTTTCTAAGTCCGGATTACTTGTATGAAGGCCAAATTGTCAACATGTCCTTTTGTATTATACAAGCTCTGTTTATAAGAGAGAGGACTGCAAGGCTCCTGTTTGTTTATGAGGAACAAAATGCTTCCACAGCTTCTGAAATAATAGATACTAGGGATAACAAAATTACCTCGAATTACACAAAAGATTTTTAGGAATGTTTTTTCCTGTGTAATGGAAGAGTTTCGGCCAGCTTGGTTTTTCTTTGATATGAGAAACTTACAATTTGAAATAATAAAAATAAGTAAATTTAAAGTAAAGTATTTTTTTCATTAAGCCAACTAAGACGCATGAGGTGTCTGCATAGGTGGTCCACATGCTTTTAATCCAATTCAGTTCCATATCTCAGAATTAGCATCAGTCAGATTTTTTTAATGTGAGATTCTTTTACTGTGTATTAATGTATGGCACAGTAGGTCAGTAGATCTTAAATGCTAAAATGACGACTAAAAAAGTATTTTATCCTCTCCACAGAGGAGAGATAAAAAAAATGAGAGCAAGAACATCTTTTGAGTATTGAATTGAGTATGTTCTATAAAGATAATATAATGCCTTAACAACACTAAATAACAGCAACACTATTGTATACTAGAGCACAAACATATTAAAAAAGTTAGCCAGAATGCATTAGCCTGGCTTTAGAGTTTCTCAAAGAGTGACTTGTCTCTTCTTTATTATCATGTCATCTCATTAAGTGAAAAGATTATACTGTAATACGTGCAAGACGTATATAATGTTGGCAGTTGACCAAAGAGTTATCATATGTTAAATGTTGTTCCTGTCCTTTACTGTCCAATCATGTCTGAAGCAGGGGGTGAATATCTAGGATAAAAATTTTAGCTAGAGTGCAAATGAAAAGTCTACCACACAACAGCATACATGTGTCAGAAGCAGAAGCATCTTTTATTGTCTTCTTTAGGGTCTCCATCCCCTGGTTGGAGAAGTGGTTAATTCCTTCTCCTGACAGGTGGAGGACCAGGGGATAGTTCCCCAAAGAGGCACCTCCAGCTTCAAGGTCACCCTTATGCCAGTCTCAAGCCTGGATAAATGGAGAGAATTGCATCAGAAGGGATTCTGGTGTAAAAACTTAAATTAAGCCAAATTAAACCCACGTTTGCTGTGGTGACCTGTAAAAGAAATCAAGCAGCTCTTATATTTTCAACATTATTTCTATTAAATTCAGAGCCATAACTTGTAGTTCCTATGTGAATTATTAACATGGATGAGACTCTAGTTCTGCACTCATCAAAATATAAAGCAGGCTTCTTGTACCAAACCACGCTTAACTGACCTGACGAGTATCAATAAATTTGTATAAACATAACTTTTATTGTATCTGCCACTGCTGTTATGGATGTTAGCAAATGGCATGCCATAGCCTCACATCAGTGTCTTGACCAAAAGCTCAGAGCTCGTATAGAATATGTGAGAGCCTTTGACACTTTTAACTTCAAAGAAGTAACTTCGGGCTTCCTCAAGATTCCCTGACTAAAAAGCCAAAAGCATGGAAAGTAAAATAGTTAAATTCAGCATATGGCCTTTGTGTTTTGTTTGAATCGAACATATTATGGTTCAGTAACTTTGGTTTTAATCTCGGTCTGTTCTTCACAGAGATAAAAGTGTTTGCAAAAAGTAAGTTGTTCTCTCAACAAAAGAGCACCATGTTCGTTTAATTCAGTGGACCATAATTATTGTATGCAAAGGTCGAACAACACACATTAAACAAACATTTTATCCAAATTTATTATATCTGCTTCTCTTTAAATTTCTGGCTATCTGGAGACTTAATGCATTCTACAACCAAAGCCATGCCTCCAAATTAGAAAGGTTCAATAAAGCCCACTTTCTAACTGTGATGAATTGCTTTTCAAACCACTTATTTTTGTGTTTCATTAAACCCTTGCTCTTTGTATATTTAAATGGAACAGAGGCCAACATATTGTTTAATGATGAATTTGTTTTCTCACTTGAGTGTGAACTAAAATGAAATTTGGCCTTCTGCTACCTTGGACCAGTCTGTTGCTATGGCGCTCATCTGTGCTTTAATGTGGTCCAATTATAGACCAAATTACTCCAACTGTAAAGGTGCCACAATTATGGTGTTGTATGCAAGACTCTCATCAACATGCATTTTTTTTTTTGTTTGTTTTATAAATGCCTGAAAATGCTAGGAATTATAACTTGGGTATGGAGTGTTTACAAGCATAAGCTATGTGCATATCAGAAATTACTAAAACACAGTACATTTGCAGGGGATGAAAGGGTATTGGCCACCAAAAGAATGCAAATTCTGCAAAAACAAGCGGGATATGGCTGAAAAAACACCTGTTTGTAAACATCTTGATTTTTTTTGCATTTTGAATTGATACAAAGCACAACTTTAAAACACTACTTTAACTACAAGCTACATACAATATTGCATGCTTTGGAATCGTTTTTGCTGCATGGAAAACCAGATGAATAGCCAAGACTTATACATGAATGATAGGGATGTAACCATATACCAAAATCACAGTTCAGTTCAGTTTTTTGGAGGCTTCGGTTCGGTAGGTTTTAGACACACATAACAACATAGTAAAATTACTTGCAAACTGTCTTTATTATAAAAACATAAAGGTCCCTTATCATGCTAAATGGACTTTTTTGAGCTTTTAATTATGTTACAATGTTCATTTACGCATGTTTGAGTAATCCTGAGGAGATGGGAGACTTGTCCCCTTGTCTTTGCCCGTTATTGCTTTTTGACAGGGAAGCCAGAATGTTCTCATCAGCCACAGTGTTCCCGAGTCATGTGTAGGCTGCAGGTGCATGTTGCAATGCAGTCCATCACTTAATAATGTCTGTGTGAAAATTTGTTCTGCTGCACAAAAATCCTGCATAAAATATTAAATGCATTTATTAAATTGTAACAGTACACGTGTACCTTTACATTCCTAATGAATGACTTGCATTTCCTCATCAAAGTGGTTCATTTGAGATCTGCTGACCCAAATGGTATTCTCAGATAAATGCTACTTTTCAGTTGATTGTGCAAATACACAATATTTCCAAAAGTATGTAAGTAAGTACTCACCCACTCAAATAACTGAATTCAGATTTTGGTGTGGGGTTGTTTATAGGAGCTGGGCTCAGCCCCTTAGTTCCAGTGAAAGGAACTCTGAATGCTTCAGCAAGAGATTTTGGACAATTGCATGCTTCCAACTTTGTGGAAACAGTCTGGGGATGGCCACTTCCTGTTCCAACATTACTGCCCACCAGTGCACAAAGCACGGTTCATAAAGACATGGATGAGTGGGTTTGGTGTGGAAGAACTTGACTGAACCTGCACAGAGTCCTGACCTCAACCTGACAGAACACCTTTGGGATGAATCAGAGCGAAGACTGCGAGCCAGGCCTTTGTCAGACGCATAGATGTAGATAGGTGCAAAGGGTGGGTCGACTTCATATTAAGCCCTGTTTCTTAAGAATGGGATGTCACTTAAGTTCATATGCGTGCAAAGGAAGGTGAGCTAATACTTTTCGAAATATATTTCATCTGCACCTTTTGTTTGACATATAACTATAACATATTTACAGCTTAAAGTATAATATGCTGTTTAAAATAGCCGGTTGTTCCTTGTTGTTGATTAATACACAATCTGACAGCTATATTATCCCTGAATATTTGGCCTTTTCATATCTTTGTGCTTTGAGGAAGCTGCTTCTTGCTGCTGTGTATTCCTTGGAGATCCATTACGACTGTGGAACTGGAGGATATAAAATAATGATTTCACTGGGGAGCGGATCTCAGCTGCCTTGAGATTTTTGGAACGTAAAGTTATCAGTCATTGTATTGTTCTGTTTTGTTAAGGCTCCTGTCCTCACAGCTAGACACTTGCAAAGTATATGTTCTGGTCTTAGTGGGATTTTTAGTGTTATGATACAGGTTTTAATTGTGCATTCTGTTATGCTTAATAAATATTTTATAAATCAATATGCTGTATTTTTTTTCTTGTCCTATCATTATCTTTTGAGACATTTTGAGTCATAACACGCCAGGTCAACTGTCTCAATGCCAAGCAGTTTTTTAAAATTCAGGTAACTTTGTTATACCAAACATTGATATTGGTGCACCATGGTAGCTAACCTGGTAGAGCGCATGTCACATATTTGACCAATTTGCGTACAAATCCAGCTTGGATTGATGTGCTCGGTGTCACTTTCCTCTCTCTCACCGTCTTTCCTGTCAGAATACACCTTAGAATGCCCAGAGAAGCACTTCACAAACTGTTAGTTATCATAAACTGCACAATTTAATATATGTAAACTCTAAGCCATATTATTAAACACTCAATTACCACATTTAGAAACACATTATTGTCTGGTGATTTAAATGGTGTAGGAGATATTGTAACTGATGGCTATTTGAGTGTAACAACTTAGGACAAATGACTAGTGTAAATTACAGCTTATTTGTCTGTCAGTAGCTTCAGATCTATACGTTTAACATACGTTAGAACTATTATTTTGAGACAAGGGCAAGAGGAAGCCAGATAATGTTAATAATATTAATAATAATGCATTGGTCTTATCTAGACACTCAAAGATGCTTTACAAGTTGGTGCATTATTCATTCACTCCTCAGGCAGTGGTGAGCTACTTCTGTAACCATAGCTGCCCTGGGGCAGACTAACGGAAGCTACCCACAGCCCCTCTGACCACCACCAAACACAGTCACACTGACACAGGCAAGGAGGGTGAAGTGTCACAAAGACCTTGGGCAAGACACTGCAGGGGATGAAGCTTAGCATGGCTGTTAGCAACACAAAGGTAACAGATAAATTATACGAGTCCGTTCCATTGGCAGCAGTTTAAGAGAAATTAGGACTACGTTTATTTGAACAAATGCACAAGTCACAAAGAAAAGTTAAGCACAAACAAGTTGTGGAGCATACGTGTCATCAGCTGGTTGTGTCTTTTCACTCCTCTGCAGGGGGTGTGCAGATGTGAGAGACTGCTCCGGTCATATCTACTGGGGGCCCGCTAGTATCATTTCTGGATGAAAAGAATGTGGAGGGGGTCCCTCAAATGTGTGTACAAAGCTTTTTTTTGTCTCCATAGGGAATTAGTTAGCATTGTCACACTCTGGTGTTACCATGGTTAGCATCAGTGGTTTGCCCGACCCTCACAAAGTCCTGATTCTTTACAAGATTCTTTGCTAGAATTAACATTGCAAGCTGAAATGAAACCATGCGGTGTACTTCCTGGGTTTTCAAGACTTTTTTTTTTTTTACTTTGCATACTTTTATGGGTCAAAACATTAGTAGATTATTTTAATATTATCATGAATGTTTCCAAATGTCTGTCCATTGGCCCTAATGTCACCTGTTTAATAATATTAGAAAGTTTAAAGTGCCCTCTTTGTATAGTACCTCCAGAATTGACTGTTACTCTGGTATGTACATCTGCTAATGTGGGGAAATTAACCTGAATGAGTCATCATGAAATTTGCAGTGGGTTTAACAATGGTTGAAGTTGTGCAGGGGTTATAAAAGAGACCGTTGACAGAATTGCAGACTACAAGAGATAGTGAAACACAATCTCATAGTTAGCCAAGTGCAGATACCAGCAGCATATTGTTATCTGTAATTGTAACGACCTTACCTGAAATGTGTTGTTCTGATGCTTGTGAGGAGGAGTGGTGACTCATCTGGTTTGCATTTTCTCTTTCTGCGTTTATCTCAAAGTGTCTCTATTATGCAGCCCAGTGCAGACCTCCCTGCCTTCTGTCTCTTATTTGGGATTCAGCGATTAGAAAAGCTGTTGCTTATGCTGATTCATACTGTGCACAAAACAATTCACTTTATCAGAACTTACACACTTTAGGCTTGGCGCATTATTCCAACCAGCAAATAGAATGCCTTTATTGGTGCTAAAATGGCCTAGTTTTATCAACATTCAAGTGCTTTCTTTTGTCTTTTTGTTCTTTTAGTAGCTACAAACAATAAGGTATTAGTTGTAAATGCTTGTACTTTGAATAGCAGTCTTTTTAAAGGTTTTTCATATGGAGTTGTTCAGTCTTTATTGACTGCCTTTGATTACAGCAATTACTAAAATAACGTACAACCACATTTACAATATTATGTTTGCACTTACCTATTGCAGCAGTGAGCTAATTCATGTACCTGAAAAATGTATTTTTTCTGATGTATATTGGTAAAAGGATGCTAAGTTTAGAGCTGCCAGGTAGGAGGCCAAGGAAGACCACAGAGAAGATGTATGTATGTAGTAAAAAAGGATGTGAAGTTAGTTGGTGTGAGAGAAGAAGATGCAAAGGATTGAGTTGGAGGCAGATGATTCTATGGCGACTCCTGATAGATAACACCTGAAAGGACAGAAGATATGGCTTCCTCATCTTGGGTTGTGTTACTTCTTTTTCCCCTAGCTGAGCTGGGTTGTAACACTCACATCTGATGATAAATCTATTTGAAGTCTACATTTGACAACCCCTGAGAAACTGTACATTTTGAAGGAGCTTGAAACGGTAATTTTCAACAAGAAATGACCATTATGGTTTATCATAAACCTTTCTTTCATTGGGAAATATAGAATATGTTTTCTACTTTTCTTTTTTGTTTACATGCACAGATTAACTCACAGAGCTTGGTTATGGCATTTAACTGGACTGCTGCGGTTGCACAAACTATAGTGCTTCCAAGAATAAAAAAAAAAGTAAATTTTGGCTGCTTCCTCTCTCAGGGTTTACCACAGCAAATCATTCCTGTGGGTACTGTGGAGTTTTTTTAACATTGGATGCCCTTCCTGATTGAACCAGCCACATACTGTAACTGTAGTTTTGGGCACCTTGTTGGAGAATTGAACCTCTGACCTCCAAAGGCAAAGGAACGTGCCACTTCCAACAGGGAGCCCAAGAATTATTATACTGCTCCACTAAATGGGGACTGTCTCAGACAAAATCTCACATTCTTACTCTTAAAGCGATTTTAGGTCACTGGGTCACATTTAAAAATATAAAACATGAAGCAAAAACGTTTTTTTATTTTTGATCATTAACCCCTGTCCTCGTCATACATAACAAAAGAGAATAAATGTTTATATTTTAACCCTCTAAAAGCCAGTTTGTTTATATAATTCCAACAGACAATATTATCTAATAGGAATTATCAGGAAATTACTTCCCACAATGCAAGCAGAAGAAGGTTGATCTGGTGGTGATTTGTTTTGTTTGTGTATTTTTTAGCCTCTGACTGACAGGGTTACAGAGGAATTAACATGGTTTAACATTTCTATATTGTAATGGCAGCAGAGTGAAAATAAGTAATTTTAATGTAAGTCAATGAGACCTAAAAATGCTTTAAAAAGGCCCTATTATGCAAAATCGACTTCTCTGAGCTTTCTACCACGTTTTAATGTTGTTCTTGCATTAAAAACATACCTCAAGTGTTTTTGTTTTATTCACACATGTTGGAGAAATCCTCTATTTATTTACGCTGACTTCCTGAAAATAGTTGTTGAGTAGTTACATGAACTAAGTACAGTTACACAAAAATGAAAAGCTTTTCTAAGTGGATAAAAATGGGTACTATAATGTAAGATGTCATAAGACTTTAGGAGCACTTCGGCGTTGGCGCAGTGATATCTTCACTCCTAAAAAATTCCCATTTTTATCCACTTAGAAAATTGCCACTTTTCATTTTTGTGTAACTGTACTTGGGTCATGTAACTACTCACATAACCATATTTAAATAGGGAAAACATGGAAGAGCTTGGTTGCTTCTAACTTGAGCCGCATTTGGTTCCATAGGGATATGCTTGGCAAAGCTAAATGCTAACAAATTAGCGTCGCTCCCCAGGCCCACAAAATTCCTCTTTACAAAACTGTTTAAGTTCAGCAATATTCTTGGGATATCTGGTGTGAATCGCTTTTTTGAGGTCATGCCACAGCATCTTAATTGGATTGAGGTCAAGACTCTGCATGGGCCACTCCAGAAGGCGTATTTTCTTCTGTTGAAGCCATTCTGTTGTTGATTTGCTTCTATGTTTTGGGTTGTTGTCCTGTTGCATCACCCATCCTGTTGAGCTTTAGTTGGTGGACAGATGGTCTTAAGTTTTCCTGCAAAATGTTTGGATAAACTTGGGAATTAATTTTACTGTTAATGATAGCACGTTGTCCAGGCCCTGAGGCAACAAAGCAGCCCCAAACCATGATGCCCCCTCCACCATACTTTATAGTGGGGGTGGGATTTTGATGTTGGTGTGCTGTACCTTTTTTTTTCCACACATAGTGTTGTGTGTTCCTTCCAAACAACTCAACTTTGGTTTCATCTGTCCACAGAATATTTTGCCAGTAGTGCTGTGGAACATCCAGGTGCTCCTTTGCAAACTTTAAACGTGCAGCAGTATTTTTTCTGGACAGCAGTGGCTTCCTCCGTGGTGTCCTCCCATGAAGTCCATTCTTGTTCAATGTTTTACCTATTGTAGATTTGTGAACAAAGATGTTAGCTTGTGCTAGAGGTTTCTATAAGCCTTTAGCTGACACTTTAGGATACTTCTTTACCTCTCTGAGCATTCTACACTGTGCTCTTCTAGGCTTCCACTCCTAGGCAGTGTGGTCACAGTATTGAACCTTCTCCATTTATAGACAGTCGCTCGTACCGTGGACTTATGAACACCAGTGCTCTTAGAGATACTTTTGTAACCCTTTCCAGCTTTATGCAAGTCAACAGTTCTTACACGTAGGTCTTCTGAGAGCTCTTTTGTGCAAGGCATGGTTCACATCAAGTAATGCTTCTTCAGAATGGCAAACTCAAAAACTGGGTGGCGTTTTTTATTGGTCAGGGCCACTTTAAGCCACTCCTCCAGTCTTCTCACACTAATTGGACTCCAGATTGGCTGACACCTGACTCCAATTAGCTCTTGAAGAGGTCACTAGCCTTTTTCTACTCTGTACTGTGATTGTTTACATAAATGCTCAATAAAAACATGAAAAAAATTCTTTTTTTTCCCAGCATTAGTTTAAGCAGACTGTGTTTGCCTATTGTTGTGACTTATATGAAGATCAGATCACATTTTATGACCAAATTGTGCAGAAATCTTAGTATTTCGAAGGGGTGCCAATACTTTTTCTTTCAACTGTATATAGCTTTTGGTCTCATGAGCGTTTTAACATTACTGGGCTTTAAGCTTATGTCTTGTAAATCTTGCATTTCTGTTTACTCTACATGTTAACTGACATAACAATCTGCTTACATCAGAATGCAGGCGAAGAACATGCTTTTTTTCTTGAGTGAACAGTGGGAAGCCTCTCTGCGGCTCACTCTCTCTGCTTAGTCAGGCCCAACACGCCAGAGGCACATCACTCTGTGCTGCATATAAATGAAAGCAGATAGCCCAAGTTGCGCTGTACTATCTGCGGTGCTCCTAACTTCTCACTGAGAGGTGGTGCTTATTTCACAGCAGCTAATGACGGCAGAACCAAACTGAAGATGAGTAACGACCGCCAATACATCTTAAACCAAGCAAATGAATGATCAGTGATTCACTACCACTGCCAGTCATTTATTTCATTTTCAAAAAGGCACCTTCATTTACCAGTGGTACGTAGCTAAATGTCTGTGTCATCGTTTGAATAGAGTCATCAAAATGTGACTCACTGCCATTTAGTGTAGTCAAAAACATTTTTGTGTGAATTTGTACTGGAGCATACTCATCAACATCCTGTATACACTCATGACCACATTAGATACACCTGTTTTTCTTTCCTTTTGGTTCTCCTCCTTTCACGGTAGCCACAGCTAATCCTCTGCCTCTTAGCATGCAGTAATTTTTATATTTGTTTGGGATATGCTTTACATAGGATGCTCTTTTTAATGGAGCCTCCTCTTTTATCTGGGGTTGGGGCTGCACAACCAGTACACTGGATTGTGACCTTCTGTGGATGCATTAGATAGCAACTTAAAGGTACACCCATATTTTTTATTATTTGCCCCTCACAAGAACAGCATACTATATAAGTAGCATGGGCGTGCAGTGAGGGCAAGCAAGGCAAACAGTGCTTGACCTATCAAATCTAAAGAACACACAGATTAAAACTATAACGAAATGAAATCGCTATCTCTCCAAACATTTCATTTTGCCGTTCGCTTCCATAGATAATCAGTCTATTACCTGCTTTTCAGTCACCAGGTACTGTCAAGGCAAGTTAGGTTGCCTCTCTGCCATTCATTTCTGTCATTTTCTCCTTTGTGTTGGCGGAGTCATGGTGCACTGTTTCTGCCTGGGGCTTGTCAAGCAGAGAGCCCAGCAACTTGTTTTGGAAGGTCACGCATGCGTGCTGTGGTCAATCTCAGGCTCAGTGACAGATTGCTGATGGCTAGCAGCAGAAAATACACGTGGTAAAAACTGCACGCTTTACAGCTTACAGCTTTACAGCCCTGTCCATTACAGTGTGCATGCACCACGTTAGACAACAAAACTTTCCACAAGTAGCCACAGCTAGCCAAAGTGTCTAAGAGCGTTTCTACAGATAAGTCATAGTTTGTAGCTTAAACCCTGTTCATGTTCCTCATGAGTACATGCTGGTGCATAAAACTGTGTTTCATATAAATGGATATCCTCACGTTCATCGTTAAGTGTCAGACATGTTCGTAAGAAGTGGAGCTGGGGGAGTGGAGAGGAGCCAGCGGCCCGTGCCGGGGACCGGATGTGAATATTACAGAACTGTGAATGAACTGGGCACTAGTTATTCTGGACAAACTCAGCTGTAGGAAATACAGGATGTTTCTTAAAAAAAAATAAACATGGACTGGATTTGCAGCTTGAGTAGAGAGGTGAGTGTCAGCGAGGCGGTCTTTTTAAATGGAGGTTGGTGGTGTGATGTGTAAGGCTTCTTTTGAGGTTTTATTATAGTGAAGCAGGATTAAGAGTGCACTCGTCTAGTGTCGATCTCAGTGTGTCCTGATGAACAGGCCTCCCTCATCTGTAAGGCTGTAACCTCACTCATATATCCATCCATCCATCTTAGTTTTAATGCTTATGAATTAAAGTTAAAACAAAAACTTAGGATACATTCTTTGATAAAGCAACAGAAAAGTCCAGCTTTGAAAAAAAATGTAATGACATTCTTTTATATACAAACAGTGTTACTAATATTAATTATATAGAAAGAGGGTGAGATAGTTTGAAACAGCCTACTACTCAAAAACTGGTGGGATTGCATTTAAGTGATTTTTAATTAAATTAAAATTAAATCAAAATACTGTTATATAAAACTTAATGAAGTCAAGGTGTCTGCTTGCCCGCTTGAAAAAGTCACCGCAAGCTACTAATAAGTAGTTAAGTTTACTTTGTTATTATAAAGAAAACCAGTCTAATTTGGAACCGCAGAATACTTACACTTAGACAAAATTGAGTTTTGAGCTTTACCTCAAGCTTACATTTAAGTGCCATCTTTAGCAGGGTTTCCCCTAGTGCCTTGGTACCACTCTGCCCACGCCTTGACTAACGATGCCCCAGCTGATTGAACTGACATCCAAACGTGCCATTTCAGACTTGAGATGAACGCTCCATCACTGATGGCTGATATAAAATAATATAAGTAGTGTCACTGTTTCAGAAACACAGAAAGATAAAATGTTGGTGATGAAGTCCACTTTACCACTGTGAGTACTATTTCTTCTGCAGGACAGGGCCACAGACTCCTGCAGAGAAAGTGAAACTAACTCGGTGCATCTGTACCGCTCTCACGCTCGCTCCACTCATATTTCCACAGCGTGTCCCAGAGCCATGGTGTCAGGAACAGAACTATCAGCACACTATAGCGTGCACCCTATTAAGAAACCTGTTTAGAGTCCAGTGACCAACAAGTGTTGACTTGCTTAGCAGCAGTGCTCTTTCGCTTGTGGCGCTTACATGGTCTGGTGTGGGACCGGAGTTACCGAGCACTCACCTTGTGTGTATCAGAGGCTGAGCAGTTTTCAACATTTTCAACATAAAACAACCACACATCACCCGTTTAGCGGTGGAGATAAATTAGAAACAGCAGCAGCCTGCTATAGTGATGTGTGACAGAAAGATACGCTGCTACGATTACTGACAGTCTCCAACCCAAGGCCCGCGGGCCAAAACTGGTCCATTGTGTTGTAAATTTGGTTCTCTCATAGACTACATGAGACTTCGTACATCTGGGCTTCTGAGGTTTTTATTTTTGTAATGTAATTGTAATATAAAAAGACAGGATAAATAACAGGATAAATGAAAATATAAAATGAATAATAGGAAATGAATAAAAAAATTAATAAAGTACATTTTAGATGGTGCTACAATTATTGCAGTACACTCCTGCCTCTGCAGGAGTCCGTGCGTTGTGCCCAGCACCAGCTATCACCTTGACTTAAACAAATTTTCTGGGGGAAACCCTGTTTAGCATATGATAAACTCATATATTTAAGAATGTATCTCCGCATTTCAATTTTCTTCCCTTCTTATACCATATAATTGAACAAAAACAACAATTACTCATTTAACTTAAGGTGCTTTATGGCAGTATTAGATAAACAGTTTGGCCAAAAAACAGGAGTCTGATTTAATTTGTCCTTCTTTTAATTTAACATGGCAGCTGGTATCTGAGTTTGCACAATGGAAACACAATCAGAACTTTACCAAGATAATTGTTTTAGAAGTTGGAGTTAAAGCTAAATTCTGGACACGCTGCAATTCATGTCCCATTATTTAGAAAAGAGAAAGAAGTCATGTACAATCAGCAGAGCCTGTATTGGATTATTGACAAGGTCTGAAATGGCACGGCCTCAAAATGAGTCACCAAGAGACTGAGAAATTGTGAGATTCATCCAAGAATCAGATCATCACATAGGCCACCTCAGAACAGAGGACAAACAGAGCAAAATGTGTCACTGTGCACCAGACTAAGCTCACAAATCAAGTTCTATGTAACATTAGCAGAGAAGTTCAATATTAGCATTTCAGCAGGGAAAAACATAAGCTTTTTAGATACATGTATATTTATAGCATTTACACTATCTCCTACCTACCTCCTTCTTATACGTCTGCCCCCAGTAAAGAACTGTCTGAAACTGCACTCACATATATTTTACGCATCAGATCTGTGAGGTGTCACGTTAATTTGCTAAGATGTGTTTTTACAAGATAGTAGCATGGCCTGTCACTCAGACTTACATTGTGGCCTATGTGGTGAACCAGGTGTTCTGTGTCAGTGAAAGGGTCCATTACTAGGGTTTGGTGTTAAGGCATATACACAATGTTAGTCTGGCTAGCATCTTATTGCACAAACATTTTGTTTGGTCCCTCTAATTGTACAACTATTCAATGAAAGTCTGGCTGATGGTTCGATGCCCACTTCCACCATAGCATACTGTGCATCTTTCCCTAAAGTGATACAACGCAAAAGTCAATATGAGAGTTCAGCCTCAAATAACAGGATTGACTGAAGCAGACTGAATATGTGCACTGTCTTTGAGGGATAATCATTTCATTGCATTTTACTTTCATCTATTAACTTTGCATAGTCGGTCCTTGTTAAATTCTTGTCTCATGTGAATCTGGCTCTGACCAGAGTCACGTGACCCTCTTTGTGAGACAGTGTGAGAAAGTCCTATTCACTGTCTGTGAAAGCCAGTAACCATTTTAAACAATAACATAAAATGTATCAAGTAGCCTCTCTGTCGTGCTGATGGTGATCAAATAAATATAACATTTAAAACATATTTTTGGTGTCCTCCGCTTGATCCAGAGCCAGCCTTGAGCCACAGACCAGCTGTCAATCAAGTGCCGCAGCGAGCATTGTGAGGCAATGGGATAAACACAAGTGAGACTTCATGTAGGCTTTACGCAGCGTTTAAAGACTATTCTGTCACCGTAAGGATTTAAAAATATGGGGAACAGACTGAAAGGCCAGAGACAGGAGCTGTAAAGGCTACAGTTCAGTGGAATATGGGTGAGAAACAAATGAAAAAGTGCATGTAAAATCTGTCTCTTTGTACTGTTGTATCTTTGTAAATGAGCCCTATTAAAGCATTATAACTTATTTTCAACACCCCATCTGTGCACTAAAAGATGCACTCTTTCCTCCGCAAATCTTTTGCTCCTGCTCCTCCACCATTCAAAATTTTCACACACTTCTAGCTCCCGTAGTCATGATAAATCAAATAAATTCATTTGCATTTTCTGCATGTCCTAGCGAGAACGCCTTGTTTTACATATATTTATTGAGTCACCAGAGCAAAATCTGCGCCGTCTTCATTTAGATCCTGTGGGAGACGCTAAACTCTGTTGCACCTGGGTTTGTCTTAAGGTGTGCACGCAAACCTTTGATAAATCTGGCCCTAAGTGTTTAACATGTGAGTGCAAGTCCAGGAGCCAGAGTTTTACTGATCTAGAGAACATTTTTAATGATGTGATGTTGCTAAGTTTGGTAGGAAGAGTGTTCCAGAAGTGATAACACATGCTACATATGTCATGCACCATGAGGTCTGAACAGCTCTAATGAGTACAGTGTTGATTGGATTTAAAAGGCATGCTGCATTCCCAAAGATTTTAGTGTATACAAACACTGTAAACTATTTCTGAAAACATACATTTTGTTATCTTTACCTTTAACCTTAACCAACATTTGTCTGTTAAGAAGCTAAAAAATTAAATCTATCACAGAAATTTTCCCATGTTATCAGGTTTATGCATACAACTAGGATCAGTGGAAATATGTAACTCTAGCAAAAGTAGGTTGGCAAAACTATAGCTCCCCATTTACATTCTCACCAGCTATTTTTCTGAAAGCAACTGTGTTCTAACATCTCTACAGCATTGTGTTATCTGCTCAATATGTGCTTTGCTAATCTAAATTGCTAGTGAAGAAGCTAATACAAGGGTTTTAAATGTGGAATAGAAAATCTGCCTTGGCTCTTTCATTATCCTAATGAACTCATTATGGGCATGATAATTGTCGTCAGTTGGCCAGACTGAATGGAAGCTGTGAGCAATTTCACCATAGGTTCTTTTTATACATTATACTAGGTTATAGCTGATGTAATTGGCTTTTTGATGAAGATACTGTACAGCTGTGATAACAGTTTTATAAGTGTAAATTTTCTTTTCTGTTTATGAGGGCTACAGATTGCACAAGGAAAATATGAGAAAAGGACCATGTGAAAAGATTAACAAGATCTTGGGAATCTTGCCACATGAAGTTTGGGGACATTTGCTTGTTCTCTTTTTAGGAAGACGGAGACAAGATACAGTGGCAGGAGCAGTGGGGGAGGGGCGCTCTACGGAGCTGCTTCAGTGGATGATGGGACACGTAGTTCTATCGGTAAAAATGCTATATAGTGATCACAACCTATTGATAGAAATTAGGAATTGTCTTGTGGGCCAGATAGAAAGGCCTTGCGGGCCGCATTAGGCCTGTGGGTTGCATCTCTGACACCCCTGCTCTAAGGCATTCTGCCTGATAAGGCAGTATTCCTTTTTTGAAGTAAGTGTAAGTAATTGAGGCTTGTCAGTTGCTATATAATTCTCATTGTTTAAAGGAGGATTTCACTCAAACTTTTACTTCTTGCAGTTAGAGCACACTCCCAGTCCAGTCTCATTTATTATTACCATTTCCTCTCTTCACAAACCACATTCAATATTAAAAGTGTCACATTATCTGTTGTGAATGCTGACCTCGTATTTGTTGAAATGTTTGGTAACTACGCATTTCAAGGCACCACATAATGGCTTCTCCATACTGATGGTAGTTGTTATTGTTCTAAAATTGAAGCTATTTAGAAAATGTGTGATGGTAATAGCAAACATTTTAATGAGAAAAATAACTGTCTTTCCCATTCATTTGGAGTTTATATCAGTAAATATGACATATGTCAGTTCAGTCAGTTTGATTAGAAGGTTAACTTATGAGAGTGTGATTTGCAAATTGACAAACTTTGGTGGTCAATCATTCAAGTCAAGTTCAAGTTTTTGCCCATCATTTTAGCACATGCAAAATTATTGTTATCGCAATATCAGCCAACACAATATCTGTATCGCAAGAATCTAAATATATCGCAATAACGCTATGATCATCCATCTGACACAGATTTACACTAAAGAATCATTTTCCACCAGAGCCTTAAAAGAACATGTGTTGTGACTAAATAAAACTGTTTAAAAAGCCCAATTTTATTGGGCTTTTTAAACAAATTTAATTAATTTTGTCACAGCTTAGCCTTGTTTTATTATTGGTTTAGTGTTAAGTTTTGATTTTGTCGCTGGTTTGACTTGTAAATACAGGAACAGGAACAGGAACAGGAACTTACATTTTTGTGAAACGTAGTGAATTTAACATACTATGTTCGAAAAGTAGGCTCTATTTTCAAATATTGCATGTTTTCTCCATAACGTGCAGCCCTAGTGGAAAGTATAGACCGTTCTCAGTCAAGTGACTTGGTTTGTTGGCGCTGCCATTTTGGATGGCAAAAAGCCGGTGTAGCTGGCTAGCGATTAGTGATCATTTATAGAAATTAAGTTCATATTTACCACTTTCTACAATACTTTCAATACTTGGTCAGGTCAGACAGCAATATTTAGAGAAATGTTCACTTGTTGATGCTTAAGACCCATATGATGTCAAAATTACGGTTTAACAGCCTTCAACACACAATCCACTTTGGAATACAACAACATTTACAATTATTTACTCAATCAATTGACAATCTCACTTTATAGGGGCACATTTAAAAGCTTACAAGAGGCAGAGAGCTCCTTAGAGGCATAAAAATATTTAGTGGCAGGATGGGTGACAGACCTTTAGTATGGAAAGTGCCCTAAAACAACTGTTGTCCATGTGAATAGGCAGATGAGAGACGCAGATTAGTGAAAAGGCAATATAAATACTTAAATAAAGTAGGCTTTCCGCGGAGGTTTACAAGTCTAAAATTATAAATCAAAATTTAAGGCCTTAAAATGTCGCAAATTTGCTGAGATACGGAGTATTAAGATTTACATATGTTTAACCTCGTTCAATCTAGCGGCGACCAGATTCAGAAAAAAACTCCACAAAAACATAATTTGCAGGGTTATTATTTTGTCAATACAGGCATGATATACATCATTAGAAAGCTTATGTTCTGTACAAAATGGGAATTAAGTTAACTTTATGCTTAAAATAGGACATATGTATAATTAATGATGATTCCTCAGTATGCCCAAACCGAAAAAACAGACTTTTTACCTTTGAACACTGGTTCTGTCCAAAACCAGTTCAATCCAGGATTAGTAATGCTCAATCAGTTCATATAAATCCACAAGTAAATATCGAGATATATTTCCATAAAAGTATTCCATGTTGTGAAAATAATCCTGTAATCGCCATATCCTCACGCAGAAAAGAACAAATACCAAGCTGAACAAGTCCTGAACATTGTATTTTCTTTTTCTCCCCAGTTTGCTAAATGTCCGTGAAAACGTGTTTACCCTGCTAATAAACCTGAGCAGACAGTAAGAACGAGGCTAACTGACTTAAGATCGGTTTTTACTTTATTTGACGATTACAGCAGGAGCGATCTTTTATGTGATTTTTTTAAAGAATAAACTTTGTCAAACAGTGCAACATTAACTTTTTTACTTCAAAAGACAGCTGGTAGATGCTATCACAGATATAGGACACATTAAACTATTTTTGATGAATAAAACAAATTTAATTTGTTAGGCTAACAGACAGCAGGACGGATCCAAATCGGGCCGTGACAACCGGCTTTTGCCATCCAACATGGCAGCTCCGTGCATCTCCACGGAAATCACGTGATCAGATGACGCTGGTTGAGAAGGGTCTATAGAATTTTGATTTGTAGGTTTGAATATACACAGAAAATGAGTATGGAAAGTTTTGTCGTGGTTTTACATTTATTCTCAGATTACAAATGTAATTCAAAGAGTAGTTTTTCATCACCATAATAGTAGAATAGTAGGTAGAGTGCAAAAAACATGCGAAATCAATTATAACCTTTATTTACTCAAACTCAGATGTAAGTTATAAACAAAAATAATACATTTAAAATCCCCTAAATAAAGTGATTGATGACAAAATGATGACACAATGACAAAAAAGACAATGCATAGGAATAATGACATGAAGATGTGTGTAGAAGGGTAAAAATAATTACATTTCTTTTGTTTCTTATTGGGAAGTTGAAGTAATTAGTCAGTGTGAGAATAATAATAATGGAAGTTCCTCAAGCTCCTACTTAACATATTAGTAAACGTGACCAGCACTTGCCTATACACATGCCTTCACCGAATAAGTAATGCTACAATTCCAGTGTTTAACATAAATAAGAAGTGAAGTTTATCTCTTTCTTCCATTCTTGGTGAAAGTCCCACCCGCCACAGGCTCATTCTGCCAGACGGGTGCTCGAATGGTACCAGGGGAGTGCGAAACAGCTCAGTCAGCCAGCAGGATAACGTTCTCCTCCCTCGAGTCTCACAAAAGTGTGTCTTGCCAAAACCCTCCCACTGCATTGCCACCTGGTCGTCTGTTGTCATCCAGTCCCAGCCAAAGAGCCACTTGTATGGTAGTGAGGTTTTTAGTCCTGACATCGGACCTCCACCAAGACCCTGGCCACGAGTTGTATGAATAAACTTGCACCAGTGCCAAGTGTTTAGTTTATCATCTTTGTTTGGCTGTGATTAAATTATGGGACTGAATAAGCAGCAAATTATTTATTGACTCTTCATCAGTTAATGCGTTTCTTCATTCAAGTTGCCATGTTCCACACTGAAGTCATGTGATTTTAAGATCCTTTGTGAGGAAAAAACTGAAAATGGTACGTATTTGAATAGAAAATGGGTTTTAAAGGTGTTCGAATTTAATTTTGGATGTGGCTTGTAGATGTTGAGTGTATATTATTTGCATTAATATACATTGTCAATATATTAGGTTTGGAGTGGTGAAATTATAATTTTGAAAACTCTGGATTGCCTTCGTATCTGGGTAACCTGTGTATAGTACTTTCTTTTATAGATTTTTGCTCTTTCTTCCTGCTTGTATGTTTTATCTTGTGTCTTAAAACAACCCAAAATATAGAGACAATACTGCACTGATTATACTAAGTAGGAACCCCTACATTTGTTTTAATTGTTTAATTTACAAACATATTTCTCAGGTATCAGTGGCTGTTGGTGTAGGAAAAAAATGACTAACAAAATTTGTTACAGTTGTACAATGTTATGGTTTCAAAAAAATATATGTCCTTACAGGTTTTATTAATTTTTTTTTATTGCCAGTACTAAAATTGGAACACAATTTAAACAACAATCAAAAATGAGAGTTTAGAGAATCATTATGTAAAAAGTGACTGGTTAGCAAAGATTGTTTTAGGTGGAAAAAGATCCACTTTAGTTCACTAAGACAGGGAATTGGTCTGAATGACCAGGGTAGATGTTTTACACTATTGACATCTATTTGGACTCATTGTAGTCAGTTATTCTGTTTTCAGGTTTTGGCCCACAATTGTATCACATCTAGAAAATGCATATGTATGTCACAGAAGTAAATGGTAGGGATAAATGTCCTCCTCCTATCTTAATATCCATGGCATAAACTCTGTAATTAATGTGAACTTGAAAGATTTAAATCATCTGTGATTTTCAGAAATGATTGTCCTAAAGCTGTATGTGGCTGGCTGATTTGATACGCGCCTCACAGCGACACAGACATTTCGTTATTCAAGATGAGGGTTGTGGCTGACCTTTTTAAATGGAATTTTCCTTAAGAGCAGTCGCCAGTGACCAAAATTTAAGTCTTCAATCTTGTAGATGTAAACTTTGACATTCAGAGCCCTGTGTTTATCTCATTGATTCAGCAAACGTCAAAGGATCAAGGCAATGTGTGCCAATTCCCTGCTCTCCTCTTCTCCATCTACTATTCTTTTTTCATTTTTCAGTCTTGTGCAACAGTGAATACAAATGACATATGATATTTAAACAGCTATAACATTTGGCTAGATCAAACAGTCATTGCCCAGAGCAGGTTGCCTTGCTCAGCTGCATGAAATGCAATGATTAGTGCATTTATAATTTGCCCTGCTGTCTTTAGTGTGAACGCTGCACATAAGCCGTATGCTCATAGGTGATGAGGATTCTGTCAAAGTGCCGGCAGAAAGTCCTGCCTGGCACACTGCTGATAATAATTCAGTGTTTGCTATTTATTCACAGACAAACTGATTAAATTAGCAATGTATCTTGGAGTTCGCTAAATGTCTACTGTGTCTAACTTAATTAATTCAATATCATTGGTAATAATCGCAGTTGTTGTCTACATTTATTCTGGTGTTGTGATAAATGCATTTAGCCTGTGTAAACTTTGTATATATAACAATGGTTTATAGATGACTGCAATTTTTACTCTTAAGGCCTTACTCAGAAATATATAACACATTTCAATGTGTGAATGGGCGCTGGATATGATGCATAATTACCTCTGCTGAAATCTGTGTACAACACAAAGTGGACACTAGTGAGTAGCAGGAAGATATAATTATCAATATTGTAAGAAAGTAATATTCAAATATACTCTATGCACATGAAGTGACTTTTAATTGTAAAGGTAAAGGAAAAAAAATAGTGAAATAGAGTAAATAGTATAATTTCTACCTATGTAATATCTACTTAACATTTTCTTTAATACTTTTTAATTATTACACAATAACAATTTGAGTCCTTTTACTTCTTGAGTAATATTATTTTGTAGTTACTATGTTACTCTTTTCACCTCTCTGGAGGATAATGTATGTCTGAAAGGTGTGAAAGATGTGTTATGTATTTTTGTGTATGAAACATAAAAGAAACATAACTGTTTTGAGTTTTATGATGCTATTACAGCTTGACCTCCAAATTTGACTGAAAGCATTTGTGAATCTTATTATTTGGACAAACAGACATACGCACAAACTTTGAGTGACAATATTTTCATTTCAGAACACAGTAGTACAAGGTCAGACACTTAATGCAACTCTGACGTTTAACTTCTGAGAAGCATTCTTTCAAGGACTAATGAGTCACTCTATGTCTGTCTTTAGTCAGCCTAGACTGTGAGTTATTTATTGGAAATTGATGTGTGTTCCTGTCAAAGCAGAAAAATCTGGGCTACACGCCTACGATTTGTGATGGAGCAGCCCATCGCGGGGTGCACCACTCTTTTCTGGGGAAACTCAGTATACAAACCATCCATCATGGAGCCACTCCGGTCAGCCAACCATCCAGCCAACCTCTGCTGGAAGTAAGCACTGAAAAGCACACTTAGTTGATTAATGGACTAGCTGGCTGCCTAATACAGATCTTCATTTACTTCCCTTTTCAAACAAATCAAAGTCTTTAGAGAGCTCTTTTCCTGGTGCTGTCCCATGGATTGATCACTATTTTATCACACCAGGGAAGATTTGCGGATGTGTCAAACGGTTATACCTCTATCAAACAATTATACTGGTTATACCTTTATCAAGCATCTCAATCTTTTAGTTCTATATCTACCCCCAATTCACTTGAATGGCCAACGCTGTTACATTGTTGCAAAAATCAATAGGAAGCTAAATCCAGCGCTTTAAGTTATAACACATATTAACATATATTGGTTTTGTCAAAGAGCAGCTGTAGCGCTTGCAGACACGTGGGTATGTTGTAGCTTCTCACTGAATATGCATGCCTTCATTGTCTGATATGAGAAAGCAAGTGACGACAGTGCTTTGTCTCTTTGTTCTTTACTGAAGCACAAACAGCAGGATAGGATTTTTCAGCAGGTCTATTGCTATATTGCAGTGTTGGACATATGTAATTACCTGGGTCTCTGTAGGTGGGATTAGGCAGTGAATAAAATAGCATAGACAGCAAAGGGGAATACAAGGCTTTGAGATGAATTTGAGTAATCAAGTAGAAAGTATAGTGTGGGTATTTTTCAGCAGCATCTAAATTACCAATTTATCATGTTGCATGCTATGTTGCTTATATTACTGCTCATAATACTGTAGCTAATAATGTCAGTTTTTGTCTCTAAACTCCATTTGTTTTAAAATTGTGAAAAACTGAATTGGTGCTGGTGTTGAAATATTATACTATTTTATGAAACCATTTTAAATTTGAAAGCAATAAATTCGGTACAGGGACAGCAAAAGGTTCTAACCTCTAACTCATTCATTTCGATAACATACATTTTGAAAGAATTTGTGCCTCTACTAGAAAATAAAACTTCTGCTGCCCCCTGTAAGAGACCTTGAATCAGGTAATTGAGTTGAACATGTAGTTGTAGAATTACCTATTAAAAAACGGACAATATACATAAATATAACATGGCATCACCGTGGCAATGTAGTTAGCAATATCACCTCACTGCATGAAGCGCTTGGTTTGGTCCAGTATGTCTGGAGTTTGCATGTTCTCCCTGTGTCTGATGACAGGTTCTGTAGTTTACTCAATAATAACAATAATAATAAATAATAAAAACATGCTTTATGCGTATCCCTGCTCCTTACATGTTACCCTTCTGGCCATGAAAGAATCAATTAAATGGAGAGAAAGAATTTCCCTTTGGAGGCATTTTTATGTATCCTGTCATAGTGCTTTCTGTATGTATGCAGTACAGAGGAAGTTGACAGGACAGAGGGGGACCAGAATACCCAGATCTTGACAGTAAGATTGTGCAACTTTTCTGGAGATGTAATTTAAAAACCACTACTCCAAAGATGCGTTTGTGATTACCTGGGTCTTGGTAGATGGAATAAGTGAAATAAAATTGCAGAGGCAGCAAAGGGGTATACAAGGCTCTGAAATGAATTTTAGTAATTGCGATACAGTAGAGAACTACAGTGTGGGATTTTTGTGGCCTGTGAAAAATCAAAGTTGGCCAAATAGCTATGTTGTTACTTGGTGCCTGTGTACTTTCCATCTGCTGTGGTTGTGCAGTCAGATATTTGTGTGAGGTTGCAGCATGCCCAGACAACAGCGGTAATGGGTGCATCTGTTGTGTCAGCCTGACCTGCGGCTTGGCTCTGTTTACAGTGCACCAACACATCCTTTGAGCCAGTGACCTGGCCGTGTCAGGGAGCTCTTTGTTTTGATTTCACTCTGGTTCCTGCACAGTTCAAAACGCTTCGCGGCTCAGACACTTTAAGAGGTGATATATCATGTGCTGTAGCTCTAGTTACAGGTCTGAAACGATTGACTGGACAACTGCGGACAGATGGCTCACACAGTATGTAACCGTGATTAAAGTGAATTGTCAAATTTTTTGATGCATTAATATTATTATAATATTACAGTGAACATCACTGTTTTCCCAACATCTGTTGTCTTTTACAAGTGCTGACTGTTGTCACTGTATGTGAGGTTGAAGGAAACAAGCTTGGTAGAGCTAATGACATACTGAGCAAAATACATAAAATATGCATTCACATTTGAAAGAGAGCATTGTTTGAAAGAAACCGTTCAAATGACAACCCATTTTACTAACATATATATATATGTGTTTGGCAGAAGACTATCAACTATCAATAGGGAAAACAAAAAACTAATTTTGACCCCTGGCTGGCTACACAAAGCAGTGGGACAAACAATGGCAAAATTCTGTTTTTGTTAATTAAAATAATAAAATGGCTGCAGGTCAGAGTAATTTACAATACTATTAGGGAGGATTTTTTTCGACTGCTGAGAAACCAGGGACTGTTTGAATAACGCGTATGCGTCAGGCCCCGCCCTTCACTGTTCCTTTCTAAGGAACTCCTCCACAGCGACTGTGCGCGAGCGTTGAAACACGAGTGTTTTTTTTACAGCCGGCATCAGCAGAGATTCGCCTAAACCTAGACCTGCATTGTTTGTCTGCGCAACCTTTGACCTAGTTCCCCACCCAGACCCAATCACATGCACAACAGAAATATCTGTCCTTCTGCTATTGGTAGCATTTGCAAACTGACGGTTACTGTACAGTTGAAATGGTTCAACAGATAAAGAAAAAAAGCATTTTTTTCAAGATAAGATAAACGTCCTGTCCAGCAGAAACTTGGTGACCAATGCATCGGTCTGAAGCTCTTTCTGTTCTTTCAGCGCACGCCATTGTTTGAAAGAATTGCCAAGAACCACACAGGTTTTATTCTTCTCTTCTATGGTTATTCTCCTCCTCTGGTACACTTCAAAAACAGTTTTCCTTTTGCGACCACCCAGTTCACGGTTTTCCTCAGCCATTGTGCTCTTCGAATGTCAGGCTGTCCGCGCTACGATGAGGCTCGGCTAACGCCGGGCTACATAAACATACTGCGTACTCATGCGCAGGCACAAGAACGTGTACGTATCGCCGAAACCAGGAAGTCAGAATGATTGGCAAGTCCGTGGACCAATGGTTACCATACTCATGACGAAAACGATTGGTTGAGGTTTTTTAAGTCAGTTTATTAATATTATTATATTTTCTAATACACCAATTTATAAGCCTTATATCGGGCAATAAAGGTAGTTTTAATAAATATTGCAAAAAATTAATTTATAAAGGTCCTCCCTAATATCTTTAAGCATTTATAATCACTTGTTGTTTTGATTTTCTATAATATCAGTATCTGTTTTTTTGTTGTTTGTGTTGTGTGTGTGTGTGTGTGTGTGTGTGTGTGTGTAAATGTCCTCTAAAACTAATTGTCTTGCGCTTGCTGTTAATGCAGTTCACTTGGACTGTGTGAATGCTGTATGGGAACTTCAGTACAGTGGGTCTTATAGCAGAACTGCACCGATGCACATCTAGGAATTCTTAGCTTTTGACTCCAATACTTTTAATGCCCATTGTCTAAATGTGTTTGTATGGAATGGCTCGCCAGTAGTCTTTGTTTATTTGAAGTGTGAGTGCTTCTGTGATTTGGTGTTTTGAAAGAATAATAATATAATGTAATAATAATATTTCATCGAATGTTCAAACTGTTTTGATGTGACAATTTGTTGACAGTGCGGATTTTGAATATTAATTTCCAATTTTTAATTAATTTTCAATCTAGATTTAACAGGAGTAGTGCAGCAGCTTTCAATAAAAGTATAAGCTCTTTGCTATAAGGCTTCTACATATTTTTATAGTATTGCTGACAGATTTACAAAGTGTAAAAGATCTGCTGCATAATATCTCCTTAAATAGCTCACAATCAAAAGCACAGTGGCACTTACAAGGCAAGGCGCTGACTTTAGACTTTCTCATCAGTATTTGCAACTCTCCTCTCTAGGTTACACATAATCTGTAGGTATTTTGGATGAAATATTTGACAAAATTGACACAGCGTCTTACTTTTCTTTGAGTGCAAATCCACATATTGTCATATATTTTTTCATGTTTATCTCCTGTTGATTCTTATTGCTATAGCCCCCAGGTCGAGATTGTGGATACTATGCCTTCAGGGATACAGCCCTATCATAATCACACTGTAGCTGGACTTCGAACATTGATTTGCTTGTTTTTCAGTTTTGTGCCTCACATTCAATGCTGCTGGCTTCAGTGCACTGAACTGAACAAATAACTTTTTATTGGCTTTTGTTGAATAGACACTGCACTTTTGCACTGCAGCTTTATAAATTGCAATAATAATTAGCTCCTGCAAGAGAGAAATATTGCCTACCTTAGCAATTGTTCAAAGTGGTAAATATTTTGTCACTGCCTCTAAGAGCTTAAGTTTAAAAACCCAGTGGGATACAGTGCTAATTGCTTTGAGAAAAAAAAAATACAGCATGTTTGTTTGTTGTACTCTTGTGCTGTTCCACGTGATCACCCAGCAGTGAGATGCTTCTACTGCTGTCAAGGCTTTATGAAGATAAATGAAAGTGGCAAGGAACAAACCAAAATAGATAAACACTCTTGCATGGTTGCTTTTTGTAACCTGTGCGTGGAAAAATCACCCTGGCATAAGATCGTGCTGACACAGGAGCAAATTGAAAAACTAGGCAGAATTGGGCTCCCTGTAATTTCTAATAAGAATTGAAACAGTTGGGGTTGAATTAACTATTGATGGCAGAACACCTCCATCTGTAGATTTTACACTAATCTTTGAAGGTTTTAACAGTTTAACTGATGAAACTGAACAGAATAACTTCACCAGAGCAAATTATACATACTGTATATATTATACAAATATATATAAAATTTAGCTGCTTTATGCTCCATTTAGTAATGGTTGAAATATCTCTCACCAAAGTCATGTCTCACGTGTCCTTGTACCCTATATAAGGCAAGTTGCTACATCCTGCCATTTTGTGCAGTACTTCTACACGCACTTATTATGTTATCAATTTTAATGTTGATTGGTTGATTTGCTGACATCTTTCCTGTTACTCTGTTGTTGGATAAATATAGAACACTTCATATTCATACGGCATTGGTCTAACACTGTTTCAAAGAACAGCTGGAATGTGTTTCAATAATGAAGATGTGCAAATATTATTAGGAATTATTGTAATGTGAAAGGAAGAGTAGTTGAGGCCTGATGCAGTACACTGCATATGCTTATGGGAATCTCAATAAACAAAAGAAAACAAACACTGAACTCAGAGTTAGATATACTAGTTAGGCTTTTGTTTTAAGGTATTTATGGTGGTGAATTGGTCCAAATTCTGTTCAGATTTTCTTCTTTAGATGCATTAAATGGCTGGATAGAAGTGAAATCTATCCATGTACAATCTCTGCAAGTAAAAAAAAAAAAAGAAAGAATTTGAAGCACGTCTTGAGAAGGACATGTTTAATCTTTATTTGGTGTCAGTCACTCTCCTCACATCAGGTGTTTCCAAAGACAGCCAATTTGGTTCTACCTTGTTGCTATTCCCCTTTTTCCAGGACAGGGCTATTTTCTGCTCTCAAAGACAATACTGCTGAGAGGTGCTGAACATTTCCATCGCAATATCATCTAGTGCCTTGTCTCAGACTCCTCACATACTCAACTTGAGAAAATGAAACTACAGTATGTCTTTTTGTATCTTTATTTTTGCAGCAGTGAGGAATGGCTTTGCTTGTGCTCTGGGATCTATTAAATTGTGTATGATAAGCTGGTGTGGAATTTGTGTACCCAGTGGCAGCTGTTTCTTGCACTGAATTTAAAGAAGTAAAGCTGAGACTATTGGTTTTAAGGCTTGTTGTTGACATGTCCTTGGGTTCTGATTTTTTTATACAACTGTGAAGTGTGGCTTGAATTGAAATAGGTTGATAAAATAGGAGCATCAATCAAGTAAGGGAATGGAGCAAGCTTATTATTGACCTTGGCTCTGCAATGCCAGCCAGTTGCATATATTCAATATTTTCCCAAAATTACGTGTGATGACTTCATTAGACCTCAACAATTTTTCTTGTTTTAATCGCTTAGTTGACGTGGGATAGCCTAGCAAGCCAGACTCTCCTACTTGCTGTTGGCAAACAGGACAGTCTGGTTCCCCTCTTGCACCAAAGCGTTTTCTCACTTGTTCAATTTTGAACTAGACTATCACAGCCGTGTATCTGCAGCACATCTTACGAAAGCTGAAGAGCTAACCAAGGAGATGCTAGCTACCAAGCTAATTTAATAACCTCTCTGACCTGATTAATGGTATTTAGTGCTTTCCTTTGTCACCTGTTGGTTCTGCTAAAGTCTGTGTTATTGTCCAGTCCTCTGCAGTGCTTTTTTTCTTTGTTGTTTTTCCATTTTAACAGCACTTTTTCCACAAGTCTCTGTACAACTGGCTTTTGCTGCTGTCTCCAGTCAGAAATAAGTACATAGCTGCTCAGAATACATCGTATTCTGGTGTTTTTAAAAGACAAAGCAAAACAAAAACGCAAGACTCCATGTTTGTTTGGGGCAAGGGGCGCTGCTTCTGTCACGCCCTCTGTTTCTCTGATTGATTACTCCGCCTGTCATTGTTTCACCACAGAGATGAAATGTTACAGAGGGGATACCAGACTAACTTCTTTGTATAGAAGAGGAAAAGAGTTTGTCTGGCAGGCCAGGCTATACGTGAGGCAGGGTGCGGCAGTGGATTGGCGATCACTATCCAGGACATTCATTTGGGAGTTTCCACCTGAGTCCTGAATCCTGCTAAATCATCTTGTAAGCTAATACAGGTTTACAACTACCCTTAAGTGGTTCAAATCCATGAAGATCCAGTTCAAATCAAGCTCCAGCTCCGACCCTTTATGATCCCTTACAAGAATAAACTGCAGAAGATAAATTAATGTTAACATATTTCTTCAACATTTTCTAAAGCCCCTTTTATACAACACACAGCCTAAAAAAGAATTTGGATGGCTGGCCAGATTATACTACCACCACTGTGTAAAATGCATAAAAGTGGACAGTGTCTTGCTTTTTTGATGTGTCGCTCACTGTGCTTAAATGGGGCACAAGGCTGACACACATTGTCTTTTGGAAATTCACATCAATTACACAGAACGGAGCACTGACTAAATGTGCAGTAGATTTGGTTGCCAATGCTTGAAACCAGCAGCGGGTGCTGGAAAAGGCAAAGTGACAGTTGCTCACTGACATGGAGCTGAAGTTTAAAAGGTCATGTGCGTAGGCTGGCAGAGGTTTGTTTCGCCTCCAACTAAATGAACAGCTGATGGAGCTCATCATTAATGTATACAGGTTTCACAGGGGCATCTTTATTAAACACTGCCGCTTCACACTCTAATGCTGCTGCACTGTGCCAGGGAAAGACAATACAGTAAATATTGATTCTACTCTGGCTAATGGATGGGATAGGGATGGCTTGAATAGATAGCTATACTTATAACTAAAGCAAATTAACAGTATGGAGTATGTATGATTCATGCAGGCTTAGGGCAACACTTTGTACATTTTTACTGTAAATGTTATAGTGTAAAATACTGTGGCTTTAAGTGAAATGTTTAGATGCATAGATGGATGAATAATGTGATTAAAAACACTTTTGTACCACTTATTCTGAATCTGTTATGGTTTTACTTTTAATTTAAATGCAACACTAAAAGCTCAAAAATTACCAAAATATTTATAACATCTCTTTAAAAAAAAAAAAAAAAAAAAAAAATCTGTTTTAGAATGGCTGACAGAAGAGTTGCTCTAACTAGATCCCACTTTTAGTTTTTTATCAAAAGGTCATTGGCTTTATTCAGTGATTTCACATGGCCACCAGGCCATAGTGAACAAAAGGTTGCAGAAATTATCAATGTGTCATTGTATTACAATGAAAGCATCACTCACATAAATAGTGTCTATATTCAAATTTACTGAAGCAGAACATGGCCTGGTCACATGGACACAGATGAGCGTTATCCAGCCAGCAAAGATCTTACTTCACAAGATGCTGTGTGCCTTGATGATTGATCAAGTGTTTGACTTTGTCCTGTTAACTTTGTTCAAGTTTATTTAACATTCTTCAACTTAGTTCTTTTTTTATTTATTTTATAAGTGTGTTTTTTATTTTGTATTTTATTGTATACCTTCCAGTCTCCAGCTGAACAAAATGGCTGATTCACTTCAGACAAGAAATAACTAATAGAACTAGTACACAAGAGTAGGTTCCTGTTGAAACTGGCTTTATATTGCATAGGGACATGTCTAGCTCATGTAGTGCAAGAATGAAGGGAAGAAACTCCAACGGTACAGGAGCGTGAATGAGAGAATCAATCTTTGTGGCTGTTTTCATTACGTTTTTGCCTTTTGTGTGCCCAGGGTGATGTTAAAGGTCAGACTCATCTTGAGTAGATTCAAGCTAAGACCTGGAAAAGCAAAAAATAAATAAATAAATAAATACTGTGTTAAGTCACACAAACACTTTCCCATGCCTGCACTTATCCTCCTTACTGATTGGTACACAAATGCGCAAATAGACACCCATGCACATATGCACAAGTCATACTATGCACACACAAACGCACACCGGCAAACAGGTCACCTCCAAAGCATTACATTTTAAACCTGCCTTTTCAGCTTCAGAGTCTTTTTAAAGCTCTGAAGAATTTTAAAAGGAAGCTTGGCAAGTCTTAACCAAATAAAAGGGAAGTCATTTAGCATTCAGAAGCGCACTGTCATTATCTTGTTTAATTATTTCATGAGGCTGTGCACGTGCAAGGCCAGGCGTGTGCCCGTGTGACAGGCTGAAGGAGGCTGCCATGAGTTTAGATGTTTGATATGACTCTAATTTTAGCCCTGGTCACAGCAGAAAAACCATTTATCAGACCTGTAGAAGAACATGGATTTGGAATTAAGAACAATACACATGTCTACCAATTTGTTTCAGGTAGCAGATAGACAATTAGTAGATAAGAGTGACACTGCAGTACAGACAATCACAACTGCAACATGATTTACATTATAAAATGTATAACCTCAAAGTCATTTGGAATGTTTCTTGACATAAAAAGGAAGATATCTTCCTCTTAGAGTTAGCTGCTGAGAAATTTCACAATGCAAGATGAAGCGAGAGTGTCTATGATTGGATTAACTGGATGGTTCATTCTGTCACTGGCCCTTTGCAAACACTTTTAGTAGATGTGCTCCCAGATAGTTCTGTGAAACTGACCATTGTGCATCGTAGCATGTCAGATTACAAGGCCAGTGGCAATGAGAATAAACAGGTTGATTCTTCTTAAAATTTATACTAGTTGTTCTTGATAAATACTGTGCCGTGACTGCCTAGTACAGAGTCCTGGAGAGGACATAAGAAAATAAATAAACAATACAAGGTCTGAGTTATTAATGTATGGGAAAGATTTATAACATTGTGTGTTGAGTTTCACAATATATGGATATATGGATCATAATAACACAAGGGCATGAGTAGGGCTGGGTGATAAATTAAATTAATTCGATTCATTTGCGTTTTTAATTTTGGACGATGTCAGAAATAGTCAAATTGTAAAATCGAGTTTAGCCGAAATTGGTGTCCTCCAAGCACCGCACTGTTTCCTTTGTTATAGGTAATGCTGCTGCTAGCTCCAGAACAGCTTAAATTGTAACTGTGGAGACTCTGCAGACTCTAAAAACAAACTAATATTCACAGAGAAAGGAGTCATTTTACCTCTGTAATGTCCAGATTTGGATGTGGCAGCAGTTTGGCCAAAACGAACAGCGTGGTGCTATGTGCAGAGGAAGCAGCAGCAGCAGCGAACTTACCTGTCTTTGTTTATGTATGCTAATTAGCCACATGCTCTGCTATGTGTCTTTTTACAGCTTTCTATGGTGTATAATGGTGTATAATGTATAATAGACCTGGTCTTTAGGATAAAAACAAAAACTGGACTGCAGCTTATTCTGTTCATATAAATCTTAAGAAAATCCTATTATAAACTTAAAATCATAGATAGTATTGAATCATGACTTGAGGGCATTGTTACATCTGTATTTGAAACCAAAACAAAACAACTCTACACCTTTTGCCTCTTGACAGTATATATTGCAAAAACAATGAGCAATACAACACTAACAATGGCTCAGACAAATATATTTGAATATTTATATAACTAACTTTTGTGGGAAATGTATGCAGAGTTGTTAAAATGTGCTAAATACAGCAACATCAGTGACTACATAGCACAGACAATTGGAGAAAAAAAAACACAGTGAAGACGAGAAGAGGGCTTCGTGCCAAATGCGGAGGACAGAGTGGTTCAGGAGACGTGAGCAGCATGTACTGTTTATTCTGCACCGACCCAGAGCTAAATAACAAACCCCAAATAATGGAGTCTAATCGAAATGACTGTCTTCTCTGAATCTCTTCTTCTGACAAGAATACAACTGCACTTTTCACTCACCATTTCTGCCCACTCTTCGTCTTAAACTCAGGGAAAGCATTTGGACTGTTTAAACGCATACAGGTCTGTCTAAGAGCCCTCGAAACTAGATTGAGCTGTCTCTGCAGTGTACGCAGACTTGAGGAACAATTCAGGAGTGAATCTTAAGCTTTTCACAAAGTTGGTAATGCCAAGTTGTTTTGCTATAAGTTTGGATAAAGTCTGTAGCCCCTGGGCATTTTGAAGTGCACACGTTTTGTTTAGAAGATACTATAATTCTATTTATGAGTCCCCCAGTGAATTAAGTCAGTGCTACAGCAGGAAAGGGCAGTAGTAAAAGCAAGAAAGTATGGCAGTAAGAAAATATATATTTTAACGTGAATGTTTTATGTTTGCTTCACAACACGAAGTATGTGGGTTCAACACTTAGGCCATTACGTATAAAGTTTGCATATTGTCCTTATAGTAGTGAATATGTGTTTTAGTTTTGATACATTGCATTTATTTTGGCCTGATCCTCTTTCCAGGATCCCTCATTTTTTAACTCTAAATGTGTGTGCAATGTCTCAAATGATCATAAGCTTTTAGCAGAACTGTAAAAATTAGTCTAAATTCACTTCTCCATTCTAGCTCAGGAATCCTCTACACAATAATCATGTACACAATGCCTCTAATGCCCTACTACATTAGCTTAATAACACATTAGTTTAATAATTGTGTAATATGCTCTACTAAATTCAACTTTTATTTAGGTTGGATGCCTTTTGTTTTAGCCAGGGTGTTGTTACATCAAATGACATGGCAAAATCAACAAATTGATTGCATTGTATTATTAAGACTATAGGTAATGTGGAGGTAATATGACCATTCTCCGGTAATAATAACTGATGTTTAGTGGTGGTGGTTGTTTTGATGTGGCTCATTTTGATGTTGTTCATAATGAATAACTGAATTATTCTATCACAGAGACCTACTGTGTTCATGTTCTCAACTGTGGGGACAGGCTCCAGTCCAACCTGTAAACAACTAACCATTAAAAATGAATGAATAGAATTTATAAAAATGCACTAAATCTGTTGCTAATGGTGAGTAATTGGTCTGCATCTTTGTATTCCCAGATCTGAAAGACGGGGCAGATGAGTCTTTTCCTCATCAGCTATTTGTTGCTGTGATAAATCCCAACAAATCATCTTCATTCAGTGCACTGAAGCCTTTTGGAAAATCCCAAGCTGTTTGTTCTGCTGTTTTCTGTATTTCTCAGATTTGTTTAACGGTCTAAGCAAGTGGAGCTAGTCTACCAGTGTACATCAGCAGGAATTCAGCAGGATATATTTATTTCTTTATTCCACTAAAAAGTAATGTAATACAAGCATCATTTGTTGATGTTTTGTAGCATTTTTCAACACTGTCTGCAGAGTTTTCCCCAAAGGCCTGAAAGCGTGAGTTCCCTGTGGCGTGCTGTGATTGATGCGGCCCCTCTCGGTCGATGTGATGTGCTCAGTGATGCGGTGGCGATGCGCTGAGGTACCCCTGCCGGAGCTCATCCGCTCAGCAGCTGGCCGCACTTGTTTTCTGTCACTCTTTTCTCTGCTCATTACGACTCGAGGGGCTTGTTCTGGGGGCGTAGGTTTGGGAAAATGGAAAGAGATACTGGACGGTTTTCTACCCAAGGCTGTGCACTTTGCTAAACTACACTTTCTGATATTGCTTCACGGTTTCAAAAGGTTCTCAAGCTTCTAATATTATATTTTGTTGTTGAGTTGTCAAAGCAGACTATCACTCTCCTTAAGGGAGTGAAAATGTTATGGTACATAGTTAGAACACTTAAGTTCAAACTTTGTTTTCAGTAGTGTATAATCACTTCAAAAATACATTTGCATATTTATGTTTTAGTTTCCGCAGAGGACAATTTTACCGCTGCTGGAGTGCCGAAGGTGTTCAAATGGTCTTAAATAGAGGATGAATTTTCACCACATCTTGTTCAGATTGGAAGTGCAGTGTGAATTTTCACCACAAGATGTTGCCAATATAGCCCCTAAAACCTGACAAATCTTTTGTTTATTGCACAGTTAATGAACTTTGCATTGCACTACTGGACAGAGCCATTTGCGTTGCAGAACTAGAAGATATGGCTATGTTTTCTGTTTGAAGACAAAGACTGATATGCCAGGGATTCCTAGCTAGATCACATAAAAAAATTGAGTCCTAAAATCAGCCTAACCAGGTTAAATGGAAACAAGGTGGACTTAAAAGCAGACAGCACAAGCTCCTGGTTCTTATACTTCAGGACACATTTGTGTTAGTGTGTTATCTTGAGTTTGTGCATACCTAAATGTAGTGACTCTGTCCCAGTCTTACAGTGGGCAATAAGCACAACCAGAGCACGTCACCTTCTTCTCTCCATGCAAGGAAAGATACGGACACACTTTTACTTAAAGCTTTTAAGTGAAATGTTAGCTGGTTAGCTCTAGCTCCATTTGCGTTGGCATTTGCAAATAAACACATTGCTGCGACTCTGTTCTGTCCCAGGTGCTCCATAAAGCAGCACCTCCAGGGCAGGTGGGTTAGTCATAACGGTAACACTTTCTATGAACTCGCTGTTCATAAGACGCTATAAACACATTCATAAAGCATTATAATGTATTCATAAGGCTTTATAATTATTGACATAAGTTGACATAAATATGTATAGATACTCATAACTACACTTATATGGCATTATAATCTTTTGTTATAGGCGTTTACAACTGAAGGTAACACAGTGTATTATAAAGTGTCTTTGTCCTCATGAGATCAGCAGTGTTGAGGTCAGTATTATAAGGCTTCATAACAGAATCCATGAATAGACCCAAAGCAGCTTATGCGTACTTGTGTCAGAATTCCATGTCTTATTCATATATTTTTTGTCAATGGTTGGATATAGATTACTCACACTACAGAGTTTGTCACAAAAGAAACTTTGTCAATCCGGTCACAAGGGCACATACACAGACTATTGAGAGGGCATGGCAGTCATTCAAGGCTGATGTGTGGTGCCACCGTTCCAACCGAAACACCAAGCAGTTAAAACAGTATTTGAAGGTAATTGAATGGGAACACTGGCTCGCAAAAATGCACATGGGTGGGATACTTGGCAGAATACTCCACGACATTAGGAAATGTTATCGATAACACTACATATTATATGAACTGATGCACAAAAAATATAGAAAATAAAAAAAAGAAATCAAAAACAAACAAAAAAACAAACAAACCAAAAAAAAAAACCTCTTCCACAGAAACAACACAGATTGTTTGTTTGTTTTGTTGTTGTTGTTGTTGACTAGACTTGACCGTTTTTGTTCTTTATTAAAAATGCCACGTTTGTTTTCTAAATAAAAAAATAACCAGTTTTGCCTTATTTTGTCTTTCATTCAATTTTTAATGTATGAGGGGAAAGCCCACTTTACTTAAGGTTTGTAATGGTGCCCTATGAGTTTTTATGAATAATTATAAGTTAATCTCACTTTACCTAGCCTATGCAATGGGTGCTTGTATCTCTTAATTAGTGCTTATGAGCAGTTAAATAACCATTGACAAAAAATATATGAATAAGACATGGAATTCTGACACAAGTACACATAAGCTGCTTTGGGTCTATTCATGGATTCTGTTCTGTTGGATCCTTATAATACTATATAGTAGACCTATATATAATAGACCTATAAGAGACCTCACAACACGGCTGGTCTCATGAGGACAAAGACGCTTTATAATACACTGTGTCACCTTCAGTTGTAAACGCCTATAACGAAACATAATGCCATATAAGTATAGTTATGAGTACCTATACATATTTATGTCAACTTATGTCAATAATTATGAATGTGTTTATATCATCTCATAGAAAGTGTTACCGTTATGACCAGGGTTTAACTTAAAAACACTGCTAGAAAAACTCTACTGCTGTTTAATCAAACCAGAGTTTGTTAGTTGTTTTTTTTTGCAGGGCAGTAGTTGTGAGAGCCTCACGTGTATGATGTAATTTGATCTCCCCATTTTACTGATCAGAAATCACTATTTTTAGCTATGACTAGCCGATCACCGATCAGTGGCCAATCAATCGGAGCACCCCTAGTTATAATGGTCACTATGGCAAAGGGGACATGCCCCTCTACATTCTGAAAAGTGTTAAAATAGAACAAATTCTATCTTTAAACTGGAAGCACATAGACCATTTCATTCTTTAGCTGCATTTGCAGGAAAAAAATGCTTTAGAAGATTTTTTACATTCATGTAGATGAAGCTAAAGTAGAACTGCTTTGCTGATATGTGTAGGTTAGAATCAACAGCTGTGAAGTGTTGGAGTCACTACAAACAGACTTGTATTATGCGGTGAGAAACACAGGTACTGCTGCATGCCTCCGCTGGGAGAACTCATTTCACGCTTTCTGTCTACACTTGCTCCATCTATTAATTTTAAATGAAGCCTGACTCTGTATACCTTCTTCTTGACCTTACCTAACTGAAGCACTTCATACAGGTATACACAGAGGCTAATATACTTTTCCTGACAGCACAGAAAGCCTTGAAGCAGTCCTGATGTTTTACCCAGGCTAATGAGATGATGTTAGACCATAGCACAGGTCACTTACCAAGACAGTGAGATTATGCTAATAAAAACATTTAAAATTCATAAGGGAAAGTTCATGTGAGATGTGATGAGTCACTAGTTACTATTACTGTGAGATAATGGCTTATTTTCTATGACGACTAGTGACTTCTTTTTTAACCCTATGGACCCAATGTTTGTAAACAATTTTGCTTTGTTTAAATTAATTGTGCCATAAGCCAAGCAGACTTAAAACAGACCATCATTTTCAGAGGAATTGGCTTTAGTCACCAAATATGGCAAATTCTCACACAAAAAAAAAACAAAAAACAAAAACAAAACAAAAGAAACAAACAAAAGAAGATCTGTATATATAATACACACCTGGCATCTATTTAGGCCAGATCTGTATTATAAAATCTTTTTTTTAAAGTTTGCAAACTGAACCAGTATGCAGCATAAAAAGGCATAATGGTTTACATCTTTGCTTGCTTGTGGGATAAACATGTTGCTGAAGTCTAACCAAAATAGAATAACATACAAAGAAATACCAATATTAGTCTAATAGTTTCAGTTTTGACAGTTTTTATTACATTTGTTACTGATGGCTTTGACTGTTTTAACACTTGCTTGACTGATGCAAGCTTTTTGAATTTATAGTTCTTTTACATAATCTGTGCCAAAAAAAAAAAAAAAACATTTTCTGAGTTACAGTGATGATATTTACAATTTCACAGACCACTTTAGTTCAACATTCGTGAGGAGATTGCAGTTTTTGTTGCTGGCAGTAGACCCTGGTTTAATTTGGAAACAATTTGAAAGCTTCAAAATCTGACAGACTATAAAACTAGGATTTGAAGTACCTAATTTGGGATGCTGCCTGAAAGTCCCCCTGAATTAAATCTGTAAAATGGACAGTTTTTGAAGTAAGATCCGACACAAACACAACATAACATAAATAGTATTAGTTGCCAAGATAGTTAACTCAATTAAGTGTTTAGAAAGACTGCAATCCTTATTGTACCTGTATTCTAATTTTACTGTGTTGTAAAGTATGCTCAGTGTAGTATTTAAAAACAATGTGGGACAGCTAATTGTTTTAAGTAGCATCTCCTAGTACTCAGCCCTACATTTGCTAACACGCTTAAACCAAGTCTGTTCTCTAGAGAATTAGGTATGCTCTTTCAGCTTTGCTTGACTAAAAAGCCTCTTAAGAAAGATGCAGAACTTTTGGGGCCTACTTGGAAAAGTAAGACAGCTGTACACCTAATTGCATTTTATATAATAAAATGATCTGGATAAAAATTTGACTCTAAAGACTATATATTTTTATTATAGTCTTTGAAGCCTGTGACTGAGTTGGGGATGCTTCTGTTGGCTCTTGGCCAACATTGCTTGGCAACACTGAATCAATGGCTGTTGATAGTACAGAGAAACTGTCTATTCTAGTGCTGATTCTGGAGCATTCATAGTAAAACACTGATAAATCTTGACAATGAATTCAAACATTGTTTAACACAGCATCAATAATTGCTGGATTAGTCAAAAAGCTGAATTTTAATATACTCAAAGTTTTGTTTACATTATTTGGCACCATTTCTTCTTCTGCAGCCTTCACCTGTTTGCAATCTTAAATCTATTCCTGCTTGGTGATACTTGGAGATGGAGAGATTGTCTCCTGCCGATGGTGACATGAGCGATGATTCACTTTCCCTAAAGCGAAAGACGTGGGGCTAACAGGATAAGCTAAAGGACATTGTTTAATCAGATCCTGTCAGTTTGATTTCATTACATGTCACAGTGCTATGCTCAAATGAAGATGGAGCTCTCGACCCACGCTGTCTGATTGTCTGAAGCGGCGAGGCTATTTTGTTTGCATCTAAAAAGAGAGCTATCAGTGACAGCAGAGTGAAAAATAACAATGTATAATCAGGATCATCAGGGCCATCTTTATTTCCCCGTCAGAAGCATATTGGTACATTAGCTTCATTATGAATAAGGTGCATTGAGTCATCCTCCCCCTCATTGTGGTTTTTTTCCTCACAGCATAATATTCCTTAAATACATACTGTCTACAGACATCTCTTCAAAGCGGCATAGAATACAAGACATATCTCTTCTTTCACTGTTTTTAAAAGTGCTAGAGTGCTTTAAATTTTATTCCAAAAGATCAAAATTGGATATGTAAAGTACTTCAAAACTGCTTGAATTTGAACTAAGACATGAACAAAACTTGCTTGTTACAACTTGAGAAACAAATGTGATCTAACTTGAGGTCTTCCTAAAAAATCCACTATAGGTTGGTAGGATGTAAAATAAATGAAATCTTAAGAATGTGGGCTTCTTAGTTATTGTATAGATTAGGAACTATAACTTATTACAGCTACAAATTACATGAAAAACATTTTTATGATGGCCTTACACACTGAAAAAAATAACTTTTAAGATTTACTTAGAGAACTCCTCGTAACAATTCACAGTTAACCTTTTCTACTTAAATGTCAGTCCCATAACTCAAGTAAAACTCTCTTGAGTCGATCAAATAAGAATAACACAAATATATCAAGTAACATATGTACTATGCAAAAAAGTAAGTTAATATTAAATCCAAAAATCAAGTAAGGTCTATATTTTTACGGAGATGAATTATATGACATAGAAATACTGTTTAGTTCCTATGTTTGTGTATTATAAAAATGTTATTTATAATAATCTAATAATGTATACGTGATAAAAAAATTTATTCTGATAAAAAAACATTTTATTAACATTTTGTGAAAACAATACAAGTCACCAAAAATACAGTACCATATAAATAAGACTTTCATGTTTCTGTATAATATTATTCTGTATCTGTAAGTATTTCAAAACAGCTATGAAGTGTAGGAGGATGGGCACAACACTCATCTGGTCACATCCACTGAACTCAAGAGGAGCATGACCCACCAGGACTGGGAATCGCTGAGACACATTACTGCTGCTGTCTACTTGCACACATAAAACAGTAATACACAATATTAAATCTTTAGATAAATATAAAAACACATCCTCACTATAAGCACTGTCACAGTGAGACACAGCAGTGTGTACATGTTTTACCTGGCAGTCTTCTTCTTCATTCCTCTTGTTTTGTCCAGCATACAGCGATACGCCATGGATTACCCCTTCACACCTGACTTCAGTTATTTAGTTCTGTGTAGATATTAATATTTAGTTAGTATTTAATATAAATAACTAAAATAATGCTAATGAGTACAGTTTTATTCTTACCTAGCAGATGTAGGTCAGACCTCCTGATGCTGTTGTCACTTCACTGTGCCTGAAAGACACAAGTGTCACACAGTTTCCACATTACTAAAGAAATATACGTTTGCAGCTTCAAATCAGATGTGATAATCACTCAGATGATTAGCCTCATGTGTTTGTGTTTGAGTAAAGCTAATGTTCCTCTGGGTCTGAGCCCAGATGTTCTAGCTGCTGCTACTGTCTCACTGTGTTCTCTTTAACTTTGACCATTCAAACTAAGTTTAGACACTTGATTATAGCTTCAGTATGTATTTTTGACTGAAACAGTGGTCATATTATAGTGTAGCTTAACGCTGATAGATCGCTTTCTTTGCGTCTAATAGTAATTATAATATTTTGTGATACTTTTCTCCATGTTTAACGGTCAGTATCTCCGCGGTTACTGGGCCTATTGACTTGAAATAATGACTGGGGAAAAGTTTAAAGTCTCATCTGTCTGCTCATATTCACTGTATGTCTCCAAGAGAAAGAAGTTTTCCACCAGATTAAAAAATAATCCGGGTTAGTGTTAATAGGCTTAAAGCAGACATATAGCTAAGCTAGCACTGTACATTGTTAAATCAATTTTATGTTCACAGTTTCCATGAAGCTCTTTAAAACCTAACGCAGAGCAAACCAAAGGGAAAACTAGAGACTTACTTGAGCCTTGTCTTGTTGCTGCAGTTGTTTGAACGTCCTCCATGTCCTGAGTCTGCAGGTCTCCTCTCTGCTATCATCTGCAGCTCAAATCCCGGGCACTAACTGCACATGTGTGGATTCAAATTTTAATGTACTTTTTGGAGTAAATTTTACTGTTGCTTTTACTGTTGTTTGCATTAACAAAAATCATATAGGAATTAAATGCAATTTTATAATAACAAGACTAATTACAGTTTGATATGTTACATAATTAAATCATTTATAGCCTCTATTTTTAAATGAAAAAAGTTTGTAGGCATTTTAACTTCATATTAGCATGTAAAAATTATGTCATTTTAAAAAGTAATTGTTACAACCCCAAAACTAATTGTACCTTTTGCCCCTTCTAACTTGATGTAATTTTTACTCACAGTTGCTGACAGAATATGTATTTACCAATTTCTCTGTAAGAAAAAAGAGCAAACCCAATTATATATAATCCATCAAACCCACTACATCAACTGTGCACACCCCTCCCCTGTGAGCCTTAGATGGGAGAATGGCCATTTACTGACATTAATTCACTGAGGAGTCAAGATTTACCAACTCTCTTAACATGTCTTTGGACAGTGGGAGGAAGCCAGAGCGTGAGAAAACCCTCAGTAATGCAGGAAAAACAGAGAGACCAGAGAGATCTTAGTTGGCCAGCCCAAAGATTAAACCCTTCAACCCAAACTCTTTGCTGGTAACCACTCAGCCACTGCACCCATTATGTTAGTATCAATGATCTAACTTTATCAAGAACCTGATACTACTTAGTGCGTGCGTGTGCGTGTGCGTGTGTATATATATATATATATATATATATATATATATATATATATATATATATATATATATATATATATATATATATATATATATATATATATATATATATTCATTTTCATTCATTTTCTACCGCTTATTCCCGTTAGGGGTCACGGGTGACTGGAGCCTATCCCAGTAACTTTGGGCTGTAGGCGGGGTACACCCTGGACAGGGGCCAGCTTGTCGCAGGGCTGACACAGAGACGAACACAGACAGACAACCATTCACTCTCACATTCATTCAGTAGGGTCAATTTAGAGTCACCAATTCACCTAACACATGCATGTCTTTGGATGGTGGGAGGAAGCCGGAGAACCCGGAGAGAACCCACGGTAACCAGAGTCCTGGGAGCTTGAGGGTTCTGCGCAGTATCTTTGCTGTTCCTAGGACTGCCCTCTTCTGGACTGAGGTGTCTGATGTTTTTCCTGGGTTTTGCTGTAGCCACTCTTCCAGTTTGGGGGTTACTGCCCCGAGTGCTCCGATGACCACGGGCACCACTGTTGCCTTCACTTTCCAGGCCTTCTCAAGTTCTTCTTTGAGGCCTTGGTACTTCTCTAGTTTTTCTTTGAGGCCTTGGTATTTCTCTAGTTTCTCGTGTTCCTTTTCCTGATGTTGCAAGTCGGTTGGTATTGTGATGTCAACCACAACGGCTTTCCTCTGCTGTTTGTCCATCACCACAATGTCCGGTTGGTTTGCCACTACCATTTTGTCTGTCTGGATCTGGAAGTCCCACAGGATCTTAGCTCGGTCGTTCTCTATCACCTTTGGAGGTGTTTCCCACCTTGACCTCAGGACGTCCAGACTGTACTCTGCACAGATGTTCCTGTACACTATACCAGCCACTTGGTTATGATGCTCCATGTGTGCTTTCCCTGCCAGCATCTTACACCCTCCAGTTATGTGCTGGATTGTCTCAGGGGCCTCTTTGCACAGTCTGCACCTGGGGTCTTGTCTTGTATGGTAGATCTGGGCCTTTATTGCTCCTGTGCAGCCATGATCAGTGCCTCTGTGCTGTCCTTCAGTCCAGCCCTTTCTAGCCATTGGTAGGATTTCTGGATATCAGCCACTTCAGTTATCTGTCGATGGTACATCCCATGTAGGGGCTTTTCCTCCCATGATGGTTCCTCCAGCACCTCATCCTCTGTTTTCCACTACCTGAGACATTCACTGAGCACTTTGTCTATTGAGGCCATCTTCCTGATGTATTCAAGGATCTTGGATGTTTCATCCTAGACAGTGGTTCTGACACTCACCAGTCCTCTGGCTCCTTCCTTGCGCTTAGTGTACAGTCTCAGGGTGCTGGATTTGGAGTGCAACCCTCCATGCATGGTCAGGAGCTTCCATGTTTTCACATCTGTGGTCTGAATCTCTTCCTTTGGCCAACTTATTATTCCCACAGGGTATCTGATAACCGGCAGGGCATAGCTGTTGATTGCCCGGACTTTGTTTTTGCCATTGAGCTGACTCCTTAGGATTTGCCTTACTCGTTGGAGGTATGTGGCTGTGGTTGCTTTTCTTCTGCCGTCTGGGAGTGGGACCCCTACTGTATGGACTGTCTTCCCTCTCTTTGTCACCATCCGCCCACACTTCTCAAGTCCGAATGACATTCTGATGTCATTGCTGTAGATCCTGGTTGTGTGGATCAGTGAGTCAGTGTCTCTCTCGCTTTTGGCGTACAGCTTGATATCATCCATTTAGAGGAGGTGACTGATGGTGGCCCCGTTCCTGAGTCGGTACCCATAGCCAGTCTTGGGGATTATCTGGCTGAGGGGGTTCAGACCTATGCAGAACAGCAGGGACAGCGCCTTGGTATATCCTTGCCTGGAAAATCCAGACTGATATGTCTCTGTGTTATTTTACAGAGACATATCAGTCTGGTCACCACGCCGTCCGCAGTGGTTTACTCAAATCCCAACCGTACCGTGCATTTTGATTGGTTTATTTAAGTCACGTGTTCTTCGCGAGCAGCGTCACTCGTACGCATCTCCTCGCCGACAACAATAAAGATGGCGCACCGAGAAGCCGAGAGTTTGTTTCATTCAGCGGTATGGTACGGTAATGTTGAAATTGAATTGAATTGAATTGATTGTAAGGCGACCAGACTCATCCGCTGGTACAGCGGTGAGTCTGGAATTTCCAGGCAAGGTATATCCCACATTTGAAGGACAGTTGTGCAATTGGCTTGCAGTTGACCTCAAGGGTGGTCTTCAATGAAGGCTCTTAGAGTCCTGTTGATACATCTCCAAGCATTCCATGATCCATGTGTGTGGCATTGATCCATAGGCTTTCTTGTAATCAATCCAGGCGGTGCACAGATTAGTGTGTCTGGCTTTGCAGTCCTGAGCGACTGTTCTATCTACCAGCAGCTGGTGTTTAGCTCCTCCTTTACCAATGCCCTTCTGTGCTGTGCTCATGTATTGATCCATATATATATATATATATATATATATATATATATATATATATATATATATATATATATATATATATATATAAAACAGTACATTAGTTGTACATTTTTATATTAATGGGGAATATTTTAATGACACTGTTTCTTGAAATATGTTTCTAATGCAGAAATTGAAGGCCCTTCTGGCTTAGGATTTCTGCTCTACTGAAGCAGCACTTTCCTCTTTTCTGTAGACACACCTCAAATCTGTGCCCATTCTGTTCCTGTCAGCGCACTCAAATGAAAAACACGATTTCTCTTCCTTCTATTTTGGCATGACCCAATGTTAATGTTCAGAATTTAATTACACTAGACCTGATTAAACTAGCGCTCTCCTCTTCAAGAGAACAAATTGATGCACCATATTAGGTTGCATAGTAGAAATTGGGTTCCCAGTCTTTGTTGAACCTTCAGTTGTGAGTCCAGAGCCAGTTGGTGTGACATGACAAGAAGAGCTTCATAATTAGGCAGAGCTCAAAAAAACTATTTCACTGTCATTGCTGAAGTAATCACTGTAATGAGGTTTAAATAGCGTCAGTACCTTCCATAGTATCCATCTGAATATGTATACTTTGTATGCCGGAGCTAATTTAAATTCTATTTGGGTGTCTTTATTAGCCAGAAAAGAACATATTATTCTTGTTTTTGGAATATAGCTGCAGCTCTGGGGTGAAATTATTAGATGATTGCTCCAGGCTAGACATGATTTGATGAAAACATACCCTTTTCCTGGTTCCTTGTGTTGGGTCTAGTGCACATATGTAATTTTCTCACGCATTTGAAGTCATGAATAAATGTCAGAGAAGGATTTATTAAATATATTTTTCAACCATTTCTGTTGATTAACATAATTCAATATGTCACCAAGGTTTGAATCCAAATGCAGTTCAAACAATATAAACCCCCCTTTAGATATATTTCTGTTGAGTGTTGCATTGACCTTTTCACTTAAGACAGCTGTGTAATGAGAATTACAAAAGCCTCAAACTGATAAGACAAAGTGAAAGCAAGCAAATGGGAGGTTCAAATAAAGCATAATCCATAATGGAAAATAATTTCTGTGCAGTGAGCATACATTTTTATCTGCAGTGGGGATTATTTTAAAACATAATGAATACTAAAAGGTCATCATGGTGACCTGTTATATCCCTTTGTACAAATCACTACTAGATGGAGTTACTGTGGGTTCTCTCCAGGTACTCCGGCTTCCTTCTACTATACAAAGGCAGTCCACGTGTTAGGTGAATTGGAACCTCTAAAATTGCCCCAAGTGAATGAATGTGAGAGTGAATGGAGTGTGTTTGTCTGTCTTTGTCTCTGTGTCAGCCCTGAGACTAGCTGGCTAGGTTATATCCTGCCTAAAGGATACAAGGCCTAGAATTACTGGGATAGGTTCCAGTGCCTGCGTTCCCTAATTGGGAATTAGTAGGAGAAGGTAAATGAATGTTTACCTCATATCTGGGTACACTAATGGGTCATTTTAATGAAATATTATAAAAAAAAATTGCTTATATTACCTTTAACATGTTTGGTGATATATGTACAGTATGCTGAAGGTAAATCTTTTTGATCTTGATTGTCTCATTATCAATGTCTGTCACACGGAGCAACTTCCAACCACAGATTGTAAACCAATACTGCCTTGTACACTATAGTAAACAGACAGCATTAGTAAACATAATTCTGATTGGCATTCATGTAGTTAGAAAAAGTGAATAAAATGCTTTGAAAAAATGTTTAAAAATATAAAATTATTTGAAAAAGTAATTTTTTGTTGAAGGATGCTTATCAACACTATGGACACTAATCAGTCACTACTAACAGACTCAAATATGATTTTCTTCACTAGGACCACATAAACTTCCTTCTTTTTTGACCTCAAAATGTCGTTGTTAACTGATGCAAGAAGTAGTAATATTTATTCAAAACTTATTTCAAGACTGCCAACATTGTAGATGTGTAAACTACTTTAAGTGAAACCCAGCAATATAACCTAATACCCATTGTAAAAAAAAACAATGAACTAGAAAGAATCCTTGGACTTGATTCATTCTGTTGTGAGACTTACACAGTTCATGCTTTAATCTGCATGATTTATTCACTCTCAGGTTAGACTGTTAACAAAAATTAGGATAATGACGACACAATTAGAAGCTCATTATACAGATTCACTGAGAACTCAGATAGTAGAGTCAAAATGATAAATTAAGTCTATAAATGACAAGAACTGGCATATTGTGGAGCAGTGAAATTTGTGATGCCAATGAAGCCAATCAGTTATTTTTAACACGTTGTGAGAAATGCTCCCTGTAAAACCTTGTTATAAATTTGAAGCTGTTTCAAATCTCATGAATCTCTGACAAAATGTGCCTGTTAAAAGTGTGAACATATCTTTGTAATGCTGCCACTAACAACAAATGTTTCAGTAAAATTGGGTTTAAAGAGAATCCAGTTTGGCAACAGACATAGTACAGGCATAATTGAGTTTTTTAATGCTACCATGTGAACCAGTAAACCTGTGTTCATTGATGGGAGCTTAGTTGGCTTTGTTATCACTTGGCAAAAGGTACCCTATTTCTGTTTGGGCATTAATTTCCTTTTTGTATAACCCTGCATGTGTAAAGGATGATGGTGTTTCCTCATTGTAGATTCTCACTGTAGGTCAGTTGAATCAATGCCCACCGCCATTGATCTTCTGAACCATGTTGATATCTAGATTCACAGATACTGGCCAGTGTAAGGATGGTTGTTAGGCTAAACAAGTCTTTACAGAAGCAACTAATTTGTTTTAACTTTGGCATGTCATACAACCCTTCATCTCAATATATTCTTAATATTTCTTATTATTATTATTATTATTAATCCTTTATTTATACAGCTAAATCTCTTGAGACTTAAGGTCTCATTTCCAAGCGAGACCTGTTTCACACAAAACAACATTACAACATTAACAAAAATAAAAGCAACAATTCATGATACAAATGTACATCAGATTAACAGTACAAAAATTATTAACATAAGGTAAAAGTGAGCACAAGTTTCACTGAAAGCAGGAACAGTTGCCTATAGATGTGTTTTCCAATCCTTTCAATAAAAGTTTGAATTCCCCGAGTGTGACCAGACTGGACAGCTTCAGATCCTGCTGAAGCATGTTCCAGGTGGAGGGAACAGAGTAGGTGAATCTCTTTTTACCAAGCTCAGTATGCACTGATGGAGCACTGAAAGTGATCTGATCTTGGGAGCAAAGGCTGTGATATTTCTGTTTGTGTGTGATATAACGTGACAGGTATGATGGAACCAGACAGAGAATGGATTTATAAATGAATGTGTACCAGTGTAGGAGTATGTGCATGTGTAATGAGGGCCAGTTAACCAAAGAGTACAGAGTGCAGTGGTGAGTAAGGGCTTTACTACCTGTGATGAATCTGAGAGCTCCATGATAGACAGTGTCTAACATGTGTAAGGAGCTGGCAGACCCATTCATATAAATAATATCCCTTCTGGGACCGCCTTAGAGATGTCCAAATAACTTGATCTCTGACCACCAAACTGTACACACTGCCTACGACAATTTAGATAATTTAAAAAAAACAACCCACGTCCTGGTCAGTAAACCCTATGTCCAAAAGCCTTTGACACAAAATCCAAATTAACTGTGTCAAAAGCTTTAGCCAGATATATAAAGAGGGCAGCACAGTAGTCTTTTGCATCAAGAACTCCAACATCATTTAGGACTTTCAAGGATGCAGTAACAGTGCTGTGTTGTTTTCTAAAACCAGATTGATGAGGTGATAAAATATGATTGGAATACAAGTGGTCTTTAGCCTGTTCATTGATTAACTTTTCAAGAATTTTGGTTAAAACACACAGTTTTTAAATGGGTCTGTAATTATTTAGCATTTTTGGATTACCAACTTTTAATAGTGGTAAAACAAAGGAAGTTTTCCAAATGTCAGGAATAGAGTGTTGCTATATGGATAATGATATGGATAAAATATGAGTAACTGGTTCAGCTATGATGTTAGCAGCCAAAATTAGGAAGTAAGGGGGGAGATTGTCAGGGCCAGCTGATTTTTTTTATATCTAAATGTTCTACAAACCTCACTGACAGATAGATTAGAAAATGAAAATGCCTGACTAGAGATTGAATTACTGAAGGTACAGCTGGTAGGCTTAGGAGACTCCGAAGTGTCGTAAAAGTAAGAGTTGGAAGCAATAATGTGTCTGTTAAAGCAGTTGAGCATCTCCACTTTGTCCTACACTGGACCAGAATTGACCTCCAACTGAGGGGGAAGCTCTGCGGAATGGGAATTGTCTGAAATAGATTTTATATTTTTCCAGAATGTGGGTGGGCCATTTAAATTATTTGTTGTTTCATATAAATAATATATGCATTTTGCTTTTTTAATTGAAGCAGTAAATTTATTTCCCAGCTGACCAAAATGTAGCCAGTCAACATCTAAACCAGACTTACTTTACCCACAGCTAATCCCTCTCATATAAGAGGGTCCTCAGCTCAGGAGTGAACTAGCCTGGGGAGCCAGACTGTCCTATTGCTTTTCATAAGCAGGACAGTCTGGTTCCCCTCTCAGGGCGGGCCATTTCTCCGATTCATTTTGGAAATGGCCAGTCACAGTTGTTTATCTGCAGCACGTCTTACGAAAGCGGAAGAGCTAACTAAAGTAGCACTAGCTACCGAGCTAATTTAAAAACTTCTCTGACTTGATTATCGGCATTTAGTGCTTTTCTTCATCACCTGTTGGTTCTGCTGAAGTCTGCGTTATTGTCCAGTTCTCTGTGGGATTTTTTTTCTTCGCCTTGTTGCTATTTTAACAAGTCGTTGACATGCACTATAATGAACGCATAAAAAAAAAAAAAACTTGTTCAACAAATCTTTGTACAACTGGCTTTTGCTGCTGTCCTCATTCAGAAATAAGTACAGAGCTGCTCATAATGCGCCGTATTCTGTGTTTGTGTTTTAGAAAAAAAAAAAACAGCAGGAATCCATGTTTGTTTGGGTCAGCGGTGCCCAGCTTATGTCCCGCCCTCCGTTTCTCTGATTGGTTACTCCCCCCGGTCATTGTTCTGCCTCAGAAACGAAATGTTACCGAAGAGGTACCAGACTAACTTCTTTGTATAGAACAGGAAAAGAGTTTGTTTAACTTTAAAAGGGGCATGTTTATCAATGAAATGTCTAAAACTATTGTAAAAATAAATACAGACAGAGTCTTCTCTGTACTCTTGGCTAGAGGTGTAAAGTAACTAGATACTTTTTCTAAAATGATGTATAATTTTATAAAATTTTTAAATAAAATTTACTTTTTTTGCCACAAGTAAAACCTCCATGGAAAAATGCTTTGAGTGCTTAATTCACAAACAAAAAAATCCTGCTACTACTACTACTTTTAAAGGCACTTTATACTTAAGTAAACTTTATGTTAAATCAAGTGATAATTCTGTTGAGTACTTTGACTACCATTTGAATGTAATAATTTTGAAATACATGTTACCTGAGCACAGTTTTCAAGTAATTTTTTCACTTCTGGTACACAGTACATAGAAGCTCATTTTGGCTGCTCCCATTCTTAAGGGGTCACCGCAGCGAATGTTCTGAACCTCAGTCTCTCTCATTCCTCCTTTCAGTTTGAGCTGGCAAGGGGCAAAGTCAATCCAGATTCTCAATAACTGGTTATCAAATGTAAGGTGTGACATGTCTATATAATTACATTCAGAGGTATCTTGATCTGTGTCCATTTGTTTCACCCATTGGGAAGCTTAATCAAAGTGACAGGTACCAGACAAATTAGTTGTATAATAAAAAATAAAAATGTTGTAGCTGAATTCTTTGCCTGGACCTGTTGCTATTGGAAGATTATAAAATATCTATAGAATATTTATCATTTTGGAGTGCAATAAATTTTTTTATTATTTTTCAAGCACTCTCTTCACAGATGATGTTGCATTTAAATCATAAACTTAAGAATAAGAAAATAATCACAAAACCAACTTGAATAGGGAGGCTTGTGATCCTAACATAGCTCACATTCTTGTTTCACCAATGTAAAAACAGCCATCTCTATGCCATAATTAGACTATTTAAAGCTTAATTATCTTTTATCTATGTATCCCCCTCATGCTATAAAAAGTGCTGGTGTGGGCCAAAGCCATTAACGATTATCACTCATCCATACATCTTTGCACTTTAGTACCCCACATCTTGCCATGATATTTTCAATTTACATCTAATTTAACTGACACAGCAAAAGCCTCCCTTCACCCATCTTTTCCAGCAGAACCGTTTGGAAACAAGGCAGTAAATCGTCTCCAAGTGTCCGCAGCACACTGTGGTTTAAATCACCCAGCTGCCCATCGACGTTTTTCTATAAATAGCCTAGAGAGTTTTATGGCCAGAGCTTTACATAGACAGTCCAGTGGTATCTACGTGACACCGCAGCATACCTTCCTTATAATTAATAGCAACAAACGCTGTGTGCTAATTAGCTCTGGAAGTGAGGTGGAGGTAAATGGATTCAGTCACATGGAAACAATGTTTATATGTACTGGCCAGTGAATAAATTTCCACCCACATTTTATTTCATTGCACCAAGCATTAGCCACCAAAAATAGCATGTGGTGCATAAATAACATTTTAGTGAATATCATTGTATGTGAGCAACCTCTGTCATTTATCTCAGCTTGGGACTGTTACAAAAAGCCCATGGTTTGTGACCCCCTTGTGGTTAAATTTGTATTTTTACCTTGCTCACTTGTACAAATGAATGGAAAATACTGCTGTTTTTGTTGCAACGGTGGATGTGTGGGTCTACTGAGATGAATCTATAATGAATCTATTTAAGCCTGAGCCAATTTGACTTCCTTTCCCCAAAAATCTTGTGAGCCAGGGAAATGCTGGCTCTGCTGCTGGTACACTCAATCTGCAGGAGCAATCATGATGTAGACATTGTGTTCAATAGAATGAGTGGTTAGCCCTAGGCACTTGATTGTATTGTATCCTTTCTATTGATTTGAGTCAATTCAGAAAGGAGCATATGAAAAGGCTTGGGAATACAAAACACGTCAAGTGCAGGCTTTAAAACACGAGGGATATGAAGAAAATGCTTAGTTAACCTCATCATAGTGAAAACTACACCTGTTTGCTTTGTGTTAAAAGAAATTCTGTCCCCAGCAGCAGAATGAAAAATTATGGCAGCAATGAAAACAGTATAAGCCTATTTCTTGTCTAAGGGTTTTTTATTTTATTTAATGTTTTAGGTTGTGTGGTGTGTCAGTTCGGCTTGTATGATATTTGAAAAACAAAATACAGAAAGAACAGAACAGTATTCACCCATACTTTCTCATTAATTGTATTTTAGACTAATTATTTTATGTCTGTCTCCTAAATGTGTTGCATTGAAGTCATTTTTTTTCATTCATTTATATTACCGAATTTTCCGCACTATAAGGCGCACCTTCAATGAACTGTTTTCATATATAGGGCGCACCGCATTATAAGGCGCATCCACTAGATGGCGCTGCGCTAAATGGAATGTCAATTAAACAGTCAGATAAGTCAGTCAGTCAAACTTTATTAATAGAATACAAACCAGCGTTCTTACAACTCCCTCATTGAAAACAATGTATTTTCAACTCCATTTGACACAGTTCAAAGCTACATGAACAGTGTTTGAGCGCTCAGTTTTCTGTCCCCTCAATGTCGCAACTCTTCTACTGAGATGGAGCAAAGGCCGTGCCTCCTTGTTCTTTTGCGGCAGGATCCATAAACACGCCTATGGCACACATGAACAGCTGGGACTGGAATTCCCCTTTATTGTTTTTATCGCTGTCACTTTGGCGACGCCCCCTGAATACAGTAGCCATAATTAACCAACATTGATCCATATATAAGGCGCATCGGATTATAAGGCGCACTGTCAGGTTTTGAGAAAATTAAAGGCTTTTAGGTGCGCCTTATAGTGCGGAAAATACGGTATTCCACCTTTTCGGGTGCAGGGTGGCAGAGCGGTTAGTGTTGCCCCCTAGGAGATCATGGGTTCGAGCCCCGGGCCGACCAACATACCATCACACATGGGTGGAGTCTGCGTGTCCTCCCTGTGTGGGTTCTCTCCGGGTACTCCGGCTTCCTCCCACCAGCCAAAGATATGCATATGTTAGGTGAACTGGTGATTCTAAATTGTCCCTAGTGAATGAATGTGAGAGTGAATGGTTGTCTGTCTGTGTTTGTCTCTGTGTCAGCCCTGCAACAAGCTGGCCCCTGTCCAGGGTGTACCCCGCCTACGGCCAAAAGTAGGAGGGATAGGGGGATAGGCTCCAGTCACCTGCGACCCCTGACAGGAATAAGGGAAAGAAAATGAATGAATGAATGAATGAATATTCCACCTTTTCCCGTTAGGAGTTTTGGGTGGGTGGAGCCTATACCAGCTACTCTGGGCCTGAGGTGGGATAGAGTCAGGACAAAGGTCAGCCATTTGCACGCGGGGAGCAACATATATTGACAGACAGACATTCACTCTCATATTCATTCAGAGGCAATTTATTTTCACCTACTACGCCAACATATGCAGGTCTTTGGACGGTGGGAGGAAGCTGGAAAAAACTACTGTAATAGAGCATGCAGCTGGCCATAATATAACATCCCTGATATTATGTGCACATATCATTTATGTAAAAAAGACTACATATTTTTATAATGCACTCTTGAAATGCATTTGATTTCTGAGATCGCGCCCTCTATTGATGTTCTGTTAGGTGAATTCCAAGTGGAAAAGCAAAATGTAGAATGTGTTCTGCTGCCGCATTCGAGGTGTGATGCGGTTACTGAAAACATCTATTTTTACCCTGTGGCTTGACTTGTGTACACTGTTTGCATATATGAATCTACTTTACATAGTGACTGCGACAGTAAGTGAGACCCTGGCCTGACACTCAGAAGCCCACACACTGAAGCATGGATGTGGGAGAGGAGTCTAGAATGTATGACTCTAGTGCACTCAATATTCTTGGTTATTTAAAAACCACATAATTCACCCAGTTTTTACGTCAAGACCAATCCCAAGCAGCCTACGATCTAGTATGTTTCCACACTGTAATGCATGAATAATACTCTTCTTCCCAGCATGAGTACACTATGCTGGCACAAGATGGATGAAGTGGTAGGGTCTTTGTGCTGGTTCAATTTGATTACCAGCCCCCAGAGCTTCAAGCAGGAGCCGTCTCCAGCTAATGATCCTTAGCAAATTAAAAAGTAGCAGCCCTGAAACCAAAGCCATCCTTTTCCATCCATCAGAAACATGCCCATCTCCGGACCGGACACCGCGGAAATGGGCTTAATCCTGTGTTTACCCGACCCTATCTCCCAGGATACAACAGAAAAGGTTGCTTATCATGTTTACATCACGCTACACAATGCCTTCTGTGTTTTAGTTGTTAGAGGCATTTGTGAAATAAATGTAGCAAATTAAGTTGTAACAATTGGAGCTCGCTAACTTTCTCCTGAAGGCAGTGTGTTGGTAAAGTTGGAAGCTGGCTGTAATGTATGTGTTACAACTTCAAGCTACAATATGTTTTTAACATAAAATGCTACAACCTCAAAATAATAAACATTTGTAGCCTCCCGCAGATTCATTTTGATATCCCTCATAAAATACTGCTCTATTTGATGTACAAGTAGGAGGCGCCCTATCATGAGTACATAGTGAAGTACTTAAGATACTTGTTGTGACACATCAATGTGTTTCCACAGTATATTGGTAAAGTCTTTGAAAGGGGTTATATTTTGCTTGAATTTGTATTTTTACCAGTTTTGGTCACCTCTAGATTGCATTGCATGTTGTACAACTTTTAAAAACAGTATGTGACTAAAAGAAAGCAATTTCACAACTGCTTGAGTGCTGCCATAAAGAAACAGGTGAGGAGACCAGCAGATGGCTACAGAGTGCAGCAGAGAGCATAGCTGTTACAGGCTTTTGAACTTTTGAAACATAGAAAAAGAGCTGTTTATTTCCTTAAACTTTATGCATGATAACATTTTACTACAAAATGAAAAATAGCTGTGAGAAATCAGTGGAAACAGAGCTACACAGTTTTTTGAATAAAAATATAAGAGCAGACGGGATGTAGAGGGGTTGTTGATTGGTCATTGTGTGGACAGGTGTTCGTAGGATAGGCGGGAGTTTGTGGAACTGAGCATTCTGAGGGCTCAAAAAATCAGAGCTAGAGACTACAGTATCATTGAAACATGCGTGAATGAAGCAAAACAAAACTCCAAGTGTGTTTTTGATGAGGGAACAACAGTATAACATGGTAGAAATTTCAAAAAGGTTTTGCATGATATAGCCCCTGTGATGACTGTAATTCCCCCCAAAAATGGGTTTGTTTAAATATCATAAAACAGTATAAAATCAAATAATTTAAATTGTAAGTAATTAAAGTATGTACTACTGCTACATGTATCATTACTTATATAGTTAGTGTTACTACAGTAGTGCTGACTGACTCTTCATACTTGGAGGGACAGTTATTTATGAAATGATGTTGCGAATTATGTGTTGACATTTTTATTTATTTTGTAAAATATAATGGAGTAGCAACAATGCGGTGTTTTTTAACAGACTGGCAAAGACATAGAATCATAGTAGTCTGACAGTTAGAGCACCCACAGTTCTTATCAGCTGACACACGCTGCCATTCATCCTGCAACACCAACATTAACCAGGAGGAACTCAGAACTAGCACTTTTAGACAGGTTGCATGGTTGTCGGGTACTGCAGAGTAGTACTTATTAATCAATAGCGTGCGGTGACTTTTTCAAGCGGGCAAGCAGACACCTTGACTTCATTAAGTTTTATATGACAACATTTTAATATAATTTAAATTTAATTAAAAGCCACTTGGGTAACTATAATCCCATCAGTGTTTGTATAGTAGGTTGTTTCAAACTATCTCACACTCTTCCTATATAATTAGTCTTATTAACGCTGTTTCTATACAAAACAATGTCATTACAATAATTTTTCCACAAAGCTGGCCTTCTCTGTCGCCTCAAAGAATGTGCCCTCAGTTTTTGTTTTAACTTTAATTCATAAGCACTAAAATGAGGATGGATAGATGATGAGTGACGTTACAGCCTTACAGATGGGAGGCCCATTCATCAGCGAACACACTGAGATTGACACTAGACTAGAGACTAGAGCATGCTGCTTCACTATAATAAAACCTCAAAAGAAGCCTTACACATCACACCACCAACCTCCATTTTAAAACACCGCCTCACTGACAATCACCTCTCTACTCAAGCTGCAAATCCAGTCCATGTTACTTTTATAAAGAAACGTCCTGTATTTCTTACAGCTGAGTTTATCCAGTATAACCAGTGTCCAGGCACCTGTGTGAAGTTGCCCCCCCCCACATGATTGAAAATTAACAAGACTATATCAATTCATTTGTGCATCGTTTGTGCACGTTTGTGCACACAAAATGAGAATTTGTGCACAATTGTTTTTTTTAGATAATAAACATTATTTTTTTCATGCCAGCCCCCCCACTCAGCCCCCCCATATCGTCTAAATCACTCCAAAATGGTGTCATTCATTTGTGCATCGTTTGTGCTCGCAAAATTAACATTTGTGCTTATTCTATTTTTGAAATATTAATAAATCATTTGTTTTTACGCAGCCCCATCTATATTGCAAGTAGGCTAACCCAACGAAATGTGTAACGTTAACTAACGAGAAGGTAATTAAACGCCTCGTTTAACGTTACGTCCTGCTGACACAAAATGTGAGGCTTTATACCAGTAAAGCTCACTTTTAAATTGTATACTGGTGACTGTACATGTACTGTAACAGGTACATTTTCCAATTATTTGTCTGTTGTTTGGAGTTACTGATAGTTGTCAAACTCAGCCAGCTACGCATCTGCTAGCACACAGTTCGCCTGTACAGTTACCATATGACCAATGTTGAATGTGCAACCCTAATAACAATATAAACTTTTAAATTTTACATTAAAAAGTTTAATGTAAAAACAGTTGGCTGCATGGCTTTGTGTAGTATTAAAATGTCTGCAAAATGAAATAAATCACATTTCCTTTCTTTACAACAGTGATTTAATAGTCACAAACATCTTTCTTTGTATTATCTGGCTACATTTAGTTTTCTTTACTCATCCACCTCCCCAGCCTACTTTCTATCAGTAAGAAGCCCATAAAGGTCTAATTTTCCAAAACAACATAACAGTGTGTTGTAGGTAGATAAAAAAATTATGCTGAAAACATGATTTTTGAACTGCTAATAGAAAACAGTAGACAGATGTTCAAAGACTGGTTTGGCTTGATCCCTTTATTTTTCTTGTGGTGCACCACTGCACAAAAACCTCATCACTGGCACAGAAGAACAAAGAGGTTCAAATTGATGAGTAAAATGAGCAGGTTTTTGTAGACTTTGACTGATTGGACAGCTGTTTGTGTACAAAGGATATTCTTTACTGTATAGATGCTTGAGACTGTGTGTAATTGCCTGTTAACTGCTCTTGATTACACCATTAAATCGATGCACATCTAAAGTGATGCATGCACACCTCATTATAACCTCAAACGCAATTCACTTCCTTACAAGTGGTTTTGGCTGTGTTCACACTACATGGAAAAGGTGGTCCAGATTTAATTTACTGTAAGAGAGATTTACAACCTAGTAGTTTTTGTTAACACTTTTAAATGCTGTACTGTGAATTTGATTTTGGCTGTTCAAATTAAGGCACATTTCCACTGTGCGATACAAGTTTATAAATTGAAAGTGAACATACAAAAAGCGTATGCTATTAACTTAATACAGAAGGAGAAATCAGTGGAAACAGCGCTGTACACTGTTTTTTGGATAAAGAAATGAGAGCAGACTGGATATAGAGGGCTTGTTAATTGGTCAGTGGTTCCTTTAGTGGGCGGGTGTTTGTTAGCCTTGCCGGCCAAACAAACTCTTTTCCTATTCTAGTCTGGTACCCCTTCACTTCTGTTTCTGAATGGGGAAAGCAGCAGAAGCTAGTGGTACAAAGACTTGAAAGGGTTTGTTTGAATGTGGTTGTTATGTCGGATGTCAAGGGACTTTACTGTTGTTAAAATGGAAACAGGAAGAAGACAAAAATCCCACAGAGGCCTGAACAACAACGAGGACTTCAGCAGAGCCAACAGGTGATGACGGAAAGCAGTTAACGCCCTTAACAGGGTTGCCAGGTCTGAATGTCAAAATCCGGCCAACAGCAACTTAAAAACCAGCCAAAACACGCGGAACAGTGAATGAAAACATCGCTAAAAGAAGCGCCCCTCCTGTGATACAGACCTGACCTCAGACACAGAGACGATTTTAAATATTTGTCATTCAGAATATGAAGAAATAGCCTATAATTTCTATATTTCTGCCCAACCTGTAGACAAATGTTTTCACCTGCAGCAAACACTTAAAAAGCAACCCTGGCCCTTAGTCAGGTCAGAGAAGTTATAAAATTAGCTTGTTAGCCAGCGCTACCTTGGTTAGTTTCTGCGTCCATAAGACATGCTGCAGATTAACGGCTGCGATAGGCCAGTTCCAAATCGACTGGGGAGAAACGTTTTGTTGTAAGTGAAGAACCAAACTGTCCTGCTTTCAGATAGAAAGAAAGAAAACACTACCTTTGTGTTGGGGAATTAAGTACATTTAGCACTCTTTTTACTTGGAATATTTAGGAAGTTGTGATTCTTTACTGAAAAGAAAAGTGCACTACCCCGGGACACTCTGTACCCTTTTCCACTATGGAGGAATAAAAAAGGATATAGTAAGGATTGCTCCCACTGATATGATAAAAATCAAATGTAACTTTTTGGACCTTTGAACACGTGATCACAGTCTCAGAAAATGATACCCTTCAAAAAATGTACTTGATTTGACTCATCGACATCACTGTCTCTCATGTCCAGCACCACCCGGTTCTAAAAGCCTTTCTCATGGCTGGATGGAGCTGTTTGCTGTCTGCCATTGGTCACAGAGGCTCAAGAGGAATAGGTTAAAGTCGAGTCCTCTTCATTGGTGCATGTACTGGCTCCCCTCTCAGACTGTAATCTCTCACATGACTGAGCTCCAATTAAATGGGGAATCTCAGGTGTCAGAGACACAGAGTGCACTTCTCTAACCGCCTCAAAACACTTCCAGCCTCTTCTTTTGTATTTCACCTCCAAAATACAAAGATTCATCTTATGACAGAGATAAAGTTTGCTCACATCACATTAATCTAATATGTTTTGAAACAAAAAAACTGTGATTAATGGTGGCAATCATTTACAGTTGCGCCTTCACTTGAATATATTTTCTTTGAATTTGGGAACTTCAATCATTTTGAAATAATGTCAAGTAAATGTGGCAGTCATAAGAATGAAACATATTTCACAGAATACAGACTTCACAGGGAAAGCACCTCTGTTGGGACATAATTGCCTAAGCAGCCATTGCTGACAGCTGAGATCTGACCATGAGAGATAAATAGCTTGTTTGTGTATTCTAACACAATGATTTATCATAAAAATATGTTTGTATTTGTCTCACATACAGCTCTTTCTCTGATGGCCTTGCCCTTTTTTGACTTTGCAAAATTATGTTAATCTATTGCGTTTAATTACTATAAGGGGTTAGGTAGCAGTAATACCATTCAATCATTCATAAATTTTGTACTACTTATAGTCTCTTTTGTGTTTTTAGTCATGAGTCCAGAACATTTAAGCAGAGTCTAAGAAGTGTTTTCTTAATTGTGCCAGAATGAAACCCGGGAAACACAAATTAATTAAATATTTAAATGCAGCCACCATTTCAACTTTGTTTGAAAAATCCACTGAAACGATGTGTAAATATTTTTCTATGAACAGGTCTTGCTTGGAGAAGGGACCAACAAACAATTTAAAACCAACTTTAAAAATATAATTATGCGCTCTGCACTTGAATGAGTCTCTAAAGGGCATCTGTGATCAAGTCCGAGTCCAGGGCGAGTTCATGGTGCTCAAATCCAAGTCCAAGTCATCAGCATGAACTTCAAGTTGAGTCACAAGTCACTGCTCCCCAGAAACTCAAGTCATCAGTTGTATGTAAGAGTCAAGTCGTGAGTCCTGAAAATGAGGCCAGTGACTTGAGTCCTCTTTCTCTGGTTGAAACTTTTTACCATTTTATGAAAAATCATTGCTACTTTTGAATTTGATGGCAGCAACACATCTAAATATAAGTTGTACTGAAATATCCTGTGGAGGTGCATGGTGCAGCCATAGCCACAGAGTCATTTCTTGTTTATTATTGGTAATCAATAAAAAGCACAGACCATTTTCCTTGTATTAATGCACATTGTGTTGGCTTTGCTATTGAGGCAAATATTGCATTGTTTTAGTCCTTGAAACACAGGATTTGGCACATCAACTTCTATAAAGTGAGAGAAGTTGTAAGAGCTGAGAATTTCATTTTAAACTTTTAAAACTTTGGTCATTAAGTGTTCCCGGGCCATGTTATACATTTTTTTAAAATGTGATTTAATATGCAACATATTAAAATGCAAAACACAACTACAATAGCATTTGTCCGCTTCCACAGTTGTGAATAAATAACTCACTGTTCTTTCACTCCTCATACTCCTCCTTTGTACAGAAGGAGTCTGATTCTACACTTATGGAGGCCATCCTATTGACATACTGTTGTCAGCAAACAAAGCTAGTAGAAATTGGTCCTATGAAAATGTTGAGATGTATGCTCTGGGGAGTTTAATTTGGTTCTACAGGGCTTTACATGAAAAATGTAAAAAAGAGAGACATTTGTCTGCTCTAGGCTATTATGCAATGGACATGAATTGCTACAAGGAAACAATTATTGTATTACACTAATGAATTCTATTCATTTACCACTGCTTATATCACATAATTTTATCTACTTATACATTTCCATTTTTACATTTGCATTCATACATTGGTATAGACACATTTCCCTTAATCTACAGTCAGGGGTGCCGTAGGAGGAGGAAAGGTTAGGATGATTACGAGGGCCCGCGGCTGGCAGGGGGCCCAGGAAAAATTCCTGCATATAGGCCTTTTCTGTTGTATAAATTTTTTTAGATTTTATGTTTTGCTGTATTATTTACAATACTGGGGCCCTGAATATGATTATTATTATTTAATAAAGTCGATTCAAAATAAACCAACAAAGTCCTTCAATTTTCTAAGAGCCCCCTCCGCAAATGGTTCAGTCCCCTTCCTAACCAGGCCGGGAATGACAAGAGTAGTTGCTGCTTTTGTTTGTGATGCAGCTGACTTCTGTATTGTCAGCATGTCCCACTTCCAACATTAGTCAGGTTGTAAAAAACGAAAGGCGAAAAGGGAAAGAGAAGAAAAGGAAAGGTAAGGGCGGCAGTATGTCACCCAGTTTTTCCAAAAGAAAGGTCTGTATTAATTAGGGATGGGCATGGAAACCCGGTTCTACCCGAGAACCGGTTCTAATTTTTCTAATCCATCGGAATTGTCTGCCTCCGCCGTTAACGATTCTTCTTATCGATGCTGCTTTGGGCAGCTGTGTTTGTGTGAGCAGGTTTTGCTCTGAGACCCGCCCCGCTCCCAAGCAGCGCCTCTAACCTTTTTACTTTCACTTTCGTCTTCGACGTAGCCTACAAAGCACGGTGCTCATCGTGCAGTGCATGTCGTTCTCCTCTCTCTATTTAATGTACACGCACTCACGGAACACGGCAGCGCAGAGGTGGAGAGGCACGGAGCTTGACGCGCTCGCGTCCCACTGAGTGGACACACCAGAGTGAAGCCAGAGAGCCACGGATGTAGGAGCTAAATGTCCGCGCACTGTGACAGCAGGAGCTCATTCCCCTGCATAAGAAATATAGTATGGAAGGGAGTGAGCGATAGAAAAAGAGAAATCTCCATAGAAAACGCTGAATCCTGTCCCACCTGTCTGACCCTCACCTGTCTGACTCTCACCTGTCTGACCCTCACCTGTCTGACTGATGTGGCCCCTCCCTGCTTTGCACTGTCACAGTAACACAGACTACTGTTTAGTTTAATGAGTGGTTTATTTAGACAGACAGGTGCAAAGCTGCTTCTGCTGCCCCGAAATCAACATTAAAGTCACAATCCTTTTTATTTAAAAAGCATACATTTCCAGTAATTTACTGCTGTACATTCAATACATGTTACTTCTGTTTAGTGAGCCCAGTTTAAAATAGGCCCACATACATGAAAATAAAAATAAGCTTCTATTTCTGCTTCATAATAAACTGTATGGCCACAAATCTAGTTCATTTTTATTCAGAGATATATCAGGAATCTATAAGTGAGTTGATAAAGAAACGGATCGATAAGCAGAATCAACAATGGCATCGACATTGATAAAATCTTATCAATTCCCATCCCTAGTGTTAACAGTTGTTTGAAATAACGGTGAAAGGGGTGGAATTTCTGGGCTAATTATAGGCTAGCTGACTTTGGATCGTTGTTTGCCTTTAAAAATTATATGAAACAATGAAAGTATTAACAGTGTGCCAGTAAGTAGCTTAAACAGACAGCAGAATAAGTTAGTTTTTTAGTTAGCCTATTTGGTCTTATAGCAAAGTATGAATTTTATGTAATGTTGCACTGCTGTAAAACGTCCATCTAAGACGTTTTTAAAGGTAAATGGGTGTTTTAATAGGCTATGTTAAACCTGGTCCTCAAAAAATGTTGATGGGGGCCCAATGTAAAATCTTTTCAGGGGGCCCAGAATACCTGGTGGCACCCCTGCCTACAGTGCTTTTATATAAACCATACTTTTTTAAACACTCAGATCAGATCAACAACATCTCTTGCCTAATAAACATTGCCACCTGCTGCCACTCTTTATTAACTCACTCACTAAAGACACTTTGAAATCCTTTTTCTCTGTGACATTACTGAGTGACATTTCCTCTGACTGTCATGAGAAAAGGGATCATTTAATTGACCCAAGGAAATGTCAGACATGGAGTCTTGTGAGTACAAATCCTTTTAATGCATGGCTACAGATAGAGTATCAGTAAGCATTAGGCAGTCAATTTATTTACGAGTGAATATTTCACAAGCATTTACTCACTAGTTTTCCTTCAGAACTACTTAAATTCTTCATGGCATAGTTTCAACAAGGCATGATGCAGTTGCTGCATATTTGTTGGCTGCATATCCATATTCGCATCTTCTGTGACAAAGGAGACCAGTTACAGTTAAATTATTGTCATGTTTTTTAGAAATCAGATTCTGAATTTACAATTAAGTATTGAATGTAATGTTTATATGTACAAATTACTTTTGAAATGTGTGTTTTATAATTGCACAGCAAAAACTACTAACAGTTTACTATTGCTAATATCACTACTTCCCATTTTACCTTGCACAGCAAGCTGGATCGTTGTGAAATTTGTGAGTCCACAAATTCACGAAAGCCATCTTGTCAGGCTCCCACTGATCCATTAGGGTCCAGACCTGTGGTGGCCGGGCCAATGGTGTGGCAGTACTGCCATGAGTGGGCGAGTTTTAGGTTTGCTGACAACAACAAGCACTTTTAGCTTATCAACATGCCAACGCAGAAAAATGTAAGGTATGCTTCTCTACATTTACAAAAACTGCTAAAATCTTCTAACAATGACTGTGTTTACATGCACTAGAATACTCCGATCATAATCTGAATATGAACATACTCCAAATAAACTAGTGATGTTATATAGTGAGTTGTTTAAATGTAGGGTCAGTACAGTTGCACAACACAGAATATATACTGCACAGAAAACTGGGACTAAACAGGAAACAGAACATGTAGCGTAGTGTTAACATTTGCTTTACCTTCAGCCTCTCATTGCTACACTCCAGGATTTACTCTCGTCCTTTTAATAAATACAGACAACACAGCAATGTTTTAAATATCTGCTATTAATAGGTTTTATATTTCATATGTTAGGGAGCACGGTGGCAGAGTGGTTAGTGTTCTCGCCTCCCAGCAAGGAAATTGTGGGTTTGAGCCCTGGACCGACCAGCACACCATCACACAAAACTCTCTGGGTGGAGTCTGCGTATCCTCCCTGTATTATCATGGGTTCTCTCCAGGTACTCCAGCTTCTTCCCACCGTCCAAAGACATGTATGTGTTAGGTGAATTGGTGATTCTAAATTGCCCCTAGTGAATGAATGTGAGAGTGAATGGTTGTCTGTCTGTGTTCGTCTCTGTCAGCCCTGCAACAAGCTGGCCCCTGTCCAGGGTGTACCCTGCCTACGGCCCAGAGTTACTGGGATAGGCTCCAGTCACCTGTGTCCCCTAACGGGAATAAGCGGAAGAAAATGAATGAATGAATCTCATATATTAACACAACATTTAAATCTCTAATTTAAGCTTAATCAGAACATGCTCTTGACATGTAGACAGGAACATTCCAATTCCAGTAGCGCATGTAAACACCTTATTCAGAGTATGAGCTTAATTTAAATATGGATCGTAATTGGAGTATAATGTGCCATGTAAATGCAGTCAATGTCTTTATTGTGTTGTTTTACTGTCATAGCGGTTTGTTATTTAGCTTTGAAGCTGGCATTTTATCTAATAGCCTCCCAGTATTCTACTGAAAGTCCTGCCCCTTCACAAATGTTTTCAACGAGAGCCATTCCAGATTGATATAATGTTAGCAACTCTTTGCTAACATTATAACCTGGCTTTTGCCAGGTTACTTCCCTTTACTGATACATCCCAAACCTTTGACCTTCTTGTTCTGATTGCAGTAACTGTTGAAACTACTTGTAAAGTGGGCTTTGTGTCATAGTAGTCTTAGTAGTAGTACTAAGCAGTAGTAGTAACTGGTAAGTAATAGTACCATGTGATTAGCCCAACCCCAGTTTGAAACCAGCTCAGGGGCCTCATTTATAAAGCTTGCATTCGCCCAAAACAAGGGCTGAAACTTGCATACGCCACTCTCTGCGCCAACATTGGTATTTATAAAAATCAAACTAGACATGAAACCTTGCGTAGCTCCAAGGTTTTGACTTTGTGTACGCCATGCGCACCTTTCAGAGACACAGCACAGAGGCTGGAGAGGAGAGAAGTGAAGGAAGTCTCATGTTTGATGCGCATTTTATACAGTTTACTTTCACTTTATATCCCCCAGAAAACCAAAGGATTACACAAAGATGTGAGCATTTAATCACAAGCATTGTTTAAAACACATGGAAGGCGGTTACTTTTTATTAAGTTTATTAAATGTTTGTGTCATTAGGGGGTTTCAAAGGCGTCTGCACTTGTGCATGTGCACCGGAGCATAGCAGCGCTGATTCCACTGATAAAGTCCGGTTGAAGCCTTGTGAACGAAAAGCAGGGATGATCTCTGAAGAATAACTGGGTGCTTTACGAAATAATCACTGGACATAAGTCTAAGCAACTCCTACAGACGCTTCACACAGAGCTGTGTGGTTTTCATGAAGCACTGTGTCAAACGAGACCCAACAAACTCTGCTGTCATTACGCATGTTCACTGCTCCCCTCTCGTGACACATCCTCCACTCGGACTTCCACTGCCCCGTACACATGCACATATTCAGACCTCTGTGCACGTACAGTGTGTAAAATAAACTGTACTTCATAATGTGTGAATTAGAAGACACTTGCTCTTTCATTTGCTACAAGTCACGCTAAACAGAGCAGAAAAATTATAAATATGTTGCAGTCAACAAAAATTAAACACCTTTTTATGTTTTAAAATGTTATTTTCAAATGCTTACGTGGTAAGAGCAGTGGATTCATAGTGTGATTGTAACAATGTTGGTCAGAGAAGCAGTGTTCTCTTTCCAATACAGGTGCATATGTGTCCATAGTGCTGCATGGCGCATCTCCTTCTTTCCTCTCTTCAGTGTTTCTCAGTGAAACCCTCTCATTAGTGGCTCATGTTTAGGTAAATCTCATTCAGAAATCACTTTGCATTGACCTTCTTTGGTGGTTTCGAGGCGTGGAGAGGGCGTGACATGAGGTGGGTTTACGTGCGCACATTTCTACTTCAGGTGGGATCTATAAAGGGGAAATTGCGTGCAGCTGTGTGTATGCATGGTTTAATAAGTCTGAATATTTTCTTGCGTACGCTACTTTTGGCTTTCTGGCGTACGTGAACTTTTAGTAAGGATTCCATGCACAGTTTTATAAACGAGACCCCAGGTCATTTTGTTCATTTCTCTGTTTCTTATCTTGTCCCTTCTCTCTTTAAAAATAGCCCATAAATATATTTTTAAAAGAACAGTCATAATTAATTAAGTGCCCAGTAAGTATACTGTATACTGACAATGTTTAAGGCTAGAATTTGGTCTCAAATGTGAATCTACCAAGAAGGTAAGCGAGCATGGTTTGTGGCAAGTATTTAGTGAGCACTCAGTAGAGAAACACTAGCTCTAAGGCACACAGGAGAGCTTGTTAAACAACCGGCTGAAAAGATAATGGAAGCTTCTCACTGTCTGCTAAAAGCGGCCGGAAAAATACTTTAAGAATAGACACTCTACCGGTACAGTTCAGCAAGGTACACAAGACAACCCCTAAAAGAAATGGTATGGCTCTGGAGCATCATTTGGAGTGTTTGACCAGAGAGTGGGGAGCCGATCTTGGTCCTTACAGTCGAGATTGGATGGCCAAAAAGATGAGAGCTGCGATACACGAGGCAATAAGGTAGGCACAGTGTGGTAGTATTTCAAGTCACCATAAAGTCATTATTCTGGTACAATTAAATAAGGCAAGATGAACAGCCAAAGCCTTTAGTAAGCATCAAACCTTTTACCATTTCAAAACCTTCCTAATTAAACCACAGTGAAATGTAAGCAGAAGTATTAAGACTCTTTATTTTCAGATGTTTACAAACATATTTCATTAGTCTGTAGCCTCTGGATTTGCAAGCTTGAGATATTTAATTTGTTTGTACTGTACCAAGTCTACTTACAAAATGTGTCTCTACATCCAGTGGATATATTGAATTACAGGATAAAGCTATTGATTACTTAAAATTGAAGTGTGCTGTGTCATTTTGGGGACAGCTCGTGGAGAAAGTGCAGACTGACAGAGTTACTCTCAATTAATGTAGATTATTAAAGGTATAATAGAGAGAGGTGTATGTATTTTTGGACAAGGTTCATGTCTGCCACCCTCATATGAAACTTTTAGACATATGTATAATATGCTAATTATGGCCTTTTTAAACACAGACTTGAACCACTATGAAAATGTAACTCTGTGTATTTATAATAACATTTTATTATGCATCAAACTACAATTATGACATTGTTTTCAGCCTTTTAGTTGTTTAGTTAAAATGCTGAACATTGCTGATGGTTTTTGTAATACTGATAATTTTACAGTTTGCTCCTCACAGTCTACATCATACTAATGTATGTTCTGCAATAAAAAAAATCTGACTAGTTATTTACAAACAGCTAGAAACTAGACTTTAGGTCCACCTATTTTATTTTACAATTAAATCACCTTTAAAAGGTGGAATTATAATTTTAACTAGCCATTTAAGTTTAAGAAACTTGATGTGTTGAAGTGGGTGTATTCTGTTCCAAGTTAGGTACAGCCAATAACTTGCATGAGCTGAACAAAAAGTGGTACTGTGCTAGAGGGAGGTCTTGTAGTGGAAACAATGTTTTAGGCCCATGTTTGATTGATGACAGAAAAAAAAGTCTAAATATAGGATAGGATTAGTTATCAGTCTCAACTAAACACCCTTTAAATTAATATTCTATTGTATGCTTTTGTATGTATGCAGATTTTTAGTTTCTGCTTGTATTGCAAATTGAACGACTGATTTTTTTAATCCCAAGTGGGGAAAAAAGTGGAGTAGTGCTCTGCTGGGTATTTTCATGGATTAATTTGACCATTCGAAGCTGTGAATGTTTTTTGAATGTTTACTTGGCCAATTTAATTAAATTCCTTATGCTTTATACACAGCCATTAGGATCTGAAGGAAGTCTGATTAGTTAACTCAAGCCTGCAGCCTGATGACACCTCTTTGCCAAGAACAGACAATCCACTGTAATAAATCTTTGATAAAATTGGACAGTTTAGTGCCATTGATTTTTAGAGCAAGTTATGCACCTATTTTACTACTGCATAAAGTGTCTGTCGGTTACACACTAAGTAATTTGCTTAAAAAAACACTTGTGATAATGTTATGAATGTAAATAGCCACCAGTGCAAGGATTAGTCTCTTCTTTTGTCAGTAAAGCTTATTTATTTGTGTTACAATAAATATGAGGTGTTTTGCAAAAGGCTATATTATGGATACAAATAGATAACAAAACAAATGGTAATTGCTGTAAAAAAACAAGGCATTAAGAGGTGTATGTGAATCAGTACCATATATTCAAGAAAATACTGCTTAGAAATAAGGGAAAGCTTAATTGTTGTATTGTAAAACTATATATATTCATAACAGTCTTTTTATTAGTAAAGCACATAGGCTATTCTATATAGATGTGCTGCAAACAGTGGCAGAAGTATATGGATACAAGAAAATGGGTTTGCATGTCACAGATAATCACCGACAAATCATTTTAACCTTCCTGACTTATACTTCTCTGTCGTTATGGCGACAATTGTCTTCTATTTGATTAGCCTTCGTTACAAAATACAAGAAGTAGGGGCTCTACTAACTACTGTGGTATTAGCTGTGATAAAATTGACAAAATATACAGAATTGTTATGATGGACTGTGAGTTTATACAGATCTTGCCTTTTTCATTGTATTGTTCGAATGGTGATAAAAAAAGGTCAAATTGTCCAGTCTGAGTTTTCTCTTTTACAGTCTCACCAAGCTCTTAACCTCTTTTTGTGGAGGACACTGTAGTCTAGACTTGCAATTTAGCATACAGTTGGATTCAGCAGAGCACTCTTTTTTGCATTCTTCCGTATTTGTCTGCTCAGTTAATTTGCAAAGTTCAGCTGATTTCTTATCCACAGCTAGAGCTGCCCGATGTTGCTAAAAAAATAAAATCTTCAAATTTCTTTTCCAATTTTCAGACAATTTGCGATTGTAATAGAATTTCTCGCTTGTTGTCTAACCTAAAGAGCAATTTAAATGAAGGCTTGCTATTTTTTTAATCAGAATATTATATTTTTGTATAATGTAGCTATATTTGCATACTCAATGCCTTCACAAAACAATACCAAAGCTACAGCAATGTCCATTATTTCACAATAAAATAAAATGAATTTTAGTTTTAGCCCTTCTGCTTCTAAAGACCAGGTCTATTACAACTTATACACCACATGAAGTCTTGTCAAAAGATGATAAAAGCAATTGTGCACATAGATAATCTGCATAAATAAAGTACATAGTGCTGCACATCACACTACGCTGTTTGTTTTGGTCAGTTTGCTGCCACCTGCAAAACAGAAGCTTCACATAGATATTATGAATCCTTTCTTTGTGATTAGTGTTTTGTGCGTCTGCAGGCTCTCCACAGGCAGTTTTTAAGCATCTCTAGAGCAAGCAGTATCATTAGCCACAACACACTGGACAATGCAGCGCTTAGTGGACTCTACAATTAATTTTACAAGGGGCTATTTTTGACATCATTCAAAAATAAAAATGTGAAATAATCAAATTAATTAGTTTTATCGCCCAAACCTACAATCAGCTGTAGTGCTGTATTTAAATGTCTTGTGAATCATGCATATTTGCCATTAATTCTTTGAGCCATGGCTAAAATGCAGTTTCAGAAGCTCTGTTTTTGGCAGTGTGGTATTTTTATTAGTATTTCAATTATTGTAAACATTTAGTGCTCATATACTTCTTTCCTGAGCAACTCTTTTTGGTACTTTTCAGAAATCAGAAAAAACATTGTACTTATTCTTGTTAAATCCTAGACTGAATTTTGAATATGTTCCTGTGCTGTGATCTTTTTTGGACGACCAGAGAGAATCTGCCGAAACAGTCCACCCTGACATTAAATAAGTGCTTTCGGATTTATGCACCGAAACCTTTATGTCTTGAAATATATTTTACATGACAAAAGGCTGACTTTGCTTTCGCCTGCCTCAAAGCAGATGGGAAAGTCAGACTCGATTAAAACTTTTCTTACTTGGCCTTTCATGTGTATAGCTCAGGAATCAAGGAGAATATAAAACTTTCAACCTTGTTGCATACACAAATAGTCTTATTCTTTAAAAGTTACTTCGGGCACGTCCACCGGTTTATTTCATTGACACAATGGAATTGTTGGTGGCAGAAAACAAGTCAACACATGCTTACATCTACTTAAAGCAAACACTGAGGGAGTGAGAGAACTGTTCTGCCGGCTTATCTATCCGCAGAGCCGGCCAGCACAGGTGTCAGCTCGCGTTCCGATGGGCTGTGCTGCCAATCTCCCCAGGGGAATGGACCAGACAGCTCCAATGGGCTGTCACACTTATCCTGCCTTCCTCATTCACTTCATTTTCAAACCTCTCTCTCAGACAGCTATCAAAACAACTTCCCTACTGTTGTCTTCTAATTGGTTGAATGCCATTTATAGGCACAGTGAGATAGAAATTGCAAACTTTATACCAAATAAAACTAATTCTTTATTGACAAGAAATGTCCAATGCTTCCTCTTGGCTCTCATTGATAATCCAGTACAGCAGTGCAAAGTTGGGCCAAGCTGAGCAGGTCTTATAACTTACGAGTGGATAAATACTTCACTCTACCTAATATGAACTGCTTTTGGTTAAAACCTTTCATATCGACTCAGAGGATCAGAGTACTTAGGTGTAATGATTAGTGATAAGGGGTCTAATGGACTGCATCTGTCATTGTCTGCACAAACACTGTAGGCTGACACAGATGTACAGAGTCAAATAAGCTTCCTTTTTAATGGTACGTTCACACTGGACGCGAATCACGTGTCAGGCGTGAGTGATTGCCTTGTTAAGTCTATGGAAAGCCGTGTTCAGGTGCGAACAAGCGTCCTGCAGCACGAATGGCGCGACGCGAATCAAGCGAATGGCGCGGCGCGAATGGTGCAAATTGAGCAGTTTGACGTTCGAGTCCCGCGAATAGACGAAGACGCGAATCGGCGGATGAAGCGAACAACGCAGATTCGCGTCCAACGCTCTGGTCGCAGAAGTTGAAAAATTTGAACTTCTGTGAACATTCGCGGCGCGTTAACCAATCAGGGACCTGCTATAGCAATGACGTGGTTACGTAAGACGTAACAGAAGGAGATCCCTGCCTCGGAGATCCAGCAAAACAATCATCGAGGATGTCAGAGTGAACCCAGAGATAAAAGCTGCAGCCTACAGCAGCTCTTCTACTTTTATGAAGACAGGAAACAAAAACAGCCCTGATAGAAAACACTAGAACAATAAAATAAATATGGCTGTTTAGGCTTTGTGTGACTGTGGTTATAGCTGTTATCTGTGATACAAGCCTGTGACAGAGGCTCACTCTGATCATCGTGACATCAAGAACACACAAATAAATACAATTAAATATAAAGGGGGGTTAACTTTACCAAAATAGCCTTTTGAGATGTGCTCGTTATATTAGCAGTTATTGCACTCTCCAGAACAACAGAAAATACAGAGCCTGGGACTAGACTAGACCCCAAAACCACTAGAGAGAGCTAATGTACAAGAAATAACCCAACTGTCTCAGCTCTGTCTCTGGGGTTAATGCTGTTGTACAGCAGCAGTGTCCTGGGGAGAGGTCCTCGTAGACACAGGTGATCAAACTGAGACAGGTTCATTTGGGAGTAGCCCTAGCGGCCATGCCCCTCATTTGACGCGAATGAAGTGAACAATTTGCCTCATTCGCGAGTGAATTCGCCTCATTCGCGCGAATGAATTCAAAATGGTCACGCGTCCAACTAGACGCGAATGATGCGAATTTGATGCCAGATTCGCGTCTGGTGTGAAGGTACCATTACAGTTGGACAATAACTGTTAACATATATTAGCAAATAATACCCCATTAGATTGTTCCCTTGTTTTAAGGTAAGGATAAGTAAGTATGGTGGCCATTTATTACTGTTATTAATTGCCACCCTGTGTGACTTGAAACAGGTATGACTGGGCAAGCATTTGTACACTTACAGAAATCAAGTGTGTCTTAGGATAAACAGCTGGGTTTTGATCTTACTTTCTTTACCACCTAGCTATCAGCCATGAAGAGTATTGTCCTTAATTTCAGGCATTATTAGATATTTGTCAAATGCAATGTTGCAATACAGTGTACTTTTGCAGGATGGGGTTGAGGTTAGTCATCTTTGATCCTACTTCACAGTGTCCCATGTGGTCACCAATTTAAAGCCGCAACATTCTAAGAAAGGCAACAAAAGCACAGATCTCAGGTTTCACTTTTATATCTATTTTACAAGTAGTGAAACTGTTTATGGTCAAATGTTTGAAAAAGTATAAAACTATATAAAAAAATGTAATTCAAATATCAGAATTTTACTTCATTGTTTTGATGCCTGACTGAGAGGACTTTGTAATCAAGATGATCCCACGCCATTGCATTATACTATATCTCATATACAACCAAAAATAGGTTATGTTTTAGAACGTGGTTTTAGTGCTGCACAATACATTTGCAGTATTTTTCAAAGCTGGTTGAACCACAATAATATGAAGGCTCCATTCTTAAGTTAGTTGAAAACAGTTTCTTTAAACATCTGGCATTTAACTTTTACTTTAATTACCTTCTTCTCCTGGCCATAAGTGCACTATAAATCTCATGTGAAATCAAGAACATTGTTTTACTTTTATGACTATGCCCTTAATCATTTTTTTAACATCATATTTAGATATGTTGGAAAAAGAACGAAAAGGACCTTCTGATAGAAAAGTGTTGGAACAACATTCCAAGGTCAAGAATAAAAATCATAATCATGGCTTGTTATCTGAAGTACTTGAAAGCCACATTTTTTGTTAATGTATGCTCTTTGTGAGTTGTCTTCTGTCAACAGAAGCTCTTGACTTTAGAGTTGTTTTCCGATTGAGAAATCAGGTCTATTGAATTCTTTGCAATATTGAGCATTCTTTAATCAAAAACAAAATAGCATTACAATTGTCTACACCAGTTGTTCCCAACCTTTTTTCCAAAAGACCCCCATTTTATCAGTTGATATGTTGATGGCCCCCACTCTTCGCCTCCCTCACCTAATAATTCGGAAAAATTAAGTAATTTATTGTATTAATGTATTTATGTATTTAATGTATTAATGTATTTATAGTAAATTTCACTGCATAACAAAAACATGACATGAAGTACTTTTAATCTATTTTCAACAATTTCTAAACACATTTTCTGTGACCATTGCAGTGCAGTAGCCAGTCTTCCTTGCTTTATCATTCAACCCTAGCTTGGACCTCTTTTTCAAGAGGCCCTTGCAACCCACTGTGAAGCGTTGGTGAACCCTAGTGGGGGGCCTGACCCCCATGTTGGGAATCACTGGTCTACACAGCATGCGTTTGAATTTAAAAGATATCGCCTTTAAAACTTACTATTTGACATCTGTATTATAAAAGTAGGAACACTCGGAGTTTGCAGACCTCCGCCAAGCCATAGTGTCACTCACCTGAGAAAACCCTCTAAAGACCCGGATCTAGCTCAGTAAGTATTAAAAATACATCAAATCTGTGACCATAATGGTGAAAAAGAAAAAACTCACTTTTCATTTGGCATTATTTGCAAGTTTGTAGCTACAGTTGTTGCTGTGCAATATCCAGTTTCATATGTACCCCCTTTATTTAGAACCTTCTGGATCACCAGAACCAGAATATCAACATGATCCAGGTCAAACTATGTCAGATTATAACATCTACCATGATGTCTTCTTGTAATTATTTGCCAATGATTCTGGGCATTATTGGTTGAGTTAGAAGCTCTAATGGCAAAATTATCCCCATCTCCCACTAGTAAAGAATCCTTTAAAAAATTCCTGGATCCAGATGGTGATCAGGATCACCCCCAAAATGTAATCACTTGTTCCTTATTCCATTTCTGACATTCATATCAAAAAATCATCAAAATCCGTCCAGAACTTTAGTAATGATGAATAACTTGAGTTATGTTGCTAATAAACAGACAGACAGACAAACCAGCACTGCCGAAAACATAACCTTTGTCTTGGCGGGGGTAATTAACAGAAGTCTATGATGTTGAGTTTGGTGGCCTTGCGATTAGGTGTGTTATTATCTGCTGTATGGTGCCATGATATGTGTAATCTTCATGCTTCTTGGGGAGATGGACAGTATTGGAAAATAGGCAGTGGCAGCCTTAAGGAAGCATTGATTTAGCAGGCTGTGAAGTGATTTTGCCAGATATAGTGCATTATCATTTACAAGGAGCGATATAAAACGTGGTCTGCCTGTAGATATTTAACCAATAACAGAAGAAAGCCAGAGTTGTCCTTAAACTGGCACCAAATCAGCACTTTGTCCTTGACAGTAAAGAAGATATATAATAGTGTTATACTGTATATCTAAAATAAGCATCAGGTAGGCTAGATGATAAATTATTTTTAACACAATTTTGGGATTTCAAAACGGTAAAGACAAAAATTATATTGATATTCTGCAGAACAAGTGCCATGGTGTGTCTAGCCTGGTCGGGCCAGCAGCTCACTGGCAGAGTGTTTAGCACTCCTGCTTTACAGCAAGAAAATCTCAAGGAGGTCTCAAGTTACGGACTCCCCCATTGGCTGTTGGTCAACAATAAATTGATAAGAAAATTCCATTATTTTAATATGTCAATTTAGAATGTAAAGCAGCAAAATAATAAATGAAATAAATAAACACGTCACTGTTTTTGTTGGGGAATGCACGGTGGGGTTCAGATCACAATGGAAGATTGATGTCCTGAAGGCTGTTCACATAAGCAGAACATTATTAACTAGAAACAATTGTTGTCAACCACTTCCCTGACCCTAAAAGCCTACATATTAACAGTTTTTTTTTTCCTCTGTCAGCAATTCATTTGTTGAGCCACCCCACCCACATTAAAACATCTTTGATTTGGTTGTAAATAAGTGCTCCAGTAAGATGCTACATAGTGTTAACAATTCTTCTGACTCAGCGCATTTGACACTAGGAATTCCCTGGAGGGCTATATTCATTAAAACAAGCCAAAGATCACTGAGGGTACTCGTGACACAGCCTATAATTCAATTCTCCAGGTCACCATTTCTTTCAGAAAGCTCTTTCTGTAAACATTATGGAATTTTAGCACTCCCTCATGGTTGCTTTTAGTCTGTGTAGGTTTGACTCTTAAAGGAATGTGAGGTTACAACGCTGGCCAACTTTTTTCTTGGCACAGATGATAACAATTCATAATGTTTGGCTTCAACCATAGTTGTTGATGCTTGTATACATATAATAAATTGGCAAACAATATACTTCAGCAGGGTTCCTTGACATAAACAAAGTGATTTAGAGGATCTATATTTGTGGATATTTTTCTTCTGTACACTGCATGTCAAGACATAAGAGAGTAAAAGCAGCCAGCTGAATGCAGATGTGTCAGAGGAAAATGGTTGCTTGTGTTGGACCACTGAACAAAGCTCGGGTAAAATCTTATCTGTATATTTGATTTGGGGTGTGTGTATATTTCAGTACAATCCAATGTATCCGCATTATTCATTCATTAAATTTTTACCATTTGGTCATGTCACAGGTCATGGGTGGCACCTATCACAGCAACTCTGGGCCAGAAGCAGGGTACAATGGTCAATTAGGGGAGGGAAAAATAATGCGAAGATGCTACAATGATCACATACTTATTAATGTAACATAAGTTTATGTCAGTTTTTCAGTCTTTGATGAAGAAGCATGGGTCCTAAAAAGATCCATGTACTTTTCAGGGTTCCTAATTTCATCCATTTTGTTATTTTATACACATAATCATCTTGGGAGCTTTTTTGTTCCCTAAGCGGTGTTACTCATTCATTTCTTTTATATCCACTTACTGACAGCACACACATGGTCAGATGGTTGCAATTTTTTGTAAGATAATTTATGATTTTTGGTGACCATTTGTCCATTGAATACTAACACAAAGTTGCCACATTTGGTCTTGTCCTATACAGTCCAAATTAGCACTGATATTTTAGTGCTAAATTCTGAACTTACCCACTTGAATATGGGACTTTCTTCCCTCAAGTGTCTTTCTAAAGCTTTCTGAATGAATGAGGAATAAGTCACCTTTAATTCCCCCTAAACTGTACTTACAGCTAATTACCATCTTAGATTGACAGAAATTAATTTTTGAAAAGCCCTTTGAAGTACTCCCAGTGAAGCGTTTCTGCCTTTATACTCGATGTGATTGCTTTGGCGGCTGGATGAAGTCCTTTGCTTGTGCCTGATGAATAACTGTCACTGCGGAGCTAGGCATTAAATCAAATCAGGGAGACTTCCACTTATTACAATGCAGCAGCAGAACTAAAGTCCAAGGCCATGCCACAGTCTTCTTTTACACTCTTGATCTCTTGATTAATATTCTCATGCTTTCGGGTCAGTCAGTGATGAATTTCCTCATTATTTGTTGCCCACTTCCTGCTCTCCAAAAAAGGCCAGCTGCATGTGCATTCAGAGAGGCCCAGTTTCTGATAATTGCCATTAAAGACCTGGTTGGCAGTGAGTTTAAAGTGGAAATTGCTGTTTCATGTGGTGTAAAAATAGAACAAGTAGAGGAATGTGTTCCCCAAATTCAGTAATATTACCTACTGTGCAACTTATTTTTAGATAAACTTTGAGTTTTGTTTAATTTTAGAGAAGATGTGACTACAGTTTTATGGTCATACATGTAATACATACAAACTAATGAATGTTCAGTGAAATGGTGTGGAGGCCAGCTGATGATGCGTCTACTGTGCATCTTTCGATGCTCTTTGCGTAAGTCCTTGTGCACTGCAAAACTTGTTTCTGCTTTACTTTTCTCTGCATAGTTAAGTTGCGAGTTGGATCAAGTAAAGTTATTGATAATATCAGTGCTTAAATTGCTGTCACTGCGACGGACTCTGCTTATTTATTAGCGTTGTACTTTGCACTGCTCACTGCCATGTGTACACTCAAATCCTACTGACATCCTACCGAATTCATCCTCGTGTGAACGCACAAGTCAAGATACAATTGGGAGACATGCCTCCTGAGATGATCCAGAGGCTCTGTTTGTAAAGGACATAATTTTACTTTGGTAAATATTTGAGCAAAACACTATAGCTCTAGTACATTGTAGTTGAAGTAACAGGAATAGTTGTAATGGTAGTAGTAGTAGTAGCCAAGCATAGCTGCTGTAGTTGTGCTAATTGTTGTATTAGTCCAGTAGCAGCAGTGGTGAAACAGCTTTCACAATGTATTTGTTCTTAGGTAAACTTTACATTTAATGTTTAATTTAATATTTTTGTATTTATGTGTAGTCCTTTACTTTTACTTGAGTAGTTGAGTAGTTCTTCCCCATCATGACTATAATTGGAAGTAGAAAAACGTGCTAAAGCATTCAGAACAGCTGTCATACATAATTTTGTTCCTGAAACATTAGGCATAATATTTTTGTTACTCTGAATATTCTTGGAGGCTGGATTGTGGTTTTCTCCTAACAGCTCTAAACTGGCTGGTCCCAGTTAAGTGTATTCTAGGCTGAATGAGGTGCCACGCTGCTGCACTGACACATCACTGTGCATGGACAGGTGTGCTTATTTTGGCCAAATATACTTTTCTGCTGCTGATAAATATCCTCTGGAGCTCTGAGCCCAACAGTCCCTAAGCACTGCTCGATTTCCTCTGCTCTGAAAAATAGTTCTGGGGGGAATATTTGGCTTTCTTCACAAATGAGAGTTTGTGATCTATTTGAAAGATTTATATTCTCAGTATGGCCAATAGGCTTTAGCTTAGTAACTGCCAACAGCTGCACAGTCAATATGAGGAAAAGTGATAAGCTTCATACAGGCTTCTTTTAAGTGCTTGGAATCCTTGAAACTCATAATGTTAGGCTTTTAGAAGTCATTTTCAAGGTTTATATGCCACTGGTAAATACAATTTTGGCTGTTTATAGCATAATACTCACTACTAAGATTCTAGCTTCACACACGAGAGATCTTTGATGAAACAAATTATTACTTTTCCAAGTATGATGTCTTGGTGGAGCTCTATTTTTTGATCAGCCTTATGTGTTATAGAGGCATAGTACCTAAAACTCATTTTGACAATTGACTTTTCTTTTTTTGTTTCTATCCTGTTCTGGAGCAGGCTTTATATCTCAGTGTGCAACAACAAAAAGAACAAAAAACAAACAAACATGTCTTTCTGGTTCATAGGTCAGAGAAGAAAGACTCAAGAAAATTTTAAGCGTATGAATTAAACAGTCAGGCAGTATAAAAATGTAATTTCTTTATGTACTGTGTGTCACTTTAAAAAAAGTTCTTTTACTCAGCTGTCCTCAAAAATGTCATCTTGAAAAGTTTCTGGGATGCCTTCGTCATGCTCAATGCATTTTAATAAGTTTATTTGCATCTTTATCTCAGACAGACCTATTGATGTGAAATCTGCCATTACACGTATATGTCAGTTCAGCACTTTTCCACTTGGCTTTTTGTCCCGCTCTTGATTTTGGAAAGGCTTAAAAAGGCTCTCACATCTCATGGAGAACAAAATTAGGCTAAGTTCAATGTTTGAAAATGCTCTGTTCTTGACCTTTGACCTTTGGTGAGACATTTTGAAGTGGCAGCAATAAATAAATAATTCTCTGTACATTACTGAAATCACCTTAAGTTTGAGTAAAAATAAAGTCTCTGAGAAAATGTGTGTTTTTGGCGTCAGTGTGGTCATAGTTGGCTCCTCTTTCAACCAGAAGGTTTTGGGTTCAAATAAAGGTTTGAGCGTGTATTGTATTATTCGTATTTGTGATGGACTTATAGTAATAAAGTAAATACTTTTACTTGAGTACAAATTGTTTGTACTCCTTCTGCCTCTCACCCATTATTAGGATGTTATTTGAAGAAGGAAGTCAGGAAGTTGTAACCTCTTCTGTTATTCAGTTGGCCTTTTTAGCATTATGACAATATATTCTTGTTGCTTGTAACATAGCACATCTTGCAGCCTAACGGTTCACTTTCTTAAAAAAAGCAAGCCGCAAGCAAGTCCAAACAGCTTGGTGAGAGTGAGAGCCCTTAGCTTCTGCTGATATCAGTAAACTGGCCACACTTCCTCCTCTCACAGTATGTTTTCAAGCCACGCTCAAGCCCAGATGTACTGAATGGTTGATCTACTGAGGCAGTGCATTAACCAGCACACCTTACTTAGAGCGAGTGGGAAAAGTCCAGACTATTGATTGAGAGCCGGCTCCCTAAGAGTGCACCTATTAATTACAGAAATGTACTTTGACTGCTTCCACAAGGTAACAACAAAGAGACTCCTAAAAGGACAGTGGGCTTTCATTAAGTAAGATAAAATGATTTTCCTTCAGCTGGTTCTGCTTCTGTTGGTACTACATAGTTGTCCTTATGTGAGTTATAGTGACAGGTGCTATGCTATGATTTGGGTTTTAAACTATTATGAAAATAAGATAATCAACACAAAACTATGTGCATGTTATTACGCACACAATATTGACAAGTCGAAGCAACTACTATTTCCAAAGCAACGTCATATAACATTTTACCTTAAAAATATATAGCCTCACGCTGCTGTATGGTTTAGTGGTAGAGCTGCGGCACATATGCAGGGCAACTACAGCCTGCCTCAGCTTTGTGGGTTCAAGTCTGGACTCCAACAGTTTGCTGAATGTCTCTCCGCTCTCTCCACAATTTCCTACTATACTCTGTACTATCAATAAAGCCTAAAAATGGCCCCAATTTTTTTTTTTTTAAAGTTAGGTTGTGGGGAGATACATTGATAATTGAATTTATCAGTGACAAAACATCTCCTGTCGTCATGTTGACAATATAGGATCTTAGAAACATACCTAGAAAATAATCTTAGCAAGTATTAAAAGCACTATGCACTGGCACTTGAAGCCTTTAAAGGGTGCACGACAAGATACGCAGTGCAGTACCTTTGTATAGTGACCCTTTTGTATTGTCACCAATGAGATATATTAACATTTAAATTGCGAAAAATCAGAAGTCTCCAGATTTGCTCTCATTTGCACACTTATCCACATCTGCTCAACTCCAAACACATATTCAGTGACTACCTTCTTACAAATTGAAATCAACTTCAGAGGTGTAACAACACAATTCAACACTGTTTTACAGATGCAAGAAACACTACAGCTATTGAACTTTTGACTTTTTGTTTTCAAATTTTATGAGGTTATAAAAAGTAATCAAGTTGTAAAAAATGTGATCCTCAGTGGCAACAGAGATATTTCTATTTGTTGATAATTTCTAAACCGTACTAATGTGTTTTGTGCGGAAAGATGAAATTGACCTAATGCAAGTCCAAGTGGAATTTAGTTATGGTCAGAAGTAATAGTGATCAACCAATTATGAGCACAAACAAAGAAAGCTCTGAAGAGTGTTTTGTAGAAAGCTCAGTAAGTGGTTGTTACTTAGCAATAATACCATTTTGCTTGTTGTACCATTGATATTTTTTGCTATTGTGTGCCCAATCAGTCTAATAGCAGCACTTGTTTTTCTCTACATTGCTGTATTATGATAAAGTGACTACTTCAGTGCTAATGCAAACACATAATTAACGCCCATATTGCTAAAGGTCACTTGTATAAATGCGGTTCACAGCAGCTGGCTTTCTTTTTGTTTTTTCAGGTAAACCAAGCTTGCAGGATGTAATATCAGCAATGCAACACACTGCAGTCCATGGTCGTATCTATAAAATATACAGTTTGCTGCACATATTTGGGATTACAGATGCTGAGTTTAGCCTCTCGCCCAAGGGAAAGCAGAGAGGAGGCTAGATAGAGCAGGACAGGATGTGGAATAAGTTTGCAGTGGTTTTGGCAAGGGCATGGATACGAAAGAAGTAATAATGATAAGGTAAAGGGAACAGGACAGAGCAGGTCTGCTGGAGATTTGATACACACACACACACACATAGACTCACTATTATTCAGAATTTTTCTTCTTTAGAATGTAGAAAATATGTGTATTAGCAGTTAGCCTTCAGCAATGCACCTATCTCCAGAAGAAGAGAATGCCATGCTGTGAGGAATAGGTCACTTGAATATTTGGTATTTCAGCTATTGCAACTGTTCTGTCTAATCTACGAACTTTTTATCAATTGGTACATGTCCCTAACTCCACACAGGGAAGCATCAGAAATGCTATTCATTCATATTATTATGTTGAGGTATCAATTAACAGACTAATGTACACTAAGATAAAAAATAGAACTTGTCAACACCTGTTACAAGACACAGGGCCCAACAGACTGGTAGTGTGCCTGCATTACTGATGTCACGTTGTACATAATTGAACTCATTAACTTTGATTCTAAACTAACGGCCCTCTGTGCAAATCAGTTTGAATAGTGACAGATGCTTATCACGGTGGCCTCAGAGAACCTCAGGGCTAGTGTTGGGAGAATATACGCCTTTGTCAATGAGCCCAGGCATAAGCAGGGGAGCACATTAATAATACATGCTGTTACAAAACACGAGAGGGAGGCTGCAGCAGCATAGAAGAGGATGTCTGCGGCAAACTGGTCACAATAACTAAAATTATTTTGATTTTTTTTTAACCTTATAAAAAATCTAATTGCATTCAAAGATAATTGGTTGTTGTGTGTTTGATGTTGCAAGCACTAAATGTAAGGGTAAATACAGAAATACTCGAAATCTGTACTCATGTAAAAGTACAGTTTCTTTAAAGTAATACAGTATTACTCAAGTAGAACTACTACAGAACCCTATACTACTTCTGCTACTATTACTTACAGTAGTACCCCCTACTTCTGGTACAAATGCTTACCAATACCAATAATACTGACACTGCTCCTACCAATAATCTACTGTCACTACTATTACTGTTGCTGCTGCTATTACTATTAAAATTACTAGTTTTAGAGATTTAAAATAATACTTGAATAAAAGTAACATTTGTTTCTCTAAGTTTTTTTGCAAAAAAACTTAACTTGCTTGTGTTAAAGTATTTACTTACTTTTCACCTCTGTCAAAGTAATACAATTGCAACATCTGTAAGTTTTTTTTCTGCTATTCCCCAGTGAATCTCCTCATAGCCTAACAATAGATGTGTTTGGTCAAACACAGCAGCAAAAGCTTGGTGTTTTTAATTAAATGTGATCCTAATTGGGAATTGGTGACATTTGGTATCTGCAAAATGTCAGCTATTCAAAGACCTAAAATATCAAGAGCCCTCCAGCTTTCCAATGTGGTGTTTTAACCAATATGAAAAGCTGCAGAAGTAAACAGTGCATTAAGCTATCCAAATATGGCCCTGATTTGTTTTGTGAAACCTTCATTGGAAGAATAAATTTAACAGTGGTGGTAGCAGGCTACCTACCCTCAATAACAGCTCCAGTTCGTAACTTTTTGAATTTCAGTAAAAAAACAAAAACAAAACAAAACATAAAAGAAGGTACTTGTCAGCAGCATCTCTTACTAAAATTGTCCTCAAGCTTTCTTTGGGGCTGCTCAGTGCTTCTAATGGCTTGTTTCAACAAAATAAAATTATTATTTTTTGTGTGGTTGAATTTGTAAAATGGTATTGGTAATGTTATTTTTCTGTTTGGGAAAATACTAAATTTCAGTGTAGTTCTGGCATAGGTTTACAGTAAACCCATGAATTTACTTTGGGATCAGTAAAGTATCTTTCTCAGCAGTTCCCAAAGTGGGGTCTGCGAAGGTACTTCAGGAGGGCCCCCAGAGGTTGACTTCAATTCAGTTTGAATTTCAATTTATTCTTTATTTCAGACACATGGTTTTGGTCCATAACAACAAATGAAACATACAAAAATATAAAAAGACAGTTGACAATGAAAATATTAAATACCTAAAAACAGTAAGTACAATAAAATAATCTTTTGTAATGTTTTTATAAAAGTATATGGAGAAAAACATGACAGTCTTTTGAATAGTTGTGGGGTCCACGTGGGATTTTTGGAAATTTAAAGGGGCCATGACAGTCTTGACTTTGGGAATGGCTGATATATCTAATCTAATCCAAAAAACAAAACAAAACAAACAAACAAAAAAACGGTTGGATTATGGCTTATTCTGGACATGCCTGGAACAGCTTAAAGCAATCAATTTGATATTACCAGGGGCTAAAGTGGTGGTGGAGTAATTGTGATTTTATTGAATATTCATTCTGGGGAGGTAATATGACTATTAAGATAAAAGAAAAAGCTAATTGTATTGACTTTTACATTTGCTAAATTTAATACAAATTTAGTTAAGTAAAATTATTATCCAATCAGAATCTTTGGTGTAACCCGTTAAAAGGTTTGTGAAACCAGTTTGAACAGGGGAATAGGAGGTGGTTCTGAGTGTTTTTATACAGGATATCAATAAATTAGAATATGAAAAAGTGAATGTATTTCATTAGTACAATTCAAAGTGACACCAATAATCCCAATATTATATCGATTTAGTACACTGTGTGAAATATGTCAAGCATTGATTTATTTTAGTTGCAATGATTGTGGCTTACAATGAATATATACCAAAATTCTGTATTTCATAAAATTTGAATATTACAAAATATTACATCATAATCATAAAATTAAATAAAATTTAGAGTGAGAATGTCTTATGCCACTGTCTAAAATTGTATTTGAATGTGTATATACTGAATATATATGCATTTAAAGTGGTTAGTAGTGGTGAGGATTAGTTACGCTTATAGGCTACTGTTGCTGTGTTACAGTGTATTCCTGTGGTGCTTAATCACATGCCTTTTTACAGTGGTTTTCCTGTTCAAAGCTTCCATGGAAAAAAAAAAATCAAACATCCTAAATTGAACAAGGCTCACTTTTCATCTATGACCATCACTACCCCTGTTGGATAAAGCTTCACTTCCCAAAAGCAACCTGATCTTTTCAGTGCCCTTTATGAACCGGATTGGTTGATCAGAAATCCTTCCCTATCTCTCAACTGCAGATACCCATCCCCTTCCTGTCTCTTGGGTGTGAAGTTGAAACTGGACCCTGTCTGGTGCGCCCTCCCTTATACGCTACTCTTTGAATGCTAGCACTATTAGTCAGAAAGCAACCGCCACTGCAAGACCTCACCCAGCTCTTTTGGCAAACTCTTTGGCAACAAAATGGGCGTCCCAGAAGAAGAAGCCCCTCGCCCCCCATCCGATATAACAGTTTTTGGGGCTAACTGTACGCTCCATGGCCTCAGCCACATCTTTTTACCTGGTGGAGTGACCCTTCGGCGTCTACTATGGGCCGCCGCCTTTAGCACCTCGTTATCCATCTTTTTGTTGCAAGTTGCTGACCGTGTAATCGAATACTACCAGTACCCTCATGTCACCATACTGGATGAGATGGACAGCCCTGAAATGTACTTCCCGGCCATCACCCTTTGCAACTACAATAGCTTTCGCAAATCGCAAATCCGTCGGAATGATCTGTTTTGGATGGCGGGGCTCTTGGGCGTGGAGCAAGGAGACTTCGATGACTTCATGGCTGCTGTAGGACAACCAACCGATAACACGAAGTTTTTCCCAAGCAAGACGTTCAACATGCTGGAATTTGTGCAGAGAACTAGTCACAACATTGAGGAAATGTTACTAGATTGCAAATATCGGGGAAAAGATTGTGGTCCGGAAAACTTCACTACTGTAAGTACTTCTATACAGCATTGGTTCCCAAATGGTGGACTGGGAGCCAAAAGTGCGTCACAGGGAAAGTGAATAAAGTTTCAGTATTCAACTTATTTCAGTGCTAAATTGCATAAACTCTGTTGCATAAACATAAATGGGGAAACAGATAAAAAAAAATGTTCAAGTAAAATAATTTAAAACATCTGTATCTAAAGAGATGTGTCAAAGTAAAATCACTAGGGATAATAACAACTATAGAGGATCTTGCGAATAAAAAACAAACAAACAAACAAAAACTTTATGCAAAGTGCTCGGCTGGCCGCATCTTGTATGCAGCAAAATAGAATGAATCAGCACTATTAATTTATAACAAAAAATAACTAAGCAGTTAATATTAAAGTTATAGTAATGTGGAAAAAGATATCGCCAAATAGTATTGTAATTTCTTGCTAGAATCAATGCTAAACAGAGCCTTGAAGGAGGATAACAACATATTTGCTAGTGGAAGACGGGAAACATTGCAGAGGAATACTAATGCGCTTTATCTTTGTTTATAAGAGCCAGAGCCAAACACAATAAGACCTCTAATCTTTGTGATGGCTTCACTGTTTACACTGTGTCAAATTCATCATCTATTTGCCTGAAATGTATTTAGAATTCATTATAATCCTTCTTACAAGCATGGTTACTTTATTAAAAGGGTGCTCAGAATCATGCCATATGGCTTCGCAACTCTCCTCTGACATCATGCATCATACATTATGAAGCAGACATATGCTGTTTTGAAGAGCAACAGAATTTTGCTTTTTTTTTTAAATACTTGAGGAATTTGATTGCTTTTTTTTACTGGCAATGATATCTAATGTTCCAGTCATTTGTCTATCTTCACACAATCAGACGTGCATACTATCAAAACAAACCATTATCCTATTGTTTATTGGTTTCTCTTATTTTTTTAACCTTTTGTCAGAATTTCAGTCTCTTGACATAGGCATAAAAGCATATCAGCTAATTTTATATGGAATTCAATCGGGTTGCTGCAGAGACAAGGGAAGGATTGTGTTTCGATAAAATGGGCCATTGATTTGAGTGATGAAAGACTAATACCGTGATGGGGTTGTCATGCTGTACAGATTCTTTGAGAACAAGTCACAATGAATGAGAAGCAGTGATTTATCTAATTACACTGTATAGAGGGCGTTGCTATTATTTTGCAAATGAGACCATGACTTTGTCTTGTCAACCCTCAATGCTGACGTCTAATTTAGATAGCTTTACAATCACTGGCTCTCAAATATAAATGAGAAACTAGAAGCATTGTGTATTGGTAATGGTAAAGATATAGTGCCCAGACCTGGACATGAACTTAAATAGTGAAGGGGTAAATGCTTTATCCATTGAGCCACAAAGCCCTTATATTGTATCAAACAATGCTATAAAAAAGCCACTTAAAAAAATGTTATATAATTTTTTTGAATATTGCCTTGTGGCTAGCATTAGTTTTCCGGTCCTCTCTCACAATGTTAGAGATTGCTAAATAAAGTTCCTGGATCCAGACATTTTTATTGTCTTGCCAACTCTCGATGCTGACATTTTAGTTTTTAAAGTGTGATCATTCAAATCTATAGAGGGCACAGACCTCTGGCCCTATCTTGCAATGGTAAAGATAAGTGCCCAAACCTGGATTAGAACTTGGGATCTGCTAGTTTAGGGGTAAATTTAGGGGTTATTTATTGAGCCATAAAGCCCTTGCATTTCACGATAATAATGAGTCCAATTAAAATGGTTCTGTTACTGACCCCTTGTAGCTAGAGTTGGTATCTGGGCAATCTGGTATCTTGCAATTATACAGAATTCATTAAAAAAATTCTAGCATCTAAACAAATCTGAATCATTTTTTTTTGTTTGCTTTACTGAGCTTTACAGATTTTTAAACAAACCCACGCAGGCAAAATCATAACAGTCATTAATTATACAGTATAGAGGCATTGCTATTATTTTGTGTGAAACTCTGACTTTAAATGTCTAATATAAACCCCAAAGCTGATATCTTACTTGGAGTGCTCTATAAGTGTTGCGCTCAAATCTGAATGACAAACTAGAGGCAGATTTTATATGGCAGTAATCCATCAGGTGACCTTGATTTTTCACATGGCCACGCTCAAAGGGCAAATTTCAGCTAAATGTCAGAAACTGGAGATGCTCTGCGGGCCTAAGTATAGAGGCGACTCATTAAAGATTCATGGGACTGCCTGGATCCCCCCTCGCCGGCCTGCCGATCTGACTGTGGGAGGCTTTTCACTGGAGATGTGATGGAATGAGCAACCATTATACACTTGGGCAACATCGGCATTGGATGACTCATGACAGACAATTATGAAACAGTTACTTTACTAGATATGTCTACAATTATGTCTATTCTTTATTTTAGATCCACCCTGAAATTGAGTAATTTATCTCAAAAAATTGGCAAGATCTTGAGATGCTGACCTTCTAAGTTTATTATTATTATGGATGGCTAATGAATTCATTGTTGGTATATGACACACATATAATTGGTTGTTTTCAGATTCTAGAATGTCATATTGTCACACTCTCGGATGGGGGGCAGGAGCCAATATTCCTATATAAGTTATAAGCTATTTTTATAAGAAATATCCAAAAAGAAAATTCACAAATGTTGAACCTGATAATTCATATTAGTCACAATGTCCATAAACTCGATGTATGTATCCTACCACACCCCAAAAAATCGCATAATTATAGACATTTTGCCTGCCCCCGTCTCTATTAAATACAGTAGAGGGTATCCACTGACGTCACTTTTCCTAGGGACACGCCCCCTTCGTTTAGACTCAGTGGCAAAACAAGCGGCTGCGTACATTGCAAAGAACTGTGAGAGCAGAGTAAAACTGATGAGTATTTACTTAAATAATCAATTAGACTTGATAGTAATCCACACGACCTCACCAAGAACCAGTTTTCCACGGACATTGATATTTTGCCTGGATTTCACTTTCTTAACATTTTTATGTAACTAAGACAGCTAATGACATCATATTATTTTTATTTTATTAACATTATTTCACCTTGAAGGAAACGCCTACTTTAGGTAATACTTTTAATCAAGTAACAATTTTGTTGAGTAGTAAAGTAAGATGTAAACAAACTAAACAAAAATTTACAGGAAGCATCAGACCCAAATTTGTCTTTACCGTGCAGCTAACGTGGACCAGGGATACAAAGCTCATATACATACTGTTGTGGAGCTGTTAATATATTTAATAGAAAATGTTTTAAAGCAGAACTCAGTTACCTGTCTCATTTTTTGCTGTTTTTGCTTTCTTTTCCTTTACGGAGCTCCCCCTACATTTCGGAGTAAAGCAGTAAAGCTTGTTGTAACGTTACTCACAACAAGTACAGGTAACTCCTGTATGGTCCCTCACACAAGTTTTTTCTACGTTTTGGCTGCTCTATCGTGATGAAAACTGAGAAATAAAGCCATTATCTGCTTGTTGTTATGCTAGCCGGGATGCGCCGCTCTCTCACTGACTCCAGACTTCAGTGACTTCAGGTCGGCAGAGCTCACTGCTGCAGTTGTAGTTTTTGGCCCCGAGACAGCAGTGGGAGATGCAGGACGCTTTAGTCGCCCCACAATAACTCATTTAATTATCACATGGACTACCAAACAGATTATTTAAGGTAAGGTGATTTATCCAAAAGTCCATGGATAACTACAGATTCACTTTTGGCCAGCAGGGTTGTTACTGGAAATGCTGCGGTCCATTTGCTTCTCCTCATTTTAGATTTCAGTTGTCTAGATTTGATTTATTGTTGAATATGTTTCTATCAGTCAATTTCATAGCAACTCTCTGTCCCATTTTAGTTGACTTTTTGAGTATTTGCGTTAACAGGTGTCATTACTCGACGTAGCTAGTAATGCAGCTTTGCCACTCACAGCAGTTACTTACGCATGCAGTGACGTCATGTGCATACGCTCTAAGCCAGGGGTCATCAATTAAAATTCACTGAGGTCTAATTTGTGAAAATTTTCTCGAGCGAAGGGCCGGAACATCACAATGTTATTTTGTGCCTTGAAAAAGCATTGCAGTTACATTAACATCTGTGTCTATAGTGCAAATACAGAATTTTGGCAATAACATTTTCCTAACATTAACATTAGTTTTAAAACAAACTTGGGGGTATGAAATAATAAAATAATAGGGCAGACATATTTTTTTTTCTTATATCAAATGAATACAGTTATAAAATAAAAATGCTTTAATAATGGTCCCTGACTCAGAACACAGGATACACAGGGGTTTAGAACTGACCTCTGTTCCTTTCTACATCTGTCTGTCTTTCTTTCCTCTGCCTTCTGTCTCACTCACAGTCACTGCTCCGTGTCTAGTTTAATGCAGGAGAAGTTTCACCCATTAAAACAGAAGGGCTCCGTACCATGCCTCACAATTCATGGTGCCTCCCAGTTCTCCTGTAAATACGAGACAGTCCTCTTCTACTGTGGGACAGAGGACAAACTCTGGTGGGAGGGGCGAGCTATGGGACAGAACCGCTTTCAGCATGTGTCGTCTCCGGCTCCTCTCACTGATCCCTAAAGAGAAAACTTCTATCTGCTGTAATTGAGCAGTCCTGTCCCTCCGCACACAGTCTGGAGCTAGTCCTGTCATTTTGTTGGACAATAACAGAAAACACACCTGATTTAAACCCTGCTCTGTTAAAGCTTTAAAGTGCCCTGACACACTGCATTTTGACGAGCTTTGAGAGAGGCGCCACTGCGCTCCAGCTGAGTGTGGGGCTGAACAGGTTTGTGTCCGTGGTGCATGGGTTTGGGGTCCGGATGGGACAGCGCCTGTGTACGGATTCTGATCGCAGTCCGCCTATTAGTGACCCATGCTCTAGGCCTATAGAATGTTGGGATGTCATCTGAAAACCAGTAATGCTGAAATTCTTGAAGATAAAGCAATAAACATAACAAAACTGGACTCTAATATAATTCACTTGTCTAGTCTCTTAAATTTATATAACAAAGTAGAGGACTCTTGCTTGCCACCTGTACTGTGTAGTTTTCTTTAATCAGCAATGATTTCCAGTGTTGGGTCAATGAAGTAGGATTTGTAATGTAAAGTGTAAGCGCAAAATGACAAACTGTATTTAAATTTACTCATAAATTGGTCAAACACCTGCCATTAAGCAGTTTTGTTTTTTTTTAACAATTAGTAGTGTTCTTTATAATTATCCAAAGCTATTTTCTTTTTGTTGTTCATTACTTTTAACTACACATTTTGGAAAACTTTAAGTGCCTCATTTAGAGATATTTCGCCACTAAAAATGGCTTAACCACTCCTTAACTACTGGTAAGCAAGTGAGATTGCATATTTTAAAACAAAAAACAATATATATGCATGTTACATATATATTAACTGAATTTACATTTAACATTGATTTATTGAGAAACATTTGGGACTTGGGGTCCATGGCCCCTTTGCCCCCCTGAGATTCACGCCTATGCCTATTACAACAAAATCAACAATTGTCTTGCATGTAAAATGTTAATGTCTTGTAATATTGATCTGAGGACATTGTGCTGAAACCTACACTGAATTCTAAATAGTAAAATTAATTGCTGGACTGCTTGTTTGTTTGTCCAATACATTTGTGTCTGTGTTAGACAAAGAATCAATGCTTGAAGAAGCTCGACGAGACTACAGCGCAGAGAAACACCAGATGTTTGGGCTAATGAGCTGAATATGGCTGCACTAATATTGAGAAATCTTGGAGAAGTATAAGGCTCCCGAGTGTAATTATTCCCTCTGCTCAAAGTAATCAAATACTATATGGGTGTAATGCTGTGAGATATATTAAAGTCCTAGCAGATGGTAACTGCAGAAAAATCTACTTAGTCTTATGAGCCTTATGAATATATACATAGACTTGAATGTTCCTGAACTAATCCGTCAGTAGCTTTAAGCTTTGAAGGATTTGTACTTTTCCTATAAAGGACATTTTACATTGTACATTAGATTGGCAAGTATTCGGATGTAGTTAATTCCAAAGCAGTGAAATTCACAAATTGCAACAGTTGGGAAATAATTAGAAAGTACAGTTTGATCAGTCCAGTCACTGTGTAAGCAAATTGAACTTTTTATTCCTTGTTTTATACACACTGCATATTCGTGTGGAACCTGTACCTTTTTTGAGAACTTCTAATCTCCACCTCCAACATAGCTCCTTTGCTATAGTTTGCATTGTCGAAGTTTCCAAACTGATGCCTGGGGTGCATAGTGAGGCCAAGCCCCAGATCAGGGTTGGCTGTTTTATTTTTCAGATTTGTTAATATTTTGTGGGCTTTTTGGTATTTTTTATCAAGAGACATTGAGGTCAGAAAATGTGGAGGAAAAAAAGGCAAATATGAAGCACGCAAGCAGGCCTGAGATAAGAACGAAACCTAGCCATCGCTATTGTTTCTGCTCTACCATCTGACTATTCCTTGTCCACAAATTCCACAATGTGTGAACAAGAACCAAAAAGACTCTGGATGACAATAAATCCATTAAATGGATCATCCATTTTAATTGTATACTGTAGTCTTTTGTCAACAAACATTTGCAATGGTAAAAGCAACAGTCTTATTGCCTCTTTATCGGATCTGACATTTGTCTTAAGGTGTGATTGATCATCTCATTAATGCTAAAAAAGCCCTTCACATTTCTTGTCCCACTGCTCTGTATTAAACCTGGGAGATTGTCTCGGACCAAATAAATCATCAGTGTCAGTGGGTTTGTGCAGCGTGAATGCTGAAGATGGAGTAATACTCTTTCAATCGATCACCCGCTCAGCGCATCAGCGGCCCCCACATTCCAACATATCTATCCTTATCTCATGTGTTGTGATGGCACTTCCTGTCTGTCTCTTTGGATATGGTGAAATCAAAGACAGCACTGTGTTAATAAAACATCATGGCGCGCCGGTGTGTGGTCTTTTGAAGCAGGATGTTACTGTGGTGTAGGCTGGGATAGAAATTGGTTTTGGAGGTCAGGAGCAAGAGAAAAGTGAATACAGGAAGTCTGGAGTGTCAGAAATAAATTATACAAACAGGAGAAAATAGGATTGGAGCTGTGAATTTTGTTCTGATATACATTTTAAATGTTGGTCAGAATGTAAAAAAGCTAAATAATTGTAAAAGACCAAAATTGAAATGTGGTAAATGTGAGAAGAAGAATAGATTTAGCATGTTTTATTTTGATAAACCTGTTACATTTTTCTGACTTCTACAAATTTTATTTTGATGTATATACACCAGGAGGAGCCTTGAGTAGAGCCGCTGCTCCTCCACACTGAGCAGAGAGAATGTTTGTGGCTCCCTGTGTTGTTGGTGTTTTTAGTCTGCCCTACTTGGAAGAGGCCCCAGGGTCAACCCAGGACATACTCTGGGGGATCTGTAGGCTGGCCTGGGCACACTTCGGAATTCCCCTGGAGAAGGAGGAGGAAGTGTCTGCTGAATGGGAATCTGGGCGTCTCTGCCTAGACTGCTGTCCCTGTGACCCAGCCATGGATAAGCGGAAAAGAATGGAAAAATCATCTTCCGCATCTTAGTGCAGGAGGTGGACCAGACAGTGGCGCCTAAAGGGGCCTTATCCCAGTCCCTGCTTTTTAGACTGGACGCAAAACCTAGTCTAAAGAGGCTGGACGTGGGCTGGGCTTGAGTCAAGGAGGAAAAGAAGTGCCTGCCTCTTGGAGGAGGAAACGATGATCCTCGCTGAGGTGGTGACGCAAAGCTTCTGTTCTGGTTCCATGTGGCATAACGTTGTGCTCAGGACCTTGCCCGCCTAATCCTGGCCTGACTGTGTCTGGTAGAGAATGCACCCCAGCTTATCGCTGCCTCTTGCCACTGGCAGGCTCTGTCAGAGCGCCAGGTGCGGCTGACATACAGGTGAGCAGTTTACAGTATTCAGTTGACATCTTTTTTTTCTTGTTTTTTGCTTTCCATCATCACGGAAAAGAACCCACTCCCACTATGCACCCTGGTCTCATCAATGCGTGTAAATAACGTACCAGATTTAGTGTCATTTTGCTTGTATCTTTTGAATCACTTTCTCATCCGCGTTAAATGGCACGCTGCTAAAAACTAGCCCACACGAAAGGATACTGTGTGAAAAGTGTGCAAGTTTATAAATGCTATTTAGCCCATCTAAAGAATAGACAGGACAGCAGTCAGTAGCACGGATCTCTGACAAAGCGCACGCCCCTCACTTCTCTGTGGCTGTGACACGGGGGATCTCCTCCGGACCACTGTCCTGAAGAACTGGTGAGCTCCAGGGCACACAGCAGATTTAATGCAAACAAAAGATGAATTCTCTTATGCGCAGCCTTTGCCGATGCAGAGGTAACATTTGCACACGCACACTGTGTAAAGGGATCTGTGGGCTGTGGCACCACGCAACAACTGTCTGTCCACTACTTGGCCTACTTATAAGAACAAATCCAAAACTAGCCCATGTGAAAGGTTTGAGGGTGCTACATGTGCAACTAGCTAAATGCTGCTGAGTCTAAAAGGCAGACAGGACAGTTGCCAGTGCAGCAGACCACTGAGGCACACGCCCCAGCCCCTCACCTGTCTGCAGCTGTGACAGGAGCATGCCGCCCGAGCAAGTGTGGTTCTTGACTTAACATTATCATATATTTTACATTAATGTCACTAGTCTGTTTGATAAAATACTATGCTAAATCAGGGCAGCATTTTCTCTCCCAAAAGCGCAGCATTACATTTCTGGGAATGTCACTGAATATTTTAAATTTGGCAGTAATAGTGGAAGACAGGAGCAGTGGTCTGTGGAAAGCAATTGTTCAAAAAAGACAAAGTTGAAGGACAAGCCAAAGCCAAGGTGAAGAGGAAACAAAGGGTAACCATGGAGAGGAAGAGGGAGATAGTGGTGAGTGAGGCTTTGCTGGGCTCAGATTGAGGCGGCACTGGGACACTTCATTGCCATTCAGCCTGGCTTTGGATCCCGGCCAGAGCTTTGACGCACAACTGGAAGCATTAGGAGAGATGAAAGCCTGAGGTGTGTGAAGGAGTGCAAAATTACAGAGCTGCCTCAATCATGAAATGAGTGGGGGTTAAAATTCAGCTTCTTCTTTGTGTAAACAATGAAATAAACCAATCTGAGCAATGGTGACAGACCACATAGCACATACTGCCTAATGTGTTTGGTCCATTACTCACTGCGGAGTGGGCTGGCGTTACTGTAAGTGCATTATTGGCATCAGGATCAATGGCCCCACTGGAGGAATACTGAAGGTATTCCTGGGGCTCGCTGTTTTTGCTGACTTGCACAACGGGCAACTGATAGTAGCACAAGCACATATTGAAGGTGCCAGTTGACAGAACCTCTTAAGATAATGAGCTTGTTAGGTTGAGACACCCAACACAAGTGAGTTGGTGTCCAAAAACAATTGTGCCGTAATGTGAGGCCATAAATTATCTTTGGCTCTCGGCCCAGGGCCATATCTAAACAATAATGTTTTAGATGTAGTAGTCTTGCTGTGACATTTTTATTCATTGTGAAATTGCAACACACTCTTTTCTGCTAGTATTTATTGCTGTTATTTTAAGACAGTATACTGTAAGCTAGCCAATAGTTCATATGAACAGAATGACACTAGATGAAAGTGTAATATAGAGTAAAATAAATGTAATAAGCAAACAGAAAAGACATTTTAGTGGAAAAGGCCATTGATCTGCCATTGATTTGCCCTATGTTCCATTGGTACAGAAATCTCTTTAAAATATTCCTTGGTCCAGGTGTTATCTATACACACCCAAAATCATTTTCATCAAAAATGTTACTAAGAGTCAATGGAGGTAACAGTAAAATGAGCTAGAAGAGAAAGCTAAGTGGTAAGTGATTTCTTTAAAAAAAAATCTACATATAATAATTTAAAGTTAACATAAATAAATCTACTTTTCAAACCTATTACAGTTGACATTTAACAAACTTGTTATCTATCAATCTGAACCCATGTTTGGTTTATTTTTGTACACAAAATCTACTGTTCATACAGTTAAAATGCAATTTCTTACAATATTTCTTCCACATTTTAAATGTCACAACGTAATGTTTATGTGCAAACAAACGCTTGCCCTCTGGGTCAACCGCTATTGTAGCATTTGCCAACACTGTTTACCAGTGCATTTAAATGAACATTTTAAACTTGTCATCTGTTTTGTGGCCAAAGGCAATGGGATGTGGGGACATGCTTTTTCTATTGGCCAATTTTAGTACATACTGTACCATAGAACCTTTTTTGTGTTTGTTTGTTTTTGTTTTTTTTGTTTTTTCCATTGTCCATTGTGTGATTTAGGATTTAAATATGCTTATTATTTATCAACATTTATAAATATATTGGCTTATATTATTACTCTATCTATACAGTGAATATGCAAAAATGACTACTAATGGGCCCTTGGAATCCATATATCCATCAAATATTGTCATGCACCTTCTATTATAGAATTGTATCTTATTTCTAGTAAGTGGAGATTTCCCATGCCAGCATGTGTCACTGTATAGAAGGGAAGCCAGCATGACTCATTGTAAATAGTTTTGACTGGTACTGTAATGTAATGTAAGCTTCAAGTGGTTCTTCAAACTAGAAAATGAGGCTACTCTGTGGAGAATTTTAAGGGATGTAATTTGAATTCGGAGCTGAAAATCTTGTCCAGGAATTTCTGATGTAGTGCTTTCCGTCTGTGGCACTTTTACCCTTGGCAAGTGCTTACTTTGCTTAATTTTTCGGGCAGAGCGGCAAAAATGGGCTCGAGTGGCGGATACCAAATGCCTCCAGCTGAGCAAACAAGATGAGAGCGTGCTCAAAACGTCCAGATTATCCGAGGAAATTCGAGGAGCGAGTTTATCAAAGTGTGACTGCTGGTTGGCACGCTGAAAGCTTGACTGACAGTGTTATTTTTTATTTTTTTTTTTTTTTGCTGAATATTGCTGGGGATGGAACAAGGGGAGAAGGATAGCAGGTGTAGCTGGAAGCGGCTGTATTTTATTGATACGAGCGGCGTCTAAAGTGGAAGCACGCAGCCAGATGGTGCATTATTATGGGCATGTGCTGTGTCAGAGAGTGCTACAATGACAGTAGATTACATTAAAGGTGCTTTGTAAAAATGTGGTAAAATGGGACAAAGCTACATGTTCTGGTCCTTGCTGGTTCAAGTTGGATTTTCAGAGGGAGGAACAAAGGAACACAGATTAAACTACCTCTGAATACAACTGCATAGACAACAATAAACAGAATTGCATCCCAAAGCCAAGTAAGGGTAATCAAACACAGCATCCCAATGAGATTTTAACCAGGAGACACTCAAATAAAATGATCAGACAAATGAATAAAGTGTTAGTAATTTATTAGTTGTTAGCGTTTAATACAAGAAAGAGTTTGACGCTTTGACCCTAGTAGGGAGAGATGTTGAGCAATGTGATGTCGGGGAGTTAGATTGAGATTTTAGGGCAGAACTCCCGCCTGAGACAACGAGGCTGTGGAGAGAGAGGGAGAGTTCTGCTGCTGAGGAAGTGATGGAGGAGAGTGAGATGGTTCTGCTGGCGAGGTGGTGATGGAGTGGAGGGGGGCTTTGACTAGAAGCTGAAAAACTGCTGACTTACAGGAGAGACCGAACAGTTTAAATTTGGACAGCTGAGCAATGATTGGCTAAGACATTGAGGAGGTAGGATGAGATTGGCTGAGCAGCTGAGGACGTGGAGTGGGAGGAGACACAAATATTTCTGAGTGAATGAACGCTTCACCTTCATGAGTGAAACTTTGGAGATATCAAAAAGCTGCAACATACATGACATAGAGTCATGACATAGATGTTCTCATTGCTTCTTTCCCTTTGGCTTTCCACCTCGGGGGTCAACATCTAATGATTTGGTTTTACGCCTGATGTCCTTCCCGACAATCCTCTCCATTAATCCAGGCCTGTGTACTTTAAAGTGGAGGAAATTGATATGTGTTTGGCCTAGACATCAGCATGTCCCTGCTCGGCTACCATCTATATACAGGATATAAAAAGTGTGAACATGTAACTGCAAGTGTGGAATTGCAATCTTCACTTTTGCCACCAGATGTCTACATACTACACACTCCACTTTCACGTTTTTACAAGTTAATTTGCAAGTGCATATCCAGACCTTAATTTAGTATTTATTCAAATATTTTGGCTAAATTGCAATTACTATAACCCTTTTGTGGTTGTTTTTTTACCTTTACATATCTAACAAGCTTTTCATATTTTTCCCTCCTTTCAAAACAGAACAAATCATCAAGGGCAAATTTAAGCATTGGATTCATTGCACAATCCCTCTGCATGTACAACAAAATGCTACATCTTTTTAAAATCTCCTCTGTGCTGGCTTCATTTTGCTCATATACTTGTGCTACATGCCAATATTTCCACTCTTTGATGAATTTTATATGAGACATTTCACAAGACAGACTTAGCCAAAAATCCATTCTTGCTGCTCTGGCATTACTCCCACTGCATACAGAGTGGCTGGGCTGAAGCTGTTATATTTAGGAGCAGGCCACAAGATGTCTCCCTCGTCTAAAGAAGCTGCTAGTTCTCTCATTGATCAACTGGCTGCACTCATTGAGCCTTTCTCTATCTTACAAATATAATCAGGGTGCTAATATATTCTAATTAACCTGAAAGATTGGGCTCTTTTTTAATAATTACGATGAGCTTCTTAATTAATTTGTTTATGTCAACATTATGCTTATTATCCACAGAACAGTTTGAAATGCAGTAATATGAGATTTATGACATTCACATTTTTCCACAATCAAAACCTTTAAGGGGCTATATTATGCTTTTATTCATATGTTTAAACCAAGTGAGACCAACAGAGGGCAGGAGAGAACAGACTGTTGTCTTTGAACACAAACAGAAGAAAAAAGTTTATTTCCTTAAACTTTTTGTATGATGCCATTTTACTACAAAATGAAAAATGAGAGCTGAGAGGAATCAGTGGGAACAGAGTTGTACTCCGTTTCGTGAATAAATGAATGAGATCAGACTGGATATAGAGGGCTTGTTGGTCAGTGCTTCCTGGAGTGGGTGGGGGAGAGGTGGAGATTTGTGCAACCTAGCATTTTGAAGCCTCAGAAGGGCCATGCCAGAGAATTGAGGATTAGTCAAACATGAGTCAAACATGAACATGAGTCAAAACACAACTCCAGGTATGTGTGTAAACCAGTGCTTTTCAGGAAGAAGAAAACATTTCACGCCCCCCATTCTCCGCCGCAACTATAAATAGTATCATTTATCTATAAAATTGTTATAAGTACACCTCTGCATAACATTGTATCCTTATTAACATTAAAGAAAATAAAAAAAAAAGAAATATAGAATAACTTACAACAAAGAATAACTCTCATGAGGGTTTGTTCACTGCACTTGATTTCTCTTGCTCTGTGCTGTGTGTGCAAAAAACCCTACACCATAGAGCTAATACTCCCTGCGCACACTCTGACAATGAGAGCGCCACTGCCACCTACTGTAGTGTATGTGGAATTACACTTTATTCTAGTGCGCCCCCGGCATCGCCCCACTAATTGAGTAGGACTGATGTAAACCTACAAGTCATCATGTCATTGACATGACATTGTTTCTATCCTTTAAATAGTTTTGAAGCAGGTTAGTCATTTAGTTCAAGTATAACTGGAGATCTACTGTGATTGATATTTAACCAGCCAACCACAATGTTTTCTCATTGATTCAACTTTTGACAACCAAGTCCTGGAAATGTCCAGAAAAGAGTGGAAAACATGGTGAAACTAAGCTTCTTAACATTTCCTGGCCCTGATTATAGATCTGTGGAGCATATTTAATGTGTGTAACCTCGTGCATATTAACTAATGAGCTTGTCTAACCTAGAAGTTGTATATTGCTGGATTAATAGTATTTGTGGAGTTGTTCATGAACTTTGTGTGCTCACAGAGGCTCTTAACTCAAATGTGATTTTGGGTGTAAATGTGTGTTTAAAATAAGTAGCATTGAATGATGTCATTAAAGAAGAACTTGTAATGATATAAGTCTTAATTTCCAAAGAATATACAACTCCATATAGTACTAATATTTCTGGCATATTTAATAATGTTATATAATCTTATTTCTTTTAGTGATAGCCAGGACTACATAGTAGCAATGTGGAAAATGGAGAGGTGTGTCTGCTATCTAAGCTATGTTTCTTTTTAATTCATGTGTAAAGCAGAGGTTGCAGGTATCAATGCACATCTGCAATTAAAACCAGAATGTTTTTGGTTTGTTCACTGCTTTTAACATTTTAAAGTCTAAATTCTGTTTATCACATTTTATATACTTTTTATCAATATACTGTATCTGAAGGACAACACATCTTTCAGTGAAGAAATTGCCCATTTGTGTTCCTTTTATCTTTTGTCTAACTGTGGTGTTTACAGTAGTAATAGTAGCAATGTCTTTTTCAGCTAACACATATATTTTTACCCACAACATTTTGATATTTCCATTTATATACTTATAACAGGTTTAACAACATTTTATGGTTACAGTGGTGACTCTATTGAAGTGATTGTTTAAGCTCTAAAGCCACTGCCTATTAAATCTGCTACGGACAATGTTCTTTTATCTTCCTGTGATGTGATGTGGTGCTAATTGCTGCCAGGATTGGCTCTGGTGCTGGACATTGTTACTGGCCCTTGAAGGCAGCGCTTCTCTTTAGCCCAGTCAACAGTGTGCTTCTCCTCTAATGAGACCCCTGGAGTTCAGCTCTGACATGAGACAGAGTAAGAAGCTGTCAGGATTTCTTAGCCACTTTCCACTCATAAAAACACTCTGAAATCTGAAAAGAAAAGAATCATATAGTTCTACCACCATCAGCTGCTCAATCTTTCTGCTTTATTACTCTTATTTGGCCATGATCTCTAATTATGTGCTTGGTTTCTGAGGCTAAGTGAGAAGTGTTTGAAGATAACAATGGGAATATGATCAGCGGAAGAGGAGACAAAAAATCATTAACATTGGCTCTGAGCAGTTTGAATTCTTGATTAACTACAGATTTCCCTTGTTGCGGAAATGTTAATTAAATTAATGATTTAGTGAAATGATTTCAGGGTAAACAGAGTTGTTCAGTTTGTGTTCTGCTGTTGTTAACTTTGCAGTTGTTTCCAATGAACTAGCTTAGACTGTTGCCTTTTCTGAGCTTGAGAGCTCACCAGGCTTTGACAACTCAGGGATGGTTTGATGCAAAAGAGGAACTTTGAATCTACAGGATAACTGCATGTTTAATTGCTGGGTTTCTTGGAAACCCGGAAATGTTTAGAGCATTTTATCTGTACAATAACCAACTTTGTTGTCATTGGTCTTGTTTACATTGATGAATAAAAAAATGAATAGCTTATCTTGCACCATACTTGGACTTAGGAGTGGTATGCTGAGGTATAGGTAGGTTAACCATCTTGTAATAGTATTTAATTCACAATTGCTGCCATCATCAAAATAACATCCTGGCATCTGTGATGGATCCCCTCAATCTGCTTAGTACCGGAATGTGCTTTTACATACATCCTTTCCTTAAACCACCCTCCTCTTTAATGTCTAGCTGAATAGAGAGCAACTGTCAAGGGGGGGGAAGCCCATGTAACAGAGACTAATAACTGTCATACATTCACCTACTACTTGGACAAATGAAATTGCGTTTTGGCTCAAAGAGCTGACGAGGGGCGATTGGGGGACCAGTAAAAGCTGTCCACCTCATGTCTCCCTGGCCTTATGTCAGACAAAATGAGCCTATGCAATTAACTCCCCAGTTAAATGTACTCGCCGTGTTTCCGTAGAAACCAAGAATAGAGGAAATCAATGCGACTGGTCAATAAGTGGGTGAACCAGGCTGCAGCTATGTCTACAACTTCGATACTAGCATTGTTGTTGGTATATGTTCCCATTCAAAAACACTGCTTGACTTCATCTTATTTAGAATATTTCTCAATGGGTGACTGATGTTTTTGTGAATGCCAATGACACCTTTGAGCCTAAAGAAATCTCTGATTGTGTTTCGCTTTAGTCTGAGGAGAAATGGACATGACATACAGTAGCTGGTGTGGGCTGGACCCAGCCAATTAATTATGTGGTTCTGCTGCTGTACAAACACAAAGTGAAAATACACTGAAGCTTTTTCTATGGCTTTGTTTGGACCTGCATGAGTGCTTCATGGCAATAAAGTAACTGCATACTTTTCCTCACCACTATTGTATTGATAAATTGTTTTGTCTGTAATTGAACTAGCTGAAGATGAATCCTTTGAAGTAGGTTTATTGAATTATGTTTGGTGCTTAACCTTAATAACAAAAACACAGCATTGTAGTACCCACCATAGAATATTCTAATATGTATTATGTAACAATAACCAATCCACATATCTTGGTTGACGATTCAAAAACATTATAGAATTTATGGTTTTGTTATTTGTATTTTCCATCTATTAAATATTACAGCTACAACTCTGGCCTACTAAAAACCACTGAATACACAAGTGAACTTTGTGTTAATTTTGGTTCATGGTAATAGCTCATGACTTCTAGAGGTGTAATGTAACAATATAGTATTTCCAGGACAGCATTTTTTCTTTCTCTTCCTTATATAATAATCCAAAACAGATAGACAACTATGATATAAAAATTGTCAGATAAAATCTTTGAACAGATCATGCTAACAGAGTAAAATGCTGTCTTAACATCAGTAAGTAACAGAGTTTTCACTAATGATATTTAGGATATGTGAGAATGTTTGGAAGTTAAATTATTGCCCATAGTCAAATATAATGTATGTACCTGACATATTAACAGCATAGGCCTGTCTTTATCTTTATGCATGCTTTAGTCAATGTGATCCAGACTAGTAAAGCCCATGAGATATTACCTCCTTTTTTACAATATTCTCTCAACAGAATCCAATTATTTTCAACCAATTTGTGCCAGGCCTTCCATGTTAAATTTATTCACTTGCTGCAGAGAGCGCATCATTCAATATTTTTGCTATTTCTAATTTTCTGAAACCATATATTATGCCACCCCTGCTGTGATTGGGTTCCCCCAGCCAATACTAACATTTACTACCTGAAATGATTTGAGTAATAAAAAACAGTGTGAATGCTGCTCGGAGCTGAAGTAAGCACACCCCAGCAACAGTCTCATATTACAAATGTGTTAATAACAGTCAGTGGCACATCTGCATGCAGCAAAATATCAGCACTGCATTTTAACCTGGGAAAGAAGAGAGAGGTGGCTAAATGGCTCTGCTCTGTGTAAAAACAGTTTTTAACAGTGCAGATTTTAAACAACTTTTGTATGAAAAAGCAATTTTTCCACACTGTGGTAGACACCCCCATTCTGTGAAATTGAATTAGAATAGTGCATTTTTAACGCTCAAGATTTTTAAACAACTTTCCACAAATTTCTTGTTTACAGTAAAGGCCCTGTCCCACTGCACCATTTAATGATTCCGTCTGCCTCTGTCTAAATATTTACATCAGACAGTGTCATACAGTGGCAAATTCAAATTTTTTGGCCATGGATGGTAGATAGAACAGTATGAGTAACGTCTTCATTGAGCCCGGCTTGCAGAACTTCGAATGCCTGACTAACATATGGTTAAGTATGAGTAACGAACTGGCAAAAAACAGAACCTGCGCCTCCGACCCTGCTGCCTTCTGCGCCTTGCCCTTCAAACTTTGAACATTCAAAGTTTGAAACAGCTAGCACCATCTGTCAATGTCTAAATACGTCTGAAAACCAGCTGAAAAATGAATAGAAATGTCCAATAAACGTACACCTTTGTTTTTCAAACAGAATTGTTAAACATCACAGTGGGACAGGGCCTTAATATCAGTTCCGCACTAATACTTTATTGAAAGACTCGTGGATCTTAAGAATGTAGATTTACAACAATTTTAAATAATTTTCACTATGGTAAACACCACCACTCTGTACTCAAAGTAGTGCATTTTTAACACTCCATATTTATTAACCACTTTCAACCATTTGTTGTTGGAAAAAAATTGCCATTATTCACACTATGATTAATACTTGCTGCCTGCCTCTCTGTTCCACTGAATTCTTGCCCAACACAAGAAAATTAAAGTACCTTATTTTTATTCATTCATACATTTTCAACCAATTAGACTAAAGCCTATATCCCAGCTGCCTTGAGCATGACTCTATTCCCCAAGCAGCTGCATTTTTTTAATGGCAAAATATCAATACTGCATTTTAAACTGGGAAGAAGTGAAAGTGGATACACTTCCCTGTATAATAAATTAACACTGCAGATATTCAGCAACTTTTTTGTCAACTAAATTGTCATTATTTCTACTATGATTGATACCTCCTGCCCGCCTCTGTATGGCACTGGACTTCATCACCGCAGGAAAACAATTTCATCTACTGGCTCCACCTCATTTTCCAGTCGACCGTAGAGAGAAGAGTAGGGGGGCTACATGCCTTATATTTCCATTCTGCAGGCTGCAAGTCAATCCACACTAAAACGCATCTCTTGAATCTGTGGAGAAAAGGGAGGGGTTGGGAACTGGGCAGCTACGGCAAACCAACCAAATCTGCAAGTATTGTCTGCCAGTGGAGCGCAGTGAAAGATCTGAGCAACAGGGGTAAGCCACTCCGGATTTTTTTTAAGTGACTGCCGCTGGGAGTGAAACTGTCGCCTTCATGTGCTGTTATCACAACCTTTTATCTGATGATGAAGGGTGTTCTGCTTGATGCTTTTTGTTAATGAGAGATTCAGCCGTTTCGCTCATAAAGGGATCATTATGTAAATCAATTTTGCATCTACCAAGGAGCGCAGTTTCTTTGTCAATCTTCACTGAAAAATTATTTTTACTTGACTGTTTCTGATGTTACCTGTATTTTCCAAACCTAGGAGTGAGTGTAAATAGCATAATTTTTTGCTAATGCAATTATGGCTATAACACCTACATCTGAATCCATCACCATGGGGCAAGAGAAACCACCTGATGCCCAAAAGAGACGAGATCCTGGCACTGCTCAAACCAACAATGAAAGAAATAACTGTAAGTTTTATGACTAGAACGAAAATCCATGGCTTGAAGTTTATGTTCTCACCAGACAAATCCAGACCACAGCGGTTCATTTGGATAATGGCATTTTTAGTTTGTCTTGGACTACTTTTTACTTGGTCTTGGAATCGAATCCTCTACTTAATGTCCTATCCAGCTGTCACAAAAATATATATGGTATGGGCTCACAATATGTCTTTTCCTGCAGTGACGTTCTGCAATAAAAATGTCTTCCGAGTGTCTACTTTAACCAGGGAGGACCTATATCACAGTGGCTACTGGATGGACCTCCTGTATCCAAACCACACCGTTATGGAAAAAAGTTTGGCAATCCTAAAGGACAGCCACAAAAAGGGACTCCTGAACCTACTGGATTTTAATAATTACTCGCCTCCCCCTGGGTATCGCGTCAACACTACAGAGATGATGGGACGATTAGGTCATCAGCTGAAGGATATGCTGCTGGAGTGCAAATTCAGAGGGGAAACGTGCACCTACAAAAACTTCACCACTGTATGTATCAGAAAAATATACAGTAGTGCATCTTAATAATTGAATATATATTTACATAGAGAAAATTTAAATAATGGCATTTGTGCCTGAAATATCAAAACCTTCTGACTGAAATGTTTTGTGTTTGTAAACAAAGCTGCATGTGGATTATGGCAAAGGAAAAAGTTGTGCAATATTTTTACTATGTGAAAATGAATTCATCAGAAGTCACACATTTCTAAAATTGATGGTTTTGTCAAATATTGTGATATCCTCTGTGAGTTAGTGAGTGGGTAGAAAACATTAGCAAGTAGCATAGACTGTACATTGCTAAAACCCACGCCAATTTTACAAAAATACATTACACATTTGATCCTGCAAATAGCTGTCTATTGTCCAGTACTGTATCCTGTCACAGGGCCAAAGTTTTTGGTATAGGCATTGGTACCCCTCTACCATGGTTTTAACTTTGGAAGATGAATGAAGGCACATACAAGAGTACACTGTTGTTTTAGTGCTATGTAATGTAAAGGAAAGGGAAATGCAGATCAGTGTTGTCATAGCATTTAGCCAATGTTTAACAATGTAAAAATGATTGCTTAGACAAACAGGGTCTAAGACTTAACTCCTCGCTAAAAGTTAAAGGTATGCTCAACATTTAATTTACATAGTATTATTAGTATTTTGCGAAAAAGAAGTATTGATCCACTTTCACTTGAAATATTAGCAGAAAACACCATTATTGTTTCATTGGGAAGGACAAATAAAGACAGATAAAAGGGTAGTTTACCTTTAACTCCAAGACAACTTTATTATGTGTTCTCAGCTATCACCTCAACCTGTCAACAAAAAGTGTATCAAACAATTACCCAATTAGCTTTACCCACAGCAAGAAAAATTTTGGTCCCACATTTTCTACCATTTATCCAGTTTCGAGGTGGTGTAGGCTAGAGCCTATCCCAGTTGCTTTGAGCATGATTCCCTTCCCAAAGCATGGCTATACATACTGTATGTAATGTTACATTTAGTTGTTCTGGGGAAAACTGTAAAAATACAACTGTATCAAAACTTGTCAAGGACAGCACTAGAAAGAAAATGTTTCAGGTGTGGAAATCTGTGTTGTTTACAAGGTCTATTAATAATTCATGTAAGCCCCTCTAGCACCTATTCTCTCAGGCTGTTTTAAGTTGTTGCTGTCAAACTGCAAACAAGAATGTCCTGTTTTTCTGTACTCAAAAACTTAAAGGGCTTTCAAATTCCACTCACTAGTCCTGAAAAATTCTTACTTTGTCACTTTTGTTTGGCTCTATTACCCTTGGAGAAGTTTGGCATCAACCTTCTATAATTCATTTTGGCTCTAGTGAGTGAAAATTAAAACATTAATAATTCAGAAAGCATAAATTAGCTGAATTCTAGGTTTTCTAATTAAACATCTGGAGGGCATGTAGAATTTATGGCCTTGCTTCAAAATACTGACTCTTTTTTACAATTTAAGGGGCACAAGACTTAAGTTATTAAACCCATTCATACTTTTCTAGAACTTCTGAATGCCACTCCAAAGAAATAAATGATGGTTGAAAGGTAGTATATTCTGAGAAATCCCACAGCAAAAGTGTATAGCCTCAAAACCCAATGGCAACATTTCATTATGCATGCAGAGAGGCTGATCTACTACTGTGGCACTGAGAATTATTTTAAAGCGAGAACACACAAGTGGATTGGAAATATTGACTAGTGGCAGCCATCAAATACAACCTTGTGCTTTTATACTGTATGTTTACTATATGAGAAAACACATTTTTCTACAAAATGTACTGGAGGCATGGGAGATTAAAGTTTAAATCTGTAGAAACAGCAACTGGCTGAAAATGTGTATGCTGTCAATGAGTGGACAGACAACATGAGTGAGTGGCTCACTATGTATTTCTTTTGAATATACATTAATAAACACTGAGGCTACACTAATTTAAGATAACAAGCTACAAGTCACTGGATGCTCAGTCTGATGTCAGGTCAGACATGTACAAAACAGTGAAAATAGAACACAGAGACATACACTTGTTTTTGGACATGTGCTTCCTGATCAAAGACAGTTAATAACATAAGCAAAGACACTGCCAAAGTCCTAAAATTACACAAAGGTACAGTGCCACAGTAGAGATAGACACTTCAAATATGCAATTTTAAAAAGTACCACACTTATAGATTCCAACGGTTATACACAAATACATGAAGTATTCATGCTCCTTCTGCTTATGGTAAACAAAGCAGCCAAAATAGCTTTATATTTTCCTTTAATTGAATGGTAAATATTTGCATTTCTTGTCACTAGTTGTTGCTTTTGTTACATTAGTCAAAATGCCAGCCAACTTTTGCTGCACTATACCCATTCTCAAACCATTGTCAAAATAGCCTGCAGTTGCCCATTTCTAAATGCAAGGTAGTGAAGGAATCATTTAAAATTAAAATAAATTGATGAAAACAATAAAACCTGGCTGGCACAAACATGTTTGTGTGGGAAGCTGGAGCTACATTGCCCAGTCAACAGCCACAGCACAATGAGAAAACACTGTATGTGGTCCTTGTATCTGAGCATGTTCAGTTTGCTGGATGGCATATCAAAATATTCTGACTCACCTAAATTTTATGAAATCAGGTACAGACAGCATATCTTGACTGTAATTAATGACAAGTTGTCTTTACAGCTATTAAATGCCTTTACATTTTTTTCTACCTGCAGTCAAAATTATGCAGCTCATACCATTGCTTACTAATACCTTCATATACAGGGAAATTTAAATCAGTTTAAAAATAATTTTGACTGTTTCTTGTCACATTCTGTGGGTCATCATAACAAGCGGGAACAGGAAGCTAGGCTGTGTGTTATCTGTGGGAGCTCAGTGTTGGTCTGTCTGAGGGTGGACATGGAAGACTGACTCTGGATCTCTGGAGATTTTCCGTGCCGCTTCAGTTTTTGCCGGATGCCTTCGACCCTGACCCCGGCTACACAGGGAATAGTGAGAATTTACTGTGAAATGAAATCCTCTTTCGTTGCACTGTGACATGTTTGTGGACAGACAGTTTGATGGGGGAATTGTTTGGACTGAGACTGCCAATGTGAAGAATGTGTATTGAAGATGGCATAAGAAGCTCTTTGGATTTGGTTCATTGAATTTAATGCAAATGTTTGAGGAAATTGTAGGTGTCACCATGACAATAACAGCTGTGATGTTTACACCAAAAGGTACACTGTGTCAAGGCTAGAATATGAGTAAAGACTTTAATCTCAACTAGCCTTAGTGTAAACTATGGTGTAAAATGTAAAAAATAAAAAATACTGTACTGCTTGGTTTTTAGCAAATTCATAATAGAAGTCCATGCAATATATTCTGTGGTTCCATTTCAGTTTTTTTTTTAAGAAAAGGTTGCAACTATAAATAGGGGTGGGTAAAAATATTGATTTATCAATGCATTGCAATATTTTTTTCCTCAATTCCCAATTTTGATTCAGAAAATCTTATAAACTGATTCAGCCTCCAGACCAGTGGGGGTGCTGTGATCAACACCCAGGTGTGATTCTGATAGTACAAACAGATTTGCATAAATAAACCATGACAAACATATTGGGGTCAGTTTTTAACTGTTAGAAATATTGCATACAAAATGTCAGCAGCTACTGAATTATTTATGTTTTTACTTGAATTGAATTGATATTTTAAGCATTTAAATGAGTATCGAATTGAATTACAATCTAAAGAGTCAAAATCGAATTGTGAGGTTCTTAACAATACCCAATAGAGATCTGGACAATTACTTCATGCAATCTCAAACTGTGTCCACCATGTTGGCAGGAAAGAGATACATCTGTCACTGAACTGCTGTGCACAGAGCAATGTAACATGTTGCCAGTAGTCGTTTCTTGTAGATTTATGCTATTATGTCCCACTAATGGCCTTTTTTGCCTTTCCTTTTATACCATTTAATTAAAAAGAGAGCACAAAGTCTATCTGGCAATTTGGCCAAGTATTATAGACATAATAATGGAGACACATTTCTGTTTCTACAGTTGTGCAAAAGGAGCACTGGCTGAAAACTAAAAAAGTTATTTCCTTTGTAGAAAAAAATACATCTCTAACATCTTAATATTTCGTTCCCTTATTTTCCACAGTTCCATAAAAGTTTCAGTGGCTATCTTGACAGCACTCAGACACCACCAAGCCTACTCTTGTCTACTAGTGTCGTGATTTAATCATTATTGTGTTGTACTGCCCAAATATGTTGGACATTTTAAGAAAGAAAAAGGCCTATAAATCATGAGGCTCTCTTACAAAATGTGTTGCTCCAAGAAACCAGCTACCCCAGCACTGACATTTTGTGACATTTTTCTTGCCCCATGTAGTCTGACAGCATGAGATTTATACTGGTGCAACTCATTTTTCACTTGCCTGCCAATATGGTGGATAGAACACTCTTAAGTCACTTGAAAGCTTGTACTTTATTCGCTACAGTTTATATCTTTGAAATTATAAGCTCAAAAGTATTCACAGCATTTCTACTATGTTCAAACTGGGTAATGTTTATCCTTATGGGAATGTTTATCCTTATTATTAACTTAAGTTGTTAACATTATTTGAAATTGACAGTCCCCTCTAAAATGTACTCAAATCTTCACGCTGTTTGCTCAGTATTTTGCTTTCAGCCACTGGAAATGGCAACAACTCTAATGAGGTTTCACTGTTGCACCTAAGATGAGAGCATCCCCATGTGGCTACCAGCTCAGTAAAAGTGTAAAAATGTCAGGCGTAAACCCACACTTGGATTAATTAAATCCACGTATCTGCTGCTTTGGTAATTACACGTCAAGATGTTAGGCACCACTGAGCTCCACAGATGCATGTCCGGTGTCTAAACAAGTTTAAGTCAAGCCACAAACCCAATTTAGCATTTGTTTACCGGTCCGGAGTGGCTGCACGTCAGATGTTTCTTATTTAATGTTGGCCAAAACAAGTGGCTCTGAATTACCCCAGGGAAATTTAGAGTGAAATTAGGTGAAGACTGATAGCTGCTTAGGAATACTCATTAATTTCCCAAAGCAGGTGCCAGGTGCCTGTTGGAAGCCTGTACAATGACAATGAGCCTGTAGCCGTCCTGCACAATTACAAGTCTACATTTATTACCCGTCCCACCTGTTACCACCGGCTCTTAATTGTCTGCAACTTTTTTTTTTTTTGTTTGTTTACAGCCCTTTTTCCTGTTTTACAGATTTACACAAGATACGGGAAATGCTACACGTTCAACTCGGGGCAAGATGGCAATCCGCTGCTGACCACGTTAAAAGGCGGGACAGGAAACGGCCTGGAGATTATGTTAGACATCCAGCAGGACGAGTACCTGCCTGTGTGGGGCGAGACAGGTCAGTGTCATATGGTCAACAGAATATGAAAGTGTATGAAATATGTAGTACTAATATATACACTATTGTCTTTCATATTATTTACCTTTGGATTTGGGTTAAATTATAAACACTCATTTTAGTTTTTCAGTATCAATGAATGCTGAAAGTACCACTACACAATTGTTCTAAATAAATAAAGAGTATGAGTTGTTTATCTGACATAGTTAATAATGTTATTTCAAAAATGATAAATTAAGGTTACTTCATTTGTTATGTGAGATGTTTGTTATGTCAGTAGAGTTATACAACGAGTTTAACAAATTAGAAAAATCTTACAATACATAATATAAAACCAAACATAAAAGCAAAACAGTTAACTAATTTCAATAAGTTAGTTAAGCTTTGATATTTGTAAATACATTTTTGTGTATAGTGACATTTAATCTATGTATTGAAAATCATGCAATAGTATTTTACTGCATAACGCTATAACTCATACAGCAGTTCAGTGTATGTCCCTTGCCTATAAGTATTTCAGTACAGTCATCTTTGAATCACACGTTTTAAGATCATAAAGATAAAAATAGCATCCTCAGTATCTCTCTTATCATTTTCTTTAGTGCATGGTCTTTTCTCTGCTCACAGTGATTTATTGTTAGAGTACACTCCACATATTCTCAGGCTTTAGGGCTTTGGGCAGGTTTTCTAAATTACATTCATCATCGTATTGACTATTATAGTCTACAACATCACCATTACTTTCTATATATACTGTATGTTAGTTCTGTGTATTTACAATATTTAATTTGAGTTTTTGGTCTCATCTTATAGTACATCTCTATGGTAACTGATTATCATCACTGTGATGGAAATTTAAACATTGATAAATATTTGAGTGAGACAGTACCTCAGCTTCAGCTTTCAACAAAAAAAAAAACAATATGAATATCATTCTTATTCCACAATTTTATGAAGGTGGCCACAAGGATGTTTTTGTTGGCTTTCTTCACGAGCTGTTGGCTGTTGGCTGCACATAGAACAATAATGGCAAAATACAGTTTTTGTCATTCCAAAACTCAAACCTTTCATTTTATTAGCACTGTTTTATAAGATTTTAAAAGTGGAATGTTTAAGATACAGGTACTTATAAGGTACTTCTGTTTTTTTGTCTTGTGGTTCTTACTAGTGTTGGCGGCAGTGGGGCTTACAATTCCCCAAATAGCTCTGTATATCCATAGGTAGCTTTTGCGTTAATTCATTATGCTGAATTAGTATCCATCTTGAATAGAAATGCAAATGAGTTATCATGCAATAACTTGTGTGGCATTCAGAAAAGCAATACATTTAAGTGTTGCATAGTGTTGATGAAAGGGCTGGTGGTAGATGGTTTACTCATGTTTGTTTACATAGCCATCTAGTTACCACTATACTATACAGTTATCACTTTAAGCCACAACATATGATTTAAACATATCTTTAAAAAACACAGCATGATTTTGCCTTTAATCACTTAACCAACATCACTCGTGACTGGTGTCATTATCAGAATTTTCACTCACTATTCATTTAGTCGAAAGAGAAAAGTTTTAATGGTGTTGTATATCATGAAAATTAACAAAACTGCAGTTTAGCTACCAATATGGTGTTTCATATTTTAACTTTTTTTCTGACAAATGTCTTTTTTTCTTTAGCTCAGTCGGTTGTTTTCCATCACAGTGACTTAAACCAGCTTCCATAAATCTCACAGCCAGTAGACAGATAAATCCCAAAGGCAGTGGTTACATTTTCTGGCGTGCTATATCCACAGATGAGACGTCCTACGAAGCAGGCATCAAGGTTCAGATCCACAGCCAAGATGAGCCACCCTTCATTGATCAGCTGGGGTTTGGAGTAGCCCCTGGTTTTCAAACTTTTGTGTCTTGTCAGCAGCAACTGGTATCTCCCTCCAGCACCAACTTCTTTCTGCTTCATTTTGTGTTAGTCCCCCGGTTCTCACCATTTCCGTGTTGTCACCAAGCCTGGAGCAAAATCTGATGTTTGATGCACCTCATGAGAAATGTTCAGAAAAGGTGTGACAAAAAACAGCTAGTGAGTAGTGGGGAGCTGTAGAGGCCAAGGAATATTGATATAGTTGGACCGAAGTAATGACTGCGAGCATACTGTGTTTATGGGAGCCAAAAGGAGAACTTCTCAGCATGCAAATAGTATCTGGCAACCCACAGTGTTTGTTTTACTTTATAGTCAGGCTTCACAGTTTTTAAACAGCCATTTGAAAAGTGCAAATACACTCTAAAGCATTTGTAAAGCATTATGTACACTTATTAAGAAAAGTCCCACATTATGATGGCTAACACACATTAGTTGTTCTCAAGTGCAAAATTTTAAATCCTTTTAAAACATTATCAGAATTATGTGTAAATTTGCATGTATTTCTTTGCAGTGCAGTTAAGATAACACTTTTCAAAACCAAGGTGAAAGAACTGTATTTTTATACAATGCCAAGAATTTAGGATGAACTAGAAGCACTTGAAGAGCACAGTACTTTGCCAAGACATTGGCCCAGTCTTACAGTAGTAAAGACATAGTGGCCACATATAAACTCAAACTAGGGATCTTCTAGTTTAGGGATACATTTTATGTTCGCTGAGCCACAGAACCCTTACATCTCACAATGGTGAAGAATCCACTAAAACAAACCATTTGTTCAGTTACCAATCATCTTTGGCCCTATCACGCAATGGTATGGACTATTTCCTGGATTCAGAAACAAAAAACTAACATTTTCTTTCTTGTCCCATTATTGACTGAATATTTTATCAAAACTACTTAGTTTTTATCAAAATTTACTTTTAGAGTTATTTTACAATTAGACAAAACCAAGCAACCAACAAACAAACAACTCAACCACCTTACACCAGAGAAAACATAACCTTCTTGGTAAAAAAAAATGTGTTTGATTAATCATATTTTTTAACCAAAGCATAAACAAACATCTATAGCAGTGGCCCTCAAATAGTGGGTCAGGACCCAAATGTGAGTCACCAAAAATCCACTTGGTTTTCCACAAAATATCAAACTATTTTTATCACAGATGTCAATAAAGTCACAAAGAAAGAACTTGCTTAATGCATTAAAAACTAGCAGAGCAAATTTGTAGTGCTAACTGTGTAAATGTGCAGAATAACAAAATAGTCATAATCAAAGTAAAATATTCATTAAATTCATTGCACTTGATTCAAGGTCATATTGCACTGCTCCCAAAATGAAGCAGAGTATGAACACACAGCAGAAGGTTGTGCCTAATGCTTGGAAAAGCAGACAGGAGCAATGACATGGTTTTATGCAAAGTACGGCAGAAACACTTTCATAACTGTTATTGTGTGTGTTAAATAATTTATACCCCCAGAACTTGTTTTATTTTTTGTGCCAGTACCTCAATATGGACATCTGTTCAAAATGTACAGGCAGTTGCTCAGCAACACATGAACATTTGGTGTTAACACAGATTTAAATAGTGGCTACATTCACAGTATTTGGTGGTTTAGCTTCTGTACTGTTGCTCAGGTCTGCCTCTCCAGAACAGAGTAATAGCAACTATTTCCTGTAAGGAACAAAACAGCTATCCATAACTACCTTTTAGAATCATATTTACTGAATACTCAAGTATCCCCTTAAGACCTTAAAAAAATAGCAGTTATTTGCTACTTAGGGCAACATTAGAAACCAAATTGTAATTGCAAGCCAGAAGAGAAATTGCAAGGAAGATTTGAGTTTGAGAAGTCGAAAATGCACTCCATTTAATTAGCTCTGTGGTAAAAAGGAAACTCTTTATGCAGACAGCAAGTAAGTAATGTATGCTTTTAAGACTTACCGAACTACAACTAACTGACCTTTTGGAGACATATAGTACTTTGAAGCTTCCTCACTCTCCTTTAGATGAAGAACAGCATTTTTAAAAGCCTGGCTGCCTCACCTGTCATATTATTCTCCTCTTTAACGGCTCCTACCGAATACTTCATGACAATATGAGAGGCACCAGCAGCTATTTGGAAGAAAATCCACAGTGATTAAGAGATGGAGTCAAAAGTTTGAGTGTATAATATTGAAGGAAGCTGAGACGCCTGCGGCTGACAGTATGGTTGTTATTCCCAGATTTCTCTCTTTGCTGCATTCATGGGAGGATGAAAAATAATATCTTAAATTGAGGCTGAATTGATCGGCAGCCGTATGAGCAAGGTCAGAAGAACCAACATCACTCATTCCACTCCACTGTACAACTTCTTATCAGTGCCATTAATTAATTAACCAATCACGTGGCAGTCATGAAGGTTCAAACCATGCATCAGAATGAGAATGAATACCTTCAGAGGAGAAAGGCACAACTGATGATAAAAGGCATTAAGACTCCTAACTCTAAGACTCTCCACTCTATTACCTCTAAACTTAAAACTAGAAGCAACCAGTGAGCACAGACTTAAGTCAAAGCACTGGCCCTATCTCACAATAGTAAATTTATAGTAATAATAATAAATTGTCTTAAATAAAAACCCAAAGAATTGTTACTCACATGCCATATTCAAAGTCAGTTATTATCAGTTATATTATCTTTCTTCCCCATTCTGATGCTTGATTGGAACTTCAGCGAGTTTGTCTCCATATTGTGGTCAGTGAGTGTAGATTCCCCATTTAAATCAAATGTGACACCCTAAATTATTCTTTTTGTCTCTTTTAGAATAGCATTTTGGATAAGATATGACCTAACACCAAAGCATTCAGAACGAAAATGGCAGCAGTGGAACAAAGGATCTCCGGTTTTAACACTGATTACCTTTGATAGCACATGGTTCAGCACTGCATTGCCTAGGGGCTCATTAAAAATTTCGACAGCGTAATCAGCCTTTGTGAAGCCGTGAAGCAATGGACATTCCAGCAGTAAATCAAAGTCCTTACTTTAGCGGTTAATGTGGCCTAATTTTAACGATTTTGCTCCTCAAGTTAATGGCTTTGGTTGCTTCATTGGGAGGAGGCAAGATAAATGATCTTTTTTTTTTTGCTTGTGATGAATCATCCACATCCATTTTAGCAAAATAACATGGGAAGATGGAGTTTGCAAACACTTGGACACCACAGAGATGGCAAATTTTACTGGTTTGAAATGTATTGTCTCTTTGTTGAATTTTTGTCAAATGCTGTTCCAAATCCATTCAGCCATTTTTGAAATTTGCCGAATTAATCACTGTCATGAAACTTTGTCGCAGTAGACAGCATACTTCATCATTCATAATCCAGACGTGAGCGGCCGTGACAGCGAAAAGACATGTTTACAACGTGAAAGCAGGGCCAAATTAATTAAGCTGTCATTAAAATCTGGCCTGCATTTATTTCAGTCAGTCTCTGGTGAGTTTTTGTTTCGAGTTCTTCAATAGACAGCTGAGTAAAGCACTTAGGATCTCAAGACGTCTCATTTGTATGGACGTCGGTGTTAAATTATGAATAGGCAAACTATTTTTGTTTATGCCCATAGAGACCAGTTGTAACTTAGAATTGGATTTTAGCATGGACTGAACAGTGATTGCTACTAAGAACAGAATGGCTGAATGAAAAGATACTGATATATGGGGCTATGGTTGAAACAGAACACTGTGCAAATGTTTTGCAAGAGCTATAATTTGTCCCTGTTTAAAGATTTCTGTAATGTCTGGAATTGTCAGTTGAGTGATAATATTCAAATGCTATAGCAGTTTTAAAGTGTAAAGTGGTGGGTAAATAACTTTAGATCAAATGTGTGAATCAAAAATACAATTCTTTATTAAAAGCAGTTGAAACACCATTGATACATCCAGTCATGTTCTAATTGTACCAGTATTGCTAAGATAAAAATACAAAAATACATAAAGTCTTTTGCACATTTGTGTGTTGATAAAAGACACAAATGTCTGTACCCGCAGTAAGATCGATTGACTCTTTTTGTGGGTTTTAAGTGTACTATTGGAAATATAATGTGTCTGATGTTTAACTGTACACTACAAGATAGCACCCAGTGCACCCAGACTAACTTACTAAGCCCCATATTTCTACCCTAAATCTTTACCAAATTTTTTGGTCAGCCAGATCAAATTAGTTTTTTTCTGTTAGCACTAATGCATATTTTTAAAGGGCAAACCTTAAGTGTCACTGCTACAGCTAGACTTTTAAGTGCTCAGTCCAGAATTTATGTTGAATAGTTTGGAGAATAATTTTCTTTTATAGGTGTGTTCTAACTGGTGCAACTCTCTGTTCACATTTGCAGATTGTTCTACTTCATTTTTGGCCTCATACTTTTGTATCAAAATGCCAGTGGGAGCTGTGCTGCCTGTCGGAAAGAATAAATATGTTTTGCTGATGACTCTGAGCTGTCTCACTAATGTTATGGGCTGTGTTCCCTCGCTCCTTGCTGTAGATGAGACGTCCTATGAGGCTGGGATAAAGGTACAGCTGCACACTCAGTCAGAGCCTCCCTTCCTCCACGAGCTGGGCTTTGGGGTGCCCCCTGGCTTCCAAACGTTCGTTTCCACCCAAGAGCAGAGGGTAGCGTATGACTGTCTGGGCTTGCTGCATGCCATAGTGCTATATGGTTAAGTAGATGCATTTCCATCCTCTGGACCCATCCTGTTTTGAGGAATGGACCTGTGTGCCCCCTGTGTGTGGCTATATCAGCAGTGTTGTCTTTGTGTGAGAGTTTACAGCAGTTTTTTGTATTGGTTAAAACATTTCTTTGTGTGATCATAACAGCTTGCATATAAATGTGCTTTAACATTTTCAAAAGGGGTGTCCAGATACTCCGTACTGCTCACTGCAGTCTTTGGAAATGCAGTATTTTCATCAAATTGAAGATAAAAAAAAGTTCCAAAAAATGCACGTCGTCCATCAACAGGGCACTGAAATCTGTATGTAATATTAGTATTCAATTTTAAATTGATTTTCACAGCTTTTTTGTTGCACTGTTGTTTGGGATATTTGAGAATAAATAGGCTGTTACCTGAGTTGGATTGAAGGCCACAGTCTGGAGACCAGGAAGCTAGCAAAAAACAGTAAGGCCGATTTGTGGCATGTGACACATTTTGTTACAGCTGCCACACAACACGCTGCAAGTTAACTGACCAAACATCCCCCACAAAATACTGTATGTCCCAACGTTGTAGCATCGGCTGCAAGATAGATCACTAATTTGTGAAATATGTCGTACAATAGGCTGCCATTTTGCAGCACTTACATGTTGTGTGACTAGTGCTGCAAATGTGTAGGAGCCACAAAATACAAAAATAGTTCCCAAATGAACAGATTTTTTAATCCAAGACAGTATGGTGTAAACCTGATATAGGACTGTCTTAATGCTCTCCTAACTGTGGCTGCACTGACCAGAACCACAAGTAACCTATACAAAACTACTGCAACATTTATAAAAAATAAAATCTATGAAATCTATAATATCTCTTTATGAACTTGGTCTGCAAAAGTTGTATCAGGACATCCCTAGTGTTCAGTTTGTCTTTCTTTTATTGTCCACTGCACTGCTTCTTAATATCATCTGCAGGGAACAGACAATGAGATATAGAAGCTTTATTACCCAAAGGGCTCTCGCAACAGTTTGCTCTTTATTGCAGCAGGGCAGCATCAGCACCTCTAGTTGAGAAAACACATCCACTAGAAGGGAATTCAATAAGGACTTAATCGTGTTTGCCAGTTTTAGTCCACTTTGCCGTGAATCGCTCTCTATTGCTGTCACTTCCCATTGACTAAATTAGTTTTAGATTGTCAGACGTAGGCTGCTTAGCACTGGCAGATGTGATGGGAAATCGTAGTGAACTGCTAAGCATTGCTTTGTGAAAGTTTGTCAGGGGAAACAAGTCTTTGTTATTGATTGTAGTGAGGTATTTAAAAGCTGTCTGCTCAAATGCCTAACAGCCCTTAGCTTTTGTCATGGAAATTAGTATTTGAATAAAAGTGTTACTTTTACACACAATATGGTTGTACAGTTGTTAAAAGGTGAAGCTAAACACAGTACTGTGTCAATTGACGTATTAGCTATGTAAATGACATACATTTGTGTATAATCCAGTATCATAGCAACAGTTGCTTCAGGACTTTACAAGTCAATACTCCTCAAAGAGGAGGTTGGATTAGGCTATGCAAAGACACTCAGGGACACTGAGTGCTTATTCTGGACAATGTGTTTGCATCTAATCTGGAGCACTGTTGGCAGTGGCAGTGCCACTATACTATAGTCCTTCAAAGACTGTTGTCCTGCTTCTGTGTAACAGGCCATCTGGTGAGATGTTTTTTAGTGACAGTGATGTGTTTTTAAATTACATTTGTGCTGTCCCACAAAAAAGTTTATCTTGGGATAAAACTAACAGCATAATGAGGTCACATAACTAACTGTATTTGATTAGAAAATATTTTGTACATTAAACAAAGGACCTGAAGTAGGATCTAACATGTCACATTTTCTCAGTTATTTTAGCATATGTTTTTTCACTGTATACGGTATTTTCTTTTTTGAGCATAGTTTTGAGTTGCTGAAGAATGAATCACTGCACTAAAGTTGTGGCTAAAGAAAGCCCAAGCTGACTCTTCTTCGAATAGTAGCAATGGGCCCCTAATACAACAACCATTTTACTATGGCTTTAAAGAGTTTGTTTACAGTTTACACACATTTTGTTTGATCATACACACAGGGCAGTTTGCTGTAGATCTAACATGAGCATCATGAGCCTAATAAAGGAAAACTTGTGAAATTCACCCATTAAACATCCCTCATTAGTGAATCCATTAAAAATTCCCAGAGTAATTCATAAACATGATGACCTGCGCTTCACCTTTTAATGACTGCAACCTCTAATGAGACTTTGACTGCATCTAGACTTTGTTGAGAAATTTACTGGGCTTTACAGTAAGGCTTTTTTTGTAATTACTCCCACGAGCTTTATGTAAATCAGAATTCAACCATCATACTACTCCATATTCTTCCTCATTGTTATTTATATATATTAAAGCAAGATAGAGGGAGAACTTTGTACAATATGTACTGTGTGTACCTGGAGTTTGTAAAATTTGTCCATTTCTTGTGGTGTCCTGTCTGAAATTGCGTATTTTTCAAGATTTCTGTTTAGCCTGTCTCTATTCCCATGGTATTCTGTTTCTTACCGGGGACTAGGCCTGCATCAGTAAAGTTTTGCATGATGCTTGCTGCTTCACAATAATAACAACAGTGTGACCTGAGTGCCACAAGTGCACTTTTTTTCCTCTCTTCTTTTTGTGTGGAACATCTCTTTTTGTGGGCTTGCTGTCATCTTTTGTATACCCACTGTTTTGCTTTGAGATTTGGTATTCATAGCTAGCTTGTTTACTAAGGGGAAAACATATGCTGTGGGCTTTTTCAGCTCCTGTACCTCCCGCCCCCTTGGGGAGACTGTAAGTCAACCCCTATAGACTCTGAGTTCTTCAACACCTACAGCATTACAGCCTGCCGCATCGACTGTGAGACTCGCTACCTGCTGGAGAACTGCAACTGCAGAATGGTCCACATGCCGGGTATGAACACACACTTATTACCAACGTATTTAATTATTGTATCATTTTAGGATAAATGATCTTCTAACTTTAATTTGTGATGGTTAGTGCAACTGCAGAGACAACAACTATACAACTATAAATTATGTAGCTGACAAGATTTTCATCACCAAATCGTGTCTCACATAAAATAAAAAAGTGAGCACGCCAATGTATTTTTCTCCATCACAGATAATGGACATACAGCATTTGATGTCAGAAGGGCAGATTTAAAGTTCATATCTCACTGTATTACTTATAGAGCATGTGAAAAGCTATGGTAGCCCAGGAGGGTCTTGTTGTCTATGAACAACCCAGGTTGAATTTGAAGACGTGGTCTGCACTTCAAATTTAATTCTCCAACCAAAATAGGACTAAAACATGAATAAAACTGAAAATTATTCTAAATCAAAACTGCAGAAGACTACTGAGTCCCACCAAAATACTGCATACCACCTGTGGTACCTGTACCACAGTTTAAGAACCACTGGATTACTTTATTGATCCTGAAGGAAATACCGAGAATCTTGTAATCAATAGTCAGATAGTTGTCCATTATCCATTTAAAGTGTTTAGTGTTTACTCTATACTGATCATTAATGCAGTCTCTTGACCATCTAACCTCATTTTTTCCTCTTCCGTGTAGCCCACTTGAAAAAAAGACTTATATTGACCTCTTTGTACGAGCAGATGGTTTCCTATGTACTCACTTTGACCTTCTGTGTAACAGGTACATCTACAGTGTGCACACCAGAGCAGTACAAAGATTGTGCTGACCCCTGCCTTAGGTGAGCCCACACACAGCTAATGTGTTAATTCAAATGAGCTGGACTTTATCATAAGACTGCTTCATACTTCTGTACCATTAACTTGATACCACTTTAATCAGAGACAGTGCTGAAGCAAAAGTAATGAACTCAAATGAAAAAATCCCATTATGGAGATTTGTGATGTCCTTATGCCTCACTGATATTAAATACATCCCCTAGTTTCCATGTCATGGAAAGTGAACGATGGCAGCGAATGTAGTTGTTTTCTGTACTGTGGTGGTATTTTTAGCAGAACCTCTATGTGCAGGAGAGTAATGTCACATTATTTTTAAATGACTTTGATCATCCACAGACTTTTTGGTAGAGAAAGACAACGATTACTGTGTGTGTCAGACCCCCTGCAACATGACTCGCTATGGCAAGGAGCTGTCCATGGTTAAGATCCCCAGTAAGGCATCCGCTAAATATCTGGCTAAGAAATTCAACAAAACTGAGCAGTATATCGGGTAAGTATCCAGCAGACAGCTTTATAGATTATTAGATATAGATTTTAGCCTATTTGATTGTACTGCTCAAAAAATAAATGAACACTTTGTCATTCTAAATAAAAGCTCAAAGGAATATCTGTATGACCAATCTAGACAAGCAAAAGCAATAACCTTAAATATACAATATATAACATGCATGATAACCTTGAAGCAAACTCACATAACTTTTTACATTAAAATATGTAGACTTGCAAATATTGTCATGATCCCTTATAGTTAGTGCTGAGAAATTGCACTGTATAAGTTCAAGGGAGCAACCGACAACACGTCTTACTCTAACTCATTTCTTTTCAGTTTTTTGCGAATAAAAAACTCTTCTTTCTGTCACAGCTAATTCTTCATTTTCACCTCTTCTAGTTTTGGGTCTGCTCTCTGGCAACAGAATACCATTTTTTAATCCTTCAGTTATATTAGTAAGATGTGTAATAATGGGTGAAATAATGCAATTACAGTGCCCATTTATATGCAACACAAGGTGCTTATACACCAAACCAGAAGTAAGGAATGAAATGAAAATGGGGCTAAGTCAAATTGAAACTTGGCTAATTTGCGTAAACAAATGCGGCATAATAAACACATGCTATTCTTGTATTGTGCATGCGGCTTTGTGAGATCTCATTGATTTTCCACAGTGCTGAGCCATTCCTTTTATGATTATATGTAATGCAATATGAACAGTGCCAAATTCCACTGCAATGTAATGATTTGAATACATTATAATACATATTATGTTTTGTAATATCATTGTGGCTTTATTTTTGAGCAGTATTTCTGAATGCTTCTGTGATAGCATGACCTCAGTCTCCATCGTTCACCTTCAAAGTAACAATAATGAAAAATGATCACTTAAACAATGGTCTAATGTATAACAGTCATGTACATGAAAGACCATGTTGGTATTTTCCTTTTTTCAGAGACAATATTCTAGTCCTGGACATCTTCTTTGAGGCGTTGAATTATGAGAAGATTGAGCAGAAGAAGGCCTATGAAATAGCAGGGCTTCTTGGTAAGAAGTTCAGATTTTAAGGTGGCTGAAAATTGGCAGTTGCCCTTTGTATGATCCTGAAAAACGCTTTGTCACACTGTTTCACATCCTCCAGAGCTGGAGGTTATCCTGTTTGAACTTGTAAAGCAGGCAGCACACATTTTCATAATCGGACACAAGGACAGGGAGGTCAGGTTTGATAAAAGTGAGCGGCAAGATGGACATTTTTGATAATTTGTCTCAGATAAGTCGGAGCGATAGTTGATTAGAAGTGACAGCCACGGGAATGCTTTCACACACCATTGTTCCATTAGTGTACCTGCCTTTATCTGCCGGTCTCTTTGTTCTAGGTGACATTGGAGGGCAGATGGGACTGTTCATTGGAGCCAGTGTGCTAACAATTCTGGAAATTTTTGACTACTTATATGAGGTAAAGTTTTCAAGCCAGAAACATTTTTGTTTCCTTCTTTTTAGTTGAAAATTTTGGACAACACTGCCTGCAGGTACCATAAAGTGTGGCATGTGCCATAAAATTGAGGTATCTCTTGTGCAAAATTGGTATATTTTGTGGTAGCTGTGCCTCCCACTTGAGACTACACCAAGCCCTGACCATCATAATGATAATATGTAATTGCACATAACCTCATTTAAATATACTGTAGGTTTAAATGGCATCTTATATTTTCACTGGATATTTTGTATTATTAGCATGATACAAGTTTAACAACTCTATGTTACGTTATTCCTTTGAAAAATGTTGTAGACTCTAACTTTATGTTCAAAATACTCCGCTGGTCAAACACTGAATATGTGTTTTTGCCTGCAGGTGTTCAAGGATAAGGTCCTGGGCTCATTTTTACGCAAGAAGAGGCCACAGCGCTGTCAGAGCGACAATCTGGTAACTTTACCCCTAAGAATATGTGTTGATTGTAAATGGGACATCTCTGTATTGCTCTCAGAGATCCCAGACTTTATTAAAATGTCTGTTCAGACTTACTGCTGAAATGTTTTTAATAAACAGCACCAGAGAGAATGCAATATCAGAGCATGTCATTACCTTGAACTTTTCATACACACAAACGATGAATTATAGTAGCACAACATAAATATTTATATAAGCTTTATATTTATTGCAGCATTTGAATACATAAACAGTGTCGCTTATATTACTCTCAAACCATTATTTGAATTTAAATTATGAATGCACCACCATACATACTGTATTCCTTTTGAAAAGATTCAGTTGTACAGACAATATGCAGATTCAAATCGAGTTAGGCACTTCTTTTTTTCTAGTCTTGTTTTTGTTTTATTAAGTGTTTAGCTACGCGTGTGCATGGTGCATGAACAATAAGCTTGACCACCAATTATTTTTCCTTTTAATCACTGCTGCTTTTATGTATCTAAGTGATGACCCTTATCTTCTACACAAGCTTCTCACTGCCAGCTGCAATATTAGGATTCACAATTGAAGAGAGAACTGCTTGATCTTCCTGAGATTCAAGTAACAAAATAATGAGCTACAAAGATTAATGAGGTCTCCACATTTTATAAACAACCTTTCATTACTCATTTTTCTGTCTCCAATAGAATTAAAAAGCAGACCTAGAATATTAGAACGGCTTTGCACACTAAATCACAGCATTTTATCAGCCCAGTAGTTAAACAGTCTGAAGTATAGGTAAAGCTGGACCCACTACCCTGCAGCCTGTTCCCCGACTTCACACTGAGATCATTAAATTATTTATTACAAAATTGCACCTATAAATATCTGCAATCAGCAAAATGTACACTGCATTCTGCTGATTCAAAGCCTTTCAGGCTTTCAAGAACGTGCCATTACTTTAAATGGTTTTAGGGTATTTTTTATATTGTAATGGTCTGAAATCTTGTAAAAAATCTTCTATAGTGATGGTGGGGACAGTAGTACAGTCATCTTCAAATGTGAGTCAGGTGCACTTATTTCTTTGCACTGTCATGCTTTGTATAATATAAGTCAGTGAAAATAGTTCTGACGATGGTTTGCTTTTGAAATGTAGAAACAGCTTACATTTATTTTAGTTCATAAATGTCCTAAAATAGTATGCCAGATTTGTACCAAATATATTCTTGTAAGGGCAGAAACAGTGATGCTTTAAAATTTAACAACTACTTTTTCCTTTTGAAACTAATTACAACCAAAACTGATTATAAACATATGTATTTCCAACCTCGTTCAACTGCCTTGCAAGCCTTGCTTTTTTGTGTGCTTTATTTAATGTTCAAATTTGCTTACACTATACATTTATAAAAATCACACAAAAATAACGATTAGTTGAAAAATGTCAAGAGAAAATTATTTAGACCTTTTAGATACTGTCACATGATCCAAGACCAGTCATATTTCCAGAGAAGAAACCTGTTTAGCACCACTTCAGATTCAACTTAACCATGATTCTACACAGCACCAAACATGTTAAGCATACATTTTTACACTAAGTCTAGTGATCTGATCTGATTGTGTGACCCAGATTTTTTATCCCAAGATTTTTTTATTGCATCGTGACTCACTTCGTACAGAACCAAATATATTTTTATGAATTATTTTATTATTTTATTTATTATTTTTTATCATATTTTAAAACATTTTTTCACAATTTTATGAAATTAAAACAATATTTAGCCCTCAAATAAGATAAACACTGAAACTATATTCAACCTTTGTGTGGCCCACCTTTGGGTTCACACCCATCAATTAGGAATCAATAATGCCAAATTTCCAGTCATGTCATGTACTTAGGCATTTCACAGCTTGCCGAGGGACTACAGTTGAAAACTGTTGTTGTTACAGCAAAATTATTAAGACACTAGCAGTGTCTATTTGCATGAGAATAGCTCTTGATGCCAGTTGTAGTGAACAATGCAGTACAAGCTCTTAAGAAAAGCATTGTTTCTTTTTTGGTGCTGTTTTATTCAAACCATTTGCAAGGATATTGTGCCGATGTTTTTGTGTTCCTTAGTCAAACAAATCTACACTTCCTTCTGGCTGAATTCATATTTAACGTGTCAAACAAACCCAAGCCTTTTTCATCACATGCAATATAGTTTTTGAAATAGAGGCTCTGAGCGGCATAAAGATAGTACTTTTTCATGCGTATCAAAAGTGAAAAGGCTGTGGGTTTGTTTCTGCATGAATTGTATTTTTTTCTTGCACTCTAGCCTTAGGGTCCAACTAGCGCTGGATAGCTGAGGTTGAGGATTTAAGAGAAAATGTTGATTCTGCTTTGAAGAAGTGGAGAAAGATGATATTACCAACATGTCCCACAATTGTCAGCAGAAATGTTTTAAGCTATTATTATACGCAGGTGTAGGTAAAAGAGTTGGTCTGTGGCTCAAAGTTTGCAGTTTGATATTTTCTGTCTTTAATGCGTTCATGTCATATTCACCTGCTTATATACAACCATCCCTTTTTCTCATTGCCACGTCTCCACACTCAACCAAAATGTAAATCAATGTATTTAACTTTGTTTCTGTCAAAAGGTACTGTACAGTTCAGTATTCTACATTTTGCTTCATAAAATAGAAAAAGTCCCCAGTCAGAGATTGAACCTTCAACCTCCTGCATTAATAATAGGTGCTCTAAAGTCTACATATTTAACACATTTAATGAAGAGTAGAAAAAAATACATAGTACATTAAGCTACATTTGGGCAAACTTAATGGTACAGTAAGTAAGACTATTAAAAATACCCACAGCTATTTCAACCAAGAGAGACTCAAATAAAGTGCAACTGAATGACTTGCTAACAAATGTATTGGTATTTAGGCTCTGGCAGACAGAGATGTTGTGTGACTGAGGAGATTTTTAGGGCAGCTCTTCCTCTGGAGGGGGAAAGGGAAGTGAGTTCTGTTGCTGAGGTGGTGATGGGGCGGAGGAGAGTGAGATGATTCTGCTACTGAGGTGGTGATGGGGCGGAGGAGAGTGAGATGGTTCTGCTACTGAGGTGGTGATGGGGCAGAGGAGAGTGAGATGATTCTGCTACTGAGGTGGTGATAGGGTTGAGGAGGGTTTGCAGCTATCCTTAAAAAAACATCTGAATCACAGGAGGAACAGGGAGCATTAAATGTAAACAGTGAGCAGTGATTGGATTGGAAGTAAATTAAGATTGGCTGTGAGAGGGAGTCAGCTGAGAGTAGGTACTGTGTCGGAGAGGGCGGAGTCCTCCTGGTTGATTTACGCCTCAGCTTTATTAAGGCAAATTTAAACAAATATATCAAGTCTGCCTACAATGTAATTATAATTCAATGATGATCGAGTGAACATGTGCCACTCCATAAGTAATAAAGGTGCCTGTTGTCAAGGTGACTACGTTGACAACAGGCACCTACCAGAATGCTGTGCAAAAACACTTCAAACTTAATGGTTGCAAAAAAAAAAAAAAAAAAAAAAAAAAAACGGGGACCAATAATTATAAAATGAACAGTATGTCCTGGCAGATATTAAATATATTAGGTCATACTGCTGAAAAAGTCTGTTGCTAGCTTTTCATGTACAATTTTTTTTTTGCAGCATTTCTAATGCTTTAACGTTTGTACAATTTTTAGCCAATTGTGTGACTAAAAAGGACATTTTTGGCTCTTTTTAGTTTGCTAGAAGCATCTATCTGGCTTAAAGCCCTCCTTTTGCACAATGAGAGGAAAGGTTCCTCTCATTGTCTAGGTTACAATACATGTGAAGAGCACTAATTTCATGAGCTAATGATTTGCCTACAACTCTATGCACCTACAATTTTAAAAGTTTACTGGTGTCACATTTCACACTGACTTACTCCACTATTGTGGAAATAATGCTCTGAAATGAACTGTACTTTACCACTCGGTAGAAACAGAGAAACATACATTTATTCGTCTAGTTTTTGAAACTTCCTTCTACCCTGTACTAACTTTTGCCTCTTGTTTTCGAGTCCACTTGTACATTGAACATCTCAACTCCTTTAGAGCTATAATGATGTGTCTGAGTGAAAACACAATCTCGTCAGCACTTACAGTTTTCCTTCAGATGGTTCAATACTAGCATTGCATTGTGCTTTATTTTCATTCCAGTCACCCTCACCCATCTTTCTTTTCATCATGTCTATTCCAGGAGTTTCCAGAGAACCCAACCAGCCCTGGTGTCACGCCTAATCATGCCCCCAGGTAGCACACCCCATTGATAATAGATGCTCCCTCCATGCTGTCCCTCTCTGTCATACATACTTAAAACCATCTCATACATCATTCCTCAGTGGCCATGACTGAGTCCGCTGGCATAGCAGACAAAATGTAAAAAAGAGGGGTGATTATCCAGCAGCAGTGTGCTTTTCACATCCATATCAGGAAAGATTAGTGTGGTGTATTTTTGCATTTAGTGGCTTTGAGTTGGTTGGGATTCTCCATTAGATATAACTGTGTGGCTAAACGTTGGTGCATTTTTTCTTAAAGGATTAAATGCAAACCAGTCACATATTTATTCAGTTTCTGCACAAAAAGCTAAACCACACTTCCGAAGTCCCACAGCACAGAGGTTTATCAAGACAGTGTGTCTAAGGCTGTGCCAGATAACATCACCAGATGCATTACTTTGTGTTATCACAAATGTGAATGCAGTGAAGGTGCACTTATTTTTTTTGCTGCAATTGCCATTTGGCCAACACTGCAAATGATCATGGACAGTGGAAGAATATGTGACTAAAATATGTTAGCCTTGTGAATCCCCATGGCCTGTGGAAGTTTCAAAGTAACTTGAGATCCTAGAGGTAGCCACAAATTTGGCAAAAAGGTTATAGCAAAGTAGTCATAGGCCAGCCCAGAGACATCCTACAGTGTGTTCTAGGTTTTTGCATAGACTCCTCCCAGTGGGACATGCCCAGAACACCACCCTGAGGCATGTGACACAGATGCCCGTGCCTTCTCAGCTTCTCTACTCTGAGTTCCTCCCAGGATACAGTGGTTCCTTGTAACCAAAATCTTTCATTCATGACCATCACCAAAAGAACATGTTCCTCTGAGATTCTACTAATGGCATCCAGGCATAAACTCTGCTAGGGCGCCCGAGGAGTTTTATCCCACTGTTGTTGGAACACACCCTCTGGTCCCCCTTCTTAAAAAGAGAGCTCTACCCTGATATGCCAGTATAAAGGTTCTGTTCTCGCCCTCTACACAAAGTAGCAGAGGCATTTTAGAACTTCCACAAACATCCACAAACTTTAAGTATTCAGGGAACTGTCAACCCTTGCCTCCAAAAAGCTTTTGTCTGTCTCAAAGGCCTAAGCTTCCTCTTTCTCAAAGTAAGGGATTAACAAACTTTTCCTTCCACAATGTCCACTGTCAAGGTCAAAGACTCTCCAACTCCTCTGTAAACAGTGCACAGCTTACACCTCATGAAGTGCTGAAAGGTTTGCCAGAATTTTATTTAGATTGACCTATGGTCCTCATTTGTGGCCTTGCCGAACTGCCCTAACCACCTAGGCTGCAGCACGCTTGACCTGCTGGTACCTGCTGCTTCAGGAGTCCCACTAACCATCCAGGGTCAGGACTTTCTTCAGCTTGACTGCATCCCTTACTTCCAGTGTCCAGCGGGAGTTATTGCTTGCAGCCACAGCATGGAGTTGAAGATCTTTCTGAATAACAGTTTGGCCAAACATCACAAATGCAAATGTGACAGTTGATGGGCCTGTTATGTTTATATTGAAATCTTTCATCTTAGTATTTCATCTTCCCATTTTGAATGGGAGCTGAGCTTTTTGGAGCCAACCTTCAGTTGTGCGAGATTTTTCCCTATCACCATACCCTCAACTATTCTTCTACTGTCTCTGGTTATGGCTTATGACACACCACACAGGCAAACATGGACAGAGCAGTTATAAACGTTTACATGCTAAATAAATATTAGGACTAAAAATATCCTGTTTCTTCTCTCTTTTCTCTCCTTTCATCTCCTCTCATTTCTCCCCACCTTCCCTTGCTTTTCTTTTACCTCTGTGAAACGTGACATATATTTCTGTCATTCGTTTGCTGTGTCTATGTATCGTTGTCTTTTTTTTTGCTTGCACCATCTTGTTTTTGTCTTTGCACCTGTTGCCACCATTATTCTACTTTCCCCACCTTCCCTTCCTTAATCTGGTTGAACTTGTCTTCCCTCCTTCCCTTTTCCCGTCTCTTGCTGTTTGCTTTGCAGAGCACCTGCGACACACTCCGGAGTCACTCGGACAGTCTCGGATTCACGCCGAACATGTTACCTCGTCACCCGACTCTAGGCAACTTCGAGGAGTTCGCTTGTTGACGACGTAAACCAAGGAGGGGCGGGGCCTAAAGACAGCAAACTGTGAAATCATTTATGTATTATCACAAAAGAGCGTGCATACAATTTAAGTGAAAAAAAAGTAGAGTTCCTAGATGCCTGAATAGAAATAGAATACTATCATCAGAAAAAGACCACTTCCAGAACAGATCTCAGGTTTACTGCCATGTCGAGGCATCAGTGTTAATTTATTCATGTCTCATTTTGTGGATCTTCTCCAGTCACTGAAGTATAGATATATGTGTATGCTAATGGGTTTTGAATTATGAAAAGCAGCTGTGGTGTTTTAATGTAAATAAATGGTGATGCTAGATTGGAACAGCCAAAGAGTCTTATACTTTCCAACCTTTAGCAACATGTTTAAGGTGCAGTGTAACGGATCTTAAATAAATGCATTAATGCCATAAGCATTCATGCAAGAACATGTGTTTACATTATGGAGAATGTACTTATCCTTAAGCAGTGCACAGTTTGTCCAATGTATATAGCTCCTACCAGTGGATCATATAGAGGGTAGGGGGTAGTTTTTGGTCTTTTTTTAAACCTGGTGTTGAAAGTTCAGATTTCAATTCTATGTTTCAGACTGTGCACATAAAAAGCCCTGACACTTAGTTTACAAACGCCCTGAAGCTTCACACAATGAAATGCAATTATGTTCTCAGCAGAGCACAGTATTAACTACCTGTTTTAGGAAGCAAAGCAGAACAGACCTGGAGTACTTAGAGAGTACAAAAAAGTCATCATTTGTTCCTTTACTAAGCCTTTGTGGCTGGTCTTATTATTTCTGGCCCTGTCTTGCAAAGGTACAGATTCCATTACAAAAACCCTGGATCTACACCAAGAAACTGCGACACAGACTAAAAAACAAAACACCAGCAAAAATAAAATAGTCCCAAAGGTAATAAGGCTAATTTCCTTTTCCACCAGGTTCTAACTTTGAATGTATATTTCTTAAATCTGAAGAATGTTATTTTCAGTTGATGTTTAAAGTGGAACTATGGAACTTTGCTTGTTTCTTTGCTGTTGTGGTCATATTTTTCTCTTTGTAGGTCCCCCTACATTTCAGATTATAAACTCATGTGCCAGGTTGACTCTGGTTTTCTCTTCCTTGGGTCTGTACTAACGTTGCAGAATGAACAAATTGATGATGAACATCTAAGAAATAAAGCTAGTGCTAGCATGTTGTTGTAACTAACGGAGACATATCGCAGTGTGTATTGTCATAAAGCAATTAATGTTTTTCACGAGACCTGAGACTTACAGGGACACCAAGTTGGTGCTTCTTACAAGGCTTGTGTTTCGCCAAGATACACCACAGGGAGGTGCAGGGTTTATTTGCCCTGCAACAACTTCTTTAGTCATCCCACTGACTCTGAAGTTGTTATTAAAACAGGTACAATCTTGCACAGTTCTGCGTTTAAATGTAATTTTGACTGATGGGTTCTACTGAGTCTAACTCTTCACTACAATATTTGCACAATGCAGTTGTAGCCGTAGCCAACTTAGACAGTACATTTTGAGACATATTGACTTCTCTGCACTGCATCTACTCTGCATCTAGAGAGACTAAATATTAGGGCCCTGCATATAAATATAGAGATGTGTCAAATTGAAACTGATTAGCATGCTAATGCTATATGTAGCCATGTAATGCAATTGAACTATTCAGACTGAACATTAGCCCATGTTCCCATTAGTTATGTATTTAATATTTATAGTAGTAGTAGTGCACTGCACATTTTGTAGTAGTGTACAAATGTGTGGCTGATCCAATCCAGCATCAACCATAAAAAAATCTGAAACCGTAGCATTGCTGTTTGTATCAATGTTACATCTGCAGTATGAGATGCTGCAGTGTGTGACCTTATAGCTGTCACCAGTTCAAAAAGGAAAGCCTTTCTAAAAAAAATGATTGTGGGCTCACAGAGTGAGCTGTAAGACTTATCTAGTGTTTTTGTTGCCTTTTGCTTCTGTATGAGGCCTTGAGGTCATGGTCTCATTTATTAGACAAGTGTGCTTATGGGAGAAGGTTTGGATTGTTGTAAATATACAATTTTACTTTGTATGTGGAACCTGGAAAAAGGCTGGTTTAAATTTGTCTGTTGAATTTTACAATATAGGTCAAAAATGGAATTGATGATTGTATCTTTATATACAGTATACTATATATATATATATATATATATATATATATATATATATATATATATATATATATATATATATATAATTTATGATTTACATTTGGAATTGTAGCCTGCTGCAAACTTTCACAGTTTCCAAAGGTTATTGTAATGTTTTCATCATTATAAGGCATTCATTAGCACAAAGCCCTGTGATAGTATTCTATTCTCTAGTTTGATAAAGGCTTATGAAGAAGTTACTAAACTTGACTGAATGTGTAAATAACCACAATCAAATGCCATTGAGAAATTCAGTACCGCTCATGTGATTTGTCAAAAATACAATATTTAAATAGATATATGAATATATAGAAGTATATACATATAGATAAACTGTTTTTCATCTGTTTGGCAGCAGAAAGAGCTGGAGTTTATATGAGTGGACCGCAAGTGTCTTTGAGTTTCTGGTGATATAACATGACAGTGATTCAATAGATTTTACTTCAGAATTGCCTCAAATCATAAGAACCGCACACCTCAGTCCTCTTCGCTCCATTTGAAATGCATTGTACAATTTTACCATTGTATCCTAATCCTATTCTTATTCTTATAACAGAACATGTAATAAGTCACAAATAACAGTTTGTGATGTATAAATGATCAAGTATAATAAACTCTATATTTACCCATCTTATTCACGTACATAACTTTTCTTCTTACCTGTGTTTCTCCAGTTCTTCAGAGTGACGCATGTGAGGCAAGACACAAAGGGCATGTTTCCAAAGGAGTGGTGAGGTACAGGTTGAGTCGTTACAGCACACATTAGAGGTGTTTGACCTCAAAGTGACTCAAATGACATGCCAGTGCCAAGCCCAGATAAATGGAGAGGGCTGCCAAAGTATCCGTTTGAATGATTTCCTGTGGCAACCCCTGAACAAAAAGATAGGAGGACTTTCTTTGTATGGTTAACAGTGAAGAATGCAATCAGATGTACAGTAGGAAATCACAAGAAAATTAATAAATTAAATACAAAAAAGGTTAACTTTACAAATAAACTAAAAATATAGTAGCAACTGTAGTTTCTGGTTTTAGATACAGTTTGATTGATTTCTTTGTAAAAGGAAATGTATGTGTTTGCTGTCTATACTGCTTGTAGACAGGCAGAACTCCTCCTGTACCACACCACACAATGGAAATATTGCTTATTATGACAACTTAACCTGATTAGAGCGCAAGATCCCCACCAGAGTGTTAGTATAACTATACTGCTGATGCAGAACACAACATTTCAAATATGACTAATAATTCTACTGAAAATAATAACGTAACAGCTGTGCAATACATTGATCAAATCAAACATTTCTGAGGTAAGGCAGCTGATGGATCCAAATGCAGCATTTACATGTGTAAACGCGAGTACACGAATGGCTGCTTTACCATATGCTAATCCTTTTTCAATTATCAGCTAGTACGTGTTTAACCTCACGCTCTGGTGGTGGGATTTTCTTCTGCCTCTGTGAACGTCATCCATACGTGCCACCAATTCACTTCACCAGTAAACTGACTATTGTCTGTCTCATGTAGTCCATACAAAAGTTGTTAAACACTCACCACAGTTCCATAAGTGTAGATGCCAGTTCATGCTCTTCATACCACCGTAGCTTTAGAACTGTTGTCTGTAAATGACTGTTGATGTGAAGCACAAACAATCGGAGATCAGCCATCACTTTGAAAGCCACTGAGCAGGACTCTGTTTGTTACTACCTTCCTGGCTCTAGTTTAGTGAGTGAAGACATGGCATTATCAGGACTACTGACGCTAGAAAGTATTGGCCAAGATGCCAAAAGTGGCATCCTGAATTTAAATTTCATTTTTTGTTCTGAAGATAGTTACTCATTACTACAGCCAAAGTCGTTATTTTAGGTTTTACAGTTTGCTTATGCTAACTCGACTTCTTTAAGCTTTTTACCATATTATGACGATTCCTCACTAAAAACTTCCTGGATGTAGTATTGTGTATGGTTCTGGGCTGGAGCACCAAGTTCCTCAGGAGCTGCAAAAGCTTGGTTTCACCGCTCTACGTAGATACACGAGAAACCCCGTCTTCTCCAGGACGCGCTCCTGTGCGTTTCTAAAAGCACTTTTTTCACATATACACTGTCTGGACTCTTGGATGTACGTACCACTAATTTCAGTGCTTAAACCAGCATCACACCAAAGCAGTCAGCTAATTTATCTGTTAGCTTAATGTTGCTAATAACCACGCTAATTAACCATCATACACCACTTGGGCAATAGCCAGCAGGGAAAGTAATGGGCCTTAAAGAAAAATAGATCTAACCATTTTTTTTTTCAGAAGAAGACATTTTCAATACTTCCGTCGATCCAGCCTGCCTATACTTTCTAGCGTCAGCCTATCAGGAATGTTTAAAGAGCCGCCATTTTGAAAAGAGACTGGAAAATTTATGACAGAACAGGCCCAAAATGTGGCGTTATCTCTTGAGCAATAAACGCACCGGGTTTCGATACCACTGTTATCAAATTCACTTTAAAAATCTGTGTTCCCGTTCTGAATTCATGACGTGTATGATACAATAACAGTATAATCTTTATGAGTGGTCGGAAAGCTAATTCATGTTACACTATGATGCTATTCTGACAATGCTGGGCGTGTGTAAGCATTCATTCTAAATAATGTAGAATTTGTCAAAACAAAAATAAAAAGTACAAAGTCCTGATGTTTACCTCTCTAGCCCCTGCCTTATATCCAGTCCCAGAACAGCAGAGTGTATCTGAACTGGCATAAGCTATACTCTTTTTGCTAGCCCTATAGCGCTTTTTGCCATGAAGTTATCAGCCAAGTAGATTAAATTTGAACTGTTTCTCTAACTTTTTTGACAATTTTCAGCACACAAACTGCTTTTATCTTGCATGACCATTGTGTAATCCTAATATCTCTGCTCTCAAATGTAATATTACCCATGCCATTCACTTTGTATTGTTGAAAAATGTACTTTGGAGTCAGATGAAACAAACTACAGTGTTCTCCGCAGTAGCCCAAATCAATTTTTCACAAATCCTCTTAAAGCCACCAAGGGAATGTGCAATATTCAATCATTCGCAGATCTGAAATTGCAGTATCCCTTGACAATTCATTTAGATTAACACGGTTCACAGACTATTTGTGCCTTTAAGACTGGTTCTTACAGGTAGCAACATGACCCACAGACGTCTGGGAATTGGCTTTGCTTCATCTGGTTCGACAAGATCTAAAGTGCATTCTATTGTAGATATGTGATTTTAACTCTGAACTGTACATTAAATAGTTATTACACTCTTCAGCTTTGTGTTATGTACTTTTCAATCACTAAAAAAGAAAAGCTAACACATTCCACTTGTTTTAGAGAATTGGAATTAAGGTAATCTAAATCTTCATTGGCAATCTGAAAGTATTGATACTTAAGTAGTAAGGAACTACTTTTCCTTCCACTGAATCCTTCATGTGTGCAATATAGCAATGTGACACTGGCAGGTCCAACCCAATTCAACCTATTCTGCTGCTCCAGTAACATAAAGAAGACATTATTCGTGACATGTATGCATATAGACGTATACTTTTCACTATTGTTGTGATCATATGGCGTTGTATTGGAATCAGAATAGTCAATACCAGGCTTGGAAGGTGAGAAAGCTAGTATCGCACATCACAAATAAGATATTTTGTATCGATGGGTAATAATGTTGATGATGACACAAGCTAGCAGAGAGTATAGCTTACTTTTATGTACCAATGTTACACAGAGGTGGAAAATATGCAGCTTTTGCAAAAATATAACTACTTTAGGACAAAAGAATAAGTATTTGATGTAAGCTACTTGAATGATATATAATACGAACTGATGTAGACTTTTTTATGTTGCATATAGCAAAATTAGCAAGCATTAGCATTAATAATAGCAATGCCTTTAGCAGCTATTGTCAAGAACAGTTTAAATATAGTCTATGTTACATGAATTACCTAATACCTTTACAATATGTTTTAATTGGCGTAATAGCTATGCTAGGGGTCGGCCTTATGTTCCCTGGTACCTATGTTCCCCAGGTTAAGGTTAGGGTTAGGGAACATCCAGACTCTCGAATGAACAGGTACCTACATTTTCTGATACTTGTGTTCACCGGTTTCTAAGGATCAGGGAACACAGATACCAGGGAACATAGGTATTTTTTCCAAATGCTCCCCAGTACCTACTGTATGTTTCCTGGTCCGTAGTAAGTTGGGAACATAGATACACACCCACTATGTTAGCCAAGACATGAAGTGGAAGTTTTCTTGATCAAACACAGTTGTAAGCGAGAAATTATTCCCAAAATGAAATGATACCTATTTAAAGACAGAAAAAGATTTTCAGAAACATTTACTTAATAAACAAACTGGGTCTGAAATCTCTTCCTTTCACAGCTATTTCAATTGGTAGATATTCCACCTGACAAAATCTAATGTATCTGGTTTAGAGAACTTAAAAGCTAAAAAATAGACAAAGCAGATCTTGCAAAGCAGTTTTATATTGACTTTACTGAATACGGAGTCTTATTGGCTGAATTACGCACAAAAATACCAATGACAGCATTTCTTCCAAGTTCTACCAACAAAAGCAACATAAACTAGCAAAGTGCAAAATCCACTTTTCACTCATTGTATAAAATCACCCTACACAAGTTTGTCTGAAAAGTCCTGTCCTCACAGATAAACACTGAATGCTCTGTGAGCCTTATTGAATTCATTATCTAAAAAGTTGGAAGTAAATGAACTGATGCTACATTTAAAAGAACAAAATAAAGTAGTCATTCCTTCATTAATAAATACATGCATCCGATATCTGGCTCTATGTCAGCAAAATCAAAAATGTCTATAAACAAAGCTACTTCAACACAAACATAATGCAGGCTTTGAGTTAAGTAGCGCTGTATGAATGTGGGCTCAGGTTCACAAAGACGTCTTAAACTGCTCTTTAGTGTTAGACCAATCTCAATTTTACACACAAGTCAGGCAAATTAACAAAAGCTTATGTTTGTCCTATGTTTAGCCTCAGATTTAGCCATTAATTACTGCTAATTAATGGCTAAATCTGAGGCTAAATGCTAAGCTATATTTTTTCCTTGTTGCTTTGGGACTAATTCCACACAAATTTTTGCTGTATCAAACTTATTTAACAATCTCTATTCACTTGTTACTGTTGTTACCCAGGACCACAAACATCTCAGCAATCAATTTCTTGTTAACTGCACAGTATAGCAGTATTAAAAATTTAAATTTGTGAACAGAATGGTCTACCACGAGGGAACAGTTTGAAGCACCTTCGTGAAACTAGCCCCTGAAGCCAAATAACACTGCAAGCTGTTTACAAAAAAAAAAAAAAAAAAAAAATGAAAACAACTAGGATGCAAAACAATTACGTAAAAGTCTTATCGGTAGAGTTACATCTTACAAAAGCATTTCCAAAAGGCTAAAAAGACATAGCAATGTGTCACTAGTGGTCCACTAATCTTATGTGTTTTATTACATTGGCCCATTTATTGATAACCGGATATAGTCCTGGCTGTCAGTGTTCAACATATTTCATATCATAACAAATTAAAGTAAAACAAAGTGCTCAAAAACACAAAATAAAGCCTGAGAAGAAGCAACTATAGTCATTTTCTATGTCATTTTACAGTCAATAGGTAGAGAGATATCTGCTGTTGTGAACCGTCATGAAAGATTGCATTAGTTAGTAGAAGGTAATATTAGACTTCACAATATCTTTAGGTTTTGTTACAACTCCAAAGGTATTCATTTATTGCCGAACAGAGACTAGCATTAGCTGCCCAGACGTCTGTGATGAAGAAATAAAAGTGTTCAAATGTTCAGTGCTGGCTCCAAAGACTGTAAGACTTACCAATTTCTACATTTTTAAAATACGATCACTATAACAGAACCTCATGGAAAATAAACAAGTGAATTCTAGCTTGAGCTTTAGCTGTAAAAAAAAAAAAAAAAAAAGAGAAGAAGTGATTTATTGTAACACTTTGCGTCCCCCTTTTTGATGGGGGAGAAGAATGTACCGGCTTGTGACATAAATAAGTTAAAAGCTTGCAGAGTCACTAGGATTATGTTCCACGCAGAGGCACGACAGAGTAAATGAGTGAAAGTGTCATGGAACCGGCGAAGACTAAAGAAGTGAACAGTTGAAGGATGATTGATCTGGATCTTGAGCAGCTGCAGTGAAATCTTTATGGAGGACAGAAATCGGCGAAGTACGGGTGCTGCAAGGCCTCCTCTGCAGAGATCCGCTGGACTGGGTTGCATTTCAGCAGGTTCTGTGAGACAACAGAGGAAACATTTTGACGAACAGTAACAGAAAAAAATCACGCCGTTTATTTCTATGGAAAGGTTTGAGAGCACTTTTTTAATGTTATTAGGATTTTATGAACAGTAATAATTTTCCTCAGCTAATTTATAGATTGCAGGGGGCTGAAACCTCTCCCGTTGCTATAATACAATAATCAGTTGCAGGACAATTAGAGAGGGCCTGTCTCATGCAGCCGACAATTTAAGCATCATCAGTGATTGTCAACCAGTGACAGCTGCTGGTCTTTAACACAGGGGAAGCTCATAACATTTAATCCTGGGCTAACTAACAGCTAGTTTCCCTGCAACATTGATATTGAATGAATGAACAAAACTTAAACAAGATGCAAGCTCAACAGCGCTGTGATTAGTCTGTAGCTGTAGCTCAAAGTCATCGCATGCTGTGGAGCCGGTGTAGGTGCACGCTGCTATGATATGCTACGATTTTGGCTCATTTATCCAATCAGCATCTTGCTTTTTTGTAATGAAAAAAAAAAAGGCTTGCATATCTCTCATAGATATACACTGAAGCTAAGCATCAATAAGAATTTACAGTGAGCTGCTCTGAAGTGAGAGGAAGATCATGTCAGAGAACCAGACTAAACAGCTGATTAGTGAATGACATACTCACGATATTAAATGTATACTAGTTGACTTTTAATGTCATTTAATATCTCATTTTATGAAATTCAACAGAGCATATTTGACCATTTATTTTATAAAATTTTAGAGGAAGTTCAGCTTCCCCTGCAGTCAGTGAGCAATCGCCACTGTTGTCAACTAAAGAAGCATTGAAAAGAGGGACACATTCAGATAAAAAAGATTAACTGGGTTGCACTGTTTCAAAAAGAGCTTGGGGTAATATGGGTTAGCATTCATTTGTTTACATAGCCTGGTCTTTCTCCTTGGCACACTATAGTCTAATTTGTCCAGCTACAGAATCCAAATAAACCATACATTTTAATGTTCAAGTTTGCTGTATTTACCTTGGACTGTGTATTATTGTGTAATTTATTTTTAATTACTGTTAAATTCAGTCATAACATATTGATTTAAGCCTTCAGACACTTATTTTGACGGTGTAACTTTCTATCAGATGAAAGACTATAACCATATTTAGTTTTTTTTGTGATAAGGATATTTCGTATTGTTGATATTGCGCCAATGATAAATTTGTGCTATACTGTGCAGCCCTAGTAAGTAGGTGTTTTTTATGAGGGAAAGACTACTGTAAAAGCTACTCTAACCACAAAGCAGTCTTTAGCTCCCTCCACAGCTGTGTAAGTACAAAAAGGCAAGTACAAGCAGGTACCCGGGAGAGCAATGTCTGACTGAACATTTAGTATTACCTGAAGTAAATCCCGTCCTGTGCTACTTAGTTTTGGTACCACGTTGACCAGTGAGGTGGTGGCTGGATACATTGGATATGGCTGCAGACACAGATCAGAAATAAATCAGTTCAAATGTCAGTAAAACTTACTTTCTGCTGGTGTTAGAGAATCAATAACCCACCTTGTAGTCTGGGAGTTTGGTCATCGTCGGCCACTGCTCCTCCGTCGGGGTTCCCAACAACGTAAAAGCATTAAAGAAACACTAACAGTTCAGCTCTGGCCTGAGTAAATCATTCAACACATTGGAGATCAATACAACACCATTATCATGTCTTACAGTTGTTGTCTCACATAGCAAATGGAGGGCTCTATCTTCGTCAATATCTACGAATAATTCAAAAAGATATCTGAAGATCCGCTTCAGCTGGTCGTCCACATCATTCCCAGGGAATAAAGGCCGCCCAGCGTTAGCCAGCTCTGAACAAGACACAGAATCCAAAAAGACATACATTATTAACACACGGGATTTGTAAAACCAGTTTGCAGGAGTCTGTTAAATAGTGGATGTGTTACAGTAAGAGCAGCACCTGAGGCTGCATCAATGTTTCAAATCGAGTCGGAGAGCAGAATGTGCTGAGTCAAAGCTTTTAGAGTTTTCTATACCGGTCAGGCCCTTATTAAGCTTATTAGTTCGCCCACTTTTCAGCACCCACAGGCAGACATTTGACTGCTGCCTGGTTAATATATACATAGCAGCATATGTCTATAATAGGGGCTATAGGATTAAATGAATGTTCAGTCAAAGCTGTAGTGTGGTAGGAGGAAGTTTTATTGAGTTTTTACAAAATACAAAATATAATATGGGTATAGATGAATAAGATCAGAGTTGGTACTGGTTTAAGGAATGTATCTAGAAGTGAATCAGGGGGAATCTGTTACTACCAAAGCTACAAATTTGTAGATATCAGGGAAAATGAATGGACTTATTGAGAGAAAACTACAATAAAGATACAAAGATATTGTCGATATAAAAAGTTTTAAAAATGTAATGATTCAATGCCTAGACTGCAGCAAATTGTAAATGCTCCATCTACTAGTGATGGGGAGAAAGTCAGGTAGCTTTCTGAGATATCTGATTTAACTGGAACAGGTTTACATGCATGGGAAAAAAAAATACACTAGCACTGCACTGTAACGCAGAGCATTCAATACAAATCCCCAAATCTTTCGAAGATTACAAGCATCCTACTATTACCAAAAAAATGAACTCTTATCGATTTTCCTATCAATTTTCTGCTAAGAGATCAATATAGCAGAGCGTCTGCACTTTGTGCAATCAGTACATATAGACAGGCAGACAGAGACATAGGCAATAGGGAACAAAACCAAACACGTAAAAAAAAGACCTCAGTCCTTTCAGAAAGCAGTCATACCAATGTTTCCAAAGCTGAGATGTGCAGTGTGTGGCACTACATGCAATGTTAGCCAACAGTAAAATAACTCTATTTTTAGAATCATTCAGCCGACAAATAAATGTACACATTAAGTTTCTTAAAACAGCATGCAATGTGCTGACTCGAGAGGCCACAAACAGTTCACTGGCTCCAGGCCATCTGGGCCTTTTTAACAAAACTCTTAAAGTATCATTGTAAGCCACTTTCGGTCTCTGGAGGCTGGCTTTTTGGTAATGTGACCATAGATGTGCAGTTTACATTGAGTAAAGCTCTAAACAAAGTCAGCTTCACTTAATTTGAACATAAAACGAATTTCTATGACAATACATTAGCTTGTGCATATAACATACGGCATAGTGGTCAAACAGTCATAAGCCAGTTATTGTGCTGGTTAAAAATGAAATTCAATATGCAAAATATGTAAATGTTCTTCATGCAATGACTTACTGTGGCAACCCTGAAGAAAAGGAAGCAGCTGAAAATAAAAAAGACCTCTGGACAGTCTGCTTGCTGAAGTTAACTACTGTGTCATACTCCTACGCAGCAGCTAGGACAGCTCTAGTGTTAGTGAAGATTTAGTTTTGTTTTTTTATGTGCTGGACACAGATGACCTGTTTTCACCAGTTTGTTATTTACTGTTAGGGTTAAAGTCATTAGGTGGGGGTATTAAAAGTAAGTCAGGTATGACGGTCCACTGCAGGCTGGCTCAGTTTGTTGCCCTTTTTTGTTTAGTTCAGCCATGCTATGACAATCTGTAAGCTTCTCTTTTTGATTTTTCTAGGTAGACTGAGCTTTTATTGAGCTTTTATTTATGTTATGACTTGCTTAATAAACTGGTTGCCTTACACTTTGTGACAAATACCTTTTTTTTTTTTTTCAGGTAAGATACAGTATTAGTGTATATACTGCAGTGTTGTGTTGTCTGTCCCCTATTTACCTGAGACTTCATCTGCATCTCTTACAGTCTACTAATAAAAAATATATATATATAAAAAAAAAAAACAATTCAAATCTCACCTGCAAATATACATCCAGCAGACCACATGTCGATTGAGGTAGAATAGAGTTTAGCGCCGAAAAGCACATCTGGGGGCCGGTACCACAGCGTCACCACCTGCACAACAGAAATCCCACACAACACACAAACTCATGACAAATGTGCAGTGATTATGAACACTATTCTGAGAGCGACAGTGGACATTTTTAAACTGACAGACTTTGACAGATACGGCTCTGGCGACTTGGCAGCGCTGTCACTACCCCACCATCTGCTCCTCTCACAATCTTGTGACATTTTTAACGGAGTCCTGCTACGCCAGCCGGACAGAGATTTTAAGCAGGACTCACTTTTCTTTTAGTTGGAAGAATAATGTCTGTAATGAAGTGCACATTCAGGCAAAGCTCAGAAATAAATTACGGAAGTGAACATTTTCAAGAGTGTGTGAGTGGGTGGGTTGTATGCAGAATAGAGAGCGCTTGAATATTTATTGATGGGAAATCTCACTGCCTGCTGACCTGCAAAACTTTTACGAAAAAAAAAATAACACAACACAGAGTAGCACAATTTAGCAAAGTGATTTAAAAATGTTAAAAAGTCACGTGCAAAACTGCTCCAGTAATTCAAAATACAATTTTATTCTGTAATGCCAAATTAGAATTAAAAGACATAGCAACTCATCCTGTAAAGTGCATTTTCCTGCTTGTTTTATGACTATTTTATGACAATTAAAATGCATAACTTAGCCCTTTAAGCCAGATGGTTGATTATAATTGTGGCTCTATTAGGAATGGGACAGTAACACTCCATATCTGTTATCATCTTCTTTACTTTCAGCTTTTCCCTTTCGGGGTCACAACATCAGAGTTTCTGCCTCCCTGTATGGAGTGATTCTCATATTTGCCATAGGTTTTATACCTGATGCTCTTCCTGACACAACCCTTTCTATTTATTTGGCTGTGTAACCAGCACAAAGGGTACACTGGCATGTGACCCCTTGTGGGTGATTTAGTATAGATCTATACTAAAATGGCCCCCTTAAATTTCCGAAAATCCCACATAAACCCCCAACTATAGAACTTCCCTCTATTCATGATTTTCTCTGTATATTTTTATAACAACATTACAAAAACACTGACTGCTGGCTAAAATTTATTTTAAAGTAATAGTTTTAAACAACTATATAACTGTAATTAATATCAAATTAGATTTTTTTCTATGAACTTAATGTTTTTAGGTACTTAATATTTTCACTGACTAATTTTTGTCTTTTTATAATTTTGTAGGTTTTATTTGTTGTTATGGACCAAAATCCATGTGTAAGAAAAAGGCTGGGTTGGGTGGGCAAAGGGGTCTGTTGTCCCAGGCCTCAGGGTCAGAGGGGCCCAGACATAGTCCCTCTTCTTATATTTTTTATTATCATGGGCCCATGTGAAGCCTCTTTGCCCCGGGTCCCAGCAAACCTGTCGATGGACATGGTCTGAAATAAAGATTAAATTGAAATTGAATTGAAATATACACAGCCTCTGAGGGCCCCCTGCAGTACCTTTGCAGCCCCCCAGGGGGCCCCGGACCAACTTTGGAAGCCACAGCCTTAGGCTAAGTTCTTAGTTGAATTTTCATTTGCTGTGTTTTTTTAGGGTCCACATTTACATGACTGATGTGATGGCAAACAGTGACTATTTTGTGTTTAACAAAATGCTGTTCTTAAGTAAGGTAAGGTAAGGTAAGGTAAGGTAAGGTAAGGTAAGGTCCCAGGACCTTCTTGCTGTGAGGCAGGAGTGCTAGCCACTATGCCACTGTGCCGCCTTATCCTAGAAGTTAAGCCAATTTTCTACACTAAGTCACTTAACTGATCAGAACAATCCATGAAGATTACAATACAACATTAATATTTCAATCTAGTTAAATAAACAGCTATTTCAGTCATGCTATTTATACAGTCAGTAAGTGGACATGTAATCCTACAACAACAATATAACAACTTTTACTCATTTACTTATTTGTAAACAGCTAATTTGAGACACCACTCAGATGCTTCTGAACATGAACATACCTCTGCGGAGTAACACCTTACAGGAATGCCAAAAGCTCGAGCCAAGCCGAAGTCTGCCAATTTCAGCTCTCCATTCTAAGAAAGGAAAAAAATCTTTGTAAAAACACAAAACTTTGAAGAATCTGGCTCAGATGTTACATTAAAGCTCACTCTGTTGATGAGGAGATTCTGTGGCTTCAGGTCTCGATGAAGCACGTTTCGGCTGTGGCAGAAAGCAAGGCCCTTCAACAGCTGATACATGAAGGACTGCGGAGACAAAAATAGGACAATTTTTAAAATAATGATGCTAATATGCAAAATAGAGATAACAGGCCTACATTTAACATCTTACCTTCACAGTTTCAGGATCTAGGTCTCCATTGCAGCTGTCAAAATACTTCTTCAAATCCTGCAATTATAGTCATATCTTGAGTTAGGCTCTGGAGCTTTTGTATTACAAGTACAAGTAAAGCTATCCCACCTCACCTGGTCACAATATTCAAAAACCAATGTTAACTTCTTGTCACTGTGCAAAACATCATGTAGCCTAAAGAAAACAGTAAAGTTAGAGCTCTGTCAGAAACACAACGCTACATGAATCAGCGTAATAAAACGGTACAGTGTGTTAGTAAAGAATGGGCTTACCTAACAATGTTTTTATGTTTTAATTCCTTCAAAAGACAGATTTCTCTGAGAGCTGAGCTGGGCACCCCCTGAATGAAAATATTCAGATTAGCATTGCCTTATGTTATTATCAAATAAATAGGAAAACGCATTTAATAGAAACACATACCTCATCGTCGTCGTCTAATCGGACTCGTTTCAAAGCCACTATCTCATGGGTTTCTCTATTTTTAGCCTTAAACACTGTTCCATAAGTACCTGTCAAAATAAACATCTCTAGCTTAGCATCTGTTCAATGATAGGCTACAGAAGCTAAATTGTTACTGGTGTTTTTATATTATATATGCTGAAAGGAACGAACTCCTGACATATACTGATAATAGTAAAGACAAAAAGTACATTATGATGTATAAACGAAGATGCCATTCTCCATTTGTAAAGCCCTTATTTATAAAAGCTAATATTAGCCCAGGTTAGCAGTGCGGATGCTATTAGTTAGCAAACCACAATGTTATCCTTAAAAAGAAAAAAACAAACAAGACTTACCCTCTCCGATTTTTTCAAGCTTTTCATATTTCTGCATGTTTGGCCCGTACAGCCAGCCGTGTTGACTGACGTTTAAACAAAATAAAGCTACAGAAGGTTGAGGATTTATTTAGCTTTAGCTTAAAATAAGCTACACTTGCTGCTCCTGTCGGTCTGCAGCAGACAAGCCTGCTCTGTGGACACCTACAGGACAAACCAGGAACTGCAGCACTGGGAAACTGAAGCCTCTGGAACTTGGAGCTTTTCTGTCAATCTATTTATTAAGTACCACATGAACATTTCTACTTGGGTAAAAGTATTAAAGTACTCACTTTCAAATGTACTTGTGAATAAAAAAGTACAACTATTTTGCACAGACTTAACATCTAATGAATGTGTTAAATGTGAGGGATTTAGCTGGAAAAACTGTGCTGAAAACTAAAGGTTAACACTGCAGTAGAAGAGTCTGAATCTGTAGGTAAGGTTTTTCTGATGAGTACTACTTTACTGCATCTTTTATATTTATATACTGTGTCTAGAATGACGACACGGCAATAACTAATGATTTTAAACCAACCTCAAAATACTTTTCACTTCAAACCAATTTTAAAAAGTAGTGGAGTAAAAAGTACAGATACTTGCACTAAAATGTAGTGAAGTAAAAGTAAAGTACCCCTTGTAAAATATACTCAAGTAATGTACAAATACATAAAAATTGTACTTAGGTAGAGTAACATTTGCTACATTCCACCATTGGATTTATGCCTTTTATTTTTAAAAATTTAATTTATAACACATGAACATAGAATATATACGTACAGTGAACTATGCAACAGATTTTGCAAGATGTCTCTGTATCTAAAAACAATGTATCCAAAAACAAGATTATGACACATTTACATGCAAGGTTAGTTTTATAACTATGCAGCAAAAAACAACAGAAAATGTGGGTAGAAACAGTGAACTTTCAATAAAATACTTTTATTATTATAAATCTGTTTCCATAACAATAAAATACTAAACTTGAATGAAATGTATTTTCTTTAAGACTGTACACTAGTGTTGTTGTACTACTGGTCCATTCTTTTTTTTTCAAAATTTACTAGACATACACATTTCTAAACCATTTTTCTTGTCTATCTGGACAAGTTCTAAGCATTTGATTTCACATATCCTCCTCCTACAGTAGTTCTAAAGTGTCAGTGGAGTGTTCATTTCTGCTCCTCTGCTCTTTGCCTGCGGATGAGATCAGCATACAGTCCTCCTTTGCTCAGTAGTTCCACATGAGTCCCAGCCTGAAAAGAAGATGCTTAAGATGATCATTAAAACCCACACAGTTCATTGAGACAAAAGTGTCCAACAGAAATGCATGAATGAACACTGAGTGCAGGATACTTGCTAAATTGCTACTTTAAAGCTGTATTTTACTAAATAAAGCAAGACAATAATCCATATCACCAGAAGGACACTACCCAATTCAGGCTCTAATAGTAGAGTGTAATAAGAATGGCTTACAACGTCAGTTAGGTTTTAACAAATCATTTTGCAAAGTTTACTGGAAAAGTGGCTATTTCATTTAAAAAGCTAAATTACAGAAAAAGAAAGCAAATGGTCAAATAAATCTCTACTAACACAATGAACTTGTGTTTAATGTCAGAGCGTAGAAAGAGGACATTAGGCAGTTCCATCAACCATAGATACAACAGCCAGTCTTGTTTGTCCTCTAAAAAAACAAGACATCAAAATATATGCATTTTTTTTTTAAGTTATGCGGGTTGTGGAATAGTCTATGTATTGCATTTAAACCTCAAGTTTAAAGGTCCCCTATTATGCTAAATCATCTTTTTTGAGCTTTTAACCATGTGTGTCTAACATTTATTTTTGAGCATGCACATGTGACAATATAAGAATGTACAAATGAAAGCAACAGACAAGTCAAAAATATTACATTGATCATAAGTGTTTTACCTGCTCATATAAGGAGTGGAAAGAAGTGCAACCTTATTAAATCCCACCCCTTCTTAATAAACAAAACTTTGCTTTAAATTAAGCTTCCTGGTTTCATCATATACAATAATACAGATAACACAATGCAAAACACCGTACAATACAATAACTTTCCAACATGATATTGTACCATAAATTACAATACTATAGGCTATTTATGCCATGAGATACTGTTCTAATAATTGATTAATATACTGGTGTTTAAAATGTAATAATACTCATACCATATGCATTAACATTAGTTAACACCCTGCCCAGACTGTGTGAATGAATGCCCTTCTTAAGCCCTGTACCTTGTGAACACATCCTTTTAAAAAAGGGCTATACAACATGCACAATGTTGTTTGCATTGTTTCACGGCCTGTTTGAGCAATCCTGTATTCTGAGACTATCCCCTTCTCAGGAGCTGAAAACGCTCTTCGTTCACGTGAAACCAGGAAGTGCTTTTGTGTGTTCCTAAAGCCCAGACACTGTCACCGGACTGGCAGACTCTAATAATTTCTGCGCTTAAACTGCCATCACTACAAAGCAGTCAGCTCATTTACCTGGCTGTTAGCAATATGTTGCTAACAGCTGTGCTAATTAGCCATTTTATGCTCTGTCCAGTCCCCACGGTTACCACCATTGGGACAGACATTTAATCCAAGTGTTCTCTGCAAAGTCAAAGTTATAGCTCCCAAAAAGAGGATGTTTTCCATACATATACATTATTTTATGATAATGTAAATTATTATTGCAAAGGTATCCAAAATCATTTCAAAAAGCCAGAAAAAAAAAGCATCATTTCAGACTTTTAAGGTAAGCTCTAAACTTCAGTCTTCCCATATCATAGTGGAGAACTGGTTTAGTATTACTTATTTTCATGAAATAAAATCAGGGGATTGCCATCTTTTAAAGGAAGATTGGCGCACAACAGTAGTTTTGGGGTAATTTATTTTAGGTTCAAGTGCATTGCTACTTTGACCTCTCTAACTAGTCAAATATAAGCTAAGACATTAGACAACAGAGCAGCCCTGTTATGTTTAAGTTGTAAATTAAAAGTTGTACCTTACCTCTACAATATGTCCATTGCTCATCACACATATAAGGTCGGCCCCTTGAATAGTGCTGAGCCTATGTGCGATGATAAGCACAGTGCGCCCCCTCGTGGCCCGGTCCAGTGCCTCCTGAACCACTCTCTCTGACTCTGCGTCCAAAGCACTGGTGGCTTCATCCAGCACCAAGATGCTGGGATTCTTAATGAGCGCTCTGGCTATGGCTATGCGCTGCTTCTGTCCACCGGATAACGTCACACCTCGTTCCCCTGGGATTATTTAATTTCAAAGCTTGTTATGGAAATTTAAGTGGCAGATAAGCGTTAATTAGTGGTAGAGAAAGCACGTACCAACCACTGTGTTATAGCCGTCTGGGAAGCTCATTACAAAGCCGTGCGCATTGGCTTGCTTGGCTGCATTAATGACCTCTGCATCTGTGGCCTCGGGCTTCCCAAAGCGGATGTTCTCCATGACAGATGATCCGAACAGAACCGGCTCCTGCGCAGAGAGGAGAGAGTAAATTCAAGAGCGGCTAGGAGTGACAATAATTAACTTTATTACACCTGGAAGATATAAAATAATTTGAGTAAGAATCCAATTAGCATTTCATTCATAAGCACCTGATTGATGAAGCCAATAACGTGCCCCCTAAGCCAGGAAAGGTCGAGCGTTCGGATGTCGAGTCCGTCCAACATGACCACTCCGCTGGTTGGGTCGTAGAAGCGCTCCAGTAAGGATGCCACAGTAGATTTTCCTAAAATTCAAATATACTACATACTTATTATTTTGAACTTTTTAGAATATTTTGAAAGCAGTGCCACAGTGAGTCATTACCTCCGCCTGATTCTCCAACAATGGCAACAGTTTTACAAGGTGGCAGCGTTAAGTTGAGCTTCTTCAAAACTTGATGACCAGGTCTGGTTGGGTAACTGTAAATATAATCATACAAAACTATTAAGAATACATTTTAAAACCTAAACAGAGGGTATGCATTCTTTTCTTGCATTTGATGATGCAACTGTTTCATTAAATAGCACACTGAAAAATCATCAAATCATATAGGCTTTATCATTAAGGATTACATATGATTGTTTAACGCATAAAGAAGTTTTGAGTAAACACAAGCTTGCACAGAAAGAGCTACTTGACTTAGGAACACGTACTGGTTGGCTGTTTGGTCTACAGCACTTGTCAACATTAAAATAACAGCTAAAATAATACACAGAAAACTGATACATATTAGGCAAATATGAGTTGCTCTGCATTAATTGCATTGAGCCAGAAGTTTAACCCTTATGTACTCTTGGGGACGTTTTCAGCCAATAGAGGTAATTTTTTACTCTTTTTTTTTTTGCCATAAATTCTACTGTATTTGAGAAAATGTAATTATTTTTAGTGACAAACCTTAATTTGACATACAATTGGTAAATATGATTTAAAAAATGTCTATAGGTCAATAATCCACTGTGGGAAAATTTACTACCCTTATGAGCTCTTGGGGATGAAAACATCCGCTCATCTCAACTGCTGTAAAAATATAGTAGATAGATATTTTTTCAACTTTTTTTTGCTTGAATCTGTTAATCCATCTCAGTTCTGCTTAAAACTACTACATTTGAAAAAAAATTCAAAGATTTTATGTTTTTTAAAGTAAGTTTGGTGTGATGTAATGTCTTAGTGCTACTATTTTACAGAGGTGAATTGATTAAATTTGACCTTTAAAAAAAAAAGGCAGTCACGGTTGATATATAATCAAGGGGCTGTTTTAACAAGTCTTGTTGGGTAAATCTCTATTTAAAGATGCAATAGCAAAACCCAACTTATTTATCGCATCAATTTACTAACGTATTACTTGAAAACAATGTTAAGAGCGAACCTATAAATGGTTGAGAATGTCACTGCCAGCACAGGAATAGAAGTATTTTCCCCTGGCATTGAATTAATGTTGACAGTCCATGTAGAACATCATCATCTCAGATTCAAATCAGAGCAATCCCTTTATAATGTAAGCATGCATTTGACAGAACCTTCCTTTTGTGGCCTTAATATTCTCATGTTTTAAATTCTGTAATGTGAAAAGCTTATATTTTCCCTTTTCACCGAATCCTATTCCCTATATGTTTGCATTATGTCGGTTTGATTATAAGATTATGTTTGCTATTGTTTTCTTATTGCTTAGTTGCATTGGTTTTGTGACTTCTGTGTTTTGTTTATATTTTAGGTGTTGTCAGCTGAAAATCAGTGGGAAAGTGGGGAGATCTGTGTTGATTGGGCTGCAGCACTGGGAATCAGTTCAGAGGGGAGTTAGACTTATGTTTCTTTTAAAGGGGTATTTTCAGTTTTGTAATGATGTGTTAATTGTATTGCTTTGAATATAGTTTGATTATGGTTTAGAATTTTTTATTGATTATTACAGTTGTTTAGGGTTTTGTTTTGTGTTAGGGCCTGGTTTCACCTTCCTCCCTTCCTGGGGGCTAATAGTGCCTTCCAGGCAGGTGAGGCCTTGAAATCATGCGTGAGGAAAGAGTAGTAAAAAAAGAAAAGAAAAAAACAAAACAAAAAAAAGAGTAGTTTGCTTTGAGGCTGCACCACACCTAATTTCTGTTGGTCTTGTGTTTTTTAAGTTAAGTCCTAGGATGTTTTTGTTGTCTTAATTTTTTTATTTTTTATTTTTGGTAAATATATTCACTTTTGAGCACTACTGGTCTGTATAACCTACTTTACCTAAAACTTCCAGTTTTCACATGACATGTAATATTTACACAGCCTATCTCACTGTTACAGAAAGTTAAAAAGTTAAAACTGACCTAAAAGAGACATTCATGAAGTCAACTCTTCCGATAAGTGAATGGTATGGGATGCGGCCTCCTCCACTCACTGGAATGGTGGGCTCCAAAGCCAGGTATTCAAAAACCCGAGCACCAGAGCTCATTCCTCTCACCACCTGCAAGCACAAAAATGATTAAACATTTTAATACTGCACAGAAAAAACATCACTAACTATCAACATTTTAATTATTTGATAATTTCTCACCTGCCCAAAAAGGATAGAGATACTAGCCAAAGACCTAAGATAATAAAGATAAGAAATGACATTAGTTGCAAACAGAGCAGTTATAATTATTATCAGCTGGAATGTGCAGTTTACCTCTGTACAGTCTGGGAAGCTACCAGGAAAGACATGAGGTCTCCAGGGGACATTTCATTGCTAGATATTAACGTCCCTCCAGCAAAAATAGTCCCTAGTACGATGCCTGTCAGTGGCATACAAGACAGTAATCAGTAGCAGCTTAGACACCTTAAATATAGTTGAAAATAAAGAATTATTTAGTCATACTCACAATTTAGAGCTATGTTAGACAGTCCTTGGAAAATGGCAATTCCTGTACCAAGAGTTTCATTCATTTCACAGGATTTGTCAACTTCATGGGCATATAATCTGAGGAAATTAATGAACCATGAGGAGGCAGAATGTTGTTAATATTGAATAATTTTATTATTATATTAAAAAATGTCACGTACTGAAGCTCCCGCTCTTCCATGGCAAATGCTTTCACTGTGCGAACATTGCCAAGTGCCTCATCTGCAACGCCTGTAGCTTTGGCAACCTTCAGTGAAATACAAAATTAAGACACAATCTGTACTGCTTTTTTAGCATACATCAAATTGTAAAAAATGCATAATAATAACAATAATATTAAACTTCAAAGATAATAGGGCATTTGATTCTATTGCACGGCATTTCTTCATTCACATTTAACTGCTTATCCTATTCAGGGTAGCTCCAGGTTTTGTCTTGTGAAATTTAAGACCTTTTTAAAGCTTTTTAATGCCACTTTAAAGGAAATTTAATGCTAGGATCGCAGGCAAAAAATTTATAAATTTTACACAAATTAAGTATTTGTACTACTCTGACACTCAATTGTTTTATTTTAAAACCCTCTTACAGAAGAAAATGACAGTTCTGCATTAAAAAAATCTTAAAACAAAATGAAACATTTCACTGATAAAGGTTCTTCAAGTGTATTAAAATTATGTTTTTTGCAACATTGTGCCCATACTGCAGACCTTTGGAAAAAAGCTTTCAGAAACTTACAAACTAAAGGCCCATATGAGTGGGTGACAATTTATGACAGAATTGAATGGCTAAATCTAACTTGCAAGTATGACATACTGTACTTCTTTATTAGTTATGAAGTATTACTTTAAAATATTCAGTATTTTTTTTTTTGTCAAGGACAAGCATCTACCTTGGACTGAACATAAATGTGACAAAATGGACAATGATTTCTGTGAATAATCTGATAAATGTCAAAGTTTGCAAGCAAATATTTAATGATCTAAAGATTACCAACAACAGAGATGATGAACAGAATTTAATACCTGTCCATAAGATTTAATACATTCAAGGCCTTGATTCTGACCACCTTTTTAATACTTTTAAGACTTTAGGGCTACCCTGCTATTACAAGTCATAGAGGTCTAAAGGCTATCTCATCTGCTATAAGGTGTGGAACAGCTTTGCTGATTACAGGGCTAACACCTACACTTAGAGACAGACAACTATTATTTAGTAAAAGCAACTTAGAATTCATCCAATCTTTTATTTTTATTATGTCATAAGAAAAAGGTAATGGCTTGGGAATAATGAACCCACTACAGTAACCAGTTAGTGTCTGTTGTGACTCAAAGTAATAATTCTTGTCTGGGTTATGGTTTTCCCCATATTTCACCTGCTCTTGAGCCGCTCGGGACAGTTTACGAAGGAGGGACCCAATCAGAGCACCTCCCCCGACTAAACAGGGTAGAACCACCACAGTCAGACCAGTGAGTTTGGGAGAGATGAGGTAGAGAGAAACAAAACATCCAACTGTCTGAGTAATACTTCTTAAACCCTAAAAAAGATGAACAAAAATGGATTATGATCATTACTAAATACACATTCATTGAAAAGTCTGACTTATGATCCTACCTGAGATATGACTAATTTAAATGATGACTTGAATTCTTGAATGTCAGCAGTCAAGCGATTCACCAGCTGCCCAGTTTTATTGGCATCAAAGAAAGCCACATCCTGCCTAAGACAAATAAGTGAGAACATAATGATACTACAGTGCACTACAAACTTAATATCACAATACATTGGGGTACATGAAATATGAATGAAATTATTTGCAAATCTCATAAAACTATATATTTTTTCTTTATAATAGACTGTAAACACATATCAGGTGTTGAAACAGAGATATTTTACCATTTCATGAAAAATAATTGCTACTTTTGAATTTAATGGCAGCTACACGTCTCAAAAAAGCTGGGACAGCTTTAGTTGTGACGCTGAAATTCTAAAATTCATTGATTAATGAATATCTTTGTCAAATATCCTCACCCTAGCATAAGAAATGCCAAAATAAGAGCAAAAACTACATTTAAAAAGCCAAAAAAAAAAGGGTGCCAGGAGGGCCTGAGGGTTTAATATTTATCATGCAAAGAAAAAACAATATGTGAACATAACCCAGAAGCTCTGCTGTCTTCTCTGGGACAATTGTATTTTCAAATTTCAATACATCTGACCATAGAACAGTTTCCCACTTTGTCTCAGACCATTTTAAATGAGCTTTGGCCCAGAGAGGATGGAAGTGTTTCTGGATTGTGTTCACATATGACTTCCTCTTTGCATGATATGTAATAAGCTATTATTTTTCACGGAATAATAAACTATCTCACTTTCAACATGATCATCATCATTGATAAACTGTTTATAGTAATTTTATGCATTGTCCCAACTTTTGTGGATTTGGGTTTGCACAAGCCCATTACTTTTATAATAAGCCTTATACACTAAGTACCTCAGTAAGGATGAGAACAGCGTCTTTCTCATGTCGGCTGCCACTCTCTCGCCCACTTGTGACAGAAGAATGATGTAGCCGCTTGTGAGCAAGCCCTGCACAGAGATGATGATTAATGGCCAGTGAAATAAGCCATTTTCCAGTAAACAACTCTGACATTTATGAGTATGCATGGATGTTATTGTTTATGTCGAGCTGTGGCTAGTAAAACAAGGCATGCATGTGTGCAGAGCTAATTACTATGAAATAATCAATTCTTTGGGTTGAAAGGGAGATGTTACCCAAATTTCAATGTCTAAGTTTAGGTGATCCAACCTCAAATATTGCTGCACAATGCACCACAATTTTATCACTAGTTACCATGATACAGTATCAACAACTGCAATATTCATATCACAAAGAACAGCATTATCTGAGCATAAAGTCCTGACATTTATTGTGATAGATATTTGACACTTTGTATGCCAAAACAATCAGCTACTTGAATCATATTACTGTATTAATAAATTACTCTTAGTGCCTGTGTATAGTGTAGACCAGTGGTTCTCAACTGATCTGGCTTCGGGACCCACCATTACTCTATAATGACAAGCAGCGACCAAATAAAAACGATACTGAGAAAAATTAAGAGATATTTCAGGAAAATTAGAAGATATTGAGCAGTACTCATGTCAACCATATAACAGTTAAGTTACAGGACTGGAGTTTTTGCTCTGGTTGAGCTTCTTTTATATTATTCTATTCTATATGTCCCAGACTGCCCCCTACTGTTAAGAACTGTAAATTGATGATTTATTTTAAAAAATTAAACCTCCTTTTTGGCCCGTGGCCCACTGAAAACAGTTCTGCGACCCACCAGTTGAGAACCACTGGTGTAGACAATGATCATAAATTGACCATAAAAAGTGCATACCATGATTTAACATGATCAAGCAGTCTGGTAATGGCAAAAGCAAAATAAAAAAAATATGTTGAAAAGCTACAAAACAGTCAGTCAGCTGTTTCCTTTCAGGAGGCACAGTGAATAATCTGACACTGTCTAACCCTAATCTCTGCACCATCTTCTCTCACACCAATTTCATGTCCTCTTTCACTACATCCATAAATCTCTTCCATAGGCCTCCTGTCTGGCCATTCTTAACCTCAGAATAATTGTGGCCATATATTCACTATTCTCCCTCTGTTCACCATCTAAATCTCACAAATCTGACTTAATATCTGACACGTCATACATGAGCGGCAAGTGTGTAAGTGCAAAGACCGTTTTTAATTTACCTGAAGGCCATACAGACCAAGAAGTTTCAGCGCAGGAGCTCTTATCTCGTCAGCATAATTTCCCACTTGTTCCCTAAGATATCGCGCGACTACATTCACTAAATCACCAAGCATCAAAGGGATCTGAATATTGAGAATAGCTGCACCAAATGCAAGCTGGAAAGTAAACAAAACAAAATTTCATTCACTACTACTATACACTGCATACTGTATCAGTTTGCTTCTATTTTATCTCTTATCTGATTTTGAACTCACCACAACAGCACCAATGAGAGCAACAAGCTGAGGTTTGACAAATTCCCACAGAAGATGCCATTTAAATTCAGGAGGAGTGCCTTTGTCTCCAGTCTCTGCTGTTAGTGTATTGTTATTCACATCTGCTTCACAGTAGGCCACTTTACAAAGCACTCGTCCGGAAACAGTGAGTACAGCAGGTCCCAGGATAAAGCCCAGACCTGATCTGGAGGGTCTGGAGGTCTTGGTGGGACACTGACGGACAGCTCTCTGAGCCAAACTGCAGATGCGCCGGACTGCATTACGGGGCTGTAGTGAGGAGCTGGATGCATTGGACCCTGGAGATGTGTACAACCTGAGTAGCAAATAACAATCTATTATTTTGGGGGAATGTAAATTTAATGATATTGTCAAATGATTATTATTAACAAACTATTAACGATATTAACGATATATTTTTTTTCTAAGTAAACTGCTTTTCTAAATATTTCATGAATTGAAGTTCAGTGGCATTACAATTTGTCCCCTTAGAATAATAGGGTTCTATCTGCATTCTGAGTAGTTTTGAGATATTTAGGTTTAAAGTTTTGACAATAAAAATATCAAAACTGATATGAGGAACAAATTTCTTCAATACATGAGAATTAAAGGCACCTTAAAGATATTGTAAACAATGTCAAAATCTTTGAAACTTTTGAAGTGGGACTTTTGAGAACAGTCATTTGCAGATAGAACCTTCTAACTCTGAGAACGCAAAATTCTGTTGGAATTATGGGTTCCATTACTTTCAACCTTCCAGTTGGAAGGTTCTACCTTACAAAACCTACTGAAATCAATACATTTCATTTCAGCACTGGACTTTTTATAATTTAAGAGTTTTTAAGTTTACATCACACATTTGAAAGTAAAATGTAAAAAAGCCTATACTCTACACTTTTTTATATTTTCAGTTCTCATTCTCCAGACCAATAAAACTAACTAGCCTTTTTTGGTGTCTGTTCTAAAGTTGAGCTTCAAATTAATCTTTGACATTACAGATAGAACTTTTTATTTTCCCAAATAAAATAAAATTCAAAATGGATAAAACTGTGACAAATCCTATATATGGTGTAGATATGGTATCCAGGAACAAGAATATATAACGCTATTTTGACAAAAATGTCAGCTAGAACCCTACAATTCTAAGGAAACGAATTGTAACATCAGATTTTGGCATGTTTCTGTCAGCTTATCATATAACGTTACTAATACAGTTTAATACGTTAATATTTAAACAACTAAATTGCGTCTAGAGGAAACCCTAACTGACTAGTAACTTGCCACAAAAGACTTGCCACAGCGGCCAGTGAACATTAAACTTATTGTCAAGCCCTGGTTCCGTCGCTGTTACAGTACAGCAGACATAAATGCCAGAGCTGTCATTAGCCAAATTAGCACCCGGTCACAAACACTCACCGTGAAAGTCTGCAAAACTCCGCCGTTTTACTGCTCCTTCGTAGAAACAACGCTGGTGCAGTTGTGTTTATACGGCAACAGAGAAGCGGAATCATTGTGGTGTATTTTTCATTAACAACAAGCTCATAAACCCGCAATAAGCGTTAAGCTCTGTAATAATCCACAGGCAACCTGCGGGCTGCCATATTGACTTTGACCCAGAGTGCAGTTCTGTCACGGAATATTGTATTTTTAACACTACTCTCTAATATTTAGGATTGTTTCATATTTTAAGAAAAGGTGTATGTATTTTATGTTATGTACGTCCCGGAACTGAAAACTGTCAAAACAAATCAGGCTTTATTTGTGAAAAAACTACAAGCACCACAGGAAGTGACGTTAAGCTAAAACTGAAGTGACGCAAATTACGTTTTGTTGACATTTGTTTGTGAAAGACAAAAACAGTGGAAGCGCAGAGGATGGTGTATTTTTGGACACTGCTTGACCTCGACAGAGACTGAAGAGGGACATTGCCGCTGTTAATACCCAGCTGTGTAAATTCCGCTTAATCTGACCAAGAATGGACGGGGAGCTAAGCTAAAATGACACTAAGCTCAGCAGATGGACGGAGCAAGTCGCGAACAAAACAAAACCGTGTCACCCTGACTACATGAGTGGCTGAATCATCCACAGAACAGCCACCTCCAGCACCGACGATAAAGGGGTGGACATCTATCTTTACGCATATATTTAAATCAGCTTCAAGAATCGTTTGCTGTGTTTCGTAACGACCTCAAAGTCTTCAGCGTTATTACGTTGTTATTAGCTATGTTATGTATCTCCGCCAGACTAGCATGCTAGTTGCGAGCTAACGTTAGCTCTAGCTGCCCTTATATGAACTGCTACAATTACAAAGCACTTTGGAACAAAATGTAGCAGAGGTTTTTAATGTAAAGTAGTTGAAGATAGTGTTCACTAAAAGTAGATTTAATTAAGCCGGGGCCATAAGAATGTAAGGAAAAATGGCCAACTTTGAAGCGTACCAGGAGTATCAGAGAATTGAGGATTTTGAGGAGGACTCCCCACCAGGAGAGGAAGACTTGCTACTGCACGTGCCCGAAGGCCTAAAAGGTAATGTAGTATGTTAGTAAGATAGTTTTAAAACCCACGGATTTTCTAGCTGAACTCGTCCCATTTTTTGTTGTATTTGGTGATGTAAAGTAGCTCTGTGCTAATTTTCAGTTGTCTTACTCTGTTAATGTACTGTACATTTTTTCCAGACTCATGGAACCACATCAAGAACCTGGATAACTTCTTTACAAGAATATCCTTTGCAGTTTTTTTTATTCAAAAGCAATTATTTTATGGTTGTATGCATTATTCTTCATTGGTTTTAAGCTTACCATGACTGTGGGTTATTAGGTTTACTTGATGTTTCCCTTGACCTATTTATCTACATCTATCATTTCCACCAAAAGAATGGATTTGCTTGTATGATGCTGACAGAGTTTTTTGAGCTTGTGTAAGTATACTGTTATATTATCAGTTTAGGGCCGCACTGTTTCAGTATTTACTCATGACACTAGTGTGCTGATCCTGAGTGCTTGTTTACAACTTACTTTGTGACATGGGGAATGTGCTTGTGGATGTTATGATAGACACATGTGCTCCAGGCCTCAGCATGGACAAGCTCAACCAGATGATTTGGTCTGTTCTTGAACCAAAATTTTGTTACAATAACAACAACACTTTTTGGTAACGCTTTAGAATAACCCACAACTGAGCTGTAATTCATTAATGAACATATTCATAAATATGTAAGTAACAATAATTTCATAAATAAATAAACAGTGTATAGATCCTGAATTACTACTAATATTTATAATTTTGCTCTGATTTACATGACATTATTACATAAGATTTAAAGATTAATAACAATGTGTGTAACTCAATGGTGTTTATACATCTAAAGCAATGTTTAATAAATAATCAATTAATTGTTTACTAAGCCTTAACTGAGACTTAATTAATGCTAAATAAGTTATTCTAAAGTTTTAAATTTGTTTGTAAAACTCTCTATTCTAGACAATCAAATATAGCTGTATAAGAACCAGCTCTCAACTGGTCTGATTTTGGTACTGATTTTTATTCCTCACCTATTTATTGTGACCTACTTTTTACAGAAAGTATTTTATTTTATTACAACTGTTATGTATTTTTAATTCTGATTCAAAAATATTATGTTATTTAAACAATATAGACTTCAAATAACGTGAATACTGGTAGTAGTAGTATTGTGTCTCTTACTAAGCTTTATTCTTATTGCTATGGTAAATTTTCAATAAATCTGTACTAGTGGTGTTATGTTATATTCTTTCTTATATCTTTTTTTTTTCTCTTTTGACCCATACAGTCAATTTTTGTTCGTCGTCACATTCACAACTTTCCTCGTCAACTGCGTGGAATATGATGTCCTGTTTGCTAACCGACCAGTCAACCACACAGAACCAGGGCACAATCCTTTGGACAGGAACAAAGTCACTCTCCCTGATGCCATCCTACCAAGCCAGCAATGCACTCAGAGGTAATCATGCTCAATACATTCTTATTAACTGCTCAGGAAAGGGACGACAGTCATACTAATCCATTTGAGCCAGTTCAAAGCTTTGCTATCATGGCGGACTATTAGAGGAGCTATTTCACAGACAGGTCTTTAGAGGATTCTATTGTAGCTGGCTTAATACTGTATCTCTGTAACTCTTATGGGATGTTTTTCAGACTACAAGATAGCAATCATAATCCCAGGCAGCGCCCTATTAATCTATAGCCGTGGGCCGTTTTCTTCAGCCTAGAATAAAATTAGACATGTCTTTTTTAAAAGAAGATGGCTCAGATGAAAAGGGTTTTTGTTTTAGCCCTGTCAATATTATTCGACACAGCTGACTGTTTACATAAATGTGCAGTTTAATATTATTTACTAAGGGTAATAACCAATAGATTAGATAGAAACTTTTTACTTCAGCAGATTTATTTTAGACTTAAAATTTTGGGACTTTGTGTGCGTATAAATGCACACATTATTGTCATTGTATGTGTTCACCAGCGTTTTAACAGAATTATTTAACAATTCTGCACTATTGCTACATAGAACCAAATGTACTAACTTCATCTACTAAGGGTTAGTAAAGGAACAAATTATTATTTTTAGCATTTTGAGGCATAAGGACTAGCTCATTTGAGAAAGTATTTACCCTTGAACTAGGAGATCACCCAGTTCGAGTCCTGGTCTGGGCCCTACTTCTTCTGCCTTGCACTCAGAGGGTCCGCACTCTCCGGTGACTTCTAGTTTTCTTTTTAGATTGGTTTAGATAGGTTGTTTACCTCACATTTAGTGCTGTTGCTTTTGATTGCAACATTCCTAGGACTTATAGTTATTCACAGGAAGGCATTTAAGTGCTATGTGTCCAGGCTGACTTCAGGGAACAGAGTCCTGTAATTGATAGCTTTGCTGAGGTAAAACCGTCATGCCGGTACACAGTGGTGACTCCACTGGGCCAGCAAGCTGATGTTTCACCAGTTGAAAGAACATATTCTGCCAGTCCTTGTCTTCTCATATCTTTTATATAAACATGTTCTCTTCTACTTAATGTTAATGTTTAATGGCTAAATATTTTTTATTTCAAAATGGGCTGTTTATTTACTAAATTTGAACTGCATTCCCCATAATTTGGAATGCTTCACTCTCTATTTCTTCAATTTGCATAATGTCATATGCCTTGTAATAATTATCACCTAAAATTATGATGACCAGTGTCTGCTTACAGGTATGGATTACAGGTACTCAATATGGTCAGTGTTTTGACATAGAGTACTCAGAAGCTTTTTAATTATAGAATAAAAGGAAGCAAGCAGACTAGATTACCCATATCATGTGAACTGAAAAACAGGCTCAAATGTTTTAATTCAAACCCAATTGTAAAAAGTGTAAAATGGTGTAAAATGTAAACAAGAACATAATGTAATGTGATTGCTTTTTAACATCATAAAAACATGTTTTATTCGCAATAGAACGTGAACAACATATCAGGTATTTACAATTTCATGAAAATAATTACTCATTTTCACTTTGATGGTAGCAACACATCTCCAGAAGGTTGAGACAAGGGCAACAAAAGACTAGAATTGTATGTGTTACTAATAAAGACAGCTGGAGGAGCATTTTGTTGCTAATTATGTTCATTGGCAACATAGTTGTGTAGCTTTTAGCTTATATGCAAATTATAGAGGCTAATTGCTGCGTTAAATAAAATTACAAAAAGTTGATACACTCGCTAGTGCTTTTCAACCAAGCTCTGATTTTACCTACTTGTGGTCGATTGGTTGTCAGTTTCTAAAATCATCTTGTTCATCCGTAATTGTGAATCCATGGTGGCTAATTTCCCAATTAAAAATATATTATTTTTAATCTTTCCACTTTCAGTACCATTCTCTGGAACACTGTTATTCTGTTTGCAAAAACTAAAAGGGTCTACAAAAGCATTTTTGAAAGGCAAAATCTAAAGTATAAATGATGGTTCACCAGTAAAAATGGATAATGGATGGATAATATCTCACAGTTTTTAGAGTACATAATTTAATCAAATCAGTATATGTTATTTATGTTGTATTGGAAACAAAACATGGTTTTATGTGATTTGTGGCCCGTTGCATTCAGTTTTTATTTACATTTTACACATTTTCTCAAAATTTGTGCAGCACAGCCCGAAATTATCTAAACATTTATTTCTAATAATATTATTAATGCAATATTTTACATTGAAAAAGATTGTTAGCTTTCCCAGTTGTTAACAATTTGCTCATGATATAGCCACTGTCTGGTTGTGGTAATGATACAACCTGCTGTTTGTCATGTTATTATTATCTCTAACCAGTGACACACGTCATGTGTTTTTCTCCAGGATTCAAGAAAATAGCTGGATAATATTTCTTCTCATAATGGCAGCCATTTTCTGGCTTTATCGACTCATCAAGGTGTTTTGTAACGTCCTAAGCTACTGGGAGATAAGGCAGTTCTACACCAAGGCACTGAAAATCAGAATGGTAAGGAAAACAGTCAAAAAGCATCCATAGCTTGTCATCAGTCTTGAGAAATATCTTGTACTAATTATATTAAAAAAGACATTGGTATTCAATGAAAAACTATGGTGAGTAAATGACCACCTCTACGGACATCCCTTTGCCCAAGAAATTATTGAGAAGAAGTCTAAGTAGTAACTGACGCTGCTTGCTGCTTTAGGTGCTTTTTATCACTCCTCTCAACAATTTTCCAGTTAAAATAATTTAACCTAACCAACCAATCTCATACTGAGGATTAAATACTGTATTTTTCGCACTATAAGGGGCATCGGATTATAAGGCGCACCTTCAATGAATGGCCTATTTTAAAACTGTTTTCATATATAGGGCGCACCGCATTATAAGGCGCATAGAATAGAAGCTACTGTAGTTGGCTGGGGTTGCGTTATGCATCCACTAGATGGAGCTGCGCTAAAGGGAATGTCAATAAAACAGTCAGATAAGTCAGTCAGTCAAACTTTATTAATAAAATACAAACCAGCATTCTTACAACTTCGTTCACTCCCAAAACAAGTTAGTGCATTCCCAATACGGTACTGTACGTACCGGTAGCTCTTATTTGCGCCGCCCTCGTTGAAAACAATGTATTTCCAACTCCATTTGTCACAGTTCAAAGCTACATGAACAGCATTTGAGCGCTCAGTTTTCTGTCCCCTCAGTGTCGCAACTCTTCTACTATATGGAGCAAAGGCCGCGCCTCCTTGTTCTTTTGCGGCAGGATCCATAAAGACGCCTATGGCACACATGAACAGCTGGGACTGGAATTCCGCTTTACCATTTTTACCGCTGTCACTTCCACGACGCCACCTGATTATGGTAGCCATAATTAACCAACACTGATCCATATATAAGGCGCATCGGATTATAAGGCGCACTGTAATTTTTTTATTAGTAAACTTCCTTGGTTAGTAAGATAAATTCAGTATAATAAAACATTGTGGGTGGTTGCTTTGGAACAGGCTAAACTCTTTCCATAAATTTCCATAGTGACCTGAATAAATCTGGCTTAACAGGTGCATAGGGTGTGGTGTAATGTGTTTTTTGCTCTTTTTCTTATTTCCTCAGGATGAACTATGCAACTTCACCTGGCAGGAGGTTCAGGACCGCCTCATCAGCCTGCAGCGGGAACACCAGATGTGCATTCACAAGAAAGAGCTGACAGAACTCGACATCTATCACCGGATTCTCAGATTTAAGAACTACATGGTGGCTATGATCAACAAGTCTCTGTTACCAGTGCAGTTACAGCTCCCCCTGCTGGGCAACGTTGTGTTTCTCACCCAGGGCCTCAAGTACAACTTTGAGCTCATCCTATTCTGGGGTCCTGGCTCACTTTTCCAAAATAAGTGGAACCTCCATCCGAAATACAAGCGCAGTGGAAACAGGCTAGAACTTGCGCAGCAGCTAAGTCGAGTCATCCTTCTGATTGGTTTGGCTAATTTGCTCCTCTGTCCGTTTATCTTGGTGTGGCAAGTGCTCTATGCGTTCTTTAGCTACACTGAAATCATCAGAAGGGAGCCCGGAAGTCTTGGGGCAAGACGCTGGTCACTGTATGGCCGTTTGTACCTCCGACACTTTAACGAACTGGATCATGAGCTGCATGGACGTTTAGGGCGAGGATACAAAGCCACATCCAAATACATGAACTCCTTCACTTCACCTCTCCTGACCGTCCTGGCTAAGAATGTAGCCTTCTTCTCAGGCTCAGTATTGGCCGTGCTCATCGCGCTCACAGTGTACGATGAGGATGTTCTGACAGTGCAACACATACTGACTGCTATCACTGTGCTGGGCGTGGTTATCACTATAACCAGGTAAAAGTTCTCTGCAGGCTCTCTGGCTTTCACCCACTGTCCATAAATATGCATGTTTTAGGTAGATTTCCACAATGAGAGTCAATGATGGTCTTTCTGTATGTGTTTCTAAGTCAGCCCTGCAACTAACTCATCATTGTCCAGGGTTTACCCCGCTTTAGGCCCGTAGTTGCAGGGAATATTAAGTTAACAACTAAAGATTAATGTATTTATGGTCAACTTGCAAAGGTGTGAGTGAGAAACAAACAAACAGGCCTGTCCTAAGTCCCCCCTCCCCCTCCCCCTCTGCTTGGTTCTCCTTGCTGGCTGAGACTTCCTGTTGAAAGTGTCTAATGTCATCTCTATTTTGTACCTGTGTGGTGCCAGGTCCTTCATCCCAGATGAGCATATGGTGTGGTGCCCTGAGCAGCTGCTGCAGTGTGTGCTGGCACACATTCATTACATGCCAGATCACTGGAGAGGCAACGCTAACAAGAGCGAGACCCGAGACGAGGTGGCACAGCTGTTCCAATACAAAGCGGTAAGCGTGGCACTGATTGCCAAGGAGAATAACACATGAGATCTGGCAACCATCTGAAAAGAGCAGTAATGGATTTACTGATGAATTTGGGGGAAAACAGATGCATTCCATTTCATTAGAGTGTTTAGTGTTTATCACATACTTGGACAGTTGGACAGGTCTATGGCTGATGGGGGAGTGATGTCATCTCAGTGGTAATACTCCAAGTTTACGAAATGAGAGCATAGGAACACACACAAAAAGATCTGACTACTACATTATCTCGAGGCCAAAACAACTAACCAACAAGTTAGCTAGTGGCTTGTGGCAGCCAAAAAGTCACTACAATTCTCACAGCTGACAGCTAACATAACCTAATGTACTGTAGCAAAATGAAACATTCCAATCTTCTTCAATGGGAGTATGGCAGGCTGACGATATCTCTTAAATGTAAAAAAAGCCCCGCATTAAAGATGTCTCTGTCTAAATCAGGTGTTTATCTTGGAGGAGCTGCTCAGTCCAATCGTCACACCCTTCATTCTCATTTTCCACCTGAGGAACAAGTCTCTGGAGATCATTGACTTCTTCAGGAACTTTACTGTGGAGGTGGTCGGTGTTGGAGATATTTGCTCCTTTGCACAGATGGACATCAGGCGTCATGGAAATCCAACGGTAAGGACTGTCTTGTAATATTACGTCTGTTTAAAAATTGAATGCCATTTTTTTTATTGGCCACATTTTAAATAATTTATGTATGTGTATAAATAATGTAATTGCCCATGTTATGGTTGGCTCTACATTAACCTTGAAAGGACTTGACCCTGACCTTGGCAAATATTTAAGTATGCAGAATATGCTCATTATCTGTGTTTTGACTGTGATGTTTGTCTTGCAGTGGCTGTCCGAGGGTCAGACAGAGGCCTCCATTTACCAACAGGCAGAGAACGGCAAAACAGAGCTGTCCCTAATGCATTTCACCATAAAGAACCCGCGCTGGCAGCCCCCGCAGGAGAGCTCAGTGTTCATTAGCCACCTGAAGGAGAAGGTCCATCACGACGCATTAACAGGCCCCAGCACACAGCAGCTTCTGTCTGAGGCTCCACTCTGCACATCTCTGCAGTCCACTGACTCAGCCACGGTGGTAAGTAACAAGTGTGAAACGGTTTTGTCAAGCTACCATTTTAATTATGATTTTTTTTTTTTTTTTAGAATTAATGAAAAAAAACAACAACCGTGACATAATCTGAACAGTCTATTGCTTATTGCTATACAAATAAGCGCTAGTTTGATTTTGAACAGTAAATTTCTACACAAGTAGATATTATGTTTTATGTAGTTAACAGACTGCTGTGTTTAGGACCACCTTTAGGCCAAAGAGTCCACAATGGCACGGTATACTTTTATCCCCATAATGAAAGCGTACCCATAATGGCCCGTTATACTAATAGAACGATTTTCTCCTGTTACCATTAAAGGGGATGTAACAGGCAAAATTGACTCTTTTGAGCTTTCCACCACATTATAATGTTTCCTCATCAAAAACATACCTGTAGTTATGTTTTGTTTCATTCACGCATGTTTGAGTAATCCTGTATTCTCTGGCGCTGCCTTTCTGAGAACTTCCGCCTCATCCAGAAAGCACTGACAATCAACCAAGCCACCCAGCCTTCTACACCAAGTTTGCTCTCATTCATTTAACTAAAAAAAAAGGTGTACAGCTCTGTCTCTCACAGCTATATATATATATATATATATATATATATATATATATATATATATATATATATATATATATATATATATATATATATATATTTGGGTGACCAAAATATATAAAAGTACAATATATCCCTTTACATTTGTGTAATTGAGATAAAAATACTTTTTTATAGAGCCCTTTTACATTACATACAACAGTGTTAAAGAAGATATGTTTGTGTTTAATTAAAATCAATATACTTAACACTTCTCTTGTGTCTGATGAAGTGTTATTTATTTCCTCTCTCTCTGTTTTGTTTGTAGCCTGAAAACCTTCTGGCCAGTGTCTTGGCTCACCCCATGTTGACTGCGTCTGGACTGCAGGGCCGCGAGCACCGCTTCATCCCTCCTAGCACTGCTGCCTCTGCTGCTGCCAGCGTCTTGGCCTCTCTGTCCTCCTCACAGCTCCACGCCCACACAAGCCGAGGGCGCGCCCACGGCCTCCTGCCCACCTCCATCCACCCAGAGAGCACCATGTACCGCAGTGACCGCACCAACAACGACAGGTACTCAAAACATTGTTAATCTGCAACCAGTGGAGCGTTTTACATGCCCATAAAAAGCGTCTCATTAACGAGCACATTTTTCTTTCAGTATGTCAAACAGTGACTTCCGTGGGAGAAGCAATGCGCTGCAGTCGGAGTTTGCATCAGCAGAGATGAGCCTCCATGCCATATACATGCATGAGGTACTTTTATGTTATACATTTAGGCCCCAGAGATAAAAGTTATAACTAATGATACATTTTCAACATTTTTTAAACATTTTGGCTTCTGTCCTTCCAGCTTCACCAGCAGACTTCTCACTCTCAGAGAGCTTCAGGACATTGGCAGAACCCAGTGCCAATGAGAGATCTTCATCCACAGCATCCCTCTGGTAAATTTGCCTTAGAACTTTTGCCAGGATAAAATGGCTTTATTTACATAATTCTTAGTATTTAGTATGAATGCAGCTTAACTGATTTAGTAGCACCACTTGGTTGTCATCAGTAAAGTATGCTGAATTTGAAATAAACAAAAACATTAATAACAATGCATTGGCCTTACACAGTGCTTTTCTAGACCCTCAAATCGCTTTACAATGTGGTGCATTATTGATTCACTCCTCAGTCACACCTTCTGGTTAGTGGGCAAACGACACTACCTACTGAGCTGCTACTGCCCTAACATTAATATTAATATGCCAGAATTAAAATCTGACCACCAGTTGTAGCAAGTTTGAGTCACACAGTTTGACATTTATTCATCTTTCAGCATTTAAAAAGTCACAGTTTTACTTTCCTCTCAAGCACGACGGTTTTGGCTAATTGTTGTGGCAGTACTTTGTGTTTTAGCTTTGATAAAGAAGTCATTGTTTTGCCATTACTAAAATGATCATAGGGCATTACTAGCATCAACAAATCAATCCAGGGATCATACATATTTTTACCAAGAATTTTCCATAACTTTTGACTAAATTTCCAAGACCTGAAAATTACTTACACGTGTTTAAATAATATTCAAAATGTCCAATGTGCTGCATTAAAAACATACTTTTGCTGCAATTTCATTTGTTAAATTTGGAAGTTAGTCTGTTAAAGAAGAAAAAAACTGTTGGGGCTTCTTCTCACAGAAATATATTATTCCACTAATTTTACTCACATAGAGCTGAAACCAGTGATTATAAGATAATTATGCTGTAGTAGATATAAACTAATCATTGATGCTGCTTTAAAGCATTACCAAAACCAAAAGAGCCAGAGACCAGCAAAAAAAATATTTAGTTCAAATATTCTGACAAAAAATAGATATTGGCCACTTTTTCCTGCAGTGAGAATAGGAAGAATCCAAGAAGACAGCGTTTCTACTGAACACTTATATTAAATGTATTTTAGTTGGCGCAGGGTTAACGAGGAGTGGCCAAATGTTACTCAGACTGTTTAAATTTCCAAAACTTTTCCAGGGCATGGAAATTGCATTTTAAAATTCCATGACTTTTCCAGGTTTTCCATGACTGTACAGACCCTATCAATCCTTCCTGATGAGTCCTAACTGTTTATCTAAAATGATATATTCTTCTACAGGTGGTCTCAGCACCAGCCTCTCAATGCCCGCTCCTGTCCACCTTGGAGGTTGGCGAGAGGAGGATGAAGAAGAAAATGAAGATGATCAAGAGATTAACAGTGGGTCTGCTCCTAAACAGGGCACTGGGAGTGGCTGTTGATGCCTTATGTCATAAGGTACAGGCCCTATGTCTACTTTATTGACTGACTTAAAACTGGACATTATCAGAACTTAATTCATGTCTTCTCCCTCTTTTATAGTGTTTACATTTTACTTTCTTCAGTGAACATCGTGGCCTTAGAAGATCTTCATTTGGGATTTAGCATGGACTTTTTGGACATCCATCGACGTTTGTCACAAGGCGGGCCGTTCAGTAAATGATAACCACTGTCTCACTGCACCTTTTTGCCTCGTCTTGTCCCATCTGTGGCAGACTGTGGCATCAGGGAAAGCATTTTGTCTTCCGTCCTCTCCATCAAAATATAGGCCATAATCTTGTACAGACAAACTGCATTAAGTGTGTGACGGAAAAAAAGCTCATCTTGACATCTGTGGAGGTTTTAAAATAGGATTCTAATTTATGTTTTCAAGGTAAAGTTTTGTGCTACCCTTGAAGCTCAATCACATGAATCTTTAAAAAAAAAAAAGCCCACTATTTTTCTGTGTTGTCTGACCCTCACCATTTGTAAATACACTATCGCGTCTTATTTCAAGTTTTTATTTTAACCTCACATTTATTTAAAAGTACTGATATAAAAAGCCGCATGCATGGGTCAACGTCCTACTAGGCATAACATACAAGCTTTGATGCTGCTAGTGCGATCTGAATACATATTTTATACAGTATTTGCTAAACTGATAAAGAAATAACGCTGCTCAGAAACCGAACAGAAATTTTGAACCCCAACTAATGCAAGATGTTTTAAAGTAAAACAAAACAAAAAAATCGCCAGCTTCTTGCCTTAACACCAGTACATAGTCCTTTGATACCTCATTGGTGGTGTAAAGAATATCTGATCAGTACCTCTGTTATTCATTTCACATTGTGTAAATATTAAGATCCATTGAAGTTTTTTGTAGTGTACAGAAGCATCTTTGACCGCATTTTTAAAGTCAGTTGTAAATTTGTATTAATAGATGTCCCTTTTTTGCGCTTGTGCTTGGAGAGTTTTTGGAGCCAATCATTAGTGCTCCATGTAAAAAAAAAAAAAAAAAAACAAGAAAGAGAATGAATCATTTCTAAAAACAGGGTGTGATTGCTTTTACAAATCCATGATGGTGTCCCCGTGTGTGCGCTGTTGTGTTAGGGTTAGGAAAAGTTTACAGCATTGGCTTCTTTCAGTATTCGCAAACAATACATAGTGAGAAAATCATTGGCTTCAATTATTAGCTTTATTTATTATCCATCCCTTTTATTTAATTAGACAAGAATATTATTTATTGGAAAAAGTATTTAAATTATATAGAAGAAATGATTTACCTTCACATAATCTTAACTGGATGCAGTCTGCCCCCGTACTTCAAATTAATATGAATATCATTTAAAATCCTCATATTTATAACAATTAAACTGCATATTAGAATGTTGGACAGTATTTGTAATTAATCCACAATACTATGTACATTTTTCAAAAACATATCACGTTAAATAATGTTGGAGTGTTGATGTACACTAGGGCTGCACAATTTAAGGAAAATATATTTGGCTTCAGAGCGCAGGCCAAGATTGGTAAATCCTTTATTAAAAGAGCCCCAAAACCCTTTTATCACAAAATGGTGTGGATTCAGACTGTGACACTGATTCACAGAAAATAATAATTTGTTCATGTACTGACCCCTTGTGCAATAGAAAAGAATTCTTTATACAATTCCTGGATTCAGATGGTGTTCTGGATCCACTTCAACCATTACTTTTTGTGTTATCTTGTTGAATAAAAAAAACAAAACAACAAATGCAGACAAAAATGTTCACTTCTTCCATATATTGTGCAGTCCTTTTGTGCATTGACTATGTTTTTCACCAACCACCTCCATGTCACAAGGGTTGTTTGTAAAGAAACAAGAGTCATCTTCCATCCCTATCTTATCATTTGTATGGCTCAACAACTTTTGTTTTGTCATTGTCCACAGCACTGAACTGTGGCCAAGAAACTTTTACCTCCGGGATGTATGCTTGTCATATGTCAAGTATTGTGTTCACTGCTCATTTGTAATCATCTACATATATTACAAATGCAGTGAGTTTCTGATGTAGACACTGGAGAAAGTTCGAGTTGGTTTGTATTGACACCTGTCTATGTACGCCTCAATATGATGTTTTAATTTAAGCAGTGCCTTAGTATTAAGGATTTGCTCACTATAAAAAGCCATTTCTCTGCAGATTTATTTTCACAGGTATAGCAGTAGACACTATATGTACTCTATGTACATTTTCTCATTGTTTAGATCCACAGTGGTATAGAGAAGTTGTGAATGCAGCTTGTATGATGGACTTGTTCAGTCTTGATATTAAATAATGGTATCTCCACAGTGGCAAGACTAACCACATCACACCAGTCGAAGCATCATCATGACTGGAAAAGGTGCTATGTTTTTAAACTGAAATTTTGAATTTGTTTTGTTACATAGTTTGTTTGTTTGTCTTTTGGTTCATTAAAAACACTAGCTGAATAAGTCAGACATGCCAAAATATGTTGTTTTGGGCACAGCTTTATGACACGTGTTATCTGTGTGTGAGTAGAGAGCCAAACCTATCTTCTTTGGAGTGTATTTAATCATTTCAAGTGTGGCTGACATGATGTGATGTTTACTTGAGAGAATAAAAAAAAAATCTACTGGAATGTGTTTTAGTATTTTTAGTGAACTTGCACCCTCTACTGGTTATTATTGGTGACACGTCTACAGTGAATCAGACATTCATGTTGTCGTGTAAGTGCTGTCAGTGTGACATTTACACAGTCTTAGTTTTATGTTACAAAGGCTGAGGTCAAATAAAAGGCCATGTAAGTCAAAGTATCCCTTGTTTATACTTAGAAAATGTTTCATCTCTGTTGACAGGACAGGAAGATACTATGAGGCTATCTTAAGGACTCCACTGTAGTATACCAGAGGTGGACAGATACTCAGATAATACCACACTGTTACCTTTTGCTCGAATAAGTAAAGCAAAGCATGTTTTATAAATATTTGGCTGCAAAGGTCTGGATGCACATACTCAACATATATATAAGTAAGATTTTTATTTAAAATCTACAGCATAAAGAAGCTTCTCAAACTGTACAGTATGCTATGTTAGTAGCACAACAGTATTTGTAAAAAGTTTGAGAATAACTGGTTTGAAATGTTTGTTATTTGAATCAAAGGTGCACTGTGTAAAATGTATGTAAAATTGAAGAAAATGCCAAAGTCCAGTTAAAACTAGCAGTGTGTTTCCCAACACTAATGAACCCATTTGGAAGTTTCTTTCTCAAATTAACAACATACTAATTATTTATTTTATTATATTTGCGTTATTTGAGTTTATACTGTATATAAACAACAAAACGTCCATGTATGCAAGTGTACCATAGGCTGTGGACTTGCAACCTGCAATTTAGCCAACAGTGCTGCAAAAGCTACACACTGTACCTTTAAATGTATCTGAGTTGAAGCATACTACTCCTGGTTTTAACTCTTGTGCAACTATACCACACTTACAGACGAAATACAAGTGTTGCTTAATATCAATCAATAGGAAAGAGAATAGGATCAGGGTAGAATAACTACACCAGATATGTTCCATTTTGTCACTGTTTATTTCTAATCCATAATAACGGAAAGCGAACACAGAAGCCAGAACAAGATAAGCAGGGGCAAGCAGCAACAGTGGATTACCGTCTGCTAGAGTTTCGGGGAGTTTAAATCAGTGCCTGCCGACCTGCTGCTGTCAGTCATCTGCTCTGGGGGAAAGCCCACTGCAGTGAAAGAGTGACAAAACACCATTCATTCGGGGGTACAAGGCGTCCAGTGACAAGGACCTGTTTGCAGGCTATCACAACAAAATCTATTAGTCAAACAGATAAAAGAGCACTGGTTGTCCTATTTCAGACTCAGGCTTGTTCAGCAACTGCAAATAGTTCCTAACAGGTTGTATGTGACAGAGGATATAATTAAACTGTTATATATTATGTTAGGCCTGTGTATAATGTGATGTCATGATGTAATTATGGGACAGAACAGCTGATTCAAACAGCTGACAAAACCCACAGTGTGAGTGCCGCCCTTAAATAAATGCGAGGCTTAATGTATACAGACACCACACGCACTGTAATCGCATTGCATGTTTTCATATGTGCACTAATGATATCTAACACTAACTGAATAAAATGCAGCCATAACTGAAAAAATAACCATACAAAGCACTGATAAGTGAGTAAGTAAGATAGGTGACTAAACCAGTTTTGGTAGTCAAAATAATTTCACCAGTTTCTCTGTTCTAGGCCACGCTATCTTATTTAATTTATTTTATAATACATTTAATTTAGTTGCTGTTAGCTATCACAGCAGTGTTTAATATTTACAAGTCTTTTGGTTTCATCTGTTTAATGTTGCCTCCTATGTGTTTCTCACTATATCATCCAAATATAATTCATTCATAATCAGCCACAGCTCAAATACTGATCACCAATGCTTATAGTATATGCTGGAATTTTCAAAATAATTACTAGCTGCCAGTTATCAATATTTAGTTTGTTAGCTACAGCTGTTTTTTTTTTTGTTTTTTTAATATTAAGCAAAATCACTTTTCTACGGAAGAGGATTAGGGCCATTGTAAAAAAAATATTTTTGAGGGTTAAGTTCTGAGATTAGTCAGAATTCTGAGAAAAAAGTCAGAATTCTGAGAAAAAAGTCAGAATTCTGAGATTAAAGTCAGAATTCTGAGAAAAAAGTCAGAAGTATGGGTGCCTAAAAGGATAGACTCTGTGGGAGAAAAAAAAGAGTACAAAATCCCTTCAATAAACTATATAAATGCAACTGTTGACGTTGTCTTTGTTTGTTTCACTAACTTAAGGTTTCTGAAAATACATTTTTAATACGCTCTAAAGGATTTTCTCTTGCGTTGTTGCCTCAGCGATAGTAGTAGACCAGGGGTGTCCAAACTTTTTTCCTTGCGGGCCACATACTGAAAAATATATGTGCAGGAGGGCCACTCATTCGAGGCGTCATATTTTGCATCACCACAAAAGATGTCACTTTTTCTTGGCGCCACCAACCACTAATTTCCATTTTTTCTTTCTTAATGCCAGGTACATCTCACACAAATGAAGTTTTTTACCTGCGTTTCAAACCTTGCAGTAAACAGTGCTACCTGTGGCAATTTGGGCCAATTGTGAATGAAGTCCGAGGGCCAATAAAAAATTGTCTGCGGGCCGCATTTGGCCCCTGGGCCATAGTTTGGACACCCCTGTAGTAGACGGACCATCACCATGGCAACATTAAACAAAGCAAAATCCTAAAATCAGGGAACTTAATGAATACAAATGACTATTTCCAAAAGTACAGTTGCCTCTTCTATGACCTCTTGAGCATTCAAAAATGGTTTATGTCAGTTTGTTGTTTGGACATGACTTAGGTTTGTTCCTTACAGGCACCTGTAGTGAAACTACAGTGGCCCGTTAGGAAGGTGCCTGCCATGAAAAATTGCATAGGATAGTCATTGTATGGAAAGAAAAAAAATAAAATAAAAAAAATTCTGACTTTAATTTCAGAACTCAACCCTCAAAAATGTTTTTTTTCTTACAGTGGCCCTAATCCTCTTCCATACTTTTCTCTGTAGCACCATAGGCTATTAAAAAAAATAAGAAAAAAATAAAATAACTGTCTTCAAAAAGACAGATAGAAGTGGACATGTCACACACAGCAAAACTAACTAATGTTAATTGTGCAATGTTTATAGAATGCCTTATGACCTCAAATAAAGTCAAGTGGGGTTAAAATGTTTGAAACTTGTCGACTTTCAGCTTTTTAGTATGTTTTATCAGCACCGCCGGCATTGTTAGTAGGATATCCAGTGGCATAAGCTGGTCATGAGGGGCCCCAGGGCAGGTTCTCAGAATGGCCTCTAAAGTTATGAAGCATATTCAGTGTAAAAGTGTACATCTGCATATGATACTTTTAAATTATGAAAAGTGCATTGTTATTTCTTAAAGTCTACTAATCATTTCTTTTAAAATATTCATACATGTCAGTTCTGTAGAAAATGTGATGTTTATTCTTGTTTTTTAACTTCATACAGCCAAGTAACCCGCCGCCGGGATATTTTCCCATGTTCGTCAGTCACGTCTGTCATGCTGGGAGTTATGAGGTTTTAAACTTGGTAAATATTGTAAAAAAAAAAAAAAAGTGTATATCAAACATTTGCATTTTCTTTTTAAGCACAAGAAAAGCTTGTTCTTGAATGGAGTCGTGCCTGCTGTTAAATTTATAGCCCAGATTTTACATAACCCACGATCAGTGGTGCAAGGTAACAGAGTAAAAGTACTTAGTAACCCTACTTAAGTACAATTTTCATGTATCTGCACATTTCAAAAGGGGTACCTTTACTTTTACTTCACTACATTTTTGAGCAAGTATCAGTACTTTTTCTCCACAACATTTATGACTTGGTTTGAGGTACAAAGTATTTTGACTTTTGGCTTTAAATCATGTGTTTTTGTCATGCCCTCATTGTAGACACACAGTACTTAAATATAAAAGATGCAGTTAAGTAGTACTACTTAAAAAATCAAAATAATAAAGACAGTAGCCCTCACTGTCAGATTCAGTCTCTTCTACTGAAAGTTTGTTTATTTTATGTGTAATCAGCACAAATTTTCAAGAAAATCCTTTACATTTAACATACGAGTTGCTGAGTCTGTGCAAAATACTTTTACTTTTTTTTTTTAACTTGCAAATACAATTAAAATAAGTACTTTTATACTTTTACTTAAGTAGAAATTTTAAGGCAATACTTTTACCTGAGTACATTTTTAATCCATTATTTGTACTTTTACTTAAGTAAATGAATTGATCATTTCTTCCACCCCTGCCCACTACTGACTATAGTTAAGGACGCTCAATGGGGGCTTATGTCCTAGGCCCCAGTGCAGCTCTGCCTGCTGTTACTCCCCTGGGGCTGTTATAATGAACAACTAGCAAAAAACAAACATAGGCTAACTGCTAAGACGTTATTTGATGTTGTAGCACTAGCAAGGTTTTGGCTACACTAATAAACAAAAATGCCTGCAAAACATGCCTAATATTCACTGTTAAAGGTTAGTGTGTAGCCCAGCAGAGGCCAGGCTGTCTGCTCTGCTTCCCGACCTCACAGGCAGCAGTCTCCTGTCCTATCGCTACTATAGCGGTAAATGACAAGTCTATTTTAGAAAGGAGGCTGCGCCAAAATAGGCACGTCAGCTATTGGCATCAGGAGGCACTGGAGAAGAAAGAAAAAATAAGTCTGGTCAGCCGCCCACTGCAGGAGACTGGGGGATGTTCCACTATCCCGGATTTACTACAATTTTACGGATATTTCAGCAATAAACAGTATATTTTCGGTGGGATTTTAACATCTGAAAGCAGATAACACGTGGATACAGTGAGGGCTAATTGAAGATTTAGCCCACGTGACTTACCTGCGTGGCTGAAGAAGACGCAAGGTGAAAAAAAGTTTGACTTCAAGTAGAATATTGGATTAAATTGCAGTTGATAAAATATACCAACAGTTAATAATACGTTTTTTTAAATAAACACTCGTCTTTACCTTCGAATTTAGCTTTTTGTGTAGCTTAAGTCATTTTTCGCTAAACTTCCTCTTGCACCTTTAATGCTGTGAATTATTACCTTGCTAACTGTCCTCGCGCGACAGGTCTTAAGCTAGGAGCTAATTAACCTATTTTTCACGTAGTCTACACTATTTTTTTCCCCCAAATTATATAAAATTTATGGCACTATTATAAAAATGTTTTGAGAGTTTACTGGACACGGAAATGATGCGTGTTTTTAAAGTGGCTGCTTTATCAAACAGCTGATATCTTCTCGCTTCTACAAATGGCAATGGACAGAGACGGGCCCGGACAGCTGAGGTTATTTTTGGGGACAGGCAGTACCACCGATGGAGGTGACAAAGCTGGCAAATGTCACTCTTTGAAAGGCACATATCTGCGCTGCATGACCTTGTTATGCTAAATTGAGTTTGTAGAGTGTAATTAATGGTTTTAAATCATTCATAATGAACGGGCTGCATTGTTTTATAGTTTAAAGTGTAACCGATTCAAGTCTCTAAAGCCAGGGCCTGTGTGTGAGTGACACTCTACATCCTGCTGTAAATGCCAAACTGAACTGAGGATTTATGTTTATTTTCACCACATAATAGATGTTCACCCAGAAGCATCACCTCTTACAGGGGCTTGGGTGCATTTCAGGAGCCTGCTACATGTTTCCAATTGTTTCATCAAATTATTTTTTCAACAACCAACCGTCTTTTTTTTTTTTTTTCTCTCCATATTCGCATTACTTTTCATCAATATAAAATTATTATTATTATTATTATTATTATTATTATTGTAGTTTTTGCAGTTGTCATTTATATTTTTTTCTGCTGATTTGAATATTATCCATAATTAATTCACGTACGTTACATAGTTATCTTTTGTAGGTGTTGATAGTCTTATCATGATTTAAATATACAATAAAATGCTCACAATCTGGTTAACTCTGCTAGCTAAGATATTAGATAGATATTCTGTATGTACAAACTAGAGCAATCTTTTGGGCCAGTGTCAAAATGATGACCAGAATTATTTTGGATTTTATGATGATAATAATAACATTTTGCTTTCTGATAGCAACTGGTACCTTAAGGTTTGCTTTTCTAAACTTTTTTTATTCAAGTCAGTATTATGCATAGTGATCCATGTTAGTTTTTTTTTCTGAAGATGTTGAACAAAATTATATTTTTGTATTTTTGTACATTCATTTCATTTTAGTTGGGATTAGAAACATTCAGAAAACATAAAAAAAAGCAATGTAAATATTGTAGATAAAATTGTGGTTCTCAAACTTTCCACATCAAGCACCACCACATAAAATATTTAGCTTTCAAAATCTTTAATGGACTAAAATGAGCCGATGAGGCTGGACTAACTTTGGTCTCAAGTAAGGAACAAAGACTAAGACCAGGGTTACAGTACAACTGGGCCTGAACCAGAACAAATGTACGATTAAACCAGTACTAAACATCAAAAAAGCCCTCTGTCTCTAAATTTAACCAAACCAGGACTTGAACTCCAAAAGACTGAGACCCACAAGATCATGTACCACCAGAGGTACCTGTACCACAGTTTGAGAACCACTGATCTAGAATCTATGTGGTCATTTGACTATTTTTCCTCATTATTTTTTGTTAAAATTGCTATGCTATGTGTATTTTGAGAGTAGCACAGAGTGAAGGACTACTGTGGTTTTATAAGACAATTATTTGTCTAGCATTGTAATTGTGTTCTTTATTTAATTGTAGAAACTAGCAACCATGGATCCGAGCCTGTTTGGTGGCACCCCCAGGTTTCTCACTCGGCCCAAAGCTTTCTCCGTGTGCACCGGCAAAGATGCCACGCTCAGCTGCACCATCGTGGGCTGCCCAACTCCTCTCATCACCTGGGAAAAGGATAAACTCAAGCTGAAATCTGGCGGGCGCTTCAAAACTGTGGAGGATGGAGATGTGTACCGCCTCACCATCTATGAGTTAACACTAGAGGACAGTGGCCAGTACTTGTGTCGGGCCAAGAACAATGTTGGGGAATCTTATGCTGCTGTAACTCTCAAGGTCGCTTTACCAACGGAGATGGCTCAAAGGGCACCTGTATTTTTGGAAAAACCTACTTCTGCTCGTGTAGGTTTGGGCGGCGATGTCGTCTTCCACTGTCGGGTGGCTGCTCATCCGGAGGTCAACTTTGACTGGGAAAAAGATGGCCGCTACCTGGGGGAAAGCAACCGTATCAAGATCATTAGCGAGAGCGACAGCAGTACTTTAAAGATCCAAAGCGTACGTAACCTAGATAGTGGCACGTACACCTGTAGAGCCCAGAATTCTGTTGGACGTGCTCACACTTCGGCTGCTCTAGTTGTAGACACCCAAGATTCCCGCCAGCTGGCTCCGGACAAATCCACCTCACTTCTGTCTCACCTTCAAAAACGCAAAGAAGAAATGAAGAAAGATATCACTGTTTATCGCACCGAAGAGAAAACATCAACCACCATCACGGATAGTTTGGAGCTGGAGTTGAGGGCGTCCATGTTGGCAAAGCTCCCGAAAGGTGTGTTCACCCGTACCTGCACGGTGACCGAGGGGAAGCACGCCAAACTGAGCTGCTTCGTGACAGGGCACCCCAAGCCTCATATCATCTGGAGAAAAGACGGAAGTAACATCAGCGAAGGCCGTAGACACATCATCTATGAAGACCAGGCAGAGAACTTCATCCTCAAGATCCTGTACTGTAAGCAGAGCGATAATGGCTTCTACACCTGCAATGCCACAAACATGGCCGGGCAAACGTACAGCGCTGTGTTGGTCACTGTCAGGGGTAAGGTTTATTATTAAAATATTCTGTTTTGTGTAAGAAATAATGATTATAAATCTTTAGATGTAGCAAGTTTACAGATGCTGCTTCTTAAAAGTCTTGTTTCAGATTTAGAACTCTTTTTTGACTGACAGTCTAGTGAACTTTCTGGAATTTTTAGACTCCCTTTTATGGTTTCAACTTGATTTAAACTTATTAGAACATTGTACTTTACAAAATTTTAAAAATAATCTATTGAATCCTATCTGCTTACTGAACCTGGATTCTTGTGAGATGATTAACAAATCCATCTTGTCCTGATGAAGCTTATGCCATTTTGTTTGTCTCGCTGCCTGTTACCAATAGTGTGGTAGTATTGTCAGTCATGGTTGTATTTTAGGTTTGACAGTGAAGTGACTACTTCTTCAAGAAATTGCAGTGATTTGATTATTACCTTGTGATATGCAGTCGTTGGTGGTTCTCCCACTCACCTTCCAGTATTCATGTAAGAATACATTTGTAACGGCTTTCTGCTGAATTCTACTCACGTGCATGTTTTAGGAACAGACTATATGGACAGAGAGGTTATAAGTTAATTGTAAACCATGTTCTAAAATTTTAGAAAATTATTTTGAATACAGTGAGGCCAAAAATTGTCATTAAACGAGTTCTAAATAAAACCCAAACCAGTCTCTAAAAAAGTAATTAGTATAACCAATTTTGCATTATTTATCTTATCCACTTTTTCTCATTAGGGCAGGGGCATAACATCAGGTAACTCAGTGTAACTGCATTGGGGCCCAGGGGGTTTAGGGGCCCCTTGTCCATTTATAGTCAAGTCTTTACTTTAAAATCATTTTAACCAACTCATTATAAATTATAAGACTAGGATGGATCCGTATCATCTGTGAGATACTTTATTTCAGGAATGTATTTTCTTATGACTGATCCAAACTCATTTTAAACATAAGGATTTTGAAATAAACGCTGCAGACTATAATCACTGGCCTTTAAATCCAGTAAAACAGTTGACTGCCACATTTTATACATCAGAAGTTTAATACATGAACTTCAAGTACTGATTGGTTTTATATCACTAAAAAGGCCTATTCAAAAATTTGCACTTGGGCCCCTCGTGACTAAGGGTGTGTTCACACTTACCATGTTTGGTACGCTTCAGTCGAACGCAGGTGCGCTTCCTGGCAAAGTCCAGTTCATTTGAGCAGGTGTGAACACGCAATCAGACTCAGGTGCGTACCAAACAAGTGAACTCTGGTCAGTATGAAATCAAAGGTCTCGGTGCAGTACACTTTGAGCCCTGGTGCACTCTTGGTCTGGTCCTGGTGAAGTATGAACTCAACGCGGACCAAACAACGGACTGATGACTGGGAGAGGACAGGACTACACCAAGGGCAGAGAAACATACACGCATCTAACGTGACTAGGGACAAGGTTTCTTCTTCGCCAGTTTCATTCAGTAAATACTGGCGCACTGCCCACTACAGGCGAGGTTTGTTACTGCTCTCTCAGTCAGTTCAGTTCTTTTGACAGAGCTCAATGTGAACTCAAACCAGACCGATGAAATCATCAGCACAAGTGCGGACTTTCGCCCCCGAAACGTACCGAGTCCTGCAGACCAGCAAGTGTAAACACACCCTAAATCACACCACTGCTTTAGGGGTCACGTTCACTGGAGCCTAGCCAGGTAACTTTGGGCCTTAGCTGGAGACAGTGGCCAGTTTGTTGCAGGGCTGACACAGAGACATATACAGACAGACAACACATTCACTTGGAGAAAACCCACATTAACACCCAGAGAGTTTTCAAAATTTAACCCACGATCTCCTTGCTCCTTTTTTAGTTTTATATATATGTCCACATAAATGTAGATCCAAATTGAGGCTACACCCTAAATCATTTTTAGCATACCACTAATGACCCAGATCTCCTCACACTCACCAGCTCCACATACAGACATAATGGACAGGATTATTTCTAGCCCTAATATTAACCCGCTATTTAAAGCTGTTGTATGGTGCTGCTCCCTAAACTGTCTAATTTAATAGTCAAAGGATCATTGTTGTAAGTGTATGTAATTATGCAGTAATGCTGGTGTTATCCACATAATCAGTGGCTAGCTCCATGTTAAAGCCTTTAAATCATTTGTGTCTTTTTCACAACAACACTGCACTGCAAGGGGGGTGTTGGGTTGCTGCTATTTTTGCTGTGGTGATGAGTAGTTCACAGATTCTAAGATGGCCACTCACTTACCAGAGCACTTTGGCACTACTGCTAATGTGACTTCCCCTGGGCAGAAACTGGACATTAAATCAAATGAGTAGGTGACAAGTTAGGTTTTATGATGGTCAAAGCTCACACTTAATCTCACTTATAATTAATGATCAAGTAACTTATTTAGTAAAGGCATAGTTAATTGTTATCAGTGAAGTCTATTCTGTAAGATATAATGTAACATAATGAAATACCTTGTAATATGTTTAAGGCTTCTTTTTGTGGCTGCTGGTAGAGATGTAATGAGACTTTGACTCCATTACTTTCTGAATATACTGATAAATACCTTTTCTTCAGTAACTCTTTGAGGAAAAAAGTAGTTTTACTAAAGTCTTTTAAGTCTTTAAAAATGTACTTTACACTCACATCACAACAAGAACAACATGAAGGTCCCTGGTTTGAGTAATTTAGGAGTAGTAGTAGTAGTAGTAGTAGTAGTTGTTGTTGTTGTTGTAGTAGCAGTTGTAGTGGTAGTATTTTTACTCAATAATATTTTATTTTGTACTTTTACTTCTATTTGAGTAATGTTATTTTGAAGCAAAAACTATTTTACTTGAGTAGTGGTTTTGAGTACTCCTAACCCTGGTTTATTGGTGGTAATAGTAGTAGTAGCAATAGTAGTATTAGCAGCAGCAGCACTAGTGGTACTAAAATTAGTTGTGCATTTTGTCCCTTAAATTTGCATTAAATTCTTTTTACTTTTACTCAAGGAATAATTGTGTTGGCTACATACTCCTGTATGAGTAATAACAATTTAAGCAGTAGTACTTTTACTTACAGAATAAAGGACAAAGGACAGATTCTAAATACTTCTTCCACCATTGCCTCTTGATATATTGTTCTAAACAGGCTTGAGTTCATTGTATTCCAATGTAGACCCCTTTACATTTTTATTTATTGAAAAATAACTTAGTAGTTCTTAAGTAGAATGAAATAATTACAAGTTTAAATTGGGATAAGCTGAATGAGAATTAAATAAAGACTCTGGACTAAAGCATTACTAACCAAGCACTAAACCAGAACTTAGCTGGAACTTGGAAATTGGTCAAAAAGTTTGATTTAAGGTTGTTATACATTCATTATGAGGATTTCTCTTAGATGAAGGGCTTGACTGAGATTCAAGCAGCTTGTTGTTATCCAGATATTGCATTTGTCAATAATAATGTTGCAATTAGGTCTGTAAATTAAGCACAATTATAAACCCTAAAGGTTAAGCATTAATGACTTCTAAAATGGCATGTATTAAGATCAATATTACAATAAAAGGAGGTTGTTTGTGACAGGTAAATAGAGGCCTGTACAGTTCGCCAGTGAGACTGAGTAGTCGTCAGTCTGTTGATGTGGAATGGTGTCAGAGCAGCAGCTGAGTGCATACTGTACTAAAATAGTGAGCACTTGACTGTGGATGCCCCTCGACAGAATTAGTGCTTTACTTTATTTGAGATCAAAGCCTGTATTACCTGCCGAAGAGGGGAGGTGGAAAAAGACCGAATCTGTACTCTTTGAAAGTACTGAGGTAGAAGTAAAAGTACTGATCAAAATTGCAGGATAAATGAATGATTTATTTTCTACCCAAGTCCTCCACTCCAGTAATTCAAATAAGTTTTGTGTGTCAGCATTTCCTTACTACATTTCCCTGTAGTACTCTTACAGCTGGCAATAGTCCAAAGCATTTATATTGAGTACAGTGTGAAACTCTATCCCAAATGTACAGTGCAGTAGTTCAAACACAGTGCCTGAATGTATACTAGATGTCTACTTATACACCCATATAGTAGTATTTTACTTTATATCTTAAAAAGAGAAATCATTCTACAAATGTGAAAATATGCAGTTATACCCCAATTTTAAAAAGTTAGGTTGTCACTGTGTCCTTGTCACAAAACAGCATAAGAAATGTATACATTCATATTTCTTCAACGCAATCTTTTAATCAACTTATGCCCTGATCATAAATTCCAAATATTTCATTATTTTCAAAATTTTAACCCTTTTTATGCCAGGGTATTTAATAGCATCTCTTTTTTTTTGTACAAAACACACAAAAATGTGTATATTTTTAATATTCTCTCAGCAAAGAGGATTTTTCTAGAGGGTATGTTACAGCCTCGGGTATGCCAAAGATCCAACAACAACATTTATTATTAGGAATAATTTTTTCCCGTAGAAAAAAGAACTCCCATTAAAACCCAATAAAACTGGTTGCAAATTTGTTACTACAAAAAAAAAAAAAAAAAAAATCCTATCAAAATCAGTGTTGGTGATCTTTGACAGACCCAAGGCTGTAATAATCCCCCTTACAAAAATCCACTTTGCTTTGAGAATATTGAAAATATTTCATTTTTTGTGTTATTTACAGAAAAAAAAGATGCTATTACACTGGTATAAAAAGTGTTCTGAAAATAATTAAATAGCTGTTTTTTTATGGTCAGGGCAGCAGTTGATTAAAAGATTTATAAAAATAAAAAAAATTAGAAAAGTTAGAGAGTAAAAATTACGTAATATTAGATTTGTGTTTAGAATATCAAAATTTGTGATAGGCACCTGAGCCAAATTTCATAGAAAAGGTAAGAACCACTGCAAATTTATCAAAAAAATGTAATTTGAAAAGGACATGTTTGTCCTCCTTGGGGCACAAGAGTTAACTTGGTAGTTAAGGTATATTTTTGTTTGTTGCCTGATTGCTTTCTTTCTTTATTTGCTAGAGTAAAGTGTTAATACATGAGAATGTGTTTTTTTACAATGTACAACCACAATTTCTAGCTTGCATACAATATTCTGCTGCTGTCCTTTGCCACAGAGCCTAAAGTTCCGTTCAGGAGGAAGCTGCAGGATGTAGAGGTCCAGGAGAAGTCCTCGGCCACCATGATGTGTGAGGTCCCTATGAGTATCACCCAGACCAGTTGGTTCATGGAGGAAACCAAGCTGCAGCAGAGCTCCAAGTATTGCATAGAGCAAGAGGGCACACTGCGCCGTCTCACCATCCACAACGTCACAACCAACGATGACGGAGTTTACATCTGTGAGATGAAAGAGGGCAGCCGCACCGTAGCTGAGCTCTCTGTCCTAGGTATGGATTATTTCCAATATACCTGGCTTTAAGGATGCTTAAAATAACTTTTTTGCTTTTAACATTTTTAACACTTTAGAATAGCTCACCAAACAGTAATAAAACACAAATAAATATGTAATTAACAATGTTTTAATAAATAATTATAAAAATTATATATACTGAATTAACAATAATTTTGCATTAATTTACATAAGCATGTTACTCAGAAATTAAGCATGATTAGCAATGTTTATAATTCAACGGTGTTTGTTAATGTTGAAGCAATGATTTGTAAATAATCAATTAGTTAATTACTAATGCATACTATTAACTAATGCTCATTTATAGTGAGAGTTATTGTAAAGTGTTAACAAAATATCGTGTGTAGAAATGCGAGGTTGAGGTTTATTACTTAAGGTAACTGGCTAGTTTTGCTGGGTTATCTTGTGTAAAGCACAATAAAAACATATGAAAGAAGCTAACCAACTAACTTCTATATTAATGCTATAGTGCTGTTTTGTACATTTCTTTTTTCTTTTTTTTTTACTGTAGTTACTGTTTCTGTAAAAATTGTTAAATGGCTATTTAGCATGTTGTGTTATTCTTTGTATAGATTTTAGTGGTTAGAGAGGTAGAAAGATTATGATACATCATTCCAACTTGCTTAGTCATGTTGTCTACATTTATATATGAACAATAATCTACTAGAAAAATCATCATGGCGCTGGAATAAATTAAATCTGTGTCTTCCTATCTCTTTTAGGAAACATTACAAAGAAGCTTCCTCGTAGGACAGTGGTCCCGGTCAGTGATACAGTCATCTTCTGTGTGGAGCTGGAGCACCCCTGTCCCGATGTGTACTGGACTCGTAATGGGGAGAAGCTGAAGGAGGATTCTCGCATCTCCATTGCCTGCGTTCTCCGACAGTACACCCTTACCATCAGGGACTGTCAAGCCGATGACTCTGGAGAGGTGGCCTTTGTGGCCGGAGACTGCAAGACTTCCACTCGATTCACTGTCACTGGTCAGGATCACAGCTTTGAGTTCAGTTTATTGGATTGCAAAGATTATTTATTATACCTCTTTTGATTATTTTTCTAGCGGCAAGAAAGCACCCCCCTGATCCCCCAGTCGATGCTGTGGTGCAGAACAAGACCGACTCATCCATCACCTTCCTGTGGTCCCCTCCTGATAGTGACCGGCCTGTTCCCATTAAAGGCTACATTATAGAGAGGAGGAAGATTGGAGCTCAACAGTGGCAGAGATGCAACGCTGGAGAAATAGTCAATATAACCGAGTTCACTATCTCTAACTTCACTGAAGAGGCCACGTACCAGTTCCGTATTGCTGCTGTTAATGACTTTGGCCAGAGTCCATATCTGGAGGTGCCTGGAAGCTTTTACCTTGGTAAGACTACTGTGAGAGTTTTGTTTCTAATATAGTTCAGCAGTTTCATCAGTTTCATAGCCCTCTGTTAATTACAATTTTTTTGGTTTGTTTTTTATTTACATTTTTATTTTTACTGGTATTTCTAGGCATTTCAGAGTGGTAAAAGCAGGGTTTCCATTACATTGAAAAGACTATGGGACACTGCCATGAACTAATTGTCACCACCATAGAGAAAAAGAGATCATAACACTAGAGAGATGCTTTTGATATTCAGTTTTAAAACACAGTTAAAACAAAGAAACAAGACATTTGTTTGCTATCAGTGTCCAACGCAGAATTAAGAGATGGGCAGAGGAGGGTATTTAGTGCCATTGTTTACAGCACAAAGCTAATGTACAAATAAGCCAATTTACAGAAGCCTTTTTTTAAATTGTGTTTTCCTTCCACTGTTTGTTTCAGAGCCCACTGCAGAGCTGAAGAAAGGCCTGACAGACAGTGTAGCGATAGCTGGAGAGGAGTTCTCCATCTCAGTAGAGCTGTCAGCTGTTTGCTCTGGATTCTGGTCTCTTGGTGGACGCCTGCTGCGTAGCGGAGGCGACTATCTCATCACAAGAACCAAGAACATCCACACCCTCCTCATCCGCATCGTGACCATGGAAATGAACGGAGCTGAAGTTAAGTTTGTGGGCGGAGGCTCTCAAACTACTTGCAGCTTGAATGTGAAGGGTATGCCCATTAACACTGCCAAGAAAGAAATATATAAATATATAAATTTATCTTTAGCCAAGCATTTTTGAAAGTCCACTAGCTGTAGTTTTATTTGTGAAAGTGTGTTTAACAGCCTCTAACTTGACATGTATTTTTAGTTCCTCCGATGAGGTTCACTAACAAGTCAACACAGCAGGAGGTAGTCACATGCAGCGTCCAGGAAACTGCCCAACTGACAGCAGAGGTGTCCGACTATGATGCTATGGTATGTCAGTTATTTTGCATTTTAGACCTGAAAATATTATAGGGTTAATAATAGAGCAACACAAGAAAGGAAAACAAGCCATATGCAAAAAATATGTTTAATATTACATGACATGCAATGCAGAAATGCCCCTTTGACTACAAAAACTCAGATTTTTTAACCCTGATTATTTTATTGTGATCTACTTTTTACAGAACCATAGTTATTTATACAATAAATGATTTTACCATGACCATCATTTTTTGTTTTTAAAACCATTTCCACTCACTAGTATGGTTAAACAAAGATTCATTTGGGAAATACCGGATATACATTTGTCTGAACCAGGACTAAATTATGAATTAATATTTTTATCACATGGTCCACAAGTCCATAATATTATTGCAGTACATGGTGTTCTTTGCAATAATGATATTGTGGTTGTTGATATTGTGATAATAATACATTTGAAATATATTATGGTTGTACTAGTACTGGTTGTACTATTGTTGTACGCATAATATTTATTTGATGTTTATTAACTTCAGGTTGTCTGGATGAGAAATGGACGTGAGATTAAAATTGGAAAGAAGTATGAATGTATGATTATTGACCGCAAGAGGATCCTGATCATTCACAATGTCACAGAGGAAGATGTGGGAGTCTACGAGTGTGCTTTAGCTGATGACAAAATATCACTTCAGCTTGCTCTCAAAGGTATGTCATTAAAAATATGGTTAATGGTGACTGTTAATGTCATGGCATCTGTGGTAATGCATCCTGCTAAAATATGATTCATGGTTGGTCATAAACCTTATTTTGACTTTGTTTAAGATGAACCTGCCAAGTTCCTGAACAAGGCCAGAGGTCCCATGGGAATGGCATCCTCCCTCAAAGGAGACCTGGAGCTCAAATGTGAGGTGTCTCCTGCCAGTGCGGTGGTGGTGTGGAAGAAAGATCAAGTGGAGATCACTGAGGACCAAAGAACCAGCTTTATTTCCAATGGTACTCAAAGGAAACTGGTTATTAGGGGTGCCAAGAAGAGCGATGAAGGGCATTACTCTTGTGAGACATCCACCGACAAAGTCACATTCCAGGTTAAAATCAAAGGTAGGTCACTTTTATGAGACAAATTGACTTAAACGTGTAACATAATTTGTAATAAATATATAGTAATACTAAACAATTAAACATCTTTTTCTCCAGAAACTCTAGCTGCCTTCTCTAACAAAGAATCAGTCCAGAAAGATGTCAAAGCCGTACTCTCACAGAAAGCCACTCTCAGCTGCAATGTCTCTGACAGTAAGACAGAGGTGAAATGGTACAAGGACGGGAAACAGATAATATCCAGCCGGTCCATTTACACAGAAGTCAAAGGAAGTAGTCGTCTGCTGGTGATTGAGAAGGTGGAGAGGAGTGACGCTGGAGAGTACACTTGTGAAGCTGCAGGGGAAAAACTGGTTTTCAAGATAGCAGTTACAGGTAAAGTGCTTAATGTCTATGAGGATATAATACACTTTAATCATTTTTTTTATGTAACAGAGTAAGAAAAAAGAATAGACTCTAAATAACTATAGAACTGGGAATGTGTTTACAAACGCACATACTATTTTTTTTATTTTTAGCTTAATTTCACAAGCTGTTTTGTATGTGACAATTCTGTCTCTAAATATTTGCTTTTACAAGTAGAACAATATTTTGGAGTTACTGTAAATGTGACAGAGGAGAGGGATGTTTCCATCTTCTACTGCATGTACAGCCATAATTACTATTATGTAATCAGTAATATAATGTGCACTGCATTTACTTTTTTTTTTTTACTATATTTTGGCCTATTGGACGGAACCATACCAGATATATAGCCTGTATTAATACACATTTTGAAAATCCTATTGAGCAAAGTCATATTGTCAACTGGTCAGTCAATATTGCCTTTATTTTATTTACTTTTAGAGCCACAGCCATCATTCTCAAACAAAGAGTCTGTTCAGAAGGAGGTGAAAGCTACTCTCTCCCAGAAGGCTACTCTGAGCTGCGAGGTGTCAGAGTCTAACACAGAGGTCAAGTGGTACAAAGACAGCAAACTGGTGACTTCCTCCAGGATGGTCCACACGGAGGCAAAGGGCAAGAGCCGGCAGCTTGTAATCGATAGCGTGGAAAAGAAGGATGCTGGAGAATATATCTGTGAAGCTGGGACTGAGAAGCTGGTCTTCAAACTACAAGTGGCAGGTAAGGAAGCAGTAGCCAACATACATGTTATTTCAGATATTGTGAATGTTTTTGGTTTAATGTTTTCATGTTTTCCCCCACAGATGCAAAAGTCCAGTCAGCCTTCTCCAACAAAGAGTCCATCCAGAAAGAGGTGAAAGCAGTTTTGTCCCATGGTGCTATTCTGAGCTGTGAGGTGGCCGACTCCAAAACAGAGGCGAAATGGTACAAAGACGGTAAACTACTCACCTCTACCAAAGGGATACATGCAGAGTCTAAGGACAAGAGTCGGCAGCTGGTCATTGAGAAAGTGGAGAAGAAGGACGCTGGAGAATATATCTGTGAAGTTGGGACTGAAAAGTTGGCCTTTAAAATGAATGTTGAAGGTAAGAGGATAGACATGTTGCTATTGGTATCATTTTGCATTATGTGTAGGGATCATTTCAAACCATGAACAGCAAAAAAAGGTCATATGAACAATCACTGGTCATCAACAGCCCACCCTGTGCTCTAAGCAATTGGGATATATTCAAAAAGAAAATAGTGACAGAGATAGAGAAAAGAAAAACAAAAAGAAAGAAATATAAAAGCACTCATATTTAAGCCCTCATTTTGGACTTTGATCCAAAATAACTCTCTCTGGCGCTGTTTTTGTTCATGTTGTTTCTTCTGTTTTTACATTTGTGTACCTGCCATTATTGATTTAGTCATATTGTAGTGTGTAGATTATAATTTCAGAACTGCATGTAATAATGTACTTGACTGCCAAAATTCTGCCTTATTCTGTATCCCTGATGTCAGTAGTTCTTTGTTTGCCAGCCAGCAGGTCCAGTCAACAGATGCTGCTGGTTGGACTAACATATAGTTATTTCACATCTCCCTCAAACTGAAACCATATGTAAACATATACATATACAGCAAGATGATGAATGTCTGTTAAATTGTAGAAACAAACCATTCGGTTAATGATTGTTCTTCATGCAAGACATTGCATTCTGAAAGGACATGTGCCTCGAGCAATGCCCATTTTGTCCTCACCCAGCTCAGTCTACTTTGTTCTTAATGGTTGTAGAAACATGGAGTGGAACTTGCACAGCAATCTTTGTATTTCTAAGATAGATAAATAATAAGAATGTAATTGAGGTACACTGCTGAAGATAGTATTGACTAATGTGTTTCGTTTGGCTCAGATGTACAGTATACTATAAGATTTTACACCATACAACATTGGTATTTGTACTATCACTGTACACACACAGCAACACTAATCCTGTTTGTGAAACTGTGACTCTGTAGCCTGGCCAGCCAGCCCCTCCTACTTTGTTTTCGAAAGCAGGAGAGGATGTATGCTCTGCCATAGGGAGTTGTTTCCAAAGCACTCGCTGGATACCAGCCTACAAAAGCAGAACATACATATCTTCTATTGCTGTCCCTGTTCAGAAATAAGTACAGAGTTGTTAAAAATACAGCGTATACTGGTGTTTTATGGCAACATTTTACGGCAACAATTCTTCATAAGCACCATGTTTGTTTTGGATAGGGGTCAGTGGTGCACTGCTTACGTCCCGCCCTTCATTTCTCTGATTGGTTACTCCACCTGTGATTGTTCAGCCCTTAGAAATTAAACTCAAGTGAAGGGATATCATACTTATTTTATAGTACAGAATCAGAAAAGTGTTAACCTAGCTGGACAGACTAGTGACACTGAGTATTTTTTTCTCCCCAGAGGCTAAATCTTCTTTCCTAAATAAAGAGTCTGTCCAGAAGGAAGTGAAAGCCACTCTTTCTCAGAAGGCCACACTAAGCTGTGAAGTGGCTGACAACAAGACTGAGGTAAAATGGTACAAAGATGGAAAACTGCTGAGCTCCAGCCGCACAGTCCACATTGAGTCAAAAGAAAAGACTCGGCGAGTTGTGATCGACAGTGTGGAGAAGAGAGACGCTGGCGAATACATCTGTGAAGCTGGAAGTGAAAAACTATCATTCAAAATACAAGTTACAGAGCTGGAACAAAAATCTGCCTTCTCCAACAAGGAGTCAGTCCAAAAGGAGGTGAAAGCCACGCTCTCAAAGAAAGCAACTCTTAGCTGTGAGCTGGCTGACAGCAAGACAGAGGTGAAATGGTACAAAGATGGAAAACTGATCACTTCCAGCAAAACTATTCATGCTGAATCTAAAGGCAAAAGTCGGCAGCTAATTGTTGAAAATGTAGAGAGGAAGGATGCTGGAGAGTACACTTGTGAGGCTGGGACTGAGAAGCTTACATTCAAGATTCAAGTGGCAGGTAGGATGACTAAATAAGTTGTTTGAGTTCAGATGAATTGCCCACGTTTTGATAATCTGCAATGTTATATGTTTTGTAGAAGCTCTGGCCGGCTTCGCTAACAAAGAATCCATCCAGAAGGAGGTGAAAGCTTCCCTCTCTCAAAAAGCCACCCTGAGCTGTGAGGTTTCCGATTCTAAAACAGAGGTGAAATGGTACAAGGACGGCAAACTCCTCTCTTCTAGCAAAGCAGTTCATATGGAGACAAAGGGCAAGAGCCGTGAGTTGGTGATTGAGAAAATGGAGAAGAGAGATGCTGGAGAATACACTTGTGAGGCTGGGGCTGAGAAGCTGACATTTAAGCTTCAAGTGACAGGTAAAGTACTGGACTATTTTTTTAATTCACTTTACTCGCACATCCTACTTGAATTATTCCAAAAGGTTAAATAGGACATCTGTTTCAGTCCTTGTCTGAGTCTGAGTTTATCTCTTCCATATTATTCTGATCTAATGTGTAATTACTTTTCTTTATAGAAGTGGCTGTCAAGTTCCAGAAGAAGCTAGTAAAGGATACCTCTGTTCAAACCAAGGAAGACATTGTACTGACTACAGAGATCAATACAGAAAGCGCCAGTGTCAGATGGTTTAAAGACGGTGTTGAGCTCAAGGAGAGCACTCGGTGTCAGATAAAAAAAGATGGCCTTTCTCGGACACTCATAGTAAAATCTAGTGAGGCTAAAGACAGTGGAACTTACTCATGCCAGACTTCTGACGACAAGCTGGAGTTTAAAGTTCAAGTTAAAGGTTGGTCACATGAAACATTATCAGCAACTTAATCGTATATTTTCCTCTGATCAGCTTTTCTTTTTTTTTCTTTTTTATTTTTCAGAGGTAGCATTGAAGTTTGTTGTTCCTTTGAAACCTGCTTCAGTGGAGTTGGGAGGTACGCTGAGCCTTATTTGTGAACTGAATCAAGCCACAGGGGATGTAGTGTGGCGCCATGACAGCCGTGAGGTTAAGAATGGTGGCAGGTACAGTCTAAAGACAGATGGTACCAAGCGAGTTCTTACTGTGACTGGTATGAGCAAGGAAGATGAAGGAGAATACAGCTGTGATTGTAAAAATGACAAGACAACAGCTAAAGTCACCTCAAAAGGTAGTTTATTACACTGAATTGTCACTAAATTTAGCAAAATCTTTATTTTTAATTTTGCTTATTAAAGTATTTGTCTGTTTCAGAGCCCAGACAAGTGAGGATTACTTCTAAGTTGAACAATGTGGCAGCCATGGAAGGCAAAGACGCCATCTTTAAGTGTGCAGTCACCCCAGCAGACTCTAATGTTAAATGGTTGCACAACAGTATACCTGTTACGGTTGGGCCCAAGTATAAGATTGAACATGGCGGCACCAGCTTTTCACTCACCATCTCCTCTGTCACTCAAAAAGATGCAGGGGAGATCAGCATCGATGCAGAGGGCAAAACATGCAAAGCTACTCTGCAAGTGCAACGTAAGATTATTATCAACAACTGGCTGATCTTTGTCATTATCCAACATGCAACTACTCAAGACATAGCTGCGTCCAAAATTACTCTATTAACCAAGTACTAAAAATTGTAAATGTCAATAGGCAAATGCTGCTGTAAGAGACTGTTAGTCTCAATATTTAAATGGTGTGTGAATTGTACAAAAGTGTTTATAGATATAATATATGCCACAAATATTAAGTTATATTGTTAAATTTTACATCGCATTTACCAGATTCCATATAACAGCAGCAACAACAACAACAAAAAATATAGGATATTTCACTGTTGCTCATTTACTTTTGTTATCCACTCAGATGAACCAGTGACATTCAAAAAGAAGCTAGAAAACCTGACAGTGGAGGAGCAGAGTGAAGCAAAGCTGGTGGTGGAGCTTAGTAAGGCTTCAGACGATGTGAGGTGGATGAAAAACAGCGTTGTGATTCAGCCCACCAGAAACATCGAGATACAGGTCAACGGGGTGAAACAGACTTTAGTCATCAAAAATGTTACTACTGCTGACCGCGGCTTCTACTCCTGTGAAACTCTGGATGACAAGACTCAGGCCAAGCTCACCGTGGAGAGTAAGACACTGCCACTGTTCAGTTATTTTACATTTTATCAAGTTAATATTGTGAAAATAACTTGTTTATTTTTTCTCTTCAGTGAAGAAAATTCAGTTGGTGAAAGGCCTAAAAGAAACCAAAGCGTGTGAGACGGAGACTGTGACTCTTGAGGTTGAGCTCAGCCAGGCCGACGTTGAAGGATCATGGACCAGAGATGGCTCCAAGTTAAAATCTGGGTCCAGTTGTCGCGTTTCAGTTCTGGGAAAGAAACATGTACTTACTTTGTCCAATCTCAAGAAAGAGGATGCTGGTATGATTGCCTTCCAAGCAGAAGGAGTCCACACTTCTGCTAAACTGATTGTCACAGGTAATAGCAATCTTTTCACAAAATAATAATCTCTGTTCAAATTATTTTTTTAATTGGGTGAAATTAAGTGCTACAGACATATAGCGCTACTGGTAAATACTATAACCTAATTTCTTCTTGATTTTACAGAACCACCAGCTATGATTTGCAAGCCCATTATGGATATCAGTGTTGCTGAAAAGGAGAAGGTTACTTTTGAATGTGAATTGTCTAAAGCAACTGCTGATATTAAGTGGTTTAAGGTGAGTGGCAGTGAAAGCAAAACTATTATTTGTTATTGTATGAAAAGTGTATTGATATGAAGGATATTGAAACTTCAGGATGACGTAGAGATAAAATCAGGAAAGGACATCTCTATCCATTCACTGGGCAAAAAGCACTCTTTGGTCATCAATAAATGCACATTTGAACATGCTGGAACTTTCATTTGTCATACTCCTGATGACAACACTTCTGCCAAGCTCCAAGTTAATGGTAAGTTTTTGTCAACTTGCCCTTGTGATAAATATGACTATCAATTTGTTTGCTTAACATAATTATGAGGAAAACAAATCAGTTAACCAAAGAAAAATAAATATTTCTGCAGCCCGAGAGATAAAGATAGTTAAGAAGCTTAAGGATGTGGAGGTGATGGAAAAGGAGAGCGCTACATTTGTCTGTGAAATCTCCCATGATGAAGTGGAGTGTCAGTGGTACAAGGGAAGCAGCAAAATCAAAGCCAGTGATAATGTCAAAATAAGACAGGAGGGTAAGATGGCATTACATGGTCATAGTAATGAATTATTATCAATCTGAATTTGGTTTCAATAATTGAAGTCATGGTCAAATATTTGTCTTTGCTTATTTACACAGGCAGGACATATTCTCTGGTGTTCAAGTCTGTTTCCATAGAAGATATGGGTGAGATTAAATTCACAGCTGAAAAAGCCTCCTCTGCAGCAAAACTTAAAGTGAAAGGTAACCAATGTATCTTTAAAATGTTAAAGTACTGTAGTCATAGACACTTGACTTTGTGTTTTGCATGTTTCATTTAATTTACATGTGACAGTCTGTCTCTGGTTGGAAATGGATAAATCATTCACACATAAATCATTGTTGGGTGGTTGCAAAAACTACAAAGATCAGATTAAATAATAAAAAAAAACCATTCAAATTGGCTATGCAACCATCTAACAGTGCTTTGGTTGATGATTCATATAATCCAAATGTAGTTTGCATCTACATTGTTGTGCCTCATTGAGACCTGATGGCAAAATGAAACACTAATTTTTATGTCCAGATTCATATTTGAGAAACATTTACATCGTTTGGCCCATGTATGGGAAGGGAATTATTGAAAACATTGATGCACAGCAATTTTCTAGCACTAGCTGCTAAGGACTGAGGCCTTTGAGTCTTCACAAAAGTGAAGGCCTGGTCTTGTAGTGATTTGTGTTAATATATTTAACGAGTAATTGTGTTGGTGAATTGTTATTGTAGAACTGCCAGCCAAGTTTGTGAAGAAACTCAGGGATAAGATAGCGATATATAAGCACCGTGGTCATCTTGAATGCCAAGTGTCACGTGCTAGTGCAAAGGTGAAGTGGTACAAGAACAAGATGGAGCTCAAACCCAGCAAGAAGTATGAGATCAAAAGTGAAGACGTTTACCGGCAACTCACCATCAACGACGTGGAGTCAGGGGATGAAGATACTTACATTTGTGATGCCACTGATGACAAGACATCTTGTAAACTTCTGGTGGAAGGTAACATGAGTCATGTGTGCAAAATTGCATAGGGTTTTTCCTAGGTGGAAAAACAAAACTGCCATCAGACTGCTTATGCAATGAGGTATCTGTTGTCTTACGTCTGACATGTACTGTATGTGATGTCTCAAAATGTACTAGCATGGCCTAATTGTATTTTTTTCCTATTCTATACAAAGAAATATTCTAGTCATTCTTCACATTGGATTTTGAAGGGGAATAGGTGTCAGAACTAAAATACTGTATACGGATTTAACAACCTCTGAATAGAACAGGACAGACAAACGTATAACTAGAATGAATTGGGTAGTAGGAGACCCAAGCTAAGAGAGTAAATGGGTGTGGCTGACCAGGCAAAACATGTACATTAGCCTGCACATAAATTGCATTAACGTATATTTATTATTATGTATTGAAGAACTTTTTATCCTGGGTCAAAACCACTGATGTATACGGGTAGTTACTTATAAACATTGGTCATTGGTCAAAACATATTTCTAACTTTTAATACTTTTTTCTGCCAATCATAATACATGTTTTTGTTGCATCTTGAGCTTGGCTTTACTGAAAAGCATCTCTTTCCCCCACAGAGCAGTCCATCAGCATTGTGCGGGAGCTTAGTTCTGTTGAAGTGACAGAGCCATTTGCTGCCGTCTTCGAGGTTGAGATCAGCATGGAACTGGTCAAACCTCCAGTATGGACTTTGAGTGGAGTGGCTGTGAAGGAGAGCACTGATGTTGAAATGGAGAAAGAGGGCACTCTGCACCGACTCACTTTCAAAAAGACTAAAGCTTCGATGACTGGACCTGTAGTGTTCACGGCAGGGAAGAGCAAATCTCAAGCACAACTCACTGTCAAAGGTAATGCATATTATATTCTTAAACAGCCTTTAAGTATAGGTTATACTTTCTAATAACTTATTATTTTTTCTTTAGAGCGCCCTCTGGAGGTCACAGAACCTATCAAGAACGTGAAGGCAAAAGAGAAAAGCTCTGCAATCCTCAGCTGCAAATTCTCAGCTCCACCTAAAGACGTTCACTGGTTCAAGGGTGAGGTGCCTTTGGCCACATCAGACAAGTATAACATAAAGCAAGATGCCACCAGGGCTCAGCTCACTATTCAGAAGTTAACAGAAGAGGACACAGGGGAATACCGCTGTCAGTCTGGACCTGCTGAGACCAAAGGCACTCTCACGGTTGAAGGTACATGTTGGACTTTGTGTTGATTAGGGTTGCTGCAACAGAGAAAGCAAATAACTATGTATTTTTTACCTAAAAATTGTGGCTGATTTGTATTACTACTACTTCATACAACTGTCTAACTACTTACCACAAATATTTGGTATTTGTGTTGACATTGCATATTGTTGTTGCAGTGCGTGATATACAGATCACCAAACACCTGGCAGACATTGAGGTGGATGAAGATGGCGATGCCGTGTTCACGTGTGAGATCAACTACCCAGATGAAGAGGTACAGTGGCTTCTCAATGACAAAGTGCTCTTCACCAATGAAGTAAACACCATCAGCCACGATGGGAAAGTTCATAAGCTCACTCTGAAGAACTTAGCACCTCAGGACGGGGGCACTATCAGCTTTCAAGTTCGCAAGGTCAAAGAATCAGTCACTCTCAAGGTGAAAGGTAAGGACTGACAGTGCGTCCCAAAAACATGTATGTTATAGTATATGCCTAGTAACACATTATATACACATTTTGATGACACATTTGTATCATTTTGTGTCCCAGAAAAGCATGCCGTGTTCCTCAAGTCTCTAGATGATGTTGTTGGAGAGGAGAAAGGCATTATCACTTTGGCGTGTGAAGCTTCCAAGCCAAGAGTTTCTCCCATATGGAGAAAGGATGGTAAAGTCCTGAAGGCTGGGCCAAAATATGAGCTCCTTCACACAGGCAAATCTTTGGGGCTGATTATCAAAGATGTGACTAAAGAAGATGTTGGAGAGTACATCTGTGATCTGGGGACAGAGGCTTCTAAAGCAACGGTTACTGTCAGAGGTTGGTATAATTAACACTGATCCAAAAAGGCTGGGTGATGATAATATCCTGGGTCTGCAAATTTACCAGTTTTTTGGGGGGGCGCTAGGTTATTTTATTATTTTGTTGGCATTCACCCATAGTTATGTTTTACGGTCTTGTCTACCTCTGAACCTAATCATTATTTCCATTATTTCCTTTATTATGTCCCAGCCCACAGCTGAGAATACAGGCATAATAGGGTACTATCCTGTTAAATTCAGTTTTGATTTCAAGAAGATCTTTTCAAGATTTACATATTATGAAAACAAAATCGCTCCTTAATCAACACAAGCCAAGGCTACATAGAAAGCAACTTGCTTTCTGAGATGTTTGCAGTAATTTAAACATAAGCATATGCATAATACCACAAAAGATAAAAAACAAAATAATATATATAGCTAGCATACACACACTCAAGTCTACACCTAAAAATATATTTACAAAACATTGCATGAAATACGTTTCCATAATAATTGACTTTTCTACACACTAACACAGAGGGTAAAATTAGTATTGAACACATCATCATTTTTCTCAACAAAAATATTTCTGACATGGCTGGTTTACAATGGAATGATTTTCTTTCCACTTACTTGCCACTTGTGCTTACTGGAACATTCAGAATTTTAGAACTTCTTCTGTAGCCAATGCCATCAGTTTGTTTTGCAACAATAGGGTAGCAAAGGTCTTGAGAGAGCTCTTTACTTTAACCCATGACGAAATGTTTTCTGTGTGACACCTTTGTAAAGAGACACTTTTTGAAAGGTCAGACGAGGCAGTATTGCTTTTTTATCACTGATAGTTTTTAGATGCTGTCTTGGCTTTCCACACCTTTTTGCACCTCCCCTTTTTTATGAGTTTAATACTTTTTCTATGTGTCATTCCATTTTATTACAAATAACTTAATTTCTGTATTTATTTGTTTTGGTTTCATTGTATTTATAGATTACTAGATGTTTGTTACCAACATCTGTTGAAAATTTCAATTCAGAAATACAGTATATTTGTTGAGAAAAGCAGCGACATGTTCACTACTTTTTCTTACTATATATCCTATACTGAAAGTGACCATGGCCACAATGGTCACCTATGGATTACGGTGTTGTGGATATGACGATAGAAATATTTTTAAATACAACTATATACATTATTTGCTCTCTGTCCTAGAAATTGGCATTGGCATCACCAAATGGCTGAAGTCTGCTGAAGCAAATGAAGGAGAGTCATGCAGTTTTGAGTGTATTCTGTCTCGTGAGAGCACAGATGAGTGCTCCTGGACTCTAAACAGCAAAACTGTTATGGATGGAGGCAGATTCAAGATCAGCAGTAAAGGACGCAAGTACATGCTGACCATAAATGATGTGACCCCTGCTGATGCCGGAGAAGTGGTTTTCAACATTAAAGATCGAAGCTCCAAAGCAACTTTAACAGTGGAAGGTGCGCAGTAATTTTACTGTTGACTAAATGTCTGACTAATTTCTGACTAAAGTTTACTACTTTACAAGCTAAAATACTAATAAGGTTTAACTTGTTACAGGCAAAGCTTCATCTGTTTCAAAAGCACTGGAGAATGTGACTGTTGTACAAGGTGAGGATGCTGTGTTTATCTGTGAGGTAACAAAGTCCAGCTCCACTGTAAAATGGGCCAAAGATGGTAGGACAATCAAGAAGAGCCAGAAGTATGACATCAGCCAAGAGGAGAGAGTTATGAAGCTGACCATCCATAATGTCTGTACACAAGACTCTGGAGAGTACAGCTGTGAAGTGGTCGGAGGGGCCACCACCAGGGGCAAGCTGGAAATGAAGGGTAGGGTACAGCAGCCAGCTCTGAACTTAACCATTAACTAACTTGTGGATAGCTTCCTTACTGCACATTAAAAATTGTCAGAAAACAGATAATAGAAAACATATAATATAACTTGAGGCTGTTAAATACATAGACACATGTTGCTTTCTTTGCTTAGAGCCAATCCACAAATTCACCAAAGCTCTCCAGGACAGCCAGGCTGAAGAGAAGGGCTCAGTGAGTTTGCACTGTCAAACTGCTCAGACGCCATCCGCTGTGGTCTGGCTGAAGGGCCACACAGAGCTGAAATCTGGAGGGCGATATGAGATGACACAGAAAGAAGGGCTTTTGACTCTCACCATCAAAAACCTGGAGGAGCAGGACACTGACATCTACACCTGTGATGTAGGCACCGCCAAGAGCATGGCCAAGGTGACAGTCAAAGGTAAGAATTTTTGCATGTGTCTACATTTAATGGTGACTATGGTTGCTGTAGAAAATCTCTTTGCAAATGGTGTTGTGAACTTGGCTTATTTTCTTTAGAGGTTGGAACTGTGAGTGTCATGTTGACTTCATTTTCACACACACACACACACACACAAAACACAACATATTGTTTTTGATGGTCTATGAACTGCCTTTAAAATTCATCACATGTTGAAGCCATGCCTCCTCTCTAATAACAATGGAGTTTTAATTAACTGTGAAGCACCAACTGGTGCAATAATAAAAGTTATGCATCAAATCACATTTACATAATTACGTCTCAAGTCATTACAACACTAACACTTATCATGTGTTTTAAATTTCATCACTGGCTAAAATCATCCCCTGTTGATGTTTTTATAAATGTATTCTTTATCAAATTGTTATCTTCATCTCAACTTAATCCTCTGACTCATTACATACAAAATACTGGCATAATATAATAATGGATTGTTATGTTACACCGTCTAAACTTATAAGCTTGGTTCTCCAGCACTACCAGCAACTTTTATCAAGAAGCTCCAGAGCCAGGAGGCTGAGGAGGGGGCAAGTGTAACACTGCGCTGTGAGCTCTCTAAGCCTGGGGTCTCAGTGCAGTGGAAGAAGGGGACACAGACCCTGAAGTCTGGAGACAAATACCAGATGAAGCAGAGAGAGTGTGTGAACGAGCTGCTCATCACTAAAGTGGAGCCAGAGGACAGTGGAGAGTACAGCTGTGTGTGTGGAGACCACCAGACCACCACTAACATCAATGTCAAGGGTAGGAAGAGGATTAATAATCGGCATTTTATAAAAATGTCTGAATATAATAGTTGTCTGTCTTTGAGTGTACATAAGTACTATAATTCAGTGGCAGTTGTTCACGGCCTGCCTTACCTCATGCTTTAAAAATGGCTCTAGTCCCAATGAGTCTATGTAATGCTTTTAGAAACGTTATGTTAAGCATTTTATATATGGATCAATCTGTAATGGCATTTAGATTGGCTGTTTATTCTATCTTTTGTAAGTTATGGCCTTTGTGTTGCTCATTTTGTTTGTTGTGTGTCCTTTTTACAAGTTATTGTCAAATTTTTTGTACGTCATTGTCTGTAATAACTAACTTACTAATACCTGCTCAGCTCGGCCAGTGACCTTCAGTCAGAAGCTCCAGAGGCAGGAGGCTGAGGAGGGGGCCAGTGTTTCTCTGCACTGTGAGCTCTCTAAGCCTGGGGTCTCAGTGCAGTGGAAGAAGGGGACACAGACCCTGAAGTCTGGTGACAAATACCATATGAAGCAGAGAGAGTGTGTGAACGAGCTGCTCATCACTAAAGTGGAGCCAGAAGACAGTGGAGAGTACAGCTGTGTGTGTGGAGATCACCAGACCACCACTAACATCAATGTCAAGGGTAGGAAGAGGATTATTATTGAACAGTATAAATTACTCAGTGTGAATATTGTTTGTTGGAATGTTAGTCTCGTGCCAGTCATGCTAACTGGTGTTTTTCCAGATGTTAGCCACCTCACTGGCATAGGACCCAGTCTTCTGCCATGTTAAAACAAAAACGTGTGTTATGTAAGGTTTTGGGATTTTGTGAGAAGCATTTTGTAAATGTACACATTTGCTTTTTAGGGCCATTTGCACCAGACTGGATAGTGTGCATTGTCGATTTTGGCTTTTATGCTCCTTATGGCTTTGTTTTGAATATACCAAAAACACTACTAGCATCATTATTAGGGTAGCAATAAGCGTGAAAACAGCAATAGTGTGCATACTGTATACTTGACATTATGTAGTAAGTAAGCAGGGATTGTCTCAGTCCTTGATGATTTGGTGTGGACGTTGGATGAATGAAATAGTATATGTAATGCTGGTTTAGTATTTATTTGGAGCACCTTTTACATACAGATCTGGTCTGGACATCTAGGCTACCTTTTACTATTTGCTGTAATTTACTGGTGACCTTGCTGTCGGAGCATTTGCTCTGGTGAATTTGTTTATTTGTACTGGTTTAAGTTACTGTCTTTAACGTTGTATGTCATGTCTTGTCATTTCTTACTAATCTGCTAATACCTGCTCAGCTCGGCCAGTGACCTTCAGTCAGAAGCTCCAGAGCCAGGAGGCTCAGGAAGGTGCCAGTGTTACTCTGCGCTGTGAGCTCTCTAAGCCTGGGGTCTCAGTGCAGTGGAAGAAGGGGACACAGACCCTGAAGTCTGGAGACAAATACCAGATTAAGCAGAGAGAGTGTGTGAATGAGCTGCTCATCACCAAAGTGCAACCTGAAGACAGTGGAGACTACAGCTGTGTGTGTGGAGATCACCAGACAACCACTAACATCAATGTCAAGGGTAGGAAGAGGATTTAACACTGTAATTGTACACTGACAAAATATTGTCCATGTCAGTATTTGTTGTCTTTGTCACATTTTGTGCATTATTGTCTCTGATTGTCTTGTAGGGCTGGGTGATTTATATAAACAAAATAACAGTATGTTTTATTAATATAGATATTCATTACACTATACAATCTGCAACATAGCTCTTAGGGTGATTTGAGCACTCACACCCATGCAGGGAGGGTTCCACATTCCTATTCTCTACTTTTGTCATGACCTGTGAGTCATGACGATTGGGCGACCAAAATGATACAATCTCCAATTTTAAGACAGTTTCTATTGGTCTATCCAGTATGCCTTAGAGACAGGGTAAAAACCACTAACTCATGACGAGCTTGAGGTAAAGCCACTCCTTCTCCACATCAAGTGGAGCCAGCTGAGGTGGCTAGGGCAGGAGGCCTTCCTGGAGAACATCTTTCCCAGAGCGCCTCCTGGATGACTTCCTGTTCTTCGCATGTCCCACTAGATGGAGCCTTTGTTACCCATCATATAAACCATTTTCCATTTGCTTTAGATGTTTGCAGAGGTATAACAAGAAAACAATGAATTGCAAGCACCCTGATATATTTATTATGAGACCAAATATAAAGACAATTGCCCAGCCCTAATTTTATGTGTCTGATGATTAATCTACTAATACTCGTTCAGCCCAACCAGTGACCTTCACTCAGAAGCTCCAGAACCAGGAGGCTGAGGAGGGGGCCAGTGTTTCTCTGCACTGTGAGCTCTCTAAGCCTGGGGTCTCAGTGCAGTGGAAGAAGGGGGCACAGACCCTGAAGTCTGGAGACAAATACCAGATGAAGCAGAGAGAGTGTGTGAACGAGCTGCTCATCACTAAAGTGGAGCCAGAGGACAGTGGAGAGTACAGCTGTGTGTGTGGAGACCACCAGACCACCACTAACATCAATGTCAAGGGTAGGAAGAGGATTAATAATCGGCATTTTATAAAAATGTCTGAATATAATAGTTGTCTGTCTTTGAGTGTACATAAGTACTATAATTCAGTGGCAGTTGTTCATGGCCTGCCTTACCTCATGCTTTAAAAATGGCTCTAGTCCCAATGAGTCTATGTAATGCTTTTAGAAACGTTATGTTAAGCATTTTATATATGGATCAATCTGTAATGGCATTTAGATTGGCTGTTTATTCTATCTTTTGTAAGTTATGGCCTGATGGAACTGTTGTGTTGCTCATTTTGTTTGTTGTGTGTCCTTTTTGCAAGTTATTGTCAATTTTTTTCTACGTCATTGTCTGTAATAACTAACTTACTAATACCTGCTCAGCTCGGCCAGTGACCTTCAGTCAGAAGCTCCAGAGGCAGGAGGCTGAGGAGGGGGCCAGTGTTACTCTGCACTGTGAGCTCTCTAAGCCTGGGGTCTCAGTGCAGTGGAAGAAGGGGACACAGACCCTGAAGTCTGGAGACAAATACCAGATGAAGCAGAGAGAGTGTGTGAACGAGCTGCTCATCACTAAAGTGGAGCCAGAAGACAGTGGAGAGTACAGCTGTGTGTGTGGAGACCACCAGACCACCACTAACATCAATGTCAAGGGTAGGAAAAACATTTTTTAACAAAATTACTAATAGGAGTTGTCTGTCTGGATGTTTGTCTTGTCTCAGTCCTTTGCCTGGGATGTGCTATAGCCCCAAAAGTCTAAGTCTAAACTTGTGTCAAGCATTTATATATGTACAAATCTGTAATGGCTTTTAACAATTTTCTATTCTGTCTTGTGTAAATTATGGGCCACCAGATCTGTTGTATTTCTCAAGATTTTTTTTTTCTGGCAAGTTACTGTCTTTTATGTTGTCATGTCTTGTCATTGCTTACTAATGTGCTAATACTCACTCAGCCCGGCCAGTGACCTTCAGTCAGAAGCTCCAGAGCCAGGAGGCTCAGGAAGGTGCCAGTGTTTCTCTGCGCTGTGAGCTCTCTAAGCCTGGGGTCTCAGTGCAGTGGAAGAAGGGGACACAGACCCTGAAGTCTGGAGACAAATACCAGATGAAGCAGAGAGAGTGTGTGAACGAGCTGCTCATCACTAAAGTGGAACCTGAAGACAGTGGAGACTACAGCTGTGTGTGTGGAGATCACCAGACCACTGCTAACATCAATATTAAAGGTAGCAGCCTTTAAAAATTAGTTTTTTTATCACTTTGTAATTCTTATTTTATATTTTTGTGTATGTATGTATTTATTATTTATGTTTTACTTTTTGTGTGACATGTAAGCTATTTCAACTTTTTTTACACAGCATCTCATGATCTCATTAATACCTATATAGAAATTGGTCTATAGCCCATCATTTTAGAAATACAAATCCAGGCTCAACATACTACTCACAATGGCATACTTACCACCAGACAGTTAATTTGTTTAAGTTTAATATTTGAATAATATTAATATAATATTAATATTTGAATTTTAGGAGAAAAGTTTAATGTAAAGAATTATCTGTCAAAATCTGTTCCTTAGCTTTAAAGCCGTCAGTGGCAGCATCAGTCAGTAAAGCTGAATCCCAGAGGTTGGTGACTGCAGAAACATCAGAAGGTATGAAAAGAGGAAGGCAATGCGCTGCTTCATGTGCTTTCGCCATCTCTGCTATGCTGTGTGCAGTCATTATTTTCCACCAAGCACACAGGCTGAAATACAAAGAAGGAGAGAAAAAGTGTTTGAGCAGGCTACATTTTGTTTTTGTCCTTTTGCTGTCTATGACATGGCTTCAGTGGTATAATGTGTTATGTGCGTAATGTGTGTAATACCTTATTGTTCTAAATGTTGTTTTTTGAGGCAGTTGCTCCATGGTGTTCAAGCTGGCACTGTATTGGTTTTTCGTCATGACTTGATGTGGTATTTTTTTATTTCTCTTATACTTACCGTATATTTCAGCCAAGCCTGAAGCACCGTCCATAATCTCCAAAGATAAAGATAAAGACAAGCAAAAGAAGCAGGTGGTTACTGAGACAGTAGAAGGTAATTTAAGGACAACTGGAAGCTTTTCCTGCTTGTATATGCAGGTTTTCAGCTTTTTTATGTTTTTTGCTAGGCTACAGTATGTGCTGCTTTCTGTTGTCTCATGCATATGCTAGATTCATGCAATAATCTTTATTGTTATTCTGTCTAATTTTGCTTAATGTGAGTTCAGATTTTTTTTGTCTATTTTAACATAGCTTGAGCCCAGAGAAGATGGCTTGTTGCACTAACTATAAAGGTTGTAGCATTTAAATATATGTCCTTTCAATTTGTGCACTTAGTTATTGTTGTTATTTGTCATGCAGCTTTTTTGAGGCAGTTGCTCCATGGTGTTCAAGGTGGCACTGTACTGGTTGTTGTCATGACTTGATATGGCATTTTTTTATTTCTCTCATACTTACCGTATATTTCAGCCAAGCCTGAAGCACCGTCCATAATCTCCAAAGATAAAGATAAAGACAAGCAAAAGAAGCAGGTGGTTACTGAGACAGTTGAAGGTAACAACCGGAAGCTTTTCTTGCTTGTTTTTGCGGGCTTTTTGCTTTTTTATGTTTTTTTGCAATTACTGTATTGCAAGTAGTTCAGTATTGTTTTCTGTTGTCTTATGTGTGTGTATGCTGGCTTCATGCAGCAATCTTTGTTTATATTTTCTAATTTTGATTAGTCTGACTATAAAAGAGTTAAACATTTTCATCCTATTTTAACATAGCTTGCGCCCAAAGAAGATGGTTTGCTGCTCTAACTTTATTGGTTGTAGCATTTCAATTTCAATGTGGCTTTTCTGCTTGTGCACTTAGTTATTGTTGTTATTTGTCCATGTGGCTTTTTTGAGGCAGTTGCTCTTCAGTGTTCAAGTTGGCACTGTATTTCTGCATTTCATTATTTGTCTCGTACTTATTGTATGTTCCAGTCAAGTCTGAAGCACCGTCCTTAATCTCCAAAGATAAAGACAAAGACACGCAAAAGAAGCAGGTGGTTAATGAGACAGTAGAAGGTAATTTAAGGACAACTGGAAGCTTTTGTTGCTTGTATAGACAGGTTTTTCTGGTTTGTTTACCACAGTATGTACCGTATTTTCCGCACTATAGGGCATTCCGGATTATAAAGCGCACTGTCATTGAATGGTATATTTTCGAACTTTTTTCACATATAAAGCGCTCCGGACTAAAAGGCGAAACAAAACAGTCAGATAAGTCAGTCAGTCAAACTTTATTCAACGCGTTCACCATAACTCCCAAACTTGTTCAGTTGTAACGCGTGAATAAAAAACACAATCTGAGACCGCTAAATCAAACAATAGCATATTCACAATAACTCATAACTGTTCAGTTAACGTTATAACAAAATACAACGCAATACACTCACTTTTTCAGTTCATCCCTCGTCCACAAATCACTGAAATTCTTCATCTTCAGTGTCTGAGTTAAACAGTTGGGGGATTACGGCAATATTATGGTGAAGCACAGTATGTATTACTCCGCGATGTTCCTGACTACGGTAGCCGTAAATAAATTCATATATAAGGCGCTCTGGATTATAAGGCGCACTGTTGTTTTTTGAGAAGATTGAAGGCTTTTAAGTGCCCCCTATAGTGCAGAAAATACGTCACTTCTTTCTAATGTCTTAAACGTAACAAATTGATGTCCATTTTAAAATAGCTTTGGCCCAAAGAAGATGGCTTGTTGCACTAACTATATTGGTTTTAGCTTTTCAACATGTGTCCTTTCTGCTTGTGCACATAGTTATTGTTTGTTTATTTGTTTGTATGGCTTTTATGAGGCAGTTGTGGTGTGGTGTTTAAGGTGGCACTGCAGTGATTGCCTTTATGACTTGATCCGGGACTTTTTCTGTTTCTGTCACGCTTATTTCAGCCACTAAAACTGAAGCAGTGTCCATAATTGCCAAAGACAAGCAGAAGAAGCAGGAGGTTCATGAGACATTTGAAGGTATTTTAATGACATTAATTGGCTGCTTTTATTGCTTGTTTGTGCAGGCTTTACATTGTGTGTATCATTTTATTAGTATTTATTTAACCTTTATTTAACCATATAAGTCAATTGAGAACCAATTTTAAAGACAACCTTGTCTAGAGGCAGCATCAAGAGCAGATGCGATGCAAAACAGTAATAATTAAGGACTTCAAAAAAGATCAAAATAAATCATGCAATTTTAATATATATTTAACATACGAATTTGAACAGTATACTGTAAACAGTAGGGCTGTAATCGACCAAAGAATTTGTTAGTTGACCGAAGTTCTGCCCAGTATAGCGATTAATTGACCAAAAGCGACCAAAGGACATGTGGGAACTTAAACAGAGTCTGACACAAAAAAGTGATTTTACATTAATTAGGTGATACAATTTTTACAAAAGATGGATATAAAACACATTGTTATCTAAAAATCATCTATGGTATAATAAATTAAATGAAAAATAAAAGTTATAAAGTCGTACATTAGGGACGCTTTTTCAGTGCGAAGAGTGGATGTAACTAATCGACTAATGGCATTTTTTTTTACTAAGACCTCACTAAGTGACCAAAGGCTGTCAGCTTTAGTAAATGGTCACATATCTTGAAAGGTGATTGGGTGAAAACAATATGATATAATTGCAATAAAATACCCAGTTTTAAATTCAGTTTTTTGCCTTGTACAAACATTTCTAGACTTAAGTTCACAGCATTAAGTATCTATTGCCTTTTAGTGTTTTCTGTGCAGATTGGCTTTGACATGGCTGACTATTCATCTATGTTGTTATTTATGATGATGTTTTGAACTTTGTACTTTGTAAAAAGGCTGGCATATTAGCGTCACATTTTTGCTTTCATTAACTCGTAACATAATGCTACAAGTTTCAAATGTGAACTTTCCTTATTTTCATTGTCTTAGCTCTTGTGCTACCATCCACCGAACAGATTCCTAAAACTCAACAGATTTCTAAGCAAGAAACAACAATAGCAACAACGATAACGCAAGGTAATTGAACTCTCAGCAAAATGATGCCTACGCTTCCCTGCCTCTCCCAGCTTTAGTTGTAGTTTCTCAGGTCAGTTGTAGAGCTTCATTTGTTCAGTGTATGACAGAATTTAGCTGGAACGGCTTTTTGCATTTGCTTATGTATGTATATATGTATATTATCAGTTGCAATGCCTGTATGGAATCAACAATGGACTGAAGTGTACTAGTCTTTGTATTTCTGCTAATATGGCTGGTTGTCACCTGTTGTCATTACAGGTCTTTCTCTGCTAGAGGTCGACCGATATGGGTTTTTCTATGGATGATGCCAATCCTGATTATTAAAATTCAGAGCAGCCGATGGCCTATAAACCCTGCCGATTTTTTTTGAAGGCGGGAAGGTTTCTTAATTTTATGAAAGAATTTAATATTATATAGCCATTTGTCTTAATACTTATTAAAATGCAAACAAATGTTTTAGAATTGGACAAGGACCCCATGAGAAAGTCTTTAAAAAATGTTTTATTCACTCGTGTCCCCTTAGGGGCTCCGTATATGCCAGAGAAATAAGCAAAATCTTTTTATTGTCATTTTGAGCTTTTCAGGCTGGGATAAAGCAATTTTGGATTTTTCCTATGAATTGGAGTGTGAGATATTTAAACTGCTATATAATGGTTTGAGGGCACTCTGAGCTGTTTCTCAGGACTTCACAAAGCATCTTGAGGCCAAATCTCACAGCTCTGTTGCAGAGCTGCTACAGTGGCCTCTAATGAATTGGACAGTGAGAACAGATAAAGATGAGTTTTTTGAGAAAACCAATAGGGCTACCTCAATCAAACCTGCTACAAAATCCTTTTTAAATTTTTGTTCTATGAGGTTCATTGCAAAGATATGTGCTTTTCAGGCTGAGATAAAGCATTTGTGGATGTTTAAAATGAACTGCGGAGTAAGAGCCCAAACTGCAACTAGATGGGAATATATATATATATATATATATATATATATATATATATATATATATATATATATATATATATATATATATATATATAGGTGTTTTCTGCTGTCTCTGAAGAGAATTAATATTGTAAAATTGTATTTGATTGTAGTTGCTGTAGAAGTAACTGCAAAAGAGAGTGGGCAGAAGCAGAGGACCAAAGAAGCTATTGAAGGTATGGAAGGATGTTGGCTGTTTTTTTTGGCTTACTTATAGAGACTGAGAATTGTTATTTTTGGAGGTCAATGCCATCTGTTTTTTGTGCTATGGGTGGCTTAGTTTTGGTGGCGTGCTAGATGTAATATATCTTGATTTGTTTTTGTGCTAATTTATTGCCATCTTCAATCACAATATCTGTATTGCATTTAAACGGGGGCACATCCAAAGGAAAAATATAATGGTTTAGCCTGGTCATTCCTACATTTAGTCCCTGCTTTAGATCCAAAATGTAGTCTTACGTTCATTTTCAATTTAGTCCTAGTTTACATTTTGTTTAATTGTGATTCAGTATGTAGCTTTGTTGCTTATATACCCTATGGTCATATCGAATTGCTTATTACCTGCATGCAGGATTTTAGTTAGATATCTGTTACAAAATTAATTAATTACTAAAGAAGAAGGCTAAAAAAAGTGAAATAGTGCTGTTGTTCAGGGCTTTACATTAACTTTTTGCCTCACTGGCCACTGTGGAAAGTCCTTTTCAAAAGTTACTAGCCAATTAGTGTTTTTACTAGCTGGAATGCTTTTTATTTTTTTATTGTATTTTATAGCACATGATAAGCTTAATGAAATGTAGAGCTTGATTTCATGTGTAAGATTTATCAAATATGTGGAAAACAGGTTTACCTAGGCAGAATAAATTTGAACTTGTATGTGGTCATCCTTAATACATGTGTTTTTTATACAGTTTTTTCTCAGATCAAGATGAATACTCTTACTAAATTATGTGGTCACTCAAACATAGCAAAAAGGAATTAACGACCTCTAAAGTTAAGATACATGCATAAATAAACCGGCCAAAGGGGCTAGTGAGAATGAAAGTGCTACTAGCTAAATTGAAAATATACCAGCATTTGGCCAGTTGGCTAGTGTTGAAATAATAAAGCCAAATGTTTCATGTTAGAAATGAAGTTGCTGTCACTCCCTGTTGAGGCCATTAAAGCTGTGACAGGTATGTTTCTACCACAAAGTCATTGGTGGTTTCTGTTTAATGTACAAATTTGTATTGTTTTGGAATGCTTTGGCCGTTGTCTTGTCTGTTGCTGTTAATTTGCTTTTCTTGTTGAAACTTGCAAGATGCATTGTTACCTGTTAAGTTTTTTTATTAATTGAATTTTTGCAATTCTGTGTTGCAGTATTGTCTCATTGGCTGTGTTGTTTAGTCTTGCATAGTAAGTGAAGTAAAACTTATGTTGACATAACCTTGAATTACAGCAGAGCAGTGTGTTGCCCCAAAAGGAACCCACATTGTTGAACCTAAGAAGGAAGAGACAGAAATGTTGAAGGGTCAAGGTACAGTATGTCTCGATGTTGGTGGTCTTTCTATTTGAAGGGAATTTAAATATTGTATTTGATTGTAGCTGCTGCAGAAGTAGCTGTAAAAGAGGGTGAACAGAAGCAGAGGACCAAAGATGCTGCTGAAGGTATGGAAGGATGTTGGCTGCTTATTTCTGCAATGGCAAATAGTTTTCATGGTTTAGTCATGGTTTTTTCTGTGGCGCTCTTAATGTAACAATGTCCCGATGTGATGTTTAGAGCTGGGCATTATATCACAAATATATAATTATCAGAGTATCACTGGTCATTGTTCAAATATTGTGCATCCTAATTTACTGTAATTTAGTTACTTTGAGTAAGCTAAAATAAATGCTTTCTTCTGGGTTTAATTCCATTTCCCTTTTCACATGCTAAATTAAAATAAGTGCAATCTTAATTTTCCTATATTAGAAATTAAGAGGCCTCCTGCTGTGCCTTCTGTTGAGACCAACAAAGTGGTAGAAGGTATGTTTCTACTACAAATTTACTTGTTAGTTACTCTGTGTTGTGTTTGACCAAAACAGCTTTTAGACGTTGCGCTGTTTTTTGTTGTCTCTGAGCTGCTTTCGTTGCTACCTGCAAGATGTATTGTTATTTGTTTTAAGTAATTGTTTGTATAGAAAGTTGCAATTAGTGTTGCGGTTTTGTCTCTTGCCTGTGTTGTCTACTGTTGTTGTTACTGAACTGAAAGGAAACTAAATAGTTGCGTTAAAATGAACTTGAATTACAGCAGAGAAGCCTGTTGCCCCCAAAGGAACCTCCTTTGTTGCGCCTAAGAAGGAAGAGGCAAGAAAGTTGATGGTTGAAGGTATGTTTTGTATGATCTCTGTCCAAACAGCTGTGAAAAAGGGTGCTTCATGCGTGAACGAGTGATAAAATCTTCATTCTGTATGATTCTGCATTTCTTGTAGTGCTGTTTTTGTCAAAACACATACTTAAGTTGTGTCAGTGTGCTTGCCTTTTTGGTGCTAAGGTGTACTTTTTGGCATTAAATTCAAGTAAGTAATTTCTGTATGGTCATCCCAAAGCCAGTGTCTACCAATGCTCAAGAAATAGGAATGGACATGTTAGAAGAAATATGAAGGGATTTGTTGGAAGAAATATGAAAGGATTTGTTGGAAGAAATATGAAAGGATTTGTTGGAAGAAATATGAAAGGATTTGTTGGAAGAAATATGAATGGATTTGTTGGAAGAAATATGAATGGATCAGTTGTCTATGTTTGGCATAGTATTTTAGAATTATTTTACACATGGTGGTACCCAGCTTTCTTCAGTGGTATGCCCTGGATTTTGTCCTGGTTGAACATTGGGCCTAGTCCCAATTTTGTAGGACATCATAAGAACGTCATAAGAACATCACTTAATGAGTTTTTTCAATCAAGTAGTGATTCTTTTAGAGAAAAACTGTGAATGATAAAGAATAGTGATACAGGAATAAAAGTTACTCCTGTTAATATTACTGTATTTAAGTACAAACTAGGCCCACACTTCTCTATTATACTGTCTTTCCTATTGGCAAGATAATATGGAGGAGACAGTGGTACTTGGAAAGGGAAATATGTCATTTGTGAAAAGCTTGACAATTACTACATTGTTTTGAATTATTTAGATTATTAAATGTTTTTATGTGGCAGTACTTTCACCAAAACCACACGTTTTGCAGGGTATGACGACTAGTGTCTGGCCTCTCAGAAACTCTGCACTTCACAAGCATAATTCTTTTCATTCGCTCTCCAGTTGTTCCAGTGACAGTCATTGAAGGCCTGGAGAACCAGGAGGCTGAGGAAGGAGGCAATGTAACCTTTCACTGTAAGCTTTCTAAACCTGAACTGCCTGTGGAATGGAAAAAGGGAACACAAGTTTTGGGTTTTGGAAAAAAATACCAGAAAAAACATACTGGATGCAATTATGAATTGCAAATCTTTGACCTATGGCCTGGAGACACAGGCAGCTATTCCTGTTGCTCTGAGAACACAACTAGCTCTGCCTGTTTGGTAGTAAATGGTAGGATGTGTGTCTTTGTTTTTCATGTGTTTGGCAACTCTTTTTGTGAGTGATAAATAACTTCTTTTAACTTGTTTGTTCTGTTTAATAGCCATTCCAGTCATTTTTACAAAGGAGCTTGAAAGCCAGTCAGCTGATGAGGGAGACAGTGTTACCTTGCAGTGTGAGCTGTCTAAAGCTGGCATTTCTTTGGAGTGGAGAAAAGGAGAGCTGGGGCTTTGTCCTTGTGCCAAATATGACATTAGGCAGATGGGACAGCTCGCTACATTAGTAATCCATGATGTAGACCTAGAGGATGCTGGCTCTTACACCTGTGACACTGGGGACAAGCAGAGCACTGCACAGCTCATGGTTAAGGGTAGGCTGGCAAATGACTTCTCTTTTTCTGCTGCATCAATTAATGTGATTGCTTGGTGATAAATGTTTTAGGTAGCTTATAGTTTGAAATTCCACATGCTTAGTTTTAGGCCTTGTTTAGCTCGTTGTAGCGGGCCCTATATGTTAGTCCTGAATTAAGTTTTAATTTAAACCTGGTCTACTCCTGATTCATTTTTGATTATAATTTGATTTTGCCCTGGCTTTGATGAGCGGGTTTCATTTCAGAACCTTGTACTTCTTTATACAACCTAACTTTTTGTTATATAAATTATTGCTTGCTTAATTTTGTTTTCCAAAATAGTTTTTGCATAATACTTTTTTTCGAAACCCTACTGCTATTTTATTAAAGTATTGTTGTTAAGATATATAGTCACTTCAGTATCTCATATTATTCATGAATAAATTAACTGCTATAATGCTTTATGTGTTGAAGGTTGGGGGCAGTAAATACTGTAGGTAGCCATGACAAGTACTAATTCTTGTATTTGTCTGGGTGCTTAATGTAGTGCAAAAAATCAAATTTGTGATGGCTCTTTGTACTACTATTTGATGAGTTAAATCTTTCTTCACTAAGGAACCATTTTTCTTCCTAAAATGCTATTGTCATCAGTCCAAACTCATTGAAATGGGTGAAGCAAATGGGTACTTGTATCTTAACAATCCTTAACATAAGTTTTGAATTTTCAATTTCTCACAGCCCAGCCTGTACTTTTCAAGACCAAACTGAGAAACGCTGACAGTCAGGCCAGGGAGAATGTCACTTTCTGCTGTGAAATCACAAAGCCGGGAGCCAGTGTCATATGGAGGTGTGGTGACAAGGTGCTCGAATCCAGCAGCAAGTATCATCTAAAACAAGAAGGAACAGTAGTGCAGCTTGTCATCTATAAAGTGAAGAAAGCTGATTCAGGAGAGTACTCATGTGATACAGGCAGCCAAAGGACCTCAGCTGTTCTCTCAGTGAAGGGTAGGATTTCAGCTTTATTCTGGTTTTTTGTTTTTGTCCTTTTTTCCTTTCCTATATCATTTTGGCTTCTTCATCTTTGCACAAATAAACTCTTAAGCATGTACTTTCATATTAGAACTTTGCCTGTACTGTTTTGGATCTTCTTTTCTTACTTTTCATCTCTCGATCTTGATTTTCACAATTCTTTGACTACACTTTTCTTCTTCACTGGTGACTTACACAATCTAGTCAATAATATGTTGTTGAAAACATTAGCAAAACATAAAACAGTGACTTTAGTTACCATTTTACGTATCTTTATCTTCATTGATTTTACTTTGAAATAATTAATTTTGTTAAAAGTATTAGCATTAGCTTTGTTACCTGGGAGGAGCTTGGAGTAGAGCTGCTGCTCTGCCACGTCGAGAGGAGCGTCTGTTGAGGATGCCTCCTGGACGTCTTCCTGGGGGGGTGTTTCTGGGCTCTAGGGAAGATCTAGGACAGGCGAGGAGGAGGACGAGGAGACTTTGTCTCTTGGCTGGTCTGGGAATGCCTAAGTATTCCCCCAGAGGAGCTGGAGGAAGTGAACAAGAGCGGGAAATCTGGGCATCTCTGTGTAGACTGCTGCCCCTGCACCTGAATAAAGCAGGAGAAAGTGGATGGATGGATGCATGAATGGCATTAGCCAATGCCAGTAAAAACTTAAGCAAATCCTAACTCATTAGCAAAATGGCGTTAGCAAAAAGTTACTACAAAGTATTAAATTTACTCTGAATTTTTTAATCTTGTTGTTGACAACATTAGCAAAGTGACTGAAGTTACTATTTTTATGTACATCTATTTTTATCTAATTTAATTTAAATTACATATATTTTCTACCATTCACTCATATCAATACGTCTTTATATATGCTATTGTGGAACTCACTTTCCCTCACTCCGTCTTGCCTTGCACTTTTTTTCTGAATACCTCAACTATTGACACTTTTTTTGCTTGCTCACTTTTGTGTTCTTTCTCAAACACACTTCCCTCCTTTTTTGTGGTTCAGTTGTTACTCACACAATTTCTTTACCCTTTCTTGACATTATTGAATACTGATGACTTTCCCAAACAGAAGCTGATGTTAGCATCCTGAAGTTCTTGGATAGCTGCGTGGTACATGAAGGAGAAGACGTCCGCTTTGAGTGTGTGGTTTCCCATGAAGATGCCCCCGAGGCCCAGTGGAAGCTCCAGGATGTCCCGCTGCAGAATAATGAGATGAATGTGATTGAAATTCAGGGTCAGGTGCACAGCCTCACTTTAAGAGGTGTCACTAAAGCAGACTCAGGCACAGTCATTTTCACAGTGGGTAACAACACTTCTACTGCCTCTCTCACTGTCAGAGGTAAGGACATACTGTCTTCTTTACTGAACTTTTACTGAAAATTAGCATTTAGCATTTCAGTTCTGCGTTTATAAAACTCATAGTAAACATTTCATGAAGACACATACCATACCACTTTTTGATACAACATAGTATTTATAATTTTACTTATTTAAAATCTTGAGTCTTGATGTTATAAGAGCTTTATATTCAATAAAGATATGTACAGATTTTATATTCTATATGGCCGGACGACTCAGTATCTCTGAGTGGAGTCTGCATAGCTTCCCTGCTTTACTGTGGGTACTCACTAGGTACTCCGGCTTCCTTCCATCCAAAGACATGCATGTGCCCATAGAGTGAACGTTCGTCTGTCTGTGTATGTCTTTGCGTCAGCCCTGTGACTAGCTGGGCTGGCCACTGTCCAGGGTATACCTCGCCTGAGGCCCAGAGTTACTAGGATAGGCTCCATGAATGAATGTTTTTCAAGTGTTTCCCTTTGTGAGACATCTTCTTTTGGCTTGCCACAATTGTGAATGGATGTAATGGTTTGTTTTTGCTCACTGGCCTGATACTTATCTACAGTAGTTTAGTATGCAATCCCTTAGCCTGTCTTAGCTGATTCTTTTTACATTGACAAATTTGTGTGATGTGTGTGTGTTTAGACATTCATACTACATAGAGATATAACAGTGGCTTGTTTGGATCCTTACTGTTAGTTTGAATCAGTAGTATGAATATGTATTTTTGCTTAAAGTGTTAGCAGTTGAAATGGACCTAAAGAATGAAATGAAAAAGCATTTGTAAATTCACCTTGGACTGGTATGGACTTTGACTCTGGGGGTGATTATTAGCATTAGCATTTCTTATGCTAGTCTTATGCTTTTTGGTTGGAACATTGTTTTGGTGATGTCAATATGTATAATTTAGGCAGTTTTTTGTTTGGTTTTGTATTATTTCTGTGGACTTAAAAGTATCGGTCTTTCTGGCAGCCGCTCCAGTCATATTCAAGAAAGGCCTGGAGAGTCAAGAGGCCACAGAAGGAAGCAAGGCAACACTATCATGTGAAACAACCAGTCCAGACTGCAAAGTGACCTGGCGCAAAGGAACACAGGTCCTCAGTCATGGAGACAAGTACAACATGGAGAAGAAAGGCGTCACTCACAGTCTGGTCATAAACAAGCTTAGTATTGGAGATAGTGGAGAATATACATGTGATACAGGCAACAAGCAAACCACTGCTTCCCTCACTGTCAAAGGTAACAAAATCTCATCAGATCCATGCTTTTTGTCATGTGTCATCCTCACCCTTCCTGAAGTTCATCTCTCATTCATCTCTCTTTCATTAACCACCGTTGATTGGCTGGGAATACAAGTTCATTTCTTGTGTTAAAAATGATTGCAACATAAATAAATCAAGTTATCTATGAAGAACTGAAGCTGAAGTGTTAATAAATGAGGTGAACATATACAAATTGCACCTTCTGATAACCTCCCATGATTCCACAGAGCATGTCCGAATTATTCGAGAATTCTTTGATGTTACCGTCACTACTGGCCAGGACGCGGTCTTCGAGGTGGAGCTGTCCCACCCCGGCGTCACCACTGGGGAATGGTGGCTTGGAGACAACCTCCTTCAAAATAATGACCTGAATCAGATGAGCAGCCAGGGCACAGTGCACCGGCTGGTCCTCAGGATGGTCACCACAGATGAGTCCGGAGATGTGGCTTTTGTTCTGGGAGAGGAGAAATGTGTGGCTTGTCTTCAGGTGGAGGACAAACCCAAAGGTAAAGGACATGGCAGGGTTGATAGGATGTTTAGGCCTTGCCCAATGCAGAATCCTGCAAGCTTAGCTGTCCCAACATTTAGACATTCTGTCATGTCTTTGGCCTCTTTAGTGACATTTCATTAATTTATTAATTACCTAAATTTAGATCACCTCATTATTCTAAATTAAATGTGTCTTTGGGGATGTAATAACATAGAACCAAAATGTTAGCTGCATTTTAGGAAAAAATTAAACCTGGTTAAAGCTGTATAACTTAGAAAGGTCTCACTTATCTATCGTTACCTAGAAGGGTTAGACTGCTCACTGAAAATCACCATTTACAGCACGTGTAACTTGCACAAATAAAACAAATATTTAAAAACACTACATAAGAGGTCAGTCACCATCTCTCTAAGTATGAAAATCATTCCATGGCAGTATTGATTTCCAAGACAAGCATATTCTGCACTTTGAGCTCAAAAACCATCAAGCAAAGCTGCTTGTTTTTTTTGCAGAAAGAGTTTTACAAAGCTACCTAACAGCAATGTGAAAAACTGGTTCAGGTCATCCCAAGACAGATATAAGCTGTGATTACAAATCAGAGTTATTCCTCCAAAACTGTATTCTGAATGTTTTTAGTCAAAACATTATGATAATAATTTTTATTTAAAACTGAATAGGGGATTTGTTGTTTAATTATTAAAGTTTTTGAAAAACTGCGCTTTAAAGCTATGCTCTAAAGAACAATAATTTTATTCGGAAATTAGTAGACATTTGGTCGGCAGGTAATAAGGTAAAAGTATGTAGTTGACTATATTGCACTTACAAAAGTAAAAGTATTATTAATACTAATACACACAATTGTGAATGAAACACACAATTCTGTACAAAGATAATCAGAAAGTAGGTTCATTTTAATGATTGAATATGGCTAATTTAACTAAAAAATAATTTAGTTTTGGGTTTTCCCTGTTTCTAGTGATGATTCTAGAGAAACCTCACAACACTGTGGCATTAGAGGGTGAGACAGTGACTCTGGCCTGCACCATCTCTGACACTAATGCTACTGTCACATGGATCAAAAATGGCACTGCCCTCAAAGCAGGGCTGAAATATGACCTGAAAAAGAATGGAGCATTCCAGCAGCTCCGTATTCATGACCTGAAGCCTGAGGACTCTGGAACATACACCTGTGATAGTGGAGATGATCAGTGTGAAGTGAAGCTCACTGTGGAAGGTAAAGGAATGAAGTCTGCTAACTGTGGCGCAAGACTGAAATTGTACTACTACCATGTCGACATCTGATATCCCTATTTCAAAATCTCATCAGGTGCCCCTGCATTCTTCCAAAAGGAACTTAAGAACCAAGAAGCTATTGAGGGTGATGATATTGTCCTTCACTGTGAGCTTTCTAAGCCAGGTGTCCGTGTGGAGTGGAGAAAAGGAGGTGTGGTTCTGCACTCTGGTAAAAGGGTTGAGATAAGGCAGGACAGGTGCATTCAGGAGCTCCGGATACACAACGCGGAACCAGAGGACAGTGGATTCTACACTTGTGACGCAGGAGACCAGCTTACCACAGCCTCTTTGACTGTGCAAGGTAGCATTATTCAGTTCTTTAATTTAAATTTTTTATTATTTTTAATAGTCATTTTTCATATGTTTTGTCTGTTAGCTGGAATCTGTCTGGTATTATTCAGGTAATATAGTATGAACAGTTCTTATTTCAAGAGACTCAGTGTCTATCTTGACTCAACAGGGAAAGAAGTCTACATTTTGACTGGTCTTAAAACTACTGATGTCTTTGTTGGGGAGTGGGCTACCTTCTCCTGCCAGCTGTCCGGCAGGGCTCCTGGTAAAGTGCAGTGGTGGCTGGACGGCACGCTGCTGGAGAACAGTCCGTTTAGTGAGATAGGAGTGAGCCAGGGCCACATCCACACTCTGACCTTAAAGAACCTGGCCACAGACGACTCGGGCACTGTCATGTTTAAGACGGGCAGTCTGGTCTCCACAGCCAAGCTCTTAGTCAAAGGTATTACTTTAAAAAGAGCAACCAAAGGCTGAGACAACAATGCTTCACTTACCTTATTTCCAATGAAGCTGACCAAGTAACATCTAACTTTCCCAGCTTTCTAACACTAAACTATGCTTAACTTATATGCTTGCCTTTTAGCAACGCAGTTGGCAACAATTTCTACATATTTTTTCAGAATCAAACTCTTCATCTTTGTAGAACCACTGTTCTACCAACTTGCTCAGGAATTACATTTTTATGCAACTTTTTGCATGAGCAGACCTTAGTTAATACTCATACTTTATTGTATATCAATTGCAATGCAGTGCACATGACTTGAAGTCATTGTTCAATATACTGTAGCTGGGTGCAGCATCACAAAGCATAACAAAATTACTCAGAACTCAACTATTGTTTTATTATACTGTATCACATACTCAAATTGTTACACATTTTATCTGCTCTGTCAGCTGGGCTGCTTATATGATTACATGATAATCACGATTATGTTTTTACTTTCAGCCACCTTTTTAAAAACTAGACACATACATTTACTTAGAGAGCACATAGCACCTAACAAAGACTTGGTTGAAAGAATATTGAAATGTGCATTGGCGTTTGTTGACAACAGCGAAGTGTTGGCACTTGATCACTACAGAGAGTGATATGTCCTAAGAGAGACAGATGTAGCTAAAATACTTCCCCTGGCGCCTGGACAGCTGTGGTGTTGAGATTTTGTTGAGTTGAATTCTTCTAATGAGTTTTGGTTAAGATTGTGGTTTTTGATGAAGTGATGAGTGCAACACATTGGCCATCTAGGCAAATATTACCTGAAATAAATGTGTGTGTCTGGGAGTGAAAAAGGCATGATCGTGATTATTGTCAACTTGCAGCCCTCTAAACTTTGTTCTGAAAAATACAGGATAGGCCTGGCTTTGGTGATGAAATATTTGATCCAGTTTTTAGGATTTTATGAGCTTGAAGTTACACCAGGTCTTGAGAAAAGTGCTGCTCCACCCATCCACTCTCACCTCCTGCCAATAAATACTCATTTTAATTTAATCTCCATTACTTCATATAATCATCATACAGTACAGCCCCTAACTATAACTTTAAGCCTGTGAGTCTGGCCTTTCTATGCACTTGCCATGCCATGTAATGTCATAATGAGTTGTGACAGTTCTTATTGCTGACAGCTGGGCTTTAAACCACCCTTTACTTTGATGCCTGGCCACCCCAATGGCACCTTAATTTGAGAACTTTCTGTATGTAAGCATTTCTATGGGCCAAGGCCAAGTAGTACACTCAAACATTCTCATCTTTTAAACTCAGTTGATAATAATAATACATAAAAATACATTATATTCTTATGACACTACATTGTGTCAGTCTGCTTTGCAATAAATAAATTATACATTTCTATGCCATGTTATAAAGTCAGATGAGGGTTGTGCAAAGTTTGAGAGTTCTCAGCGTCACTCAGTTGGTCTTTGTTAGTCCAATTTCTTAGTTTTAGAATGAAATCGAACTGCAAAAAATTTTTCCAAGTTAAGCCATTTTGTTCTTTAAAAACTATTAGGCCTAATAGAAATACTGTAAAAAAAAAAATATCTGAAAGTGCTGTAGTTTGAAGCCCATCTTTCAGCAGGCATGCCCTGTGCATGTGGTAATGTGCTGGCCTCATGACCCCTGGCCTCATCCTCAGATCCCACAGTGGAAGTGGTGAGCAAGATGGAGGACCTACGGGTGTTTGAGAACCAGCCGGCTGAGTTCATCTGCCAGTACTCACGGCCAGTCAAAGCTCAGTGGAGGAAAGATGGGCAGCCGGTGCAGCCTGACGGCAGGAGGGTGGTAGTGGAGCAGGACTGGAATGTGGCGCGCTTGTTCATTAGCCATGTGTCCGCTGAGGACAGAGGGACTTACTCCTGTGAAGCAGAGGGCACTTGTGTGGTTGCTACACTGCATGTGGAAGGTGAGCTTCCTCCACATGAAAGAGCACCAATCTCGTCCCTTTCTCAAGAGCATAAAAATGCTCAGTCTCACCACTTTTCATACACATGTGAAACTAGGAAGTGCTTCTGTGCATTTCTAAAGCCTTTACCCTGTCATTCTAATATTTTCTGCTCTTAAATTGCCATCACTACAAAGCAGTCAGCTCATTTGTCTTATTTATCTGTTAGAGTCATGTCACTAATAGCCATGCTAGTTAGCCATTTTATGCTCTGCCAATTTTCCCACTTTTTCTGTTAGGTGTGAACACACCCTAAGTCTCCTCTGCTCACTTCACTATTGCTACATATCGCCTACTTTGTGTGTTATTATATTTTTTATTTTTTACAATCCAAATGTAACATTGTTATTTGTCTGTTTTCTTTATACAGACAAACCAGTCACCATTGTCCAAAATCTAGAGAATATGGAAACATTTGATGGTGGTGAGGCTCTGTTTGAATGTGCCTTGAGTCGACCTGAGACCAAAGATTGTCAGTGGCTTCTGAATGGAAAGCCAGTAAAAGAATCTCCAAATGCGGAGGTTGTGTCATTCGAGAGTGGTCTCCGTCATTTACTCCTTCTGAAAGAGCTTCGTGTTGAAGACAGCTGCACAGTGACCTTTAGAGCCGGCACTGCTTCCACATCTGCTCAACTTATTGTCAAAGGTGAGTAATAATTATTTTCATTACTTTAGACTTTTGATTAAATATGTTCTAACAGACTCTTTATTGAGTAACACATTGCATTGCATTGACATCAGTAGTATTTCTTCCTTTTTGTTTTGTTTTTTTGTGTGTGGGAGCCAATTAAAAACATCAAACAGGAGCGCTCAGAAAGTGCAGAAGCTCTTAATTGTAAACATAAATTGTGGCTAGACCTGGAGTCAGAGCACAAAGAAATACTTTTTGAGTTATTTTGCTAACAGACAATCACACCAATGCCAAAACATAACCTTTGTGGCAAATCTAGTAAGACATAGAATACAAAAATGGTTGTCGTGGATATGGTTGTATAGATTTACTTTTTAAATAGTAGCACCCAGATCTGGTAGTCATTTCCATGTGACAAACTTTTGGGATGTTCCTGAATTAAACTTAATCCACTTTGACAATTGTAGTCCGTCATGTTTCAGTAACTTCTTACAGAGAAACATAAAAAAATCTATGACTTTAAGAATGGAGCCTTTAGCTTATGTAGTGCTTATTACTCTGTTACATAAAACAGCTAAATATAAATACACTGTAAATGTTTTTAATGTTGCTAATGTTTTCAAACCAGGCTCTGATATTACATACATTTAGCTGATTGGTTATGGTTATGTTGCTTTATAATTTGCAAATTTGGTGGCCATTGAAAAAATGTGCCACTTGTGCTGTTGTAATGATATTTACAAACATTGAAATGGTCTATATCCTAACTCTCTTACATTTTTTCCCTGAAGGCTGGCAGCTGGATGTTGTGAAAGGCTTGGAAGACAAAGTGGTTGCAGTGGGAGAAAAGGTTGAGTTTTGTGTTGAGCTTAATGAGCCTGTCCCGATGTCTGAAGTGATATGGTATGCCAATGGTGTGGAGCTGAAGCCTAGTGACCTGTGGGCTATGAAGACCGAAGGCAGGTCTTATTGTCTGGTTCTGAAAAAGGCACCTCTTATGCCTCAACAGGAAATTACTTTTGCAGCTAGAGATGCTCTGTCTTTGGCAAAACTCACCATAATCAGTGAGTGTAACAAATAGCACAATAGGAATTTGTAATATGCTCAAAAACATGCTTTAATGGTGTCTAATTGACTTACCAGCTGTGCCTGACCCACCCGAGGATCCAGAGGTCTTCATTAAGTCTAACCAGTCTGTCAGCCTGTCATGGTTCACCCCGCTACACAATGGAGGAAGTCCCATTTTGGGCTACAGGGTGGAGATGCGGCTGGTGGACAGCGCTCTCTGGATGCCTTGTCATTCAGAGCCTGTATGTAACACAGAGTTTGTGGCGGAAAACCTCATGCCAGGGGCAGGCTACAGGTTTAGAATGGCAGCTATCAACAGAGCCGGGACAGGAGAGCCCGTTGAGCTACCCCAAACTGTGCAGCTTGGTGAGTGAATGCAGTTATTTAAGCATTTGCCTTTTGCACAGGCATTGTACTACTTTTTGCAAAAATATTGACTACAGTGCCAAGTTCTTCAAGGGTTATAAATTTGGTCCATCATAGTGGATTACAGTTGATTTTCTTTTTACAGAGGAACCTAAGAAGCCAAGTGTCTCTCAAGGTATACATTTCTATTGAAATTTTACTTTTTACATAGATTTAGTGCCATATACTAAGCCGAACTACTTTTGTAGATGAAAAGCCAAAAGAGACCGAGACTTTTGGGCAGCCCAGTCTTCCTCCAGAAGCTGCTGATGAAGGTGACGTCCACGAGCTCTGGGAGGACTTGGCCAAAAAGCGCCGCATGAGTCGGGAGCCCACTTTGGACTCCATATCTGAGCAATTAGAGGAGGACAGTAAAGCTAAAGCAGCGAAACAAGAGGTTACTGCAACATCAGATAAAGTGGATGTAAAGACCTCAGAGAAGGAGCAGGCTGTAGTTTCTCAGACTGTTTTGCAGACCAGCTCTGGAGATGAGGCCTCACTAGTGTCCTACCTCAAGAAAAGCAGCATGTCCACAGTGAAAGAGGCAGAGATTATTGGCACTGAGAAGATCCAGGTTACGCAGACAACCTTTCAGCAAACAGAGGTGAAAACTGCCACAGCCATGACTACAGTTAAGGCCGCAGAAGTGTCCTCAGAGGAGAATGGTGTTATGGAGATCACTAAAGAGGAGGAACCAGAACTCACTGAAGCTGCCATTAAGATCCAAGCTGCTTTTAAAGGATTCAAAGCCCGCAAAGACATGAGGCCTGTATTCAAAGACGTTTTCAAAGATCAGACCAAGGAACCCAATGGTACCATACATCTGGAGTGTGTGGCCGAGGGTAAACCTGAAAAAGTGCGCTGGCTAAAAGACGGAGAGCCTCTGACTGATGGCAAACACCACCATATTGATATCTACAATGATGGGACATGCTCACTAGTGATAACAGCTATCACCACAAAGGATACTGGGGTGTACACTTGTGAGGTCACTAACAAGTTTGGAGTGTCTTCTCACAGTGCTAAAGTGACGGTAGGTACAGTAAGAGAATCGTCAGGCCGTAGACCGCTAACTGTGGGCTACAGCGCTGACAGTGAGCCCGACAGTTCGTCTGGAAGTGAGATGGATGAGTCGCTGAGGCAGGCCAGCAGACGTCTGCGCCGTTTGTTACGCACTCGCCTCCCTCCAGATGTAGAGGAGGAGCCCTTTGTCAGCGCAGATGAAGGAGATCTGAGGGCCCCAGACCCCCAATCGTATAGAGAGGATGAAAACTACATCTACATACGATTTGATACCCGCACAGATGCAGAAGTGGCGTCGACGAGGTTCCAGGAGATGTTTACAGTGCATGGGGTCCCAGTAGAGACTACTATTATAGAGGCGGGGTCACAGAAAGTGGAACTGAGAATCAGAAAGATGGGATACACACAAGATGGGACTCAGACTCCTACTCCAGACAGACAGCCTACTGCCTTCACCACCGGAGCTCCTGGTAAGCATTTAATGAACTTCATCTTGTTATTTATGTAAACAAGCCCTACGATTTAACCCGCTTTGCATCCGTTTCTACCAGATCTGTCAAATCTGTCTACCTAAAATGGGTTGAGTCTGTAAAGAAGGTTTTTTTAACAATGTGCAGCCCTAATGCAATTCTCCTTTTTTCTTATTTGCTGTCACTTTGTAGCCGCTCCAGTTTTCCTGACAGAGCTGCAGAGCCAGGACGTTCCTGATGGTTATCCGGTGAGCTTTGACTGTGTGGTGATTGGCAAACCCTCTCCCACTGTTAAATGGTATAAAGACGGAAAACTGCTGGAGGAGAATGATCATTACATGATCAATGAAGACCAGGAGGGCTGCCACCAGCTTATTATCACCTCTGTGCTGCCCTCGGACATGGGAGTGTACCGCTGCACCGCTGAGAACAGCAGCGGTATCACAGCTACCAAAGCTGAACTCAGAGTTGACAGTAAGTGGATGTTAGATAATATTAAGGGTGCTCCGATCGATCGGCCGCCGATCATGGCTAAAAATAGAGTGATCGGTGATCGGTAAAATGGGCCGATCAGAAGGGCCGATCAAATTACAATAAACACGCGAGGCTCTCACATTTACTGTCCTGCAACTCCGGTTTGATTAAACAGCAGTAGCGTTATTTTAGCAGTGTTTTTAAATTAAGCCCTGGTTATAACTAACACAAACCTGCCCTGGAGGCGCTGCTTTGTGTCCCCGCTGTGTCCCCACCTGCTTTAGGAGCGCACGGGACAGAACCGAGGCGCAGCAGTGCGTGTATTTGCAAACACCAACGTAAATAGAGCTACAGCTAACCCGCTAACAGTTACGTTAAAAGGAATTAAGAAAGTTCAGAGCCTGCCTGTGTCTTGTTGCGCGGAGAAAACTGTGCGTTTTGTGGCTTAAACTGCACCAAATGGCTGCTAATGGAAAGAGAAAGTAAAAAGGCAGCCCATGTGTCCGTGTGTCTGAGAGGAGCACCTTTCATCGTTGTCTTCTCTGCTCTCTTTGCACGTTTTCTTCATTCAGACGTTGTCAAAACTGGCAGCAGGAGTTGTCTGCTCTTTAGTCCACTGTGTTTCAACCTGGTTTGGCTGCGCGTTACACGGACACAGGCGCTGCACCCGCGGACTCGCATTAAAGGAACCAATTAAGAACAGCTGATTTTTACATCAGCGGAGCATTCAAACAAAGCCACAGACACTGGGCACACATTAAAGACCAATAATGCAACAAAACCTCTTCTAAAACAAAAATAAGTAGAATTTTGTTGTTCTTTTATATTTACAAAGGCTACAGTATTTTTCAAATGGAACTAATAATAGCCTGCATACAATACATTACTACATTGAAGATCGGTATCGGTCATGATCGGTATCGGCCGATCACAGCAGAGGCTGATCGGCCTCAAAAACCGTGATCGGAGCACCCTTAGATAATATACATTTTATTTAAAGGATAATGGTTCCCTAAAAATATGTATGTTTTCCTAGTGTCATGCAGCTCAGATTATGACACTGCAGCAGATGCCACTGAGACATCATCCTATGTCAGTGCCAAAGACACATCCAGGTAATGCAGATATAACACAACTAAACACATTACAAGTGATACCATGCATTTTTTGTTCTTTTATTTGAGGAAAACTGTTCAGTCACCTAAAACCACGTTGGTCCGAATTAATTTTTTAAGAAAATAATAACCAAAAATAAGTTGTGAGCTCCACACAGTTCGTTCCTACTTACCCCCGCCCTTCTCCGTTCCCCCTCCTACTCCAGGAAACACTGACCAATCAACAAGCCCTCTATATCCAGTCTGACTGTATTCCTTTATACAAAAAAAGGTGCACAGCTCTGTTTCCACTGAAACCTCATTGTAGCAAAATGGCATCATACAAAACATTTGAAGGTCTATTTTTTCCTGATACTTGATTGCTATTGCAACATGCTAACAACTGATTAAACAATTTGGCCCAAATGCTGTAAAATGCATATTTTCAGTTTTTACTAATAATATCTTCACTGTATTTTGCATATTCATTCCTTAATATCTGAACAGGGAAACAGAGACCTTTGAATCTGTGACTGAAGATGATCAACTCCCTCAAGTGGTGGAGGAGCTCCATGATATCCATGTCAGTCCAGGTTCACCTATTGTCAAGATGCAGCTCAGAGTAAAGGGTAAGAACGCAATTTTTTTTTCAATACAAATATTCTATAAACACAAGGCTGAAAATATCTTTGGCCATAATTTCTTTTCCAGGATTCCCTAAACCCAGACTCTACTGGTTTAAAGATGGCCAACCACTGCGTTCATCAAAGAGAGTGACTTTACTCTCTGAGAGAGAGGTTCATGGTGTGGAGATTGTCGAGGTGAAAAAAGATGACATGGGAGAGTACTCTGCCTTCATCAGCAACGCAGCCGGTTCAGCTTACTCTTCTGCTCGACTTCTAGTGTTAAGTATGTAAACAGTAATCTAAATAGTAGGCTACATTATGTTTACTGGTGTTTACTGTCTATATTTCGGATGTTTACAATATTTTTCTCATAGATCCAGGGGAGATGCTTCCACAAGACAAGAAAGACTCCAAAGAACCACTGGTACCGCCACGTTTTATAGAGAGGTTCCCTAATAGGAAAGTCAAGCAAGGAGCTAGCATAACTCTGTCTGTTAAAGTGGAAGGTTTGTTGTCCTTTTTTACACATTGGACACAGATTAGGTCCATACATATTACCATATACATTTATTGCAATGTCATTTGAATTGTTTTAGGTTCTCCCACTCCTACTGTTTCCTGGCTCAAAGAGGAGTCAGTGGAAGATGTTCTGTGGATCAAGCATGACACCAAAGGATACAAAATAGCCAGCTCTGGGCGCCAGCATAGTCTTATCTTAATGGATGTGGGCACAGAATACACTGGGGCCTACACATGCATCGCTACAAATAAGGCAGGACAGTCTATTTGTACTGCTCATCTGGAGGTGGATGACTGTAAGTTCTGGTCTGTTTTAAGAACTACATATACAGTATTTGCTACATGAGTTATATTTCATCACTGGTATAATATTTGTGCATCAAAAAGTTATTCTGGTTATTCTTTTTGTAGCACCACAACCAAAGAAAGAAGCCAAAGCAACAGAGTAAGTTTTATTGCTGAATAATTACACTTCACTTTCCTTACTTTCCTATCAATACGCATTCAGTGGTTCCCAAGGCCTCTTAGGTGTCCGCGAAGGTATTGCAGGGGGGCTCCCAGACACTGTCTATATTTCAATTCAGTTTTTATTTCAGTTCATTCTTATTTCAGACCAGGCCCGTCGACAGGTTTGCTAGGGCCCAGGGCAAAAAGGCTTCACATGGGCCCATGATAATAAAATATGAGAAGAGGGACCATTTCTGGGCCCCTCTGGCCTGAATATTACTTTAAATCAAATTTTAGCCAGCAGTCAATGGTTTTGTAATGTTTTTATAAAAATATATGGAAAAAAACATGAATAGAAGGAAATTCTATAGTTGGGGTCCATGTGGGATGTTCAGACATTTAATGAATGTCTTTACTTTGGAAATGGTTGATTTAAATAATACTTTTTCTTAGGGTTCTTGGAATTACAGTCAGTCCACCAGCAGAGGAAGTGGTCAGAGGAAAAGGTACTAAATCAGTTTATTGTTGGATTTCTTTTTATAAAAATACATGTATATTTACTCTCCTTATCTTTGGAATCCAGAGACTAGAATACCATACCTTGGTGAAGTGGGTACAGAAGAGTTCCTCATGAAACTGACCTCACAGATTACAGAAATGGTGTCAGCAAAGATCACACAAGGTAATCTGACTCTAGAATAAAACTTCACCTGCCTTGCCCCCTAACATGTTTAAACTGAAGAAAACAATATTTACAACTATATTTGACCAACCAAAGTTTCCATTTAACTTTGACTGATTGAAACACTGATGATGGGGTAACTTCATCTGTGTAAATCTGTGTGACATTAACTTTAACTTTTATAACATTAATGTCAAAACCATCAAGCTCATATAACTTGTCCCTGAATTGGTTCTGACAAGTAATTTCTGATGCATATTCCTATTGAGATGATTATATGATTATGCATGAAAAGCTTTGCTACTGGCTCTGCTAAATGCTATAAGTATGCATCGGAAACATCACAATGATGTCATTATTCAAAAACAACAACAGATGTTATGCATTTTAACATCTTCTGTTTTTGAATTGAAATTGACTTAATAAGATGAACCAGTCATAGATTTAGTCTGCTTATCTAATGCTGCATTTATGTGGTCCTTGGAAGTTCTGAAAAATGGTACCTGTATAAAAGAATGCACAACATCTACACAGTCCAATAATGGTTTTAAAGAAGGCATGTGGACATAGTTTAGAATACACATAAACATAAGTCCAAAAAGTGACTACCCATCTCTGAAACATCAACCCTCTGAGGACCAAAATAATGCAGCAGAAGCCATATTTTTCAGCATGTAATATCACATAATTTAAAATCCTAAGCTTCATGCATACACAGTCATTTACCATTCATCCATTAGTTTACCATTCAAACCAATTCAATTCTCATCCAATCAATGTGTTATTCAGACAGCTTACAGAATCAGGAAGTGCTCCAGTGGATGAAATCATGGCCCAAAACTACCAGTATGTATTCCAAGCGCACAAGCTTCACTATAACTTTATCTTTAATATATATATGTATGTATATGTATGTATATGTATATATGTATATATACCTATGGGAAAGATTAGCTAGTATGATAACAATGCATTACTTTGTGGCCTGTAATCAAAAATAACATTTTCCTATAAAAATATTTCAATTTACTGAATAAGGCTACAATCACATGTTCCACAATTTTTTAATACATTATTGTCTGCGCATGTTTTCTGCATGAAAATATTTTAATTGTATTTTTGAGACAGGTTTGGAGTGACAACAAAGACTGACCAACCAATTGCCTAAATACATTTACAGTATGGTGTGCAGAAAAGCATGTATGTTTCTACTCATAATAACTCTTAGTATACTACTAATTTAGACTAACAATGCAGTAATCATCTTAATTGTTGTAAAATGTAACATTGCCCACATCTACTAAGTACTTTTATTTGATTTGCAAATCATGAATTGTGTTGGCTCAAAGCAAAATCATCAATCATTTGAATGCTTTGCTGCCAATACAAATGAAACAAATGCCAGAGTAAAATTATACTGCTGTTTTGTTACTTAGTCCCACAACAATTTCTGCTAAACCTCCTTTGTACCGTCCAGCCTCTCTACGGGTGCCTGGTGCTGACAGTGACGATGAGACCAAGACCCCCTCAGCCACCCCTCACCACGGTCGCTCCAGACCTGCATCGCTCGTCGCAGACTCCTCCTCTGAGTCTGACGAGGGAGACGCCAGGGGAGAGGTGAGAAAACTCCATGTGTGCATGATATACAAAACCATATATACACGCAAGGAATAGGCCTAAGAAGTTGTGCTCTATTTGGATTTGTGAAGGAATTTGAAATATAGCGTTGTATGTACACACTGATACTGTATATTGTTATTAATCTATAAATGTATTCTCTTTTAGATGTTTGATATTTATGTGGCAACGGCCGACTACAACCCGACCATAGCAAGTAAAGAGTCCATCTCACTGAAGGAGGGACAGTATGTGGAAGTTTTGGACTCGGCTCATCCTCTTAAATGGCTGGTCAGGACCAAACCTACAAAAACAACACCATCCCGACAAGGCTGGGTCTCTCCTGCCTACCTGGACAAGAAACTCAAAGTAAGTGACCGGACATTAAATAACCTATGAGATGCATAAATTAGCTCTTGAAACCTTATTATCCATCAAGCATTTTAGACAAATTAGTGAAATATTACAAGCTCTTCAAATTACAATACATTTGCAGCTCTCTGCGGATACTGGTGACCTTCCAGAGACCAGTGTAGAGGAGGTGTCTGAGGGCGAATACAAGAGGAAGTTATGGTAAGCTTTATATACCTACTGTTTATTTAATGTGGGATAGTGGTACCAAACAACACAATATAATAACACTGTTTTTTTGTTTGAAGCCAACTGATCCAGGACCTGATAAACACAGAAGCTCAGTTTATCAAAGAGGTAGACTTCTTTACCTCTCATCACCTGAAACATGCAGAAAGCCCTGATGCGCCGCCTGATGTCACCAGCCACAAAGACACCATATTTAGGAACATTCAAGATATTAAGGTCTTCCACAACAAGTAAGCTCAGCTGGTCATCATCTATTGTGATACCTTTGTAAGAACTATGTCAGAACTGTAAGATTCTTCTGTTTCTCTGGACATGTAATTTTTCAGAGCATTCCTCCCAAAGTTGAACGAGTGCGACACAGATGACGACGTGGCCATGTGCTTCCTGAAAAACAAGGAGGGCTTTGAGAAGTACCTCCTGTACCTGGTGGGCCAGAGTCAGGCTGAGTCTGCTGTCAGTGACAAAACTGTTCACCGCTTCTTTAAGGTACTTACTACTGACTGTTTATTTATAATGTTAATGTCTGACCAAAAGACTGTTGGTGGCTTTGAAAACGTATACAAATTGATGGCTTGATTTTGAGAAACATGTTTAACATATTAAACATAATAAATACAAAACAACAAAATTTACAAAACAACACTGACCGCCCTCTGCATGCTGTCTTAGAGAAACAAGATGACGATGAAATCAAAATGATGAATTACCGATGAATTCTTTATTAGGAACAAACTGGTTTTATTACTACTTAGTCTAATTTGAATAAATAAAGCAAATGTTAACGCGTCAGAATAACTCTAAGTAACTAAATAACTATTAAGCAGTAATAAAACATTAATGTTTAATTAAAAATAATTTAATAAACAGTTTTTAAATCCTAGATTACTGCTGTAATGTTTATGTTTTTTCCACTGATTTACATGAGCTTATTACTAAAGAATTAAACATTAATAACTGTTTATATACTTTGTAAACAAACAATTAACTGCTTACTAATCCTTAACTAATAATTAATGCTTAAAAGTGTGAGTTATTCTAAAGTATTATCAAATATATAGTTATTCAATATTAAATATTTCAACTGTGTGCTGTTTATTCTAGTTATGTCTATATTTACCTTACCTACATATATTATATACTATACTTTCCTGTCTATAAGCAAAAAAAGAAAAAAGAAACAAATTCAAGTCCAAAAAAAGTTGTGACAATCAAATTTTATTAAACAAATTTCACAATATTCTTAATAGAACATAAACAACATATGCAACATACTGACACATTTTACCATTTTATAAAACATGATTCTCATTTACAATTTGATGGCAACAACATAAGTCACAACTCTACAGTAAGAGATTATATCAACATCTTATAAGTAGCATGACTAAGTAATTTGACTCTATGTGACCATATATTCCTTTGTCAGGGTGTATGATGTTTATGTTGACTGGTATAATTCAGATTATCCTTGTACAATGTTGTAGGAGTATACTGAAAGTGAACAAGCCAACGCAGACCCTGCTGGCCCTCCTGTACGTAGCATCAACGCCTGTCTCCAACAACCTCAGGAGAGGATTCAGAAATACAAGGCTGTTCTCAAGGTGACTTCTTTAATGAAAGATTTATTAAGTTCTAAATGCTTTTATATTTACTAATACATGATATCTTCTCCACTGTCTTTAGGAGCTAATTCGAAACAAAGCAAGAAATGGCCAGAACTGCTGTCTGTTGGAGGAAGCTTATGCAATGGTGTCTGCCCTCCCTCAGCGCTCAGACAACACTCACCATGTGTCTCTGATCGAGAACTACCCAGCCACTCTGGAAGTACTGGGAGAGCCAATCAGACAGGTACTCTAAATGACCCTACTCTCATATATATACTGTAGTTATTATGCTATAGGATTATTTTTTATTTATGGCTTTTTGTTCTGTAGGGTCCATTCCAAGTTTGGGAGGGAGCGCCTGGAATCAGATCGTCCTCTAGAGGTCACCATCGTCACGTTTTCCTCTTCAAGAACTACTGTATAATCTGCAAACCCAAGAGAGAGAGCAACACTGACACACAGACCTATGTCTTCAAAAATATGATGAAGGTAGGACTTGAGAAATGTATTCTTTTGATTTATCTTATCTTACTATTTATCTTAATATTTTTGGTTGCAGCTGAACAACATAGATGTGAATGAGACGGTGGAAGGAGACGACCGTGCCTTTGAGATATGGCACGAGCGTGAGGACTCTATGAGGAAGTACACTCTACAGGCTCGCACTATTAACATTAAGAACTCCTGGCTCAGAGACTTCCGAGAACTACAGCAGAGATACAGCCTGCCTGCATGGAGTGAGTATCGATGCCATGGAAACACATTACAGCTAAAAATCATTTCAATATGTTTTTTATGCTTTCTTTTTTTTTTAGGTCCTCCTGATTTTGATGAAATCCTTGCCAACTGTACGGCAGAGCTTGGACAGACTATTAAACTGGCCTGCAAAGTGACAGGGGTGCCCAAACCTGTGGTCACCTGGTACAAAGGTACAGTATTATCCTGCGGTGATGCCTAACAATATGCTGCAAATGTATTATTGTTACACAAATGTGGTATGACTAATTTAGTAAAATGCAGTGACCAGTGCTAAGAGAAGCTAGTGTAAAGTATTGTATGTCTTTTGACTTAAATATTAAGTCTTTTCATCATGGCTACATTTCACATAATTATCACATATTGTTTTGTTTTTTTTTTTACCTTGTTTTGTGCAGTTGAAGGTATTAGTCCAGTCATTTTTATTTATGTCCAAACCCAATGTATTCTATGCAAATAAGTTACATTAATTTACAGTATCAATGGTCAATGCAATAGTTACACACAGTAGTTGTTTTTGCGTATTGCATTATTATTGATTTGAAACCTTATTAGCCTGGCCTGCTTAGTAAAGTGAGGTGTGTCCATAACGTCTTCCACTGAAGCTGTCTCCCAAAATGTGATCCTATAATGACCAATCATAACCATTGATCTAAAATGGCTCACACAGTCCACCAACTGGAACTTTGTGTAAAATAGAAAGTGGAATTAGCATAGCCAGTGGTGTAAAGTGGTAATGAGGACATAACCCAATAATATAGGACTCTCAGTGGGGGCCCCTCCTGCCAGGACAGCTTCCTAATGTAAAGCATAGTTGCTCCTTACATAAAAAAACATTTTGAATATTCAGGGTTTCCCACCTATTTATATTGAGTCTGTGGGCTGCAGTTTTAAGACCATTTAGATCCAAGATTTTTTTTTTAATTCATTTTGTAGTTTTTATTAAAATTCACTTTGTCCATATTAAAGCATTTTATTCATATTTTGCATTCTTTATTAATTTTGTTTTATTATTGTATTGGTGTCAAAATATTCCAGTAAACACATTAGTTACGTGTCTACAATTTAGATATTTATAAGTTATTTATAGTAATCTAAATGTAGCATCAGTAGTTTATTTGTTATATGTATTTATGGGAAAAAAAAAAGAGTTTTACAGTTTAGTTTTAGACTACGGTGGGCCGCTGTAACCTTCTAAATGAATGGAAAACACTAACATTGTATGAATGATGTCATGTAATTAATAACAGACTGTGTATATGGAAAGTGAGTCCATGTGTAAATGACTGTTGCACTGATTTACTGCTGTAGACGGGCGTGCAGTGGAGGCAGACCCCCACCACATCATCATCGAGGACCCGGACGGCTCGTGCACTCTCATCCTGGACAACATGACCGCCGACGACTCGGGACAGTACATGTGCTTCGCCAGCAGCTCGGCCGGGAACGCCAGCACTCTGGGCAAAATCACTGTTCAGGGTAAGCTCAAACCCAGTCATAAACATTCAAATCCTCTGCTTCAATGAAAGTAATAATGTTTGTTTTTGCAGTTCCTCCTCGCTTTGTGAACAAAATGAGGAATGCGGTGTTTTATGCTGGAGAGGATACTCAGTTCACCTGTGTCATCCAGAGTGCTCCCGCTCCTAAGATCAGGTAGGCACTTTTAACTATTATTCAACCATAGAAATCAGTTTGGAGTGTTTCCTGTTGCTTATGCCCTTGTGTGTGATCAAGATGGTTTAGGGAGGGTCGGCTGCTAACTGATCAGGAAAAGTACCAGACATACAGTGAGATGAGGAGTGGAGTTGTGGTTTTGGTGATTAAAAATCCAACAGAGAGAGACCTGGGACATTATGAGTGTGAGGTAGGTCTCAAATACACCTCCAGTTGTGTTTGTCCCTTTGGTTCTTTTCATATAACAGGAAGTGTAATAGGTATATGGTAATAATGTTTGTTTTTGCTGTTGTTAGTTGTCTAATCGTCTTGGCTCTGCAAAGTGTGCTGCTGATTTAGTCCTTCCTACAGTTGTGGCTCGGTCTGGAGAACAGGCCATTGCTATTGAAGGTAAGAAAAGTTTTGTTACATGTATCATTGTATCAATAAATCAATCAAATGTATCATAAATAACATTTATTCTTCTTCCCTCACTAGTCACAGAACAGGAAACTAAAATACCCAAGAAAACTATCATTATGTAAGTATCAAGCATTCTAAGTACTTTAGTTTTAGGGAGTAGGAAACGTTGTATACATGGCATGTGCATGATATCTTTCTGCTCTCATGTAGCCACAAGTTCGTTGTATTTGATGTAAAAGTGTAAATGAGTTCTGTCACAAGCCTGGTGAGAGGGTGAGCTGTTGTCACCGCAGTGCTGTGGACTTTAAGCACTAGTGCCACTGTCTAATAACAAAGCTTTAAATCTTAGGACATATCCAAAAAGGTTTGTTGAACAGAGCAGGTTAAGCTCTTTTGTTTAAAGGCCCCGATCCATAATGGTGAAATACTGTCACTAAGAGGCAAAAGTCAATAGTTTGTTTAACCTCATCACTAATTAGGCTCAGCAAAACTACTCTATGGTTCAGAAACAGGTTTTTGATGTCTAAGAAATAAGAATTACATTACATAGTTATTCTACATTGACTTACTGGTTTCCAGTAAGGACTCTTGTGAAAATAGTTAAAAAAGGGAGTTTAGGGTGTTTTGGCGACATCTGGTGGTGAAAGTATACATTGCAATTCAACACCACTCAAAATGGGAATGGACCTGGTCCACTTAAAAAGGAATCCTACCTGACCTATTTATCTAAAATAAATCAGGCTTTATGTCTCTTTGTTTTTCAAATTTTTTTTTTTTTTTTTCAAAATGCATTGTTTCTTGAAGTAGAGTTGTGTTATTTTGATTGATTATACACAATTGTTGTTTTTACATTAAGCGTTCTACTTTAATAAGTTACAGCATTTTTCACAATGCCATAAAACAGTACCCCATAAAAGTAGCATTGTAGGGCTGCTAACATGAATGAATGAATATTTATTTTCTATTATAAGTGTCATGTGTTCACTGTTAAGTGTTACATTAGTGGGTGCATGAGTAGCGGGTAAAAAGTGAGCTTGTGTGTAAATTCCTCATCTGTCTTTTGTCTCCTGCTCACAGTGAGGAGACCATAACCACAGTAGTGAAGAACCCCCGCATGAGGAGGCACCGGTCCCCTGGGGCAGCCCTCGTCGGGAGCCACCGCTCTGAGACATCCACCCCAGAGCCTGCTGGAGCCAGGGCCAGGAGGGTCCCGGCTCCCAGAAAAACCACCATCCCAACCGTGTATGTCACCCAGAGCGAGGAGAGCAGGCCTCGCTGGGTGGAGGTGGAGGAGGTCATCGAGTACAAGGTCAATAAATCTCCCAGGCTGTCACGAAGAAGAGGCGTCTCTCCTGCCGGGTCAGAACGAGCCGGTACTCCATCTAGACCCAAAAGAAGCGTGCCAGAAAACCCTAACACCAATAACTCCAATAACAAACTGGTGGAGCAAGCCCAAGCCCAAACACTGTCCTGGGACCAAGAGGAAAGTAGTGTCCCGTCAGCGTCAACATCCGGAGAACCACTCGAGGTGTCAACAGTCCTGAACGCATCCACAGAGGACAGCGATGACCAAGATGACAAGCAAACAGTTATTTTTGTGGCTGATGATGAAACTCCAAAACCAAAAGAAGTCCCTAAAGAAAGCAGCGTTTTGACTTTGGAAGACTTAGAAGATTATGTCCCACAAGAAGGCGAGACATACGGGACTTCAAGCTCAGATAACATCACCACAGAGAAACCATGCGAAATTTCAGTGCTACAAAGAGAAATTGGTGGTTCCTCAGTGGGACAGCCCGTGCTTCTGAATGTGGGCCGTCCCGTCGTTGCCCAAAGACAGCGCAGTGGCATCTTCGGTCGATTCAGAGAGCATTTGCCAGGCAGCTTCTTTTCCTCCTCCGCTAACCCCCAAGCCAGCACTTCCCGGGCCAGGACGGTGAGGCACATCCCGATCCAAGTGACCCAGGCCAAGCTGGAAGTGAAGCCATCGTACTGCTCCGAGGTGCAGAGAGTGGAGGGAGGGCAGCAGAGTTTTAAAACTAAAGTGTCAACTCAGACCTACGGATACACCTCAGTGGGGAAGCCTGGTTACTCTTCAAATAAGTGAAAAGCGCCACCAGAAAAAGTAACCTGCAATAAAAATATACACCAACGAGTTCAATTTCTTTTAACCTTGTTCTTTGTCTTAAACGGGACATGTGTATGGGAAAGTATATATAAGGCTAAATCATGCAAATCATTCCATTTTGAAGCTATCCTCCAGAGATCAGACCCCTTGGTAGGGTCTGTCTCAGTGTAGGGTTAGCATCAGATGGTCAAGTTATAAATGATTGTGATCGTGTCATAAAGATTGAACATGACATTTGTAACATCATGTGATTTTGGGAGCAATGTAAGGAATCATATGCAAGATCAACTGATACCTTTTCTTTGTCCATCAAATTTCAGATTGGAATTGTCAAATCCAGCCCTCCAATGTTAACTGTTCCAGGCATAAACCATATGTATTTTTGGTTTGTACTTTTTTTTTCCTGCTGTTGTACCATGGATTATTGGAGAGGCTGAGAGACAGTTGACTATTACACAAGGCTTTCAATATTTCAGTACTAATTATATCTCTTAAAGCAGGGAATATGACTGCTTTTTCCAGAGTCTTTAGCGTCATTATGGTAAACTGCTTGAGACACTTTTAACATTTGCCTTCACAAAGTGTATTTACACCATATGGCTACAGTTGACATAGTTCAAATTAAACAAATGAATTGATTCATTACCCAGCCCTACTTTGACATTAGGCTGGTCGTAGTTTGAATGAAAGATTTGCTGTCAGGTTTAGTCAGTTTACAGAAATCCAAACTTGACTGCCTTTGTTTGTGTTTGTTATATTATGTTATGGATTTTTCTTGTGTAGATAAAAGTATATTTTACCATAACATAACAGTGGATTATTCATATGAAAGATTTATCGTGTGGCTGTAGTGTTTCATGTAGAGACAATGTTGTTTTGAAGTAAGCAGTCCAACCAACTACCTTTACAAAGCTAATGAAGAATTAGTGAGGAGCTTGTGATTTTAAGTCAGTGATTGACTTTTTCAAACATAAAAGCACTGAGATATTGTGATTGCTAATTATGTACATGTGTTATTTAATGGAGTAAAATGCTTGTATATCCAAAGTTACATTAAAAATGTGCTAAAACATTTAAATGTATATTGTGTTTTTCACTACAACAAACTTGGTCATCTTCACCATGTTGTAACATTTATTTGAACTGGCAATTTGGTTTATGGACAAAAATATTGTATCAAATACAAAATTACCACATTAGCACGTTGTAAGCTGAAGAAAGGGCAAACATGAGGACTTCATGCATGCATCTTCATCAGACTTGCATTTTTTTCTATTAACATTTTAATAATAAACAGGACCACACAGATCTGTGCTAAGGAATGAGTGTTTCAACAAAATATTAAGTCTAAAAATAAGTTAAAAATCCAGACAAACAATTAGTTAAATGGGCCATAAATATTTTCAAGTAAAAGATTTGATACATGCCAGATTTTTGTTGTAAAAAAGGCTTAAAAACAGGCCGGTAAATGTAGTTTTACTGTACAAGTGAAAATAATAAAGTGACGCAATATAAAAGTATAACAAATGTACCAAATGTAAATAAACATCTTGCCCAACACATTAAAGTCTATTTAAGTCAGAAGATTACATTACATATTCTAGCAGTGTTCAGCTTAAGCCACATATTTTTAAATGGGATTTAATCCTACATACTAGCAAACCAAACAGCAGCGTTAGCACTAACATGGTATTTTACACTTATTGACAACAAAGGTATTAACCAGCGCTGGAATAGTTGAGCTGTTTGCATGCACCTTCCAAAGTAATCTGCTGTGAATGTGAAACTGTTGAGATAAACTGCCTCAGGAGCTGCCTCTCTGGTAAACTTAAAACTTTTGTGGGTCTCTGTCAAAAATATTAGCACATCGTAGGCTCTCATAAAGGGGGAGATTACAAAACTTTCAGCAGAAATAAAGTAATACCACAGTCAATCCTGCTTTCAATAGAACTACACCTTTGAGGGCCACATTTGTGAAGTCTCCTGTAGTAAAGGTTACCATCGAGTATTAAAGACTTTATAATCTCCCCCACATTTTCAGTTTTTGGCCAAGCACATCATTTTATGAGCAAAGGTCAAAAAAAAAAAAAAAAAAATTCACAAACACCTGCCTATGTGGTGAGCAGGTGCACATATTGCCAGATCATACAAAGTAAACATTTGTGGAGTAACATTAATAAAATAAAAAAAAAGCAGCACTGGAGAGCACTTTACAGTATGTTACCATGAGAAAAACTATTTTAAAAACACCACATAAAAAGTTTGTGTTTTCCTTTGAGAGCTGCGACAGCGCTTCACAGACCACCATCTGAGGGAATGTTTGGAGAAGAGGTCTGTGGTTTGTGCGAGGAGTGGCGGCGGGACGGCTCTCTCCTACGACGATTTGGACATCTTTTTGACCTGGTTGATTTCCTGAGGGGGAAACACAGGCCATCAGGTTGAATAAGACTCAGATTTCTGTCTGAAACCTTTTTTTTTTTTGTAAAATTGTACCAAAGCAATAAGGCTGCTTTCTTAAAATCTCACCTCAAGAAGAGCGCCCTTCAACGCTCCGTAGGCATCCTCCAGATGATCATTGATAATAACAACATCAAACATACCAGGTTCTCTACCTAGAGTGGAATGGAAAGTTACATCATGATTCAATTCTTTCACAAAGTACATTTTTGACTGCATACTGTATTTTTCATCACAAAAGACTTACTTAATTCCATGTCCACTTTAGCTGCACGTAAACGCTTCTGGAGACTCTCTTCAGATTCTGTTTTTCTGTCTCTTAAGCGCTTTTCCTACAACAAATGTCAATAATATACCAGTTTGTATCAGTTCATAAGAAAGTCTTTGTGTGTGAGGAAAACTGGAGCCAAACTTTATCAACCATTATGTTGGTTGATGTAATGCAGGAAAAGCAGAAATAGTAACAATAAAAGGGTGTGAGGGTGAGGTTGGTGACTTAGTTCAACGTGAAGTGCTAATAAAACATAGTTGTTCATTACCAGCACTTCCATGGAGGGCGGCTGGATGGAGATGTAGATGGGGTTGAGGTCGGTGCGTTTGATATTCTTGACCCCCTGCATGTCGATGTCCAGGATACAGATCAGGTTCTTGGCCTGGACGTCCTGTACAGCCGCTTTACTCGTCCCGTACATGTTTCCAGAGAACTCTGCGCTCTCAATGAATTCTCCGTTGTCAATGCTCGCCTGCATCACCTCCCGTGTGACGTAATGATAATCTGGAAGACAAAGAATTTCAATGGAACTCAAAGGTCAATTTTTTTTGTTTAACTAAATTGTATATTAGTACACAACATCACAAAAAATAAATCAATATGACTAATGAGAAAACACAGCAATGAGAAATTAAAACTACTGTCTTTACAAATGGTTCTCAAACAGTGGGTTAGGATCCAAATGTGGGTCACTTAAAGTTTTAAGAAAAATACAATAATAACAGTTAAATAACAGTAAAAAAAAAAAATATGACACTGCTCAGATTATTCACATTGAGACAAAACTATGATTCAAACTGATATTAATTACTGGCAAAAAGAATAAAATAGGTATAGCTCAGTTGGTAGAGCTGTGGTACATATACACAGCATCTACAGCCTGCCTTGGCATCGTGGGTTCGAGTCCAGACTCTGACAGTTTACCAAATGTCTCACATAGTTTCCTGTCACTTCTCAACTGCACTATACTATACTATGAAGCCCCCCTGAAAAAGGCCTAAAAATAAACATATAAATAATTAGGCCCCAGAAGTTGTGGTGTGTAGTTTGGCCAGTTTATACCGACATCTGGTGGCTAAATTGTAGACTCCTGGTAGACTGACTCCACACTTAAAAAAAAATAAAATAAACACCTACACTATACTATGAAACCTACACAAACATGTAGCCTATGTTTTAGCTGAGAACGTAGGTAAATCTGCATAGAGGTACTCGATAGTACATTGTTTGAAGTTCTACACTGCTTAGTTGAACAAGATTAAGTTACATTTTTAATACTGGACATGCTGGTGTGAAAACTGCACCGATGTCACCACCAGATAACACTAAAATGCACAACTTTAATGAAATGAAACACCAACATAAAACGAACACCTTTAAACAATCCATACAGCTACATTACACTCCATCTGATACATTCTATCAAAGGAGATGGAAGAATATTAAAATACACATGAATATCAACCAAAACATAAGAGTTATTTTTAGTATTTTGTTTGCTAAAATGTCTAAATGGCATCTCAAAACACAATGTATGGGTTTCTGACAATTCAGTTGTAAAATTGGCCAGCATCCAGTTGTAAAGAAGCGCAAATAATTTAAACCTGCACTGCTGAACTCTTTTTCAGACATGAGCAGACCTGCTGAGACATTTTACCAAGTTTTGTAAGCCAAAGTAATGGCTGTTGCTGCTTACATTAACCACTTTATCAGTTTGAATGTAATAATGTGCAAAAGTTTTTCTATAGTTCAGAGTAAGACTAAGATTTTGGCTAATTTAGTTATGTGTACATTACCTTTGCCATTCACTTCTCCAGGTCTTGGCTTCCTTGTCGTATCTGCAAGACAACACAACAGCTTTACATTGTACTTACACTTAGCCTCACTGACAAACATGGTCCACAGAGGTCACAGAGGTTTGCTAATACTAGACCAAACCAGATCTAAACCCAGATTTATTTAGAAAAAGACAGAAGTAAACCAGGTCTAACCCATGACTAAACCAGTGCTAAACTGGGCCAACACTACACCACAAAAAATCAATATCTATGTTAGATAAAATTTCTTGAATTCAGATTATCAATCTTGATTTAAGCAAAAATAACTAGGTTAGATTTATTTAGTTATTAGGAAACTTATTACTAGATTATTTGCCTTGTTTCAAAGTAAGGGTGCTCCGATCAGGGTTTTTGAGGCCGATCACCGATCACCGATCAGCCTCTGCTGTGATCGGCCGATACCGATCATGGCCGATACCGATCACGTGATCTTCAATGTAGTAATGTATTGTATTATTATTTCCATTTGAAAAATACTGTAGCCTTTGTAAATATAAAAGAACAACAAAATTCTACTTATTTTTGTTTTAGAAGAGGTTTTGTTGCATTATTGGTCTTTAATGTGTGCCCAGTGTCTGTGGCTTTGTTTGAATGCTCCGCTGATGTAAAAATCAGATGTTCTTAATTGGTTCCTTTAATGCGAGTCCGCGTGCAGCGCCTGTGTCCGTGTAACGCGCAGCCAAACCAGGTTGAAACACAGTGGACTAAAGAGCAGACAGCTCCTGCTGCCAGTTTTGACAACGTCTGAATGAAGAAAACGTGCAAAGAGAGCAGAGAAGACAACGATGAAAGGTGCTCCTCTCAGACTCACGGACACATGCGCTGCCTTTTTACTTTCTCTTTCCATTAGCAGCCATTTGGTGCAGTTTAAGCCACAAAACGCACAGTTTTCTCCGCGCAACAAGACACAGGCAGACTCTGAACTTTCTTTATCCTTTTAACGTAACTGTTAGCGGGTTAGCTGTAGCTCTATTTACGTTGGTGTTTGCAAATACACGCACTGCTGCGCCTCGGTTCTGTCCCGTGCGCTCCTAAAGCAGGCGGGGACACAGCGGGGACACAAAGCAGCGCCTCCAGGGCAGGTTTGTGTTAGTTATAACCAGGGCTTAACTTAAAAACACTGCTAGAATAACGCTACTGCTGTTTAATCAAACCGGAGTTGCAGGACAGGAAATGTGAGAGCCTCACGTGTTTATTGTAATTTGATCGGCCCTTCTGATCGGCCCATTTTACCGATCACCGATCACTCTATTTTTAGCCATGATCAGCCGATCATGATCGGCGGCCGATCGATCGGAGCACCCTTATTTCAAAGTATTTTTCCCTGTTTCAAGCTATTTTTATTTCAAGCAAAATTATCTGTCCATGGGGTAAGAGGTTTTTTTTTTACATATTTCAAGCAAAATTATCTTACCCCATGGACAGATAATCATGCTTGAAATAAGTAAAAATAGCTTGAAACAGGGAAAAAATACTTTGAAACAAGGCAAATAATCTAGTAATAATTTACCTAATAAATAAATAAATCTAATCTAGTGAAAACTGCTCAAATCAAGATTAATAATCTGAATTCAAGTAATTTTATGTAATGTAGATACTGAAAATTTGCAGTGAAACCGGGACAAAACCAGGACAAAAAAGGACTTATTTAGGAAAAAGACAGGGGTAAACCAAGTTTAAACAAGGACTAAACTAGGACTTAACTAGGGCCAAACCAGGATAAAGCCAGTCTAAACCCAGACTTATTTAGGAAAAAGACAGGACTAAGCCAAGTCTAAACAAGGACTAAACCAGGACTAAAACAAGACCAACTAGGACTAAACCAGTCTAAAATAGATCTAAACTAAGACCAAATCAGGTCTAAACTAAATCTAAAACAAGGAGTAAACTGGTCGTCAACATGATGGACATGAGTATTTCTAAAATCCTGGGTACGGCCCTGCTGACAAATTGCTTTATACTCACGTGAGACGCTGAAACCAAACACACTGTCGTACTCTTTCATCAGTCTCTTCAGCAGCGTGCTCTTCCCTGCCCCTGACGGGCCGCTCAGCACCACAGGCCTGGGTCCAGCCATCGCTATACACAACACCAACAAGAAGAAGAAGAAGAAGAAGAAGAAAAGCACTTAGACCAGGAAACACACGGGGAGAGGCTTTTTCCATGTGACGCATACAAACCGGTATGTCTTGATGAGTCACCCATCCCGCACTGTATGCACTTTTTTTTAAAGGACTGCTGAACACTAAATCACATGTGATGTTGTTTTAAAGTCAGCAAAAGAAATATGCTCTTGAGACTTCTCACACAAGAAGCAGTGGAAGTGTTTTGAGGAGAAGCTGCGGCGTTACCATAGAGCTGCCTCGAGAACAATTGTGGTCTAATTGGAGAGCCCTGCTTAGCTGATGATGACAGTGGAAAACAAAAAGCAAAACAAAAGCAAAACATAGAGCAGAAGCCACAGCCCATTTAGAGAAGACTGGAGTCAAAACACTTTGGATGTAGTGACTATTTCAAAATATTTTACCTTGAGTGTACTATTTCTTCTTCCGTGCTTCTAAATCTGCCTGGCGTACGCACAGCTGGAGCGCTCAGATTATAGAAGTGAATGGGAAGGGTGTGACGCTTTTGGAACATAGCAAGAGCAATGGGAGGGGCAATGTTTACACCCCAGCATATTTGACTGGCAAATACAACAGATGGAGCATACAGAATGATATAATATTCTAGAGGTTATATTGGGATTCTTAGATAGCAGTAGTATAGGGAAATAAAAGCTGTAACTGGAAGTAACTTTGTTTATTGTTAAAAAGCTTTGTGGACATAACAAAGTTATTAAAGGTACAGTAGGCAATTCTGATGAAAAGTCCAATTCTCATGTAGATAATGAGAAGATAGGACACACAAAGAAACTTATTTTTTGTATTTTTTCTATTTTTCAAAATTTGTCTGAAAAACTAAGTTTCAGCCATAAATTGAGCAAAAATCCAGCCTAATCTCGTTGCTATGGTAACTGACTTCCAAGTTCAGAGTTTCGCTTTTTGAAACAGAAAGTGTGCCCCACTGATTGTCTAGGTAAGGTCTTCTACAGCCAAAATTAAAATATTAATTTATCACAATATTTTATTTGCCAATACTGTATCCATATCTGAAACTGCTGTATTATTATTATGGTATTTTCTTTACTGAAAAAAAGATCTTGTAAAAAAAAAAAAAAAAAGGATCAAACACTTGAGTGTTGATAATAATTTTTGTATTTTATAAAAAAAATTATTCTGGTGGCTTTCATTGTGTTGCTTATTTGGAGGAATGCAACTTGTTTGTGAAATACACCACCAGCAGTACTCACTGTTCTGTTTATTAAATAAAATGTATTTCATAAACTTTTGTGCATGTAGAGGTGTACAAGTATAGAGGTGAGGTTTTCCAAAAATATATTGTATATATATATTGTATTGTGATGCTTATATTGTATAGTATATTGCCAATACACATCCCTATTAAGTAGTGACATTATTGAAAGTCATATATTACTTATCCCTGCTGCTTTTTAACCAACATTTTTAAACAGCTTTTTCTATTCAACCATCCTGCATATGAACAGTGGCATCTCTACTGCCAACACAAAAAAATAACTAAATACTTAACTAATTAGACATAAACTTTTTTTTTTTTTTGCAATGAGTACTGCTTGATGTTAATACCTTTTCAATGTTGTCCTTAAAGCAGTGTTTTACATAAAACAAAGCCCTTCCTGAGGTTGGTGCAATACTAATATTATAATAATATTAAGTTATGTATGCAGTATGCACTATATGACTATACCAATAAGTAATGTTAAAGAAACAACATGAGCAGGGTACATTGTCACTGGCTATCATTATTGATCATTGATGTACATTATTAGGTTTGTTTTGAGAACAACAATGCAAAGAAGTTACAGCCCAAAAAAAACAAACAAACAAACTGATAAAACAAAAACAATCTATCTACTGTCATCTACTTACATGACGATCGGGTATCAGACAGCTCCACAATTATTCCAAAATGGCACTGCTCCATGTTAGCATTATGCCTATCCCAACCATTAAGGCCAGCCTAATCCATGCTGAACAAATTAGACCAAAGTCAGTGTGTGATCAAAATTACAGCATTCTCAGTCAAGTAAAGCAGACACAGCTAGGCCTTTTTACAGGTGCAACTGACAAGGGTCACTCTGCGTTGCCTCTTGACACTTCCCCCAAACAACAACACGACTAATTAAAGGCACAGCACTTCCTGTCAGAGGTCAGGACCTTAAGGATTACAGGCTGTTTACACAACAACACATTTTACTGAAAACGCAAAGATTCTGCTGCGGATTGGCCTTGTGTTTACATGAGGCCAGTGATCTCACTTAACGGAAATGCAAACTTTTGAAAATGGCCGAGGAGGTGTTTTTGTTTTGTTAATATTTTTTAGTAATTAGTAGTTCACACACAGGATTTAAAAGTTGTAGTGAAAGTTGAAGAATGGAGCTCTAACTTCTTCTGCTGTGTACTTTTTTCAGCTGGATGCACAGCACCCCCTGCTGGCTAGGCTTACTACAGAATCCCTAGACCTATGATAGTTTACTTCACACTTGAAAGTCTCTGCATTTAAACATGAATCAGTAACAGCATGACGGCTAATTCTTATGTAAACGGCCCCTTAGTTGAAGCCTTGGTCTAATCCTGGTTTAGTCTTGGTTTAGTCTCCATCATTCAATTTATGGGATGGCACGCAGAGTGGTTATCTCCCCTGCTTCTCTTTAAGGAGGTTGGGGGTTTGATCCTCAGGTTGGTCGACTATGATTTCTCTGTGTGAAATCTGTATGTCCTTCACAAATCCATCATCATCCAAAGACATGCGTGTGTTTTATGAACTGGCAAACCTGAACTACCCATAGTGGTTGGAATGAATGGTAAAATCATTCAAATACTAATAATTTGTTTGTTTTTCTATTATCGTGCAGCTCTAGCATTTTTGTGAAGTAAGCTTTTGCTACAGTTATTACATAAGTTAAAATTGGAAACACAAAAATAGTTTGGTATTTTCAAATGGTTGTTGCCTCTTGTAATCTCTGGTTGGATTTGTTGCTAAGAATGCCCAGAAAATTCACTCCTGTTAGGTACTTCATTAAAATAACAAAGGAACAGGCCATAGTAATGTGAAAGTGCTCTCCTCCTAATTGCATAAATGCTGGTGAAAGTCTCCATTTCAGTTGTTTTCAGTTTCAGTTTCTTCAATTCTATTCTATAATAATATTAAATGCGGCTGCACATCTTTTAACTGGCACATGCAAATATGAGCACATTACTCTGATTTTATCCTCCATGCACTGGCTGCCCCTACACGTTAGAATCCATTTAAAACTTCTTTTATTTGTTTTTGCATCTCTTCTTAAAAGCCATCCGAGAGAACAGGGGGCCTTTGACACTGTCTGAGATGTTAACTATTTATCTGACTGTATGTTTTTTATCTATTTTATGAATTTAAATATTTTTAAATTTGATTTTATTTATATTTTATATTTTATCTTGTACAGCAATTTGATCGACTTGTTGTTGTGTTTAAACTTGTTTTGTAAATGAAGTTGCAGTTGTATTATTTCAAACAAATAAAGTGGCCACTAGAGGCACAAAGCTGAATCCCAACACTTGAGTGAAAACTTTTGTTTTAGCCATAGTAACAACTACATAGTACACATTTTTAACTTTACTCATCTAAGGCCCAGTCAGTATCTGTTTCAGTGGACAAAAACATGTCTCTAGAAATGCTCTAAACCTCTGTGTGACAACAAACTTGACATTTAGGCACATGACTGGAAATGAAAGCCATGTGAGATCCCAACCACCATAGGCTAACAATTATTAGATGTGGCACTTTTCTGCTTCTTTAGCATGTGACTGTTGATCACTCATGTGCAATCTATTACTTCATTTATTACTTTTGACAGGCAGGCTGGCAGAAATATAGTGCATGTATAGACAAGTTACAATTTCAATGTTATAACAGTGTAACTAGTGCATATTATATAGAGCTAACATAATGTTTTGTATTGAATTCGAGCAAATCTTTGCATCAAATTTCTTGACACCAAACTGAGTTCTTTTTAGTTACTTCAAATGTTCCTTGTGTAAATAGAGATTAGATTATTAGGTTTAGCTGTTGCTAAGAATAACTAGAGCACGTGAAACAGATAAAGTCAGACATAATACAATGTACGTTATCACCATTGCATTGCACTTTGATACTCAAAAGCAATAAAATCCTAAGATAATTAGACAAAGGAAGCATATGTGGGAAGATTAAACGATGTTATGTTAGGGCAGGAAGCTAAAACAGTACACATTTTCGTCTAAGCTGCAGATAAACACGAGTACCTTGAAGACATTAGAGAAAAATGAATGGCATCCGGTGGTGGTACTGTTATGTGGCAGACAAACGTTAGGAAAAGAAAACACATATATTTAAAATCCTACCTGAAAATAGCCTGGAAAAATATCTCATATACATTGGAGTGTGCGTTAATCCAATTTTTTGGAGCCGTGTCCGGAGTATTTTCTGCCTCCTCTGGGCTTTGCTTTTGCAGTGAGAGCCATTAGAGTTTTTTTTTTCCTTTTAACGCTGCCTACGTCATCACTACGGGACAAAACATCAACACACTCTTCACCGGCGCCCTAAAAGCGCGTCACAGCCACACACTGAAAGTGTGTTTTAATTAACTTAAGAAACAAACATATGAGTGTACTTTTTTAAATCATACGCGCTAGATAATAACATTTTTACAGAGAGTGCCAAACTAGAAAACGACTAGACCAGCTATTGTTATTATTATATAGCGTAATTTTATGGAACTAGTTAGGACATTAGCTTCGTATTAGCATAGCAAGGGATAACGCGTCGGAGTTAACGTTAGCGACGCAGCCCTTCCGCAAATTATTTAAACTCTTAAATCAACATTTGTCTGGATTCTAGATCGGAGAAGTTATACTAACCCGCAAATACTATTCTTTCTTCAACAACACGGGGAGAACTTCGTACGGATCCCGGATGAGAGCACAGTGAAGGCCTTATCAGTCGGACCGCTCCTAGCGTTGTTAGCTTTCCGCGCTAACGGGACATAATCTTCCTCAAAGTCTCTTCACTGGTTAAAATGTTTGGTTCGTCGAGGGCTGGCGGGGTGAGGGGAGGACAGGACCAGTTCAACTGGGATGATGTGAAGGTCGATAAACACAGGGAGAATTATCTCGGTAAGTGCCGCAGACTGTCATATCAGCCGCACACAGAAGCATGACTGAGGCTCGGATGTAAGTAGCGGTGTGGTGACTGTCGAGAGTTTCACTTCACATCAGAACGCGCTTTCATACCTTTTATTGAGGCGTCCCTCATTACACAGTTGAAGTATTTGTCGAGTTGTGGGATGTTGATCTTGTTTGCTGCTTTACAAAGCAGAGGCCCTTGCCCTCATTGCTCCCTGTGAGCGGACGCGTCTCTACTGAGAGCGCACACCGCTGTCAGTCTGCCAAAGTGGAGCCCCACAGCACCGCACACAAATGTACTACACACAACGAGGGCTCAAGTGTCCTCCATTAATAAAATATAAATAGGCTTGCCAGTCATGTTAAAGCTAGAGCTGTGTTGTATGCGTAATAACCATGAACACAAATAACTTTAACAACACTTTTATTTTATTTCTGTATTTATTTATGAAAAAACAGCAACAACATTTAGCATATGAATAAATAAAAACTGTTAAAAAAAGATCTGGTAAATGGGTACATGGCATTGCCTGGATATAGTGCAACATGTCTCCTTTGACCTGGTATGAGCTAAAAATGTAATTTACACTTCAAAGCAGAGATTTCACTTCAACATCTCACACATCTCACACATCTCACATCTCTATAGTATCCCTGCAGGAACATCCAGTAGTCTGTGCACGTATAAAAGCATTATAGTGATTTTCCTGTGTTTTATTATATCTTTATTTTACTTAAGATATCAATATCAAGAGTAACTTAAAAAATTAAATTAAATACTTCCAAAATTGTATTCTCCTTACCAATATCCTAAGTATAAAGATCCAACAGAAATTCAGAGACTTATTTTTGTAACTTAAACTGATTGGACCACTGCACATCTCTCTCTGATTCTTTCTTTGTTTTTAGGTAACTCATTGATGGCTCCTGTCGGCAGATGGCAGAAAGGCAAAGACCTGACATGGTACTCCAAAGACAAAAAAGGTGGTGCGAGTTCATCCAAAGCAGATGAAATGGCCGCTGTTAAAGCTGCAGAACATGAGGCTATGATGGCAGCTCTGTGAGTTACTAGTTTAATTCATATCAAATAGTAAACAGTAAACACTGTAAACATGTTTGTGTTTTACTGTTCAAAGTTTCTTTTAGTCAGACAGGAGTGTTTGTTTACCTGCTTTACTAGTTTCGGCTACTTCCTGTAGCCTTCGTCAGAAGCGCTGTGACGTGTCTTGTAGGCTGCTTATGTTGTTTTGTCAGACAAGTAAGACAGTAAAGCAGGTAAACAAACACTCCTGTCTGACTAAAAGAAACTTTGAACAGTAGTATACTTAAGAAGACAGTATGAATTTCCACAAAAGAATGTTTGTGTTTTAGAGGGCACAAGAATATAAAGAGACAACCAACTGGCCTCACCAAAGAGGTAAATTATTATTATTATTATTTTTAGTTTGTTGGTTTTTTATTTTTCTACTGCAAAAGTCTTTCTTCTAGTATAATGTGTTTTATTTTGTGTTTAATGAAAAAAAGCTGAGCTGTTTTAAATATGTATGTAGATTTACCTTGATTTTTACATTGGTGTATGCTTTTTTGCCCCCTCTTCCATAGGACCTTGCTGATGTTTGCAGAAGAGAAGAACCTGATGGAGATGAACGAAATGTTGACCGTATCTCAGGACTGGGCAGTTCCAGGTAAGTTAGAAATGTGAATAGTGCCTTTGCCCCTTTATAACCAAGTTTTAGTCTGCATGTAAACATCTTATTCCAAACATGAATTTGCTCTACGGTACCTGTATGATGCAATTCGTTGTTGGACTGTTTCTGTGTGTTTATTTCTTTCTGCTATTAAGGCAGGAGAGGCATTCAGCAGCACTCAGTAAACAAAAGAAGTTGGAAGTCCAGTGTTTAGAGAGTCAAATTTTTGGTTTTTCGATTGTTTTGATTTCTCTTAGGCTTGACTGACATAGGTTTTGATACATGTTTTTGTTACTAAGTGAGGAAGGCATTTTTCTGACAGCTTTGTGTAATTCCATAAGGAATAATGTACCATTACTAGTTTAAATAAACTATAACAGAGATAACTGGTCAAATTTATTAGCATTTAACGCAACTTGTAAACAACCAGACCACATGAACTCACCATCAACGCAGGGGAGACAGTTCTCTCTCCTGCATGTAAACTCAGACAGAGATGAGAATTCCAGATGTGCGGTCTGTTGATTGTGAATTTTTTTTACAGTGCAGGCGGAAGGAAGATGGTGCTCTCCCAGAAGGAGAAGGAGGCTGCCAAAATGGGACTGCCAGTCTTTACAGTGAGTTAACATAAAGCATGTAATATCATGGAAAAAGTTCACAGAGACACTCGCAAAAAATAATTGAATACTCTTTTCTACAGCACCATAAGACGGAAGGTCAGCCAGAAACATCCTCAGTAAAGACATCTGAGAAAACGGAGAAAGGTGGTGAAGATGACGGATCACGGTGAGCCAATAAAACAAGGCCAGCCTTTAAATATATGACTGTTGTCACTAAACGTTATACATGATGTTGTTTTTATCAGGGAGGAGGGCAAAAAGAAGAAGAAAGAGAAAAAGCACAAAAAGGAGAAAAAGGCGAAAGACAAGAAGGAGAAGAAAAAGAAGAGACACAGAAGAGACTCGTCCTCCTCAGAATCGGACGACGACAGGAAAAGGTTTGTCTGTGAAGCTCGTGAGAATCTTTAAAGAAATATATAATATAATTCCCACTCTCACCACTGGAGGGCACTAAAACATTGTCCTCCATAGGCTACTTATTGAGAAAAAAAGGATGGTTCATGATAAAGGGGTTATAAAACTCCAATTAGAGATCTGTAGTACTTTATAATAACTATACTAAACTATAATATACTAATAACTTTGATGACTTTATGAAAATAATAATAATAATTTGAAATGTTATTCAAGATTTTATTAGGCCAGAATCTAACTGAAAATGAAAAATTTAGGCATTTTATGTGATCTTAAGACAAACACCCCAGAAATAAAAGTACTTTAGAGATGTAAAAACACCATCAAAACTATTTATTTTGAAATAATGGTACCAATCCAGAAGACAATAGAGACTTAAAATAAATAAACTAAGAATTGTCTCACACTTAAGCTTGGCACATAGTTGAATATTCTAACTTGTTTATTATTATTTACTAATTTTGTACAGTGAACACCTAACATTGCTATACAGTAGCCTACCCCAAACAACCCATTAGCCTTCTACTAAAATATTTAGACAACATTAAGACACACTACCTCCATTTAGACAAGTTTACAACTCTATTAATAATAATAATAATAATAATAATAATAATAATAATAATAATAATAATAATAATTGTTTAACAGTTTATCGGTGAGTGAGCTAAACCTTTGCTCAACAACTGGAGGCAGTTCGAACCTTGCTTGGAGCCCTTGTTGGGGCAAGACATTTAACCTACATTGCCTACTTCAGTCAAAGTATGTGGCTGGTTGTGACAGGAAGGGCATCTGGTGTAAAAACATGCCAAATCACCATGTGACTGGTTCGCAGTGGAAGCCCCTAATGACAAAGAGACCAGAAAAAAAAGACATTGTACACAAAAATAGGGTTTGTGTATTTGCTAGTCAAAAGTGTGCTACATTGAAAACTTAACCAGGACTAAAACAAGCCTAACTCAGGACTAAAACAAGCCTAACTCAGGACTAAAACAAGCCTAACTCAGGACTAAAACAAGCCTAACTCAGGACTAAAACAAGCCTATATAAGGACTAAAACAAGCCTAACTCAGGACTAAAACAAGCCTAACTCAGGACTAAAACAAGCCTATATCAGGACTAAAACAAGCCTATATCAGGACTAAAACAAGCCTATATAAGGACTAAAACAAGCCTAACTCAGGACTAAAACAAGCCTAACTCAGGACTAAAACAAGCCTAACTCAGGACTAAAACAAGCCTATATAAGGACTAAAACAAGCCTAACTCAGGACTAAAACAAGCCTAACTCAGGACTAAAACAAGCCTAACTCAGGACTAAAACAAGCCTAACTCAGGACTAAAACAAGCCTAACTCAGGACTAAAACAAGCCTAACTCAGGACTAAAACAAGCCTAACTCAGGACTAAAACAAGCCTATATAAGGACTAAAACAAGCCTAACTCAGGACTAAAACAAGCCTATATAAGGACTAAAACAAGCCTAACTCAGGACTAAAACAAGCCTAACTCAGGACTAAAACAAGCCTATATCAGGACTAAAACAAGCCTATATAAGGACTAAAACAAGCCTAACTCAGGACTAAAACAAGCCTAACTCAGGACTAAAACAAGCCTAACTCAGGACTAAAACAAGCCTATATAAGGACTAAAACAAGCCTATATAAGGACTAAAACAAGCCTAACTCAGGACTAAAACAAGCCTAACTCAGGACTAAAACAAGCCTAACTCAGGACTAAAACAAGCCTAACTCAGGACTAAAACAAGCCTAACTCAGGACTAAAACAAGCCTAACTCAGGACTAAAACAAGCCTATATCAGGACTAAAACAAGCCTATATAAGGACTAAAACAAGCCTAACTCAGGACTAAAACAAGCCTATATCAGGACTAAAACAAGCCTATATAAGGACTAAAACAAGCCTAACTCAGGACTAAAACAAGCCTAACTCAGGACTAAAACAAGCCTAACTCAGGACTAAAACAAGCCTAACTCAGGACTAAAACAAGCCTAACTCAGGACTAAAACAAGCCTATATAAGGACTAAAACAAGCCTAACTCAGGACTAAAACAAGCCTAACTCAGGACTAAAACAAGCCTAACTCAGGACTAAAACAAGCCTAACTCAGGACTAAAACAAGCCTAACTCAGGACTAAAACAAGCCTATATAAGGACTAAAACAAGCCTATATAAGGACTAAAACAAGCCTAACTCAGGACTAAAACAAGCCTAACTCAGGACTAAAACAAGCCTAACTCAGGACTAAAACAAGCCTAACTCAGGACTAAAACAAGCCTAACTCAGGACTAAAACAAGCCTAACTCAGGACTAAAACAAGCCTATATCAGGACTAAAACAAGCCTATATCAGGACTAAAACAAGCCTAACTCAGGACTAAAACAAGCCTAACTCAGGACTAAAACAAGCCTAACTCAGGACTAAAACAAGCCTAACTCAGGACTAAAACAAGCTTAACTCAGGACTAAAACAAGCCTAACTCAGGACAAAATTAGGGAAATTTCAACTAAACTGGACTTGTAAAATGTTTTTATTTGGTCTCAACACATTTTATTAAGGAAAATAATTAAGTGTAAATTTCGGTAAAATGGAAAATTATAACATTATTGCCATACATTGAGTTTCTTGTGATATGGATATTGTGTTCTGATATCTCAATAACAATAAATTAGCATTATGTCATGCAGCCCTGGTGAATTTGTAGCGAGGTATATCTACTATATGTATAATTGTCGAACTTAACTTGGTCACTTGCACCTCTCACTTACCACTCGCCCAGTACCGCGACCCTAGCACTGATTGTTTGCTTCCTTTTGCTCTTCAGACACAAAAAGGACCACCATCGTCATAATCCATCATACCATAGTCAGAGTGGAGCCAGACCCCATGACAACTATTCACGGGGGGGAGCAAAGGGCGGGCAGCACCCCTCCCACGGCCACCAGAGGCAGCGGCACGACACAGACTCGTCCGACGGGGGGTCTCCTCGGGCCCGGTTCAGGACGGCCCCCGACAGAGGAGCACAAAGCCACAGGCGACGCCATGACACAGACTCGGACTAATGTGATCCCCAACCCACCCCCCCATTTAAGGATGTATTATACAGACAGGGAGAAGAGGCTCAGGACCCCAAAAGAGTTGCTCTACTGAGGGGATGCAAGAACAGGATGTGTCTGGTCTGTAAGTGTTCTCTCGAGAGATAGATTTTAAAGTATTTTTGTCACTGTAAATCAGGACAGGTGTCATTCAATTTTTGTTGTGAGTTTTTGTTTTTTTCCCATGGAGTAAAATGCTGTGTAAGATAAAATATTTTGCTGAGCGACTCCAGTGACTTTTATTTCTTCTTCTAGATAATATTAAGACACACTACTTCCTATTTAACCAACACATACTTTTAAGTGGACATGATGCCATTCTTTCAAAACAAAAACTCTTGATAACTTTCGGAACATTTGAATAACACATACTATAGGCTTTTTATCCCACCAAGGCCATTTAATATATATTTTTTTAGTTACAACTCACTACCCCTAACCTCATAAGTAGTCAGAAGACACTGTACATTTACAATAGGTTGCTTTCACGTAATATGACATTCTAAAGGGTTTATGTTGTGAGACTGAGATGGAGGCTGGTAAGAATTCTTGGTTAGAATTTAATGCTAAAGTTTGAAAATGCAGATTTCTTGGCATTTATTGTTAATATCTCTGCAATTAATGAGACTATCCACATGAAACAAAAACTTTAACAAAGGTTTTTTTCATCATAGTGTCAAAAAATTGTGATATTATTCAATCACACAGGCGTGGTTGTTGTGAGTAGACCAAGTGTTAAGCCACAAGATTAATATAGAGTTTTTGGACCCAATCATTAACAAACCATAGAGTAACACAGGCCCCTGCCATCCACCTGAGCTTTTGACATCATCAAATTCTAGAATGTGAACGCAACCTCATGTATATTTAAAAAGTTTACCAAAAACACCCCATAACTAGTTTTGTATTCCAAGATGTTTTGAAAAAACAAATGTTATCCCTCATCTAGCTGGTTCCTCCTATTCAGCAGTTGCAGCTCTTCTCTTTTCCAACCTGCTCACTCTAATCCCTGACGGACCATCCCAGCCCCGGCCCTGGCCCGCTGTGATCCCACTGGAATGCTCTCCACTGGTCAGAATGGAGTTTAGTGTTTGCATTTGCCCTGAATTGCGGTGAAAGGGGGTATTCTGCCGGCCTAACACCTAGGGGGTACACTAAAAAGAGCAAGCCATTCATAATGAAGAGTGCAGAGACGCAGGCTGGTCCTTTTATATGTCCCAGTACGGTTGGACCACCACACACACACGGGCTGATGGAGCAGCAGGAGAGAGACATTGACACAATGAGAGACCCAGGATCTCCTCCACTAGCGGAGCTCTCTACCGCCACGTTTTACAGGCCTGGCTGCATTAACCATAGCAGCCTAATCAAGGTAAAAGAATGCTGTCCTAAATTGCCACCGCCATACAATGTGGAGAGGGTGTGCTCTGCTCATTACGGCCTTAACCCAAATATTGGCTGGCTTCTAATACCTCGGGGCAACACATTTCTTCCCAGGTCAAAGATTGTATGGCCCAGTGGGAGGCTGCCACACAGGCTTAGGGTCAGTTTTCAAGTATTCTCTTTACTATAGTTATCCATATTCAAGGTAAAGCCCCAATGCCAGCAATCCAACTGAAAAACGGAAGGCATGTCGTAAAAAAATAATATACCAAAGTCACAATTTATTATTTTTATATAATTTTTATTTAAAAAATTTTTTTTTCAACAGTATAAACAAAACATACATGGGAAGCGTACCAATCTTTCAACATGGAAAGCAGATTTCCACAATCATAGCAATCCTACACAAAGTTCAACCTTATAGACTTCACATATTCCGTCCATTTGGTACAGATTTGGTAAAATTTGTCCTTTTGTATCCTGAGGGAGAACAACAGTTTTTCCATGACGTAAATTCCGTGTACTATATTGACCCATTCATCGATGGTAGGGGGTTTTACCTTTAGCCATTTTCTTGTGATGGCTTTTTTACTCGCCGCCACAAACACTCTTTTCTCTGTGTTTCTTGAATTTGTGACATTTACAGCAAAGTCACTATTTTATTAGCATCTAGTCACTTTTTTAGCAAAGTGAATTAGGTCTGGAACCCTAAATCCCTAAAATCATAACTATTTGTGCTGCTGCATGGCTCAGTGCTAGAGCTGCAGCACATGTACAGGGCAACTACAGCCTGCCTCAGTATTGTTGGTTTAAGTCCGGACTCTGACAGTTTGCCAAATGTCTCTTCCCTGCTCTTATTTCCTACTACTCTGTCCTATCAAAAAAGCCTAAAAATGACCAAAAAATATCTTAAAAAAAGAGAGAGATTGGTCAGATTGGTTGTTTTTCAAATTGCATCAGTTCTGAGGCAGTCCTATGTTTTGTGATTGGTTGAATTTGAATTGGCTGATTTTCTGATCTGCCACAGTGTGTTCTGTCCCTGGAAATCCTAATCAAAGAGATACGTATTTTACACACAAAAAAAGTATATTTTATTCAACTGAAAAATCAATAAATACAAAACTATTGAGGTGCAAATCAACTTAATGAATGGTATTTACTTCTAATATTTAAATTATATGCAGTAATAGAACATATATACTGCCCAAATAAACTCTACTGGCTGGCTTCTCACAGTAAAATGTACAGAAACTGATCACGAGATCAATTTTCACCATGGCAATCTATAATAGTAAAAAACTCAAACTCATCAGTACAAGGACACATCTGCTGCCCCCATGTAGCTGGAGTTGTAACTGCCATTTTGAAGAAATTTACAATATGCGTCCCACAGAACATACATTTCAGGTTTTTGAATGCCATCTCTGAATAGAAAGACAGTAAAGCCTGCTGAGAATGGCTAATTGACTACACTTTCCTTAAAAACTGGTGTCTTTTGAGTAATACTGAAAATATTTTACAGTGCTTTTGTGGAGAGTGTGCTGACTTTTTGCATTATCTGTTGGTTGGGGGATGCAACCCAGGCACAAAAAAGAAAAATAGTTATCACTGTCAGCAAAATAAAAGACATCACTCTCAATAGTCTGCAGGACATTTACTCTGGTCAATGTAAGAACAAAGAAAAAAATGTATCAGATCCAAAACACCTGCTTTTTAATGCACTTGAGCTGCTCCCATCAGGGCGTAGGTATCGATACCCAGCCATTAGCAAAAACAGAACCAGACAATCGTTTGTCCCACAGGTAACTGGTTCATTGAATACATTTTTAAGTCTAAATTCTTAAGTAAAAAACTATTTATCTCTGTGTTCAGCTGGTCTGTACCGGGCAAAATCTTTCTATTATTGTTTTGTAATAATTTAAAATGTATTCTCTATCAAGCTGAAGTTTTTTATAATATAAAATGTATTATAGGTGACATTTGAAATTACCTCTTAGTAACTGTGTGGCCTGGTCAAAGCCTGGTTTTCTACTAGATTTTATGTTGGATGTTGAATACACTGTACAGAATGTGCTTAGTGTGGAATGTTTTGACTTATATTAAATGTTAAATGTTTTTACTCACTGCAAACCAATTTCCTTACAGGGACAAAAAACTGCTACCTAACTAATATCTTTTTTTTTTTTGTCATTCAGCTGCTCCTTCTGAAGGTCAACACAACAAACCAAACACAGTGGTTTGGCAAGTTTTTAAGCTGGATATCCTGTTTCAAACCAGCCACACAATAACAAGCAGGTTATTTTTTGGCTCTACACTCACTGGCCACATTATTAGGTACACTTATTCTAATCCATGTAAATGACAATATCTAATCTACAAATCACATGACAGCCACATTCACTCATACACGTTCAAGAAAAACCTGCTGGAATTTAAACCAAGCATGAGATTATTTAGGTGACTTAGAACCTGGCATTGTTGTCGGCAATGCACAAGAACCACATGACCAACATTCCTTTTTAATAATCAATTTTATTGCATAGAGGAAAATACAGAAAATCATCAGTTACAGAAAATATCCAGTCACTTCAATTACAGTGCCTTATCTCACATTGCAAAACAGAACATAAAAAAAATCTAAATAAACAGTTTCCAAACATTCAGACAAAAAAACTGCACCAAAGACATCTTATCCACATGTAATCAAAAGTCTGTAGTTTGAAGAGTCGACAAGCATGCCATGTAAGCGGTTGGACATTCCTAATGTTCATGCGGACTAAAATACATAGGCTCTAAGCTAAACAAAAGCGATGATTAAAATGAAAACTGATTTGATATAGCCTTTTAGTACAAACATTAGGGGCATCGTGACTCCATTTACCTTGCACAGTGCATACCAGTGAAGAGTAGGCATCAGAAACCTGCTTGGCTAGAACATTTATTGCTAATGCTCAACATAACCTGAGATCTTGTAACATGATAAAAATGACTGGTAAAAACAAAAAAGTAGGATAGAGGACCATGTTAAAATTATGGTCATTTTTATCTTTGTACTGTATATAAAAGTTGCCAGTGTTGGAGTAGCTGATGCTGGTAGAAGTGCTTCAGTATCAGTTTTAGTCACTTTTAAAATGAATACGTCCTACAATGTGTAAAACTATTCGGACTGGAGGTGATGGGCTCAAAGACGCTGCTGGTGAGATCTTTTCAAATGCCTCCCTTTTATTTGAAACCCTCAAAAGAGAAAACAACTAATGTAGAATGAGTATGAGTGCAAGAGCCTGCCCCGTTACCAAATCTATTTACAGTTACATAAAATAAAGTTTACAAGAATAGAATATCCTAACCCCCTTGTCTGTTTTTTTAAAAAGGGGTCTGAGGTCAAGGCAGCTTCCAGTCTCTTGGACAAGGTAGCTTGGTTTTCAACACCTTATAAGTACATACAAAGACATTTGGTGGAGTATGAGAGTGGTGAGGAGCTGGTATTATTTGCTGTTTTTCAACTGGTTAGATAACCAGTCCAGTCCTTCATAAAGGCCGTCTCCAGAGGTGGCGCAGGTGGCCTGGATGTACCAGTTTCTGTTGCGTAGAGAATGAAGGCTCAGTTTCTCTGTCAGCTCGGCTGCGTTCATGGCATTTGGAAGATCCTTTAGAAAAAAAAAAAAAAAAAAACAGGAAACAGTATTGTTACATTATGCATTTTTTTAATAATCGATGATTGTAAGCCTTACTCCAATTAGGGGAAATGCATTTTGAGTTTCTATAAGAGTTAAGACACAAAGAAACGCACGCACTCCAGACAGTAGCTCCCAGGAAAAACATGAAGTGAAAGTATCATATTGCTGCCTGCTTAACCTGTTTTGGTTTCTTAATTCTTTTCTTTCGCCTTTTTCATACTGGAGTCACCACAGCAAGTCATCTGCCTCCTAGCTTGCACAGATACACTTATTGATTTGGTTTTATGCTCAATGCCCTACCTAAGACAACATTCTCCCTAAATCCAGGCTTGATGGTGGCATAAAAAGTAGGCCTGTGAGTCCTCTGGGGCTGGATTTGGTCACTTAAAACTAAAATGAAAAAGCTGGTCTACTGTAGCTTAGGCTTTAATCATGTGCTTTCAACTATCTAACATAATTTTTAAATACATTTTTTAAAACTACTAAACAGGTCAGGATTAAGTTAACTAAGGCTGCTGAATGCAGCATTAGTGGTGTGTTATTTGGTTTTATGAGGCAGTCAATTGCTCCTTGATATGAGCAGACAAATTATTAATAGTGGCAGGAAAATGACATGACCTTTGCTCATCATACAAATTTGAGTTATTAATTAAAAGTGTGTACTCTTTCCAATTGGGTTTCAAAAGCTCTGTGTGCAACCACAGAAAATCCTCACTACTTAAACTCACCTGTTTGTTGGCAAACACCAACAGCACAGCATTACGCAGCTCATCTTCTGCCAACATCCTCATGAGCTCTTCACGGGCCTCAGTACACCGCTCTCTGTCATTACTGTCCACCACAAAGATCAGACCTGAAAGCACAGCAAATACACTATGTTTAAAAAAAAAATGTCACCATGTTTAACCTTTAAACAAGACAAGAAAAAAGTGTTTACCTTGTGTGTTTTGGAAATAGTGACGCCACAGTGGACGGATTTTGTCCTGACCACCCACATCCCACACTGTGAAACTGATGTTCTTGTACTCCACTGTCTCTACATTAAAACCTAAAAGAAAATGTTGTTTATTTAGTCCACAAACGCAATATTAATGTACATGACAGCAGTTTAGACTTTAAACACATTGATTTGACACAGACCTATTGTGGGAATAGTAGTCACAATTTCTCCAAGTTTCAGCTTGTACAGAATGGTTGTCTTTCCAGCAGCGTCCAGACCCACCATGAGGATCCTCATCTCCTTCTTCCCAAACATACTAAAAAGGTTGGCAAATATATTCCCCATGGTGACAGTCAGTCAGCTTCAATCTAAAAAAGCTGCAAAAAACACAAAATGTTTACAAATGTATTAACTACCCAACTGAGAAGAGAAACCCAACTTATTTTGTGTCAACACTGCAGCAGGAGGCACAACTGCCACAAAATACACCACAACATTGTGGCATATTCCTCAAGAGATGCCACAAAGTTGCGGCACCTGCAGCATGTTGAATGGCAAGTGGTGACATTCAGATACCACAAAGAGGGGCATATTCTACAGGTTTGAGGGATATTCTACGTGCTATGGGGGTTGTAAAACTGTAAGCTGTTATGTTGTATGACAAGGGCCACCGTTCCTTCAGGCACACGAATGGCTGCCGCTGAAAGTAAATTATCTAACTACATAATGTTAGTTATATTGACCCAAGTTTCCAAGTTGTCAAGGAAAGGTGTGGGAGAGCGACAACAGGGCCTAGTTTCTAAACAAATATTTCTATGAAATGTGAACACAAAGTACTGAACCTAAAGTAAAAACATGTCATTTCTCAGGAGCGGTGACGGACAGTTATTTGGTAAAAATATGCATTGCCTATAGCTACGTAAACATAAAAATGTCAACTTCTGTTTCAATCATGTTTATGTCTTATTGTGATGAAAAACATGTTAATTAAATGTAGTTATATATCTATACAAACAGCACAAACTATGGACATATCTAAACCGTTTAAAATTAATAAGGCTAATCTCCCAGATTAGCTTTTAGCTACAGCTAAGTTAGCTCGAAACCGTGGAATTTCTCTTCTCTCTGTAATAACCATAGCCACAGAGGCACAAAGGTTTCCCCATAAGAAGATCATTTTACCCCCTGCTAAATGAAAAGTAAAGACATTGTGGGAAAAAAAAAAACGTAAAAAGTGGCTTACAAACTGCTGGAGCTGGTTGTTCACTCTTTAAGGCGTTTCCTTGTTGAGGAAAATGGCGTTGTTTTGACACGTCAATGGACACCGCTTCCGCTCTGCTCCGCTGCTCTGAGCCGTCTGCGGGGAGACACTGCCCCCTGCGGCACAGAGGGGAATTACAGCAGCCTGCACAATAACTGTAGGTCACATCAAACACATTCAAATCCAACAAGATATAATGATGTTTTATTACTAATTGGTGTAATTAGACTTCACAGCTGTGCCTCATACGTTTTTGTTTCTTAGAAAAAATGCTAATAGCCTATTGTTACTGGTTTGTTAGTGGGTATTATATTCTCTGTATTGCACCTTACTAATATTGCATGCTGTCTGCCTTATACTGTCTGTCTGTCTGTCTGTCTGTCTGTCTATCTTGTTGTTGAAAGCAATGAGAATCAAATAAAAAATAAAGTAGTAGCCTATTATTGGTTTCAACATTTTGTAATGCTGCAGATTATTCATAGATAAAAAGGGATAAACACTTTTTAGTCATAAATGTGAATAACATGACTTGTACTCTTTTTATGATTTTAAAATAAAATTTAGATTTTAAACTGAGGTTGTATGCAATACTATTGGTGTATGAAATATATTATTGTAAGGTAGATTATGGTCTACACAATAAGGACATCTGGTCTGGCTGAGAGCACGGTACCCCTATCAATATATATGTAAGCAGTTTACAATGGCTGCAGTCAGGTGAATATCATCAAACTGCATTTTGTATTTTTTTAAGACTCAACTAAGTATTTTTTTTATATAGCAAAGTATATTTTTGTAGTTATTTTATAATTCTTCATTCTAACTTTTTTTCTTACATGGATTTTAAATCACCATCACCATTTCATGGAATAAATCCATATTAAGCCTTAGAATAAGATTAAAACTATAATTAATCTCTCCATGCTTGCAGCCCATTTTTGGATCCCAACTCACCATTTGGGCAATACAGAACCAAATAGACAGTTGTAAATCAAAATGTTGTACAAATAAAAAGATTTTTCTATATTGAGTCTGGATAGTAGGGAAAATGGGAATAATGTCATGGTAGACTTAGCAGTATACATTTGCAACTCATGGCACAACTAGGCAAGAGTGGAATTGGCATCATATATCTATACAAAGACAAGCTTGTCCATTTACATACATGTGGCATATATTGCCCTGGTAATCATTGGCTCGACACTCAAATAAGAGAAATCCTTTGTTGCGTGTTAGCAGTGGTGCCATGCAGTCTGTCCTCCTGTACGACTCCAATCAATGAAGATCTATGGCCGTGTTTATAAACTGGGCCACTTCCACTTTGCCCCTGAACACCCAGGCATGTTATTGTTCGAGATGTTGAATTTTAACCAGGGTCAACTATGCCCCCGTACCCCCAGCAGAGGGGGCACCAGCAGGAGGGGACAAGCTGTATAGAGGAGCTGATGGACCACACAGTGCAAGCTCATAATGCCACCTTAATTTGTGGGTGAGCTCTGCCAAAATGCCTCCGTGACGGCTTTCAGCATATTTTCACAGCGACGGCGCGCTTTTTATGTGTTTGGAACATGTTTACAGAGCAGTAATTGTTCATCAACTTATGAAATCACACATTTAGGTGAGAGGGAAAGTGTGTCTGGTGTTTGTCTGTTGAGTAGAAGTGTTAAAAGTACAAATGATTTGCAAGGCTTGTAAAACATGTATCTGGAAAAAATCAGGTGTTGTCATGGTGATGATGAAGGAAGAATGGATGAAAAGAAAAAGGAAATCCAAAATTACTCAATACCTCCAAAAACAATAAAAAAAATCCTATTATCCTCCTATTGCTTCTGTGTAATGTGATAGTGACAGATGAATCAAAAGAGGTTTTAATCCCTTTGGTAACACTAAAAGATATTATATTCATTCATCTACTACTGCTTCATTCTGGTAGAAGTCTCAGCAATTTATTTTCACATCCACTCACTGGTCAATTTAAATTTGTTGATTTACCTGACACATGCATGTGACTGGACACTGGGAGGAGGCCACAGTCCCTGGAGAGAGCGTACAGTGACCAGGCAGAGGACAGACTCCACTCACAGAGATCTTGAGAGAGCTGACCTGGTCATTTCACTCTGCCACTGTGCACCCCAATATACACTGGGGCGCCTTGGTGGCTCACATGTTAGAGTGCTTACCGCAAACCGGAGCGGCCCAGGTTCAGTGTGCTCCGTCTCTCTCCATAGTTTTCTGTGTCATGATGTTTTTGAATACAGGTGTAAAAGCCAGGAGATCTTCTTTTCCTTTTGTCTGCAGTGCATTAACGTAGCCTTTTGTCAGTTTATCAAACCCTTTTTTCACCTCCTAATCAAAAGTACATTTAAAGGTCCCATATTATGCTTTTTTCAGGCTTTTTGAAATAATTCTGGACACCTTTGCATTAATATTTCACATTTTATAGCTTACATAATGTATATGTATGGAAAATGTCTTTTTATGGGATGTTGTTACTTTGACTTTGCAGAGAACTCTTGGATTAGGTGTCCGATACCGCCTGCTGGCAATGTTGGGGACTGGACGGAGCATAAAATAGTTAGTTTATGACTATTAGCAATGCTAGCAGATAGATACATTTAATTCAATTCAATTTGATTTATATAGCTCAGTATTACAACAAAATTCACCTCAAAGGGCTTCACAAACAGTTCACCAAACATAGACACACAGTCAGACATAACACAAACAACAACTACACTAAACTAAACAGACCCAGGACACTCCTGTCCTTAGACCCTCCTTCTCAGTAAGGAAAAACTCCTAAAAAAAATCCAGCTGTGGGAAAAAAAGAAGAAACCTTATGGAGACCATATTGAAGGAGAGATCCTCCCCAGGACGGACAGGCAACATTTGTCTAGGACTGTGAGTTCATTAGCTCATCTATGGGATCATAGATCAGCTCTGTAAGGATGCAGCAGGTGGGCTTCAAACAAACATAAATGAGGCTGACTGCTTCCTAGTGACCTGGTTTCATGTGTCTACATAGAGCAATGAGCTCTTGAGGAGGGCAGTAGCTCAGCATATATAGGATTACGCAAACATGCAGGAATGAAACAGAATACTACTCTAGGTATGTTTTACAGGTGCAAACAACATTATAACAACATTATAACAAGGTTAAAAGCTCAAAAAAAAAAAAAATTGGGTGTGTTAACAGTTAATACATGATAAATGTCAAAAAATATATTTATGGCTCCTGCAAAATTCATTACACAATTCACATAGCTGCAGGGTAAAAGCCACCATGTATGTAGACCAAATGATGCATGCCCTGGTTCAGTTTTACAGTAACTTACAGCAGCAAGTTACTGTTAAATCATTGTACAGCACAATCACTGTGATATCATGATTACTGTATTATCACATCAGCTGTGAAAAGTCACTTTTATTCAAGTAATTAAGGACATAAAAATAAACAGACTTTGTGAGTACTCTTTCTAAACATACTTTAACTTTTACTTGAGTCATTTTTAGAGGAAAAGGATTTACTTAAGTCATTTTTGAAAAGTATTTACTATTTAATTAAGTTTAAATTTACACTCTTGTTTACTGAGTATTTTACTTCTACTTGAGCAACTTAAACTAAAGTATCAATTTTGAGTACTTCTCCCATCTCTTCATGGCAATATTATTACTTCATCACATTTTACAGTAACTTACTGGCAAATAAAAAGTGCATCAGTATCCACTTTAACTTGAGACCTACAATCATCCACTGTATTTGCTTAACACACAGTAACAACCAGCCTCCAGTATAATACAATTTAACTTGACAATAAACAATGGTTACTTTGCACATCTGCATTGTAGAATACTGCAGTGAATCACATTGAGTTTGTGTATATATTTTTATGTAATAGAGGCTCCAATATGTTAAAATCTGCCAGATATAGTTTGCCATGGCCAAGCTACAACTTAGTGGTTTGGCTTTTACACAGAGGCGAAAGAACTCAAAACCTGTACTCAAGTAAACATAGTGTCAAAATAATATTACTCAAATTGGGTGCTAGTTCTTTGGTTACAACAACTTACTACTACCTCCCCTACTCTACAGCCAAACCTGTATGTCAAGCATACTACCAAATAAATGTTAAAGTAATATGCTTTCCTCTAAAATTACAAAAAAAAAAAAAAAAAAAAAAAAAAAAAATATTACTTACCTACATTTTCCCACTCTGCATTATGACTAACATACCTGGTGCTTGTGCCCTGTGTGTAGCCATAGTGGAGATCCTGGGGAAAGTTTAAATCCACCCGTCCCTGGCCAACCCAGTGGTAGAATCCATAGTTCTCTGCTTTATCCTTTTGTCTTCATATCTCACAAAATGTTAACAACTGTCTTTTGGCATTGCACCCAGTGTTAAATACAATATTTAAGTAATCCTTCCATGTTGATGATTTTCCATACAGTTTAAGATAGTAAGGTTTGTCACAGCACAGAGTCAGTCATATCAAAGTAAATTTATGGCTCACGCGGTAAGGGGACTCTTATGAAGTTTGTGAAAGGCAGAGGACTGCCAAGGGGCCATTTTGGGCCTCGCAGTAGGAAGCGTTAGGTTCCCAGTAGGAGCTTTACTCCCCTCTGAGAAAGGGCCTAGCATGGATAAAAACACCACAAGGGGTTTGGGAACGCTGATTTGGAGTGTGTAGGCAGCAAAGAGTAAGAACTCAAATTTATATGCCAGCGTTAAGAAAAATGGTTTTATAAAAGTTTCAGTTGTCGTGATAATAGTTGGGACACGGATTATGAAATTGTCCTTGGGGACCTAATAGATTGCTGAGGTTTGAGGGTACAATGGGGCTACTTTGGGGCAAATCAGTGCTAGAACTAGGATAGACAGGCATGGCACGCCTCCCCCTGCGCTTCATGTATCGGATTATACGTCAGGCAAAATCCCAAAAGATGTGTGGAGCAGGGAAACAAACCGAACATTATTACGACGACCCACAGCATTACCATGTGAGGATCCATGCTGGCTTCGTCCATTGGCAACAAGTGCAACTGGGCACCGTACCCCACGCCTCTCACAGTAGGGGGCGCCACAGACGGAGGCGGGGCGGGGCAAAGGATAAATGTGCACCAGTGTCGACTGCCAATCAGCTTTGTTTTTCGATTGTCGAAAGACTGAAAAAGGTCATTAAGAGGATTTACATAACATTTTGCTCTCCGCCCCGGGTGCGTACGGAAATGTTCAATTTCATATTGAGCCATTATGGTTCTACAGCCAACTTTGCATGCTATCGATATGATTGTTGGTAAAATCATATGGTTATACATTGATGAAGATGTGATTCAAAGTTAAAAATGTGTAACCAGACATATTTGAAAGAGATTAGTTGTTCAAGTGCATTAGTTTCAAACGTTGTCACAAATTTCCCATAGTTTTGAAAATATGTTGTGCGGTGTTCGTGGGAGCCGCCGGAGTCAATAGGAGATATTCTAGGACATCCGTGACAGATGGTTGAGACAAGCCCTTCAGGGACGTCCATCCTCAGAAAGGAGATGGGGGCCTCTGGCGTGGGAGCGGGAGGTTTGGAGAATGGGACGATGTGGTATACTGGCAAGGTGAAATGGTACGCACAGAACAAGGCGTCCATGCCAGGGAACTGGATTTCCTGGTGAAGGATGACTCGGTTGGACGTGAGGTTTCCAAGCACCATTCCTCCAAAATTTTCAATGGCCTTTGGTTGACCTATGTTAAAGGGACATATATCTAGCATCTGTGAAGTTTAGGAAGCATGTGATTGGTTGGTGCCTTCTTTGAAAGAATCAAGATGAAACAATAGCATGGATAAAAGTATGTCTTTGAACGACTTTAAGTGGGCTGGTTTGATGTGGATTCATGTTTGCTGTGTATACAAGTTTTTAAGGGTTGCCCCGCCCATGTTCCCTGTTTTAAATCCAGCTATATCCCATCGGAGAAGGCATCAAAGATTGAAGTGTGAACCTGTTGCACCTTAGGGTAGATAATTGGTTGGAATGCACAGCATGTTGAAGCAAGGCCTTCAGGACAACAGGCACAGAGCAAAAGCAGTGGCATCAAAATCAAATTTGTGTCTGGATTTGTCATTGCTCACTTGTCATGTTGATCCCAAATGATTTGTAACATGGTCTTGTCTTATTCCTCCCATTTTCAGACATCTCTGACACTGACAGGTAGAACTGACGTGGGCCTGTAGGCTGTTCAAACCTCTCATGGTGTCTTTCACTCTCCCAAGGTGGTCTGGGCTGAACGGTTTTCATTGCTACTGACAGTCTCTCAGTTATGTAAGCCCCTCTAAGGTAATCCTGAATCAATAATGTTTTTGCTTTGTTTTGATCATGGCATACAAGCTGTTCCTCAGAGCCCAGAAGCAAACGTGTGCTAAGATAATGATAGAAAATAAATTAATAAATTTGTTGAAGCCCTAAAGCATAAAGAAATTGGAATAAAGTTTTAAAGAGATTACATTGTTTCAGTTCTATTTTGTAAATTGAGGACACTAGGAGAGTCAAGACCTCAAATTACAAAACCCTTAACAGTGGCTTTTGCCATTGGTTTGAATCTGGACAAAGTAATATTTGAAATTAAAGATGGGGTATGAAGTTTTTTAGCAACATCAGGTGGTATATGTCCAAAAGCAAATCTACATTTGATGATCTTCTTGATTTGGATTTAGATCCAAAATTTGAATTTGTAAAGAACCTGAGTGTCATCCTGCCACTATTACCTGGTGCTCATGTGTGGACTGCATGGACAAGTGAGGCTAAAACTGTTTATTATAGCAGTTTAACAGTTGAGCCTAGCATTTCCTGGAAAACTTTGATAAGATGATGCAAATGCAGGTTTTTTAAATATTATTTAAAGTTTCTTCTTGTCAGACAGAAGTGTTTGTTTACCTGCTTATGATGTAGACAGGTAAACAAACACTTCTGTCTGACAAAAAGAAACTTTAAACAGTAATTAACGTAAGAAGACAGTATGGCTTTTTACCCCCCTCCCAAAAAAAGGCTGTTTTCTAGTTGTCGACTTATTCCTTTGTTGACTTTATATAACCAGATCTCAAGCTTCATGGGACTCTAAAAACATAAGTTGCAGATTTCTGTTTTAGAGCATGTCACCCTCACACTGTTGGGGGGGAAAAAAAAAAAAAAAAAAAAATGCAGGGGAAATTGGATTGATATTTATTTAATTTCAGATGCTTTTCACACAACAACACATTTTCGCTAAAATACAATGATTTTGTAGTGGCTGACATCACTATGAAAATGCTAATTTATACATTCTGCAAGTAATAAATGTATAAATCCTTGTTTATTAGTATTTCCCCAGGAAACCCAACAATCAAAAAATTGTTGTCAAAGCAAAGGTATGGTTTCTTCTTCTATAAATAAATGGTAATGTCTTTATCAGTGAAGTGCACTGCGCCCCTTGCTGGCCTGATAGGCTTATTACAGATTACTACAAATTCACTACAGGCCACTTTTTTCAATATAAAAGAATATTACAGTGCACATATGCACAACTGACATACAATGACAGACTAACCAGGGAAAGATCCAATTGCCTCCCAACAATAAACAGTAGAAAGGGAACAAATGAATGAGAAAGTTGGCAAATCCACACGCTACGCAAGGAATTTTGACATCTTAAATCAAAGTTGTTGTTGTTTTTTTTTTGTGTAATTCTAAGATCAGAGTAAATGCATGAGTTACACATGGTCATGACTCACAGCTATTTACTCCACACTTAAACATGCGTCCATTTCCTCTGCTTTTGTCTGTGTAAGCTGGTGTGGAAGAGCTTGCCGGCGCACCTGTCTGCCTCCGGGCTGTGAGCGCTGCAGCCTCTCATTTCTGCCTGGCACTCGTGGGGTAATGCATTAGGAGCCTTGTCATTGTACTTTACTGAGGGCCCCTGACAAGCTATTTGACACTCTTGATGGGGTCAGAGGTGTCAATGCACTCGCACTGACAGAGACACAGACACACGAGGGCACAGGCGAATTAGGGCCGCTAGTTTGGTCAATTGCAGGTTGTAGCCCCAAGCCAAGCACTTTGCTACCTCAGTAAAGATGGCTGCTTGAAGACATGTTTGCTGAAGAGAAACAAGGGACTTCTATTTGTAGCAATAAATCCTTTTGGTACACTGACTTTGTATCACTGCCAACATCCAAATTCTGAGGTGTACATTAGGCTTTTTAGACAAGACCACACTAGCGGGACACTGAGTCATTGGCATTAAGACCTACGCCATACACAGACCTGCAAAGAGAAATACTTACAATCAAATAGGTCATTTTCAGAACATTTCCAAAATTCAAGAGGAGCTAGGTTGAGGTAGTAGCTAATTTATGAGACTCCTGTAAACTGACATAAAATCACAGTCCATCTCCAATTTCTCACTTATAAGATGCATGGTGAATTCCACCATATTTGTGCCTGTATCTCCTTCCTTTACCTGGCATATCCAAGGCCAAATTTCTCTCTCATGTCCCGTTATTCACACACAAGGCAGGATAGGAGCTCATTTGGCAGCGTTTCTCCTCTCCTGCGGTTCATTTATTCTCTTTTCCATGTCACTTTAGTTAACGATCTCTGGTATGTTAGTGTGGATTACGTTGATGCCATTGCTCTGCTCTTTAGTTTCACTTGAGAAGTTTTCAGACTTTAGTAAAGTTCTCTGATTTGGTTGGAGATATATTTTAGCCTCTCCTTCATGGCCTGTTCAGAGCTTTTGTCAACGGCCATGTCCCTTGTTTGGACTGCATGACTTGTTTTGTACTAGCTAAATGTTGTGTAGTTGCACTGGAGCACAAATACTATTCCTTTAAGTGTTTATAATTCAAAATTTCTTATTTTTTAAATTAGCTGCGGGGTTTATTTAACATTTTGTGCTTGTACTCATGCTATTCAGTCCATTCTGTCTGTCTGTTTTCATCCTATTGGCAATACAAATTAGCTCTAGTCCTATGTAGCTGATTATGTAGAGCGTACTGGATGATTTCAAACACATATGGACTGCAAAATGGCCAATGCTGAGTGTGCTTAGGTTGGAAATAAAGGGACAATGAATTCTAAAGTCTCAAATCCTTGTTAAGACCCTCCATCTTTCAAACTAAACTGGATCACACCAAGAATCTCCTTTCCCTTTATCCTGTTTAGATCCTCTAATCCCTCGGCCATTTTCATTTCTTTCTCTTCGTCCTTATTGCAAATGGCAACGGTTCGGTTGTCCGGCAGTGGAACTTCGAGAATCTGTGCTCTTTGTAAATGAAAATTAAGTATATTGGGAAAAGGTTTGATAGAGCCAAGAATGTTACGGCTCTCTTTAGACCTATAATGAGATGTTTTCTGTGCTCGGAGCTTGTATTGACATGGAGTCTAATGATTTGCACAAAGTCGTACATTGAGAATGTAAAGTGTAGGGGTGGGAAAGACAGCACAAACTTTACTCTTTAAGTCTGTTTAGAGTGGCTTAAGCACTTTCTCTTACAATGGCTAGCAATGATATCATTTGAATGCAGCAGGTGTGGAGTCTTTCAGTATTGGAGCAGACAGAAAACAGTTTATTACCTCATATGTTATATTAAGTCGTAAGAGTTTTTGCATTGTAGTTGCTCCATGCGATGGGCCACTGACTGCAAAACATGAATGCCTTACAAAAAGAATAGTTTAGCCTTTACTGCTAATAACCAAATCAACCAAGTCCACAGACTTTATACAAACCGTAATGTGCCAGATTTATAATTCACACCAGTAAAATCTCAGCCAGCCAACATGATGTTCTGTGTTCTAAAATCATGCAAATGAAAACACTCAAATTGCATATTTTACTTTTCATGTTTTTTTTTTTTAAAGAGAGCCAAATGGAACTATGAATATTGCAAAAGGCTAAAAGTACCTTCAGATGTTAATATTGAAAGTACATAATGAATATACTGTTATTTCTAAACTTTTTTATTAGGCTATTGATTTAAATTGGATTGTAAGCAAACAAAGATTGAAACAATATAATTTCCCTTTGTAGTTTACTTATTTTGAATGATAATTTGATGGGTACTAATAATTGGCCACTCACCATTGTAGACTAGAACTGGCACATAGCACCAAATGGGAAAAATCTTTTTCAAAGGTTTATAAAAAGCTTAACTGCAGTTAGTGCATATAGTTTCAATATTTAGACACACACATGCACACACACACACACACACACACACACACACCTATATTACATGCATGACCATATCAAATTAATTTATAAATAGGAAAATTATGACGATGCTCTATTATTTTCTTGCTGCTTATTGTAAAGAATAACAAAAATAATCTTGTAATAATTCATAATAAGTCTTGTCTGGTTTGCATTTTAAATATTAAACATTGTATTGTGTGTTTAATGGGTAAAACCAGTCTAATTATCTAAACTTGTACAAATGACGTCTTGTTAAGAGATGTCTGATAAAAGTTGTTTGAAAGTTTCCTGGAGGACGACAGCTTCCAATTAGGAGCTAATGCTATCTATATTAACCCCTCGCCCCCTCCCTGACTTCACTTTATTGAGGCAAGGGAGGGGCTGGGGCTGCCTCAATAAAAAACAGCACTAAAAAGCAATTATAGTGCTGTGAAGAATGGGACTTGTCAGTAATTTGCTGTCTAAAACTGAGGAGATTGCAGGTCTGGGGCCGATTGGAATTCTGAGCCTGCGGTTCAGTGTGGGAAAAGCAGTGGGAAGGCGAGCACCACCCTTTGTGAGGTAATTACTGGAACTAGCAGAGGCCAGTGCCAGTCCTGCTAATGATAACCCCAATCCTCTCAGCAGCCCCTCACCTTGTGATTGATATGCCCACTATCACCACGTCCGCCATGTCTGCTGAGAAGTGGAGAGCTGCTTATTTGGAAATGAGACTCAAATTAAGACCTAAGTCATTTGACCTTATACGTTTATGGGTAGATCGGCTAATTAACTGGCACTACTTGGAACTGGCATACATTTAGGCAAGTTATTCAAATTTAGCCTAAATCTTCTTAAGCTATTTCATTCAGTTCATTCAATTTTGTAGTCTCTAACAATATTTTTCTCTTCTGTATGTCCTGTAATTTCAAAAATATCACAAAAACCTTTTTTAAAGATTTTTTTAAAGCCTTTTTTCAGCTTTATCTGAGCTGAGTATGACAGGAAATCATGGGGGAGAGAGCAGGGACAGACATTCGGGCAAATTGTCAGAGTCTAGACTCAAACCCATGATGTTGAGGCAGGCTGTAGTTGCCCTGTATATGTACCACAGCTCGACCAACTAAGATGAATGAATAAATGAATTAAATGTATGTATGTAAGTGATAAGATTTGTTTAATTTTGCATGTATGATTATTATTCATTCAAAAACATATAAACCACTTAAGTGTTGCCGAGGTTTATTTACAGAAGTACATTATCAGTAGTTATTACGTCTCACATATGGCAGAACATATATACAGTATATGGCTTGGTCAGTTGGATCAACATATAGTCGCATTTTCATCAAAGATCATACATTTCGTCCCAAACCAAAAATAAAGTTTTTTAAGTTCCATCAATGATACAGCTACCTCAGAAAAGTACCAGCTATTGATTAGGTTGCAAGTTGTATAAGAAATTTCTTTAAAAAAAAAAACAAAAAAAACAACAACAACAAGACAAATGTGTAATATACTGTAACTAAAAAAATCCTTACCACTTTTACCACTAGATGGAGGTTGAGATTCTGAGATCCTAACATGAACTAAGGGTTTTTCATCTGACTTACTTTGGTAATAATGGAGTTAGTTTTTGAATGAAAAATGCAGCAATACTTTGCTAAATGCTAAAGCCTTAGTGTTTTAAACTGAATGGCAATATCTTAATATACCCCACTATCATAAAAATGGTCAATCCAATAGTTCAATAAAAGGACAATGTACAATGATAATTTCAAAGTTAAAGGGTAGCAAATCATAGCACTCTGAAGCTTTCTTGAGTTAGCAAAAAACTGAAATAGCTGACCTTACAGCTAATCAGGGATCTAAATACTCAATTAGCAGTAGGCCTACATCAATTTTACTTCTAAAGCTGGAAACAGACAGCTGAAAAGGGCTGATGAAACTTCACGTGCAGATGAACCCTACCTGCTCTGCGGCCTTGGGCTCAGAAGTAGAGGTGAAAAGGTGACTAATGACTCATGATGTCTGCCTTCTCCTCCCACTGCACTGATCTGATGACCCCCTGTCAACCTTCAGGGCACCGCTCCACTACCACCTGTATAACCTGCATGCATATTACATCCAGGGCAGTGTTGATGTTAGTGTATTCCTGCTCTCATGTTGCAAAGTCAGGCAGAGTCTCTATTGGGGCAATAGAAACTTACAGTATTGGGCATGGAGTCTTTAAACTCAGAAGATCTTGAAAATCACTCCAATAATTTACTCAAAAGTCAACATTCTGGTTAAGATTACGCATAATTCAGTTGTTCAGTTCTGAGATTTACATGGTTTAATAAATTTGGACAAGTTTATTTATATTAGGGAGTTAATTAATAAAAATATGCATGTATATTTAATATTTAACCTATTACACTCGTTCTGTAATATTATAATTATTGTAGGAACATTGTAGGAACATTGTTGGGAAACGTGGAACTGTATACTCCAAATAATTACACTAAATTACATTATAATCACTTTGCTTACAAACTCTGTCATGTGAGAGACTGAGGTTTGATTCCTGCTTTATGCTTTATTCAGCTTAGTTTGATCTGCAGTATATATTTTTTTTATATTTCATCAAAATTACCCAAATGTGTGCCAAGATATGAGGTAAACATGTTCCAAATTTAGTTAAAAAATTAGTTGATTTATTAACAATTAAAAATATAAAATATATAATATAAAAATATATACATTTTTTGTTTTGGTTCTAAAATCAGAAATCAGAAAAGTGGAAAGACTGGCAACCCACAGACCATTGTTTTGATGCAGTGCCTTTTTCAAACCATTACAAGCCTATGCTGCTTACAGTAACTTTAAATCCATCTAAAATTGCTGCAACGTACATGCTGAGGGCACAAGTCAAACACTACATACATAGTTACAATGTGTACAGTGGTCTCCATAGAAACATCACAGTATTTATCCTTATGCACAGACTTTTACCTTCATTTTGGAACTGTTCCCACACCCTCACATCCACGGCCTCTTATCTGCCCAGTTTCACTCATGCTCCCTTGTAAGTGCCGAGGTGGCGAATGTCTTTGTAGGCCAACAACAATACAAACTGACACTTCAAAAGACAGAAGGCCGCTTACAGGTGTCACTTCTCCATTGACGACGACGAGCCTCTTTAGAAATCCCAATACAGATAACCCATCAAATCCACTCAGAGCAGGTGATAAAATTTGCACGTTCTTCTTGTCGCCCCTCAAAAGAGAACACATACCGCCATCGAAGCTGCAGATGTGAAGATGTTTGCCAGGATTGAGAAGTTTCATCTTGTCTGGTTATTTTACAGTGTTTAGCTTCGTAATTAGCTTTGTGTGATAAACAACACATTGGCAGAGCTTAAATTAGAAAATAGCAGATGAAGCGTCAGGTGAGGTGTGAATGCCATCAGGATCTATTTAGAAGTGAGAGAAATTATCACATCCAGGCAAAGTAGAAACTAGAGTTTTGGTGGCACAAACCTGAAACACATTGCAGAGCGTGAATTTGTTCACAGAATTTATTTTTGCTTTTATAGAAATGTAGTGGAGTAAAAATCTTTCAAATATAGTGGATTAAAATTAATAAGTTTCCCCAAAGAATACTACTCAAATAAAGTACAAATTCTCAAAACTCTACTTAAGTACAGTACTCAAATAAATTTACTTTGCTACTGTCCACCTCTGTATTCTACAAATACCAAACATCACATCAAAAATTTGGAAGACCCGCTTCATGAAAACTGAACTGTGGCGCTGACTCCAAAGCTGTGATCTAATTTCAAAAAGACGAACACATAAGACATCAAACGTCTGTCTTCAAAGTGGCTTACATAATAAAATGCCCACACGATTCCCTCCCCTTTGCACTTCTTCACCTCTGCTATGTGACCACACAACAGCCACACATTCCATTTCATCTCATCTGAGCCAAGATTTCATTTTTCTAGTGTAGACACAGTAGTACAGATAATTTGATGGTTTATATGCAAATTGTTCCCCTTACCTGCTCAGAATATACTCTCTAATGAAAAGTGTATTAAGAGTTTCTTGTTATGATTTTGATGTCTCTTCAAAAAGTTCATTTTTGGGACAATCCCAAAGGTGATTGTGATTTAGAAACATTGATTACTGATGATTTTCAGCTCACTTTTTATATACTATTTATACTTTTTTGCTTGTTATTCCTACTACAGACTATGAATTAAAAAGTGCTCAGAATCAAAAGTATGTCAGGGTGTCATTCTTTGATCTGACTTTTTGTACAATTTGAAATCCAAAATGCTCAAGTATTAAAATTTAAAAAGGTATTAAACTTGATGTTGCCAAAATCAAAGCCTTAAAAGTATTAAATTGTATGGACAGGTATTAAATTTAGTTCATCTAGGCCTTAAAGTGCAAAACTGGGACATCTAAATCATTTTTTTAGCACTGTACTTATCAAAAAATACATTTTGGCTCAAAACTTTGTAAGTAACAACAGAGCAGTGTGTATTTTTTGCAAATTGGATGTGAATTTGGCAACAAATTCTATCAATAGTGGTTTAATTAATATCTTAAAGTCACCTGCTCGAATGTGCCTTTATATAGTAAGTTTTTGAAAGCTACGTCTGCTGTGGGCTGCATAATGTTGCAGACATATTTGTTGCAAAAATATCCCCACAATACAGTAAATGGTTTAATGCAGAACTGGAGTTATTTCACCTGTATTAGACTTTTAAAATAAAACCAATGAGTTTCAGAGAGTAATACTGCTATTTTATTTGTGAAAAATGTATACAGATAATTGTTCTTTGGCCGGCAATGTTGGCATTAAATTTAAACCTGCAGCTGCCCTGTAAGAACAGTATAGAATTTTATGCACTTTTGCCCATTTCCAAAAAGTTGATCTGAATTCAGGTTGATTTCTTTCCTGTAACAGTGAAACTCTTCAAAACAAGTACATTTAATAAAAAAAGAGGGCTCATAGATTCCATTCATTGTCCCCTATTTATATGGTTATTTGGCTGGTGCCTCTCGAGGTCTGGTCGCGTCGAAGTTCTCACAGTCAGGATGCTCTGGCTCTCACCGGTGGCAACTATCTGCTAACAATGTCCATCTCACTTGGGTGACAACACTGCTTTAGGTGCCCCGACGTGGAAGGGAAAGACCCATTTCCTAAAGGCTTGCTGCAGGGCCGGTGTTTCTGTCCATCCTGTGATCCTCTGATGTGTTTTTTACTTGTTTTCTCCCATTGGCTTGGTGTGAAAAGGGTCAAAGGTCGAGGCTGGGGAAAGAGCAACAGAGAGCCTCCCGGTGAACCTGCAGCTTGGGTGGCTCCATGACAATGCAGGTGGCTGATCATTATTTATTTCCCATTTCAAAGCTTGGAGAAGTAGTTTTACCAAGTCTGGAATAATGTGATTTAGCAACAACAGCAAGCGAATAGCTACTGAAAGTTTGTAGTAGCATGAACTTGCCTGGGTAGAGAACATTAGCAAGTGGCTGAGTATAGAGCTAAGCCAAATACTGCATACCTGACTTGATTTCAGCCATTAAAACTTATAGATTCATTAATAACCCTTCCATATAGAACTTATAAAAAAGCTTTTTGATCAACCTCTACCATGGGAGAATCTTTTTTGGTTAATTTATCAGACTGTAATAGACTCACAAAATAGTTTTTTACAACTTTCTACCCACAGATAAAGTGAAGTAGAAGGAGATATGATGGATACAGTAAAAGAAAAAAGTATTTACGAAAAGCGGTAGACTAGGTTTACTAAAATAATGACTGGGAAGGAAATGTAAATATTTGTTGTTTATGGGAAATGGAGGAGTGCCATGATGAAATGATTTGTTTGAATGTGTAGAGAGTGTCAGTTTGCTCTCAAATCAAAATAAATGGTAAAGGCCATCACTCCCAAAGCTTTCGATGGCATATCATGTGTTGTTAGCATCTTCTTCTTCAGTCTAGCTGTTTGTGAGCAGACAAATGCGAATGAGATGGAAAGCTAAGACTTTGTAGCTCTTGCACTCTAGAGGGGGTGTGTATCCATCTTTCTCTGTGATAATGGGGTTAGATGGCACCGAGAGCCGGCCTCTGGTGGGGACATTGTTGCAGGGCTGAAAGACTATCAGGGGTCCAGGGCTGAGCTGGTGCACTGGTGGGCCCTATTCACACCGCATTGCTAATCTGTCATGAGACCGGCCTTTTCTCTACCACAGCACTCTGGCATCAAGACTTTATATCTTGTTATTGTTGTCTGGAACTTTTGTCATCTCAAGAAACCAAAATCTTCATTGCATTGTCAATTAAAACAGCATATGTGCCATGTAGTAGTTGTTTTAGTGTGCATCTTTGGGCTGCATTATTGCTCAAAAGTCTGTTTTACAAATTTTGCATCTGAAATTGCCTGGTAGATGCTAGTTTTAAAGTGTTAAAAGTTTGAAATCCTTCTTTCATGCTCTTGCTTACTGTTTAAAGTACTAAGCAATCGTGCACTTCTACATGCTCCTCTGAGTTCTATATAAAGATATCAAAGACTAGGTCATTTTCATATGGTGATTTATTGGCTTTTGGACAGGTTGTGGTGGTGTTTTGGGCATAAAAAAATTTAACACTGGTTTTCTGTTACATACATTTGATTTGGGGAAGAGGGTATGTTCATGGGCGTCTTGTTCTCTGGTCATTCATGGGGCAGTCCCACAGCTCTGGACACTGGCCCAATTGAAATGCAATGACTCAAAATAGAAAACTGATCCAAAAATATCTCCAAATGAAAACATTGTTGTATCTGAAGTTTTATTTTGGTGTTACAGAGTTAACATTTAGAAATCTACGAGGGGCAGTAGGACAAACAGTAGTGTGGAGTCAGTGAATGAACAAAGATGAGGTAAAAGGACTACAGTGTTACCAGTCACAACACTGTTTTAAATGTATTTATGCAAATATATACTTACATTTACTAATATGTACAGAGCATAGAATAAATAATTATAAAAAAAACAGCAACTTTTAAAATCCATAAAAACAAACTAGTTTGTACAAAACTTTGGATTTAAAAAAGGAAATGAATTAGAACACAAGGACATATTCAACCTCGGTCGTCGGTGCATGGATTTAAGTGTAAAGTGATCTACAAGGAAACAGTTCTTGTTTTGTTTATTATGAGTTAAATGTGGACAAGTTATGGCTCCTCTGTGATCATTTTAATTGAAATAAATTGATAGGAAGCTTTGATTCAAACACAGGCCTGAGACACAGCAACACATTAGCTGTAAACAATTACTCATCTACAATGCTGATACAGCAGTGAAATGGCACTTTGTCACAATCTTTTACCATTTGTCTCAGTAGTTTAGTCACCTCCAAACAATAAATAATATTGCATTTCATTTGAAATTAAGGGGAAACAGCAGAAATCACGTTTGGCCTGGTGTTTAGCTTGACAAACCCAACTACATAAAAACAAGAATTCAACCTGGTCTACAGTGTTAAACTGAAAATGACTGAACGCAACAATTAGTCAAAACTTCACATTTTGTTCAAACTATAAAAAATAAATGTCTTTCACAGAAAGAATCAATACACAAATATACAAACACAAAGAGACAAAAAGACAAACTGGCTGTAAAACCTATGCACACATGCAAACACTTTAGCAGCATTAAAGGACATAGAGTTGAGTGATGCTGCTGGTTTAGTTCAGGGAGCAACAGAATCATCTCGGACAGGTTTTGGTCACGTTTTACTGCATTTCAGAGCTTATGTTAGATTAGCTTGTTAGTTGTTTTCCAGTGAGTATAGAATCAGTCGGACAGAAAAAGTGGGAATGTGTTGTTATAGATGGGTTTTCCTATAAACACCAGTCACACAGCTAATACTGACAAAACACTGAGATATGCTTCATAATTCTCATTGGGACACAAGTGCTGACCTTTTGTAGATTCTAGACAATCTCTGGAGATTCTTTCTCATCTTTGGTCATTACTTTTTATTGAGAACATGGCCATACTGGCATAGACTGTAGACAAAACAATGGACTGTGACATCCGCCATGTACTGCTAATGGCTTGTTGCTGTTGAAGTCAGCCCACTAACTTTACAAACAGACTGTTGTGCAATGTTTAGACTTACTGTAACAAAAGTCAGGTGATGTCAATGGCTGACCTAAAAAGGTTTACTGTGGATAAAAGAGATGCTAACCAGCCATGGTCCAGTTTTTTCCTACTGTCTATGGTTTTCTGTTTGATAGATTTACTTTTCAGGAATATTTGCAACCATATATTTTCATTTTGTTGTCTGGCTTGTTTGAAAGAAAATAAGCAGATGTTAACTTGTTAGCTTAGAGAGCATGTAAACAGTGTCATAACTACATTCGCTCAGGTGCAAGTGCATTCTTACCCAAACATCAGTGGCATTTTCTACACTCATTCACACTGATATGGTTAGTTTTCAGCTATGTACAAGTAATGGTCTGGCCAGCCATCCTGATTGATCCTTGTTGAGTCAAGTTTGATTTGAAAAGGGCAGAGAATAAATTGTCTATGCACCGAAGAAAATTGAACAAATCAGAGAAACAAAAAATGTTAAGACTGGTGAGATCAATCTGGATGGGAGACAGCTTGAATGTGAAGGGTTCTAGACCCACTTCACTTAGCTAAGTGAGTAAACAGGTCTGACTGGCCAGGCTATACAAGTAGTGTTACAGAAGTAGAATGCATGCTGAGTGTCTAATTAATGTTCTGTCATAAAATAATAGAGAAGTTGGGCATGAAAAAGTTAGCAGTGCAGTACTTTTCTCAGTGTAACTAGATGAAATATAGGTAAGGCTTCACCAATATGGTGTTTGTCTATTAGCCGACAGTCTTCTCCTACGTCAATACATAAAAAGTCTTTACTGGCTCTGGCTCATCTATCTCAATAACCAGTAAGTTTTCCAGTAGTTTAAGGCAGACGGACTCCCTTTAGCTTCAAAGCACAAGGAAACAAAGCACTTGTGTCTGCCGCTGGTTCACAGACAGACCGAACAGGTTTACAGTCTCTCTTGTCTTCAGCCTACTGGTCTCTGACATTTTGGTGAATACAAAGCAGAAGTGCGGGGCGTCTATTTGCAAGTGTGCACGTCGTACACCCTGACGCACTCTTGACAGCTGACGTAGCAGCACCAGTGGAAAATACAGTGACACTTCTCTTTGCGCTTCTCAGTTCGCGTGTTGTGACCTCTACCGCAGCAAAGGAGGTCACAGCCGTCGATGCCGTGGGACGTGAGGTTGCAGGCTCGGTCACGTGTGCCAAAGGAGCCAGTGTGAGGGTTGGGATCGCAGAAGTTGGGCGAGTTTTCGTAGTAGACCAGGTCGCGCTCCGTGGGGGGTTTGAAGTAGTTGTATTTGGGTCTGAGAGTTTCCACCCAGCCCCGGGACTCGCGGTGTTTCTCCACCACCATCTCCGAAGCGCTGTCGTACTTGTCCTTCATGTAGTCCCCGATCACCCTGAAGTCGGGCTGAGACCACCAGCAGGTTTTGACCTCGCAGCTGCCCGACAAACCGTGGCACTTACACTTCAGAAACATGTTGTCGTTCACAGACTGGAAAAAAAAAAGAAAATGTATTTGTATTATGCCTCTGCAGTTTTGAATGTTTAAAACTGTAATGTAGAATAAACTATGCTTCTTACAATTCTTCCAGCCTCGTTGTTGTGCCGGTTCATGGCCGACCTCGCATCAGGCCGGTTCTCCCTGGCGTCGGCAAACTCCCTAGACACCATGCTGCCGAACTCCACGTCCTCGCTGCAGCCGCCCCACTTCCAGCCTTCTCCGGGAGGGCCCTTGTGCCGCGTGTCACACCCGCAGATGGTGGCTGAACCCTCTGCACAGGCCCGGGTCACTGCAAATGCCACACCAGCTGAAGCAATGGCATGGACGAAGGCTGACTCACGAGTAGCTGCAAATAACGCAAGAAAACACTCAAGACAATGTAGATTTTAGTCACTATAAACCAGACATCTGCATCCCGTGGTTCTGGAGCCTTGGCTCTTTAGCTGCTTTTATGCGACTCCCTGCCATCTAACATCTGGTTATGAAAGGCCAATTGATAAATAAGTAGCATGTGCATGTCTTTGAAACAACCTGCATCTGCATCATCCTGTCAAAACAAAACATTCTCCCTGTTTTCCAGAGTTGGCTATAGAGTTATATATAAAAACAGTTTTAAGCCTTTATTAGCCACATGGTTGCACACACAGACAGATAAAAAATGCAAAACACAAGTTAAATATACAGTGCTAACAATTAGTTACCGGATATAACTTATTATTATGCGTGGCTCTAGTGTATTGCACTGTTGTTTAGTGGCCTATTAAAATATATTCAACACAGTTCTCCATTATTTGCAATAATTAATGACCATCCATAGGCAATGGGACTATCATAATTAATTTAAGTTAAGTTAAGCTACTTTTGTACATCCAAATTGTTTGCGGCTCTTTACAGATACAAATTTAGTATTTTGGCAACAGTTGGCTCTTTTGATCAAAAAGGTTGCAGACCCTTGCTATGGACCATTGGTTACAACACATTACAGTAGTGGATGTAACCCACAGTCTTCAGAAGAATGACAAAATGAGTAAGCCAATGTCAGAAAATATTGGTCAAAATTCCACTTCTTAAGGCTCCTATAAAGTCTTAGGTTTACGTATGCAAACTTATTTGCGTACTCTATGTCTATGATTGTAACCATACTGATTTGTCATTAGGTCACTGCCCATGTCTATGAAAGACTACCTCAAACTGAGCTGTCAAGTGTCTAGCGCTTGTCTGTAATTGGCTGTGGTGCTGAGATCATAGAGGCGGAGGTGTAGGCCAGACTTCAATGGCCTCGTGTCTGAATCAGGCCAACAGCAGCAGGACCTTGGTTTGTCTGTCTGTGTGTCTGACATAGCTCAGTGATGACTCACAGGGATCAGGATCTTCCACCGAGAAGAGAGGAAGAAACCCATCTGACAGGCCTATAATTAAGAGACTCAATTAAGCTTTTGAAAGTTTAGGAAGCAGCCTCCACACCGGGGCAGGTCATGCACCCAATGGAAATAGTACCCCATAATAACTCATATATTTTAGTAATACTTCAATGCAATTGTCGAACATGCTCACTGCATCAAGAATGTCAAAGGTTACTACTTACGTTGTGACTTGGCTTAAAATAGAAGACTATGCAAACACAGAGAGTGCCTGTCTATATTTATACTGTATATACAGAACAAGAACAACACAGGAGAAAAAGGCAGTGAGCATAAAGCTGAGAGTATGAGCTCCTCCCTTGCAGCAGGTTCCAACCAGTTCCAAGACAAAAGGGCATTAGAAACAATGATGCAAGAGAAAAAGGTCTGCTGGCATCTTCCACCACCCAGTCCCTGAGTGCTGTGAGGGTTACGAACGGTCACACTCAAGCTGCACTGCTCGGTTTTCAAAGGTGAAAACTTTTAAGTAAAACCAATCCCAGCTGAAGAACAGAACAGAATCATGTGACCGGTCAACTAGTGTCATGTGACATAGCCACCAAATGGAGCATCTGCTTTTTTATCGTTTTCTTTCTTTTCAGCAAAATATTCTCAGTTCTAGACAGCAAATTGAATTGGTTTTACACCGCATGCCCTTCTTGACACAACAGTACCTATTTATAAGGGCTTGGGACCAGCACAAAAAGTATACTGGTTTGTGATCATAGCCATTCCTAACCTGTGTGTAACTAAACTTGCAGTATATCCACATTCCATACTACATATTTGTATCCACTTATCCATACTAAACTAAGTGGTATTATCCTTATAACATTGTTACAAGCCTAACTATGAACTTTTGCTTTTGACAAAACTACTTTGCCATGATGATCTCACTGGCACCATTTCAACAAATTACCCAGCTCTACGTAAGTCCCATAGAGTGTCTGAATAGCTTTAGGGCCACGGCTTGCTAATAGCAGTGAGAGGATTTACTTCACCTTGGAACACCAGCCTGAGGATTAGCAGCACATCTTTTCTTGCTTTTATGACCCATTTATGAGGTTTCCAGACACTTTTCCTACGACGGGGCTAAACTCTGTCAGACCCTATCAGGCCAAAGTGGTCCCTGCGACCTGCTGGGGGGCTCAATCCCCTATTGTGCTGGCACTGTCACGCTGCGTTAGCCCCACAATGGCCCCAGATATTTTATATGAAATTTGCCCTGGCCGGTGATTAGTGGGGACCAAGTTAAGTCATAGCAACACAGAACTATGCACTAGCCGGACCCCGCTTGTCGGCAGACGGGGAAATCCCTATTCAAATGGTTTAATAAAACAATCTAAAGGGCGTGTGAATGGGGAAGAGCACTTTTTCTTTCGCTTAATCTCATGGTTGCGAAGATATTGTGCTCGGAGCAGCGCCCAGCGGGGAGCAGGGCTAAGGTCCCCCCATCAAGCCCATTTACCACACCCCTTCTTTCTCTTCAGGCCGGAGTTAATGATATACCGGTGCGCCACAGAGCCTCCCCCAGCACGGACAGACATATGTCTCCTGAAGAGCTTAGGGCTCCCGGCTCATCCTCAACAGTTACACTTTCTCATCCTCCGGTCACAGGTCGCAACCCACATCCCCTGACCTCTGCCTTGTTAGTGTTAGAGGTGTCGCAGTGTTTTCATGTAGAGCAACACCATAAGACGTTTTACTGTAATGTGAGAGGTTGGAAGGCATTATAAAACTACTCTAAAATTTATATGAAGGTTTCTTGGCATAAAACAGTGAGTAAGGGCACGTTATCCTTTTATGAGAATACACAACCTGCCCCATCCAGTCACATTAAGAGAAACTGTTGTCATCACAACATAAGTATAAGGCACTTAAAACATGTCATGGTGAGTATCAAGCAAAGTGGCGTGACTTGGGAATGAGGGGCCCCAATGCACGTTTTAAAAATGGGCCCTAAAGATTTGAAGCATATTAAGCTCATGCATTATACGTCTAATTTATAATATCATAGCTATCAGCTGTTTTTGACAGCTGCTACAGGTGGTATAGTTTTTTTAAAATAAAATTCATATTTAATAAGAGACAATTTTACAACTTTTTTTTTTCTTTTACATTTTTGTTTTTAACAAACTTGATTTAAACATGCATGTATATATTCTGGTGTCACATTTTGTATTAGGTTTCTACATTTAATTTACATTTATGATAAAACTATAACAGTGTACTGTGCTGCTCTTGTTTATTAGGAATATTTCAAACCCAGCTGTGACAAGAGATGTGCCTACAAGAGCTCTTATGGGCCCCTAAACCTCCTGGGCCTAAGTGCTGCACTGCCTGATGTACATAACCCCCCCCCCCCCCAAAAAAAAAAACCAAAAAACAAAAAACAAAACAAAACTGCTGCTGCAAGAAGATATAACTGCTACTATTACTTTTTATGCATTTTAAAATATGTACGCAAGCACTGTTACTTCATTAAAAGTGGAGGTATTTATTGTAAAGTTCAGAAAGTACTTGCTACTACTACTACCCCATTTTCTACTACTATTACTACTGCTGCTACAATGGCTAATATTATTACTACTACTATTCATACTCACTTTGCCACTGAGGTAAAACAAATATTTTTACTCATTTAAAGATGCTAAAAAAAATTTGAGTAAAGGTATAAATTTTCCCTCGAAAACCTTTAGAGAAAGTACTCAGAAAGTACAATGTCCTCCCAAAATGTACTTGAGTAAATTAGTGGTAAAAGTAAAGATATCTAGTTACTTTCAGCTTCTGGGTTTACATTAGAGCTGCTTATACTGCAGTACTTCAAAGCGTGAAGAAAATTTGAAAACGTGACTAATGATTTATGGCAGAACTATACCCAGAGGGGATATGAACTAGTCCAAACTGAATTGATTTGGCCTTGCCCCACACATGAGGTCACTGGGGCTTCCTTTGGTATAAAATTCATTTAAATGTAATGGTTTGTGTAGGGCTATGCAGGTCTGTACCTGTGTGGCTGGTAACACCTGTAAAACTCTGACCGTCTACTTTTCCTTGGCTGCGTTTCGCTCACTAATTCTATCATATGACTCATAAAAAAAGCAGCCTGATTATAGCCGTATCGTCCGTAGGTGTTCAGTAAATACCTCAAACGCTAAAAGAGCGCAGGGATTGGCTCGTGGACCGAGAACACCTGCGCACCTTTCTATTGCCTTTCATCACGGGCGGATTCCAGCGGTGCATGTTTTGACACTTTAGTTAATGTAAATTAATGAGTGCTGACGCAGACGTAGCCTAAAGGCAGGGCCAGTGTTGGGGTGTGGAGAGAAACACAGGTAGGAGAACATGTGAGCAGAGCACAGGAGAAGTGAGAGCTGCATTTTAAGGGCACTTAACACTCTGATGCATAAACATGTGTACATAGGTTTGGTTGTTCTGGTTTCTAAGAACAAGTTTATACTTAATCATCACTAGAAAGACATTTTTTTCTGTTTGATACATAGTATCTGGTGTGGTCTTGAAGCAGAATGCTGCTCATGAGTTCTTTAAAAAAAAGTTGTGTTGCTAGCTCTGTTTGGTTATTTTTTCCATGTTCTGTAAGCTGTTGTTGCTAAATTGGCATGGTTTTAAAACTGTTCATAAGGAAATACAGAGTATGGTACATATATAAAAACATATTGTTACTTTGCAGGAAAAGTGTGCAAAAATCATGTCTTGAAATGCATACTCATCCTTAAAACTAATGTAAATAAATAATAATAAATAAAAATAAATACATTCTTTAAATACATGCTTTAGGTTGTGTTTTTTCTTTTTATTTAGTGCTGACAATTTATTGGCTATTTAAAATGCAACTGAAACAGTTTTATTTCCAATAAGAAATATGTTTTAATGCACTCATGATGCCTTATGTCTAATATTATTAACATACCACAAAAAGTCCTGGTAAAAGATGCAAAAAGCACTGTTAAATCAAAGCACATGGCTAAGTTCCATATAGCTGCTAAGTATATGGCATTCATGTCACTTAGACTTCCCAAAACTATGGGGATTACAGACGCAATGACGTCCTTTGTCTGCTTATTTTGTCATCTTTAGCATCTACTGAGTCATTGTGACAATTATTTCAACCTGCTCATGGTGTTAGCAACAGCATTAACCTTCACACTGTGCACTTGTTACAGAAAAGTATTTCCTCTCATTTAAATTTCTCAATATAGGTATAGATGACATATAAGGACTTCAAACTGTAATTTATCATATTAATACATTTTTACCCTCACTTTAACTACACCAATGACAGTTTAAGTGTCATTTGTTATTGTGTATCTGATGTAGAAACACTCTTGAGGAGGTGTGGAAGGCCTAGTTCATAAAAGGCTATCTACTGAACTAAGACTCTAAGTCAATAAAGCTGCTTTCTCCTTTTTTTAGCCCAGCCTTAAAAGACAGGAAGAATCCTACACACAGCTCAGACAAACAGACACCAGTGAGGACAATGGCGCTGTAGCACGGACAAACCCCGAGCATCAATCAAATCCAATGAAACGGGAACCTCTTGGACTAAGCCCTATCAAAGGCCCGTGAGCCCCCGAGTCACTTCTCCTCAGTACCGGACAAAGGCACTTAATCCAGCCACTTTGACCCCTCACATTATTAAGGGCCTGAGTGACCTTAATCCAATCAAAATGATTTACTGAAGCCCAGTAGCAGCCTCCCCTTTCCCCTCACTAACCCGCGATTTAGGGATGTGCTGGCATTTTGCACCACAATGGGGTTTTCGAGTGAGAACCCCTATCGTTAGCCACCTACTTGAGTTTAAAGCACCTCGACGAACTGAGTTTATTAAAAGCAATTGGCCTGCCTAACCTCCGACCCCCTGCGTCTGTGGATAAGGCTGGAACTCTCATTGCACTGTCAGAGGGTCACAAAATACACCACCCAAAAGCATTATATACATGCTCTCTAAACCTTTTATGGGACAGCTTGCAACAACAGAACAACCAAGTCAACTTTAATAAGCCTAATAAATTCATAAAAAAAACCTTGCTAACACTAGAAAGTGACCTAATACTCCAAAACAAACCTTAACAAAGGCTATTATTACCATTTCTTTTACATTCATTCATTCATTTTCTACCGCTTATTCCTGTTAGGGGTCACGGGTGACTAGAGCCTATCCCAGTAACTTTGGGCCGTAGGCGGGGTACACCCTGGACAGGGGCCAACTTGTCGCAGGGCTGACACAGAGACGAACACAGACAGACAACCATTCACTCTCACATTCATTCACTAGGGTCAATTTAGAGTCACCAATTCACCTAACACATGCATGTCTTTGGACGGTGGGAGGAAGCCGGAGAACCCAGAGAGAACCCACCGTAACATGGGGAGGACATGCAGACTCCACCCAGAGAATTTGTGCACCCCTTTTTTATTTACTTTTACAATAATCATCAATACGACCTCCATCTTGTATGTATGCAAAAGTATAAGCTGAAGGGAAATGTGAATGCTGCGTTTCAGTTATCCTTGTACCACAAAGTAACGTTATTATTACCGCATTTAAATTGCTAAGTCTTAAACAACAATGACACTAATGGCTGTGAAGATAATAAAATAAAACAAAATGTGACCTATGAACTTAATAAATTCACTCGGGCAGCATCATTATATTTATAAGATGTAGAGAACGGAGTTGACTCTGTGTAAACGTTAGCAGCATTAGCATCAACGGAGCATTCCAGCGCATTCTGTGACTGCAGATGCTAACATGCCCCACAAAAGTTTGTTTACAGATAGAACATGTACAACAGTGGTCAATTCATAGAAAAAGCACTATTTAAGCTATAGTAATTATGGTTTGTAACATAGGACACAGCAAGCTTAGATTTCTAACTCTGGGTTGTAGGAATTCCGTGATTGGGGAGGGAAGTTTCAATTCATATTTACAACAGGACAACTGGAACGTAGCATAATTTACAATGACTTTGCCACCTTTCAAGTTATGTAGTCATTATGTATTTGCAGTATGGCATATGTGAAATAATTTGGATAATTTTGGTATAATACAATAGAATACATCTTGATTTTTAAGCTAGTAAAGAGTAATGCAAACAGATATCAGGTAATTGGGTAGGGGCTGAAGCAAATAGGGCCTCTGGTGTTTGATTCAAAAATTTTTTCCAATTATTATTATTAGTATTTATCATTTAATTAGTTTTAATAAAATGCATGCGCTATTTCTATTAATCAAGGCTGAGGCCAGTTTACAAAGGAAATAAACTACTGTTAGCATTAGCACGTTAGCATGTCTTCCTATCCTTTACTCTGAATTTTGTTATTGTACACTAGAAAAAAAGAAAAAGAAAAAGTTATACGTTCTTTACTTTACTGGCAGATTACCACACTTAATAAAATACACGTTTTTTAGACAAAAAAAAAAAAAAAAAGAGAAAAAAAAGAAAAGAAAAGTCTTTATATGCATTGCAATCCAATCCCACTCAGCATTATGTTCTTTGCATGTGTTGGAAATTTTACTGTATTGTATCAAATATTGAATACATTTTTATTTGTTCTTTTGAATTGTTGAAGATGTAAAAAAAAAAGCACTGCTATTGATTCAGGGGCCATAGTATTGCCACTGTTATTTTGAGGAAATCCTTGTCTTAGTTAGGAATAGTTGCATTAGGTAAATACTTGCCAGCAAACAAACCATCTTCTATGTAGAACAATTAACCTATCTATAAAACATGCTTGTGTTATAATATTAAAGTATTAAGTGTTCAGAAAGGTTCTATCTCAAGCCGTGATTTTTGTCTTTTGTTGATTGTGCATTGTACAGTGGGGATTTCTGCTCCATGAGCCCATGATTACAGCTGAATTCAAATAGGGCTAAGTCCTAATACATCATCTGGAAACTGAATGGGAAAAATGTGTTGAGAAGAACTCTGTAAAGTCTGCCGTAATGCACCTCAGATGAACATACGGCAAAACAATCACAGGGGATTCCCTCCTAAAGAAAACTCCGACAAGACCCGACTCACTCTCGCCTCTTAATTGTGTACATTATTTCACCGCTCTGCGCTCGCTCACTCCAAAGTCTATTTAAACAAGGATTTGAATGAGCAAAATGAATGATGCACGCGGGGAGTGCAGCTTTTCAAATGCAAATATGAGACATGGGGAATATTGTGTTATGTTAATAGACACAAGCGTTTTTTTTTTTTTTTTGGTGTGGTTATATGAAGACTGTTAGGGCCAAGAAAATAAAGAGGACATAAGTTATATTTTGATGGTAAAATAAGGCTTAAACGTAACAGATTTTATATGTGTTCGTCCCACATACCAATTCCATTACATTAACCGTCTAGTTACCTTTTTTGAAATAATAAAACCATAGAAATACGCAACAAGAATCGCCATACTGAAGTTTAGAGCTTACGTTAAACTTCTAGCTCTAAACAGATTTCTACGTAAATGCATTGCCAGTGGTGTAGCCCAACCAACTGGAACCTGATATTAGCCTAAATCACATAATAAGGTCTAATGTCTTCTCAACTAACTACCATCACAATATGCTATTTTTTTGTGCATGTTTTAAGTTTGCTGTCAAAAGTCTTACGTAACTTCCATACGTAAACAGAAAATCCTTACCTTTGTCCAGCACTGGTCCAAAAATGGCCAGATTGTTGTTGACGGTGGTGCAGTTCCAGCGCCGGCCTCTGAACTGGTGCTGACACTCCTGAATGCCGATCTTGACCCCCTCGGCCACACTCGGCATGATCTCCACGTAGTTCCGACAGAAGCGCAGCTGCTTGGGCACAAGGCCTGGGATGCTGCCACACAGGATGGGTTGAGTGCCCAGCGATGAGTACTGGTGACCCACTGCTAGTGACCTACAAGAACATGGGAACACAAAATGCGCTTCAGCTTTATTGCCAACAAGTATGCATCTAAATATTATTGCAGCAGCTTTGGGCGTCAAGAAATGTAAGCACTCAGAACAACTCCTGATAGTTGTGAGCTTTTGCTACAATAATAGCCCCATAGACGTGCAACAAAATTACCTCAAACTATTTAATGCTTCAAAGATTCAATACTGCTTTGGCTCATTTACTTCATTGGCCGGTGATGTGGTACAGTGCATTAAAGAAAGACAAAGAATTGCTATTTAGTTGGAAATAAAGATATTAAATCAAACTCTTCCGGATATGCACACTGACTGAATGCAGAGTGTTACATTGGACATTTCCATGGTTTTTAAGAAATATTAGTGCCAAAATCCTAAGTGATTTGAATACAAGGTGTAACATTTTAATATTTTATTAAACAGTCATTGACCTATTTTGTTTTTCTAATGTATTACTATATGAAAATGTATTATTTGAAATTAGGACTGCAACGATTATGCTGGCCTTTTTAGATTTTTACAACATTCTATCAAGACAAAGCTAAAGGCATGTTTCCTGGGGATGTTTTTCCCTTATATAAACCAAATTTGCATTATCTTACTGTTTTTGTGATTTTACTACACTGTCAGTGTAATAAAACCTCTGAACCTGAAACATGGCATGCCTCAAATACGATGTATGCTCCAGATATTTAGCAATTACTAAATTAGTTGACAGTAATAATTAATTAATCATTAATCATTAATAAATTAATTCAGTTAGTTGTTGCAGCCATATGTGGAATGCTTGGTAGTAATTCTGTTTTAAATATAGTTTTTTATTGTGTGACTCCCAGAAAATGCCACCATTGTGAAGGCAGTTTTTATCAGGAGCCTAATAAACTAAGCCAGTATTCAAAGGGCTGACACTAAGAGACGGGCAACATTTACACTAACATTATACGCATGCATGTCTTTGAACAGTAACAGCTTATCACACACAGTATCATGGAGAGAACATGCAGGCTTTTGATAATCTCATAATCTCATCTCAGATGCAAAAGTACAAACCACTCTGCCACTGTGCACCTTATTTGTTATTATACTTTATGACAAAACACAGCAAACAAAACTTACATTCTTCCTCTCACAATTTCTAAGCAACGTTGATGATAATTTTGGATACAAATGTGGGCCACTTTTGTGCTCCAACCTTACACTCGTGTCTATTGAGAAAAGGCTCAGAAAAAACAAGTCAAAATATTGCATGTATTTTAAAGAATTATGACCTGGAAATCAACCATTGGTATGTTTCGAGAGAACTGGATGTATCAAATTGTCTATGCCTTTGAACACAGACAAAGTGGAAGACCCATTTCCCTCCTCTATGTAATTTGACGTCTGCTTTGTTTGTTTATTTGCAGTATCACATGTTGCTATTAGCTATCCCTTCTTGATCCCCGCACCTCGCCCGTGGCCCACACCTGGCCTTTGTGCCTATTGAAATTGCAGCCTGCCGCTTCAGGAGCAACCCCGTGTTTGGTCTGAGATGAAAGTCCACGCTCCATCCAGAGGTCTTCATAGACTTTAAGCTGACAACTGCAAAGCTACACCTTGTTATTAACTGTCCATGCACTCCAACTTGCCGTCAGCTTAGGCTAATGAGAGTGTAAACCCCGCATTGAAACCCCAGAGTGTATTAGCTCTGTAGCGCGCAAGCCAAAGCCCTTTCTTCTCTTTGAGGCTCCAACAAGTGCAAACTTGGTGTTCTGATTACATCTGTGTGTCTTACTCCTTTTATTGCTTTCTCTCCGCTCTCGATTAAGTTTGCCAGTATGCACTGACATTGTACCACTGCATGCACAAGTTTTGAAACACTGCAATTATAAATGGCACTTGTCAGCGAGATGTCAGCTTCATATTTATTAGTGGGCTGACTTGGACGCTACTCTAAGCTTTTTATTAAAGTATAATATTAGAGTTGAACCAATGAACTTCTGACCCGACGTGTGCCTTTTAATTAAATGTTACCAAAAATAATATTATGCCAACTTGGTTCTGTCAAAAGTAAGCTAAATTGTTTAAAAGCATAGTTCCTATTATCTTTGGCAGAGCTCGGTGGAGTAGGTACAAAGTAGCTTGTTGGCGCTGCAGACTGCCCCGCGACTCACGTCAGTTTGTTGATTACAGAGTGAGTATTGGTGATCATGTGACTCCTCCCTGATGGCTGATAACAATCACTGCATGCAAAGGTTCGTCTGCCTTTGCTGATAGCTCACTTAAGACATCTAACTTCAATTCTGTCTTCTGAGTTTACATACAGAAAGAATCAAACTCATGGTCCACAGTGCCATGCTCAGGCTAATGCTCCAAGTAGGTAAAATCAGATATGAAAACTGACAATAACTAAAAACGCTTCACTTATACAAAATGGAAGGTCATGCACCTTGAAAACACCACAAGCGCCCATAGATTAGCTTTTAAAAAAAATAAAGATATTGCATCAAACAGTTCTGGATATGCAAACAAAGACAGAATACAGAGCGTTGGTTTGTTTTTTAGGTTAAGGTTAAAGTTAAGGTATACTTTATTGTCCCTGTAGGGAAATTTGTCCCCTGCATTTGACCCATCCTTCAACACCACTGGGGCAACCTGTCAGGAGAAGTGGGTGACCGCAGTGCAGCGCCCGAGGACCCATCTCCAGATCTGTGCCAGAATCTTGGTCAGTAGCTGGAGGATTAGCCTATTGTGCATATTTTAGGTTGATGGGGGGAAACCGGAGCACCCAGAGGAAACCCACTCAGACACAAGAGAACATGCAAACTCCACGCAAAAAGGCTCCACATGGTCTGGGATTCAAACCCGGGACTTTCTCACTGTGAGTGGAGAACCACTTTGCCACCATGCCATCTATTTTAGGACTTATTAGTGCCAAAATCCCAAGGTTAGCTTATGCTTTTTTGACCTTTTATATTCTCAGAGATCAAAACAAAATGTTACCAGTAAATCATCCAGATCAACTGACTTTCTTGACGTGCAGTGGGTCTGAAACCTTTACCATTCTTTACTAAGATTAACTATACCAACCAATTAAATCAACAGAAAGAAGGCTAATTCTTTGTATAGAATGTAAAAAGAGTTAGGATAGCATATCAGGCTACAAAATGAATGTTTCTGTTGTTCTAAAATGGGTGGATATCCCTCTAAACACTGATCTTCATGTTTTTAGTGTTACAGTATGTGCAGACATTTATCAAAAGTCCAAAAGAAAACCACAATATCCTGATGTGTCAGAGTTATTGCTTCCACAATCTAAGAAAGATCTTTTGCATGTATTTTCAAAACTCCAGACTAAGACATATGACCGCCATGAGTGAGTGGAACAGGTGTGCAACCTTTTAGACGCTTGCTAACCTTTTCTCTGTTTACTGACCCATTCACTGTTGTGCAGCGGCTAATTGCTGATCACAACAAGATTACCTGAGCTCTGACACTGGCCCGAGGCTGTTCTCCTCAGACGTTTGACCCCTGGCCGATGAATTCACGCGTATTGACCTTGAATACCGCAATTATACATTTTAATGCTTTGTGTCACGGTGTGCGTAAGACATCAGCTGACCTGCTAATTGAACCGTACTGTATGGACGCGTGACGCAGCTTTTAACGGAATTCCTCGGCCGATTTCTACAAGACCAAACCGTTTGAGTTAATCATAAACGCCGCACACGGGAAGCAAGTGGTGGCAAGTTGGAAATGACTTCAGAGGAAATCGCGTTTGTCTGCATTATGTCTGCGTTGTCCATCAGTAAACACGGGGTGCTGCTATTACACGTTGACCTCTGGTTGGCCCTTGTCAGTCTATGGCCTCAAGCGCTGTAGGCCCGCTGCAGGATTTAGGATTGTACTAAAGTTTAGAGCTGATTTGGAGAAAAAAAATCCTGTGTGTTTACTGGAAACTAAAGGAGGTGAAAACTAGCGCCGCAGGTCTGCATTTTTGAACATATTTGCCGCTTGTCAGTCTAGTGTTGAAGCCTCCATTTCGCCCAAAGAAAGAACAGGTTTCCTAACATGTGGCTTTCAAAGAAGGTTTAATTAATGTTTATATAATTAAAAAGCATATTTACATTTCAGATACTTGCTGATACATTGACATTGAGCATTAACACGAAGTTCTGCATAATGCATCTCAGTTGCCTTATGCAGGAATATGCATGTGCAAGGGTCAGAGGGGTCCAAGTCAGCATAGATTCTATAAATTAGAATTTATAACTATGTTGTCAGCTGTGCACTTTGCAAATCACAATACAGTGAGGTCTACTGGGAAAACCCTTTCTGGGTAATTCATTCATTCATGTCCGCTTATTTCCTTTAGAGCTTGTGCAGGGGTAGAGCCTATACAATGGCTAGCAGGTCGCTGGGCTGCCATTCATCCTCTCATCTAACACCAAGGGCAATTCACCTACAGTACACATGCAGAAGGAGAGGACTCATGGTAACATAGGAAGGACATGCAGAGTGCACTCAGAGGGATTGGGAGACTGCTGGACTGGAATCTAACCCACAATCTTCTTGTTGACATAAGAGGCAGGGCTATGAACCCCCTTCTTTCTGAATTGCCTGACATTGCATGCAAAGCTTGTATTGTTTGCACATGGACACCACAAATGTTGTGCACAGCATAGTCTGGCATGGGCATAGGGTGGAAACAAAACCTGTTTGAAATCCACATATAAGTACCTTGGTTATTGCCCCTGCCAGTGAAGTGGGAGGTCAGGGGTTTGATTCTCTAACAAAGCCACAAACTCAGCTGGTGCCAGTCCCAGGTCTTGGTCATTTGGCATAGTTTTTTTTTTAAGCCTGATGCCTTTCTTGACCCTTTACATTCCTTCATATCTATGTTCTTGAAGTGACCCCTGAAAAAAAGCAACTAAATAGAATAGAGTTTTGCTTGCTATCTTTGAGAGTCGTTTGCCTTTTATCTTCTCCAGTCATATTATTCAAAGCATTATGTGTCACTGTGTGTCATTGAAGCTGACTAATGGTGCTACCTTTTCTTGTGTAACTAAATTGCAGGGCATGCTCTGCACAAGATGATTTATGTTTTTAGAGTTATTGCAGTAACACCACTGAGGTCTGGACAGGGACATTGACACAGCTTTGACCAACTGTCCGTCTGTTATCACTGTAGCCATTTATTTTGAATACAAAAATTATGAAAATGCTTAAGTTCTATGGATGCAGACTTTCCCCCGTCCCATATTAAGTGTATCCAGCGTAGCTTTTAATGCATATTTCAGCAAGCCCATGCAGGGTACCTCAGAATTACCACTTTACTCTGGTGGGCCCCGGGGCCTTGGAGCCGACTTTGACATCAAGAGAGTATGTTTGGGAGAAGGAATGTGCGGCAAGCTTTCACCTCCAGGTATTTATCTTCAGAGGTGGGGTGGACCGAGGGGCGGAGGAGGGAGGGAGGGAGGGGGCTGTGTCACGGCAGGTCGGACAGAGACAGGCAGACATGAACCTGTCCCAAAAGTCCAACATCACATGACGGTTTAGGCAGGAAGGGAACAAGGAAATAAGGAAGGAAGTCCAATAGCTAATCATTCATCTAATCACTGAGATAAACTAAGACAGATAAGCTTCCATTGACGCTATAAGATTTAGGTAAGTCACACTGGCCAGTCCCTTTTATGACCAACTAAGTATGACACATTTGACAATCTTGCTTTAAAGGCGTTTGCCCTGGTTGGAAAGGTGGCACAGCTGTACAAACGGACAGTGGAACTTTATACAATAACAGCAATGAAATCCATGGGTATACTTCTAATATCTGTGTGTCTCTCCCAGCCTGGATAAATGAGGACAGTTGGATCACACAGGCCAACCAGAGAAAAACCTATGCAAATCATTAAACGTTAGGAGGAAGATGCTTTGATTTGGTGACCATAGAACACAAAAGCCCGAAAGATACAATAATACCAATGACAAAATATCTAAGAGGCATTTGACCTGTGCAAACTGTTTACTGTCCTAGTCAAATGAACAATAGCTAAGGTAAGAAACTGAGTAATTATTGGAGGTATTCATTGGGGTTTTCATCACTTTTTCATTAATTTATGTTCTTCCGCTTATTCCCATCAGCAGTTGCAGGTATTGGAACCTATCCCAGTAACTATGGGCCTTAGGCAGGGTACCTCCTGGACAGCCACCAGTTAGTCACAGGGCTGACACCCGAGGCATACACAGACAAACAACCATTCACTTCATTCACTTTGGGCATAAACTATACACATTCATTCACTATGGGCAATTTAGAGTCACCACTTCACCTAACACGGGCATGTCTTGTAGACTCCATTCACAAAATTTGTGTGACGGCCGACTTAGAAGCAAAGCACTAACTGCCACCGTAAAACCCGGATTCCATCACTTTCGTTGCCAAAAAGTGTTGATGGCAAAAGGGTATTTTACTGTCTTAACTCTCTCTAGAACTTATAGTAGTTAAGTTGTCCCAAAATGAACTTCACAAAAACTTCCTCAACAGGGGTCTGTCTACAAGAAATCACCTTATTAATAAGCAGACATTTTTCCATCCCAAATGCTAAAGAATATCCAACATCATATAAAGGTTTCGATCCCATGTGAGAGCACCTTTATCCAAACAATGAACATACACTCTGGGAAATCCTTAAAGGAATCTGATTATTTGACTTGGGATGAGTTGCCATGATACAAAAATAAATGCGGCACAGAATGACGTCAGCAGTGTGGCTATCTGGGTGAAAATTTTTTTTTAAATCTGTGGTAGTGCACTAAGCCATGCTGAACATCAGTGGAGCGAGGTTTTTGTGATGACAGAATGGATCAGCACATTTCCCAGTGTCACTCAGAACGCTAGTGGATGAATTATATTTTATAGCGAAAATAAACTCTGTCCTGTCCTATGCCTAGTCTATCGTGTGTGAACGCATTAGGAAATGGGGCTATCTTTGGCTTAAACAAGTGGGACACTTTTTTCCCAATCCCTCAGTCCAAAGGGCCAGTGTTATGTGAGGATTTCCTTCCAGCTGAGCGTGTAATTAGTTCCTCATCAGAATTAGCATTGGGGGACTGTTTAGGAAAATAGATAGGGTACAGCCTGTGTCTGAAAGGAGTACAAACATTTATTTAAAAAAAAAAAAAAAAAAAAGATTCTATAACAATATCAGAAAAAAGATAGATAAAAGTAGCAATATCTCCTATTTAAGCAGTTTTTTTTACAATAATTTCTTGTTGATGTGCATAAATCAGCTTTCAGATCTTTGCGTCAGTTCCATTAAGTTCATTTGCTTGATTTTGTGGATAAACTCTGAAAATCCATTGGCAAAATGTGCTCTACCATGATTCCTTAATTATTTTCCAACATAATAATAAACATATTTTAGCAGAGTGGCTAATGCAAACTTGTCCATTAAACTGTAATGCAGTTAATGCTCACTATAAAAGGGTCAGTTTGAAAAATATTTAAATCATTACTGAACAGTTTTCCATTTCTATAGAAATTGTTGTAGCTGGGACACTGACCAAGGCCCTGCCAGAGTGGACCAAGACCTGGACAAGCCAGGTCTTTCAAGGATGGAAAATGAAACCGTGATAAAGACCACCCAAAAGCATTGAGAGGTTAAAGAGAGGTTTTTGTATATATGATAAAAATAAAATAGTATTTAGTAAAAACACAAGAATGGTGTGAGGAAATAAAGCAGCTTTGGTCTTGCTTGGCTTTCATTTTTAAATAACTTAATTAGTAATTACTAAAAAAGTTTATACATTTCAAAGCTGGTTATAGGTTCGTGACAGTAGTTGATTTATTAAATTGACTAGTTAGCTTCCAAAATGACTAAATGGGCCTTCCCCTGCCTGGAGTTAACATGTTCTCTCCATGTCTGTGCAGGTTTGTTCTTTTTCTTCTATTAGTAATCTCAGCAGATGTGTGATTAAAGTAAAAAGATCAAAAAGATCAAATATAATGAATTATGAAACCTTTAAAGGGAAATGCATAATATGAGGTGACTGTGCTTTACATGTTGTAAGATAATACATTTTAGCAATAGTTTTTTCCAAATTTACCACTAAAACTCAATAAAATTATGTATTAACTTGTGACACAGCTACCTCGATTATTTTTTCTGTCTACATTTGGGCAAAACAACTTTTCACCTATTGCTACCAACCACCAGGCAAGTGTATAAGTGTATTATTTCAAAATTAGTCTTACAAATGGGCAATAACAATGAGATGTGTCGCAACAGAAAACAGTGTTGGAAATGAACTTATTGCACTGATAGCGGTGCCAAGAACTTCACTGTGATTGATGATCGTGTGGTATAGACAAATTGTGCCCTGTCCCACAGCGAATAAATTAAATTTTATTATAAAATAAACTAACTAAATAATATATAATGGGTTTCTACATGGAATATTTCAGGCAAAGCTGCTTTATTCTCACTAGCTTTTGTGATGTATTTTGAATGCATATTTGGAAGGCAACGAACTGTCTTTAATGTCAATAGCCTATAGTTTCATATTTCACAAAGTCTCAGAATATTTAGTTTTTAACAACACCACTGAAATTGCCTTATGTGAGCTTTTAAGTATCCAAATAATACTATAAGTAGAGTTTATTTGATAATTCTTTTTAAGTTCTAGTTTTTAAATTGAGATGAATTCGACTTTTACAGCTGCTTACAATAACTTTTAAGTAAAAATGTGCTTTCTTTTCTCCTCTTTTATTTACGTGTTGTTTTGAAATTTCGCCGCACACGTGTGTCCACAAACTGCACCTGCTGGACTTGCAACAAAATCTCCAAATTTAACAAAAAGGACGCCGCACCTAATTTGATACACACAAAAGTCAAGATCAGCGCTTTGGGTTTTCTGCAGGACTGACGCGCTCAGGTGCGCACTCATTTGTCAATGGTGATCCATTTAGGTGTCTTCTTTCTAAACTTATCAACCAGCGTACGAGGAAGTGCTTCTTCTGTCAGGACGTCAAAAAAAAAAAAAAAAAAAAAAAAAAAAAAAAGTCTGCCTGAAACCACTGACAATGTCAACAAATAGGTCTTAGATGTAAAAATAATAACTTACCACCAGATGGGATAACTTGCCATGACATGCGTGAGCCCACAGAGCAACAGGAAACATCCAAAGAATATCATCCTTAAAGTTTCGCGGAACAACATCTCGAGCGCTTAAACGTCTCTCCACATGCGTTCTACGTACGCTTTTACGCGCGGAGCTTCGGGACCCAAATGGATGTTTAATTATTCCTTAACCTCCACACTCACACACACACTTGCACACACTGCCACTGACAGAGCAACTAATGTGTCGCGAGATCTCGGGGGAGGCAAATATTAAAAGTTAAAAGCCTCTTGTTGCGTTAAGGACCCAATCAGTGCGCGTTGCCAAAGGGGGAATTCTGATGATACGTTCCCTGCGCTCTCTGCCGCTTTGAAGCCTAATTCCACGATGCGTTTTAGTGCTCATTGAGAAAAGCGAGGCGTATTTAGCATGCCGTGAGTGAGTGTGATATATAATGTAGTGTAAAGACGAGAGGGAGGGTCCCGGGGCCTTTTAAATAGACATCAGAACCCCTGCGGACTGCGTAGCTATAACAACCTGTCCGGATTTCACTCCCCGGCTTGAAGCTTCTAAAATGCACAAATAAATATGTGTGAATTGCTCCGAAGCATTATTTAGCCCCCAGCTCCTTTATCTGCGCTCGTTTAGCAGCGGTGTCAAATGAGGAGTTTAGACGTCCCTTCCTTACGCACGGATTAGTCCACAGTAAATTATACTGGCCAATTAATAGCGTTTAGGAGTTATCGAACAAAGTGTCTACGTTCCATTAGTCCCTCTGCATTTTTAGTTTTATGAAGTATCTTATTATAAAAGGTAATTTCATTAAAGCAATCGCTGTTTAACCTTTTACGCACACAAACTTCTACTTCGTCAATCTAAGAGTTGATATTACAAACCAATTCTCGTTATAGGCTACTTTTTTGATTCAAAATTAAGATTTAAACTGTTTCTATGTGTTTTACCCTAAAAAAAAAAAAAAAAAAAAAAAAAAAGTGGATGCTGATCTGAATCTTCATGGAGCAGGTGGAGGTTCAGCGTAAAAAAAATAGCTATAGGAGCTTAAGGAACATGGGAAGTTAACTGAAGTTCTGAAATTGTGAGGGTTTAATTGTGAAATATTTTGGTAAAGCGGATTTTAATGCTAGATTGAGTCCTGGATTAGTGATGGCTAGGCTGTAATCTTTTGTTTAGTATCAGGAGGCAGTTTAGTATTAAGTGTATAGCTCAAACATACCAGAAATAGTAAAAATAAAAGAAAAAAAAAACAAAACAACAACAAACAAAACATTACACTGGGGCCAAGGCTAACAGAAATTTGCATATATTGCATTCATGATGTCGCATTCATTAACTTTATCCAGTCATTTAAAGTCTTATAATGCTGATGTTGTGCCAAAGTACCATTCAAAATTCGATATATTTTTTTTTTTTTTTTGGTTGTTCTGAAAGTGTGATTTTTGCATTGCATTGCGAAGTCATGTCAGTTGTCCCTCTTCACTTTTCAGCTGCAGGGACAGACTTCTGCTATAGTCAGCCACAGAGTAAAGGAGAAAATGAAGACCAGACCTTGCTGACCTCTAGTGGACAAATATATAAACTGCAAGCAGTGTGAAAAAAAAAAAGTGCATGTCTCTTTCTATTTAGTAGCAACAAGCAAAGCAAAGTTTGTTTTGCTCTAAAAAATTACGGCAACCTTTATAGAAAACATGTCAACATATTTCGATTTTTTACAAATGAGATTATAATTCAAAATTTGTCAAAATTTGAATCATTGCTACAATACTACTAATCAAAATCAATCTTCCATTTGCCAAAATCTGTAACATCCAGAGCCCAGTTTTGCTTAAGATACAGAGGCTGTAAATTATGGAGTGAATTTTTTCATCTAGTTAAAATCAGCACATCGCTAATGTTATTTAAAAACTATTTAACAGAGTTTTTGATTAAATCTCGTTAATTTTTTTTAAACATTTAAGAGTTGTTCTATTCTATTTTGGAAACACGTTTACTGTCTTAACTGTAACTTTAATTGTATGTAACTTTTGTGTATGTAATATAAGGCGGAGGCTTTAAAATAAGTCCTTTTGTTTTGTTTTGCCTCTCCCTGTGCTTATACTGTCCTTTTTTATATTCATTTTGTAAATTGACATTGCCATTTTTATTATGTGCAAAAATAAATAATATACTAATCTGTAACACAAGCTAGACTGTGATTGCATCGTTTTTGTCATGAAATTATTCAATGGGGAATGCATCCAACAGAAGTCCTGCACTTTGTCATCATTTCTACACAAACAACGCACTCACAATTACAGCCTTTCCCCCAGATAACTACATAACTCATGAACACAATGCTGTATTATATCAGCTCTGGGAGATTTCTTTGTTTTTTTCTCTTGCACCTCTGGGCCGCACTGTCTGCACCATGAGGTCACTCTGGAGATGCCTTTAGCAGCGTGTCATGTCCCCTTCATGGACCACGGGTTTGACACAACACAGCCACTAACATTAACATCTCTGATCAGTCTGCTGAAGTTGTGAGCAGTTAAATGATGGTGTTTTTCTGTACCAATTGTCACTGGTATTTATATACTTGTGATTATGTCTTGTATTTATTGACAAAGACAAATTTCCCCTAAGTAAACAATAAAGGTAAAGTTAATGCAACATTTAAATGCAGAATCCTTACGTCACTGCTTTCATTATGGCACACAGGTAAGACTATGTTTGCAAGTTTGAGATTATTGTAAACAGGTGACAGCTCCACTAGATGTCAGCATTGTAGTAAAATTATCAGGAGAAACTCACTGAAGCTGTTTTACCAACACTAAAGGCTGCAAAAAAAAAAAAAAAAAAAAAAAAAAAAAGTCTAGGAGCATTTTGAAGAAGTTTTGAAATTAGTATGTATAATGTATAATTGTATAATTTCAATTTTGTAATTCACTGACAATTCAGTCACATATTTTATAAAAGTACATACAATCACAACACATTGTTATGTAGAATATAATAATAAAGACGTTGTTAACCTTCTATTGAGCCACAAGGTTCTTAATGTCACATCAATAAACCACTAAAGCGAATCATTTGTTTCTTCACTGACCCCTAGTGGCTGGAGTTAGTATATTGGGGTATAACTTGGAATAGTATAGAATAAAAAAAAAATATAAAAACTAAATTCTGGATCCAGATGGTGGCCGTGCATTCAGAACCATTATTTAGTCTTTGCTGGTTTATTCTCTTCATTGTTTTGATACCTACCTATTGTTATTTTATTGTATTACTTTTATTTGGTTAAACTGGTTCTTAGTATTTTAATGGTGACTATTGAGCTAAATAGAGTAATTTATTGTTATTTATTGTTTATGTGCAGCACTTTGGAAACTGTCTTGTTTATAAAATGTGCTATACAAATAAAGTGGACATTCCCAAATGTCTACCGTTTAAATGCATATGGTTTAAATCACTGACTTTAGAATTTACATTTTGACTATTTTGGGATTTCAATTAAAACAAAGCCTGACACAATAATACTCTTGAATTTTAGACTCGAGAGCAGTTTTTATTAGAGCAGTGTTTCCCAACCTTTGTTGTCTTGTGTACCCCTTGGAGTACCCCCTTGGTGATTTGTCAAAAAGGTCAAAATTGTCATACAAAACATCTGTGCCATTTTATACTTCCTTTTTTTTTTTTTTTTTTTTTTTTTTTTTTTTGTAAATGTAAAATTTCAAACTCAAATTCAGGATTAAAATTTTTTGTCTGTCTTTAAAATTAAATATAAAGTGAAATTATAACAACATAAACTTACTTTACTTATTTTTAATACATATTTATCTTCAAAATAAATAATAATCTTTAATCCATAAATCCATCATCCATAAATGATTCTTTATTATTGGGAGGTATAAGTTTTTTGTAGCTCAATTTTTCCCTGAACTATAAGATCTGCAGTTTGATTCCAGGTCTGCACTGTAAAAAAAAAAAAAAAAGAAAAAGAAAAAGAAAAAAAAGACAACTGTAAATTTTGCCAGAATCCTACTGTAAAGAATACAGGAATACAGATATTTAATAATATGGTAAAATATTATCTCAACTGTTTTTTACAATATTTGACTTCAGTTTTAATCATAATTTACTGTTAAATATATTATCATTTTAAAAACTTGATTAACTGTATACTTTACAGTTTATGATGTTTTATGGCATGTGACTGTTATAAACACATACCCCACTTTCCATAAATGTAACTGTAAAAATGTTTATATTTATTAAGAAATGACTGAAAATTACAATGTCAACCGATATATAACTAAACGGGATATTTCTGTAATAAACACAGTACAAATATATTTGACAGTGTTATACAGTATAAATTACAAAAATAAAAGTAAAAAAAATACAATTTTGCCTTATTTTCAATATTATGGTTAATTACTGGAACCAAAACAGTATTTTAGCAATATATTAATTATGGTCATTTACTGTTGAGATTTTACAAAATTCTATACCTTGAAATTTACAGATATTTTTTACAGTTTGGGCTCAACATCTTCAGGCAAGATAGTGCTAGGAATAACTACTGCTTTTGTTTGTTACTCTTTGCTTGTATCTTTTTGGTGATTTGTGGAAGGGACGATAACAAACTGAGACCTATTCTTTTTGAGAAAGGCTTGCCCCAACAGAGATATACCAGTTACTACATTACAATTACTGTTGGTCCATTCTCATGTGCCAGAGCGGGACATGGGAACAAAGCCTCTCCTCTCATGTTATCTTCAGGATGGGCATTGCCACAGGCGTTGACGTCCCTATCTGGACCGGCTGGCCTCTCAGCGGTGCAGGGTGTAAGAGGACCTCTGATAAGACCCGTCCTGACTTTAATGTAAACTGTGGAGGGCAGCTGTGAGGTCAGAGCCACGCCTCACACGTCAGGTTCTGAGCTCAGCACCAGATCTGTATCGTGGGATGGGACACTGAAAAAGGGCTGGTAAAGAAAACATTAAAGGTTTATTGTGTAATAGGTTGAAGTCTATAAGGACAATAGTATCTAGTCTGCAGTCTTTTTCTCCATAATTACTTCTTAATACTCCTCTGTCTTTGTTAGGGACCGGAAATTATGTTTGGATAGATATTGGTTCTAGGTCTATAACCCAGTGTTACCATAACTGAACAACTGCCCAGAAAGACAAGACGAGCAAAGCAGGCAGGTCACAAACTGGAAAGCTTGAATTTATGAAATGATAAATAAATAAGTTTAAAATTTCTTTATGCTCTGCCAGGAAATCATTTTTACCAGTTGTGCCATTTTCTTAACCAGCTCAAGTCTTTCCAGGGTTAAACAGCACCAACAAAGGGATAGAGATAATAGCAGTGTGTTCTAAGTCTTAAGTAAATACACAAATATTTAAAGCTGGAAAGATCCAAAGGTAATACAATAAATAAATAACAGTTTGTGTGGCATTAATTTACAGTAAAAAAGGGCATTAATCTGAAAAAAGTACAAGAACAGTAAAAGCTATTTATTTATTTGTTTGTTTAAATTATTATTTTTTCCAGATGAGACATAGAAATGCGTGGGAGAGAGCAGGGAGAGAGTAATCATGAGCTACAGTTGCTGTGTGTGCACCGCATGCTCTACCAACTGAGCTATACTGAGGCACGTTTGTTTAGTTTTGGATCTACATTTGAGGCTAACTACTTTTTAAATTATTTTATAGTTTTTGGACATCTCCATGTGAGCGTTCAACATTTGTGTATTTGCTTCAGCCTTAAAACATACTGTTATCATATCTGTCCATATTTTGGTGCCCATTAACCTCATAAAGGCTACTTGTGCTTGTCAACAAAATAGCAAAACTGTATTATTTCTTCCAACTTGGCTGAGCACAAACAAATTATGCTTATGCAGCAACATAATGGCTAGTTCTGGCTCAAATTTGGCAGGCTGGTTACTGTATTTTATATGAACTTAACATTAAAATCCAACTACAAGGGCTTCATGTGCAAGACCCAAGCCTGGATAAATAAAGAGAATTGTGTCCTGTGTGGCATCTGGCGTAAAACCAATGCCAAATTAGTATGCAAATCACCCCATGCTAAGATCCAGATGATTTGCTGTGTAGACCCCGGCAGGGAAAAGCCAAAAGGAAAGAAGAAAATTTGGACACTACATGAAACATAAGTGAGTAATTTGAGCGTAATATTTTGTCTTCTCCCCCCAGTCCTGGTCTGGATTATTCTCCTCGGACGCACTCGGACTCCTGGGTTAGCGCTGAGGTCACACATTAACAGCGCCGAGAGGCCAGGCCAGTGTGCGTTTTTCATTTCACAACCAGGCCTTTTGTCCCAGAAGAGGCTGCCGTGTTTTCCATCAGCTCCACAGACCCAGACTCACACTGATTCGCTCAAGTGTCTTCTTCGTTTTTCGGTTCTTCAGTTTCTCGCCAGGTCATCCCGGGTCGCGCTAGCTCCAAATGGGAGGACAAACTTGTTGCAGCTGGACTACTCGGACTGTGTCTTGTTTGATTAATGCTACGTGATGCAGATCGTTCAGTGTTGTCATCGACGTTCACTAAATATTGTCCACAGACAGCAACCTGTTCTTTCTAAATCATCACTTGTCATTACTTTGACTGTTGACACTGTGTGACCCCAGTGAATTATTTTGTTTGTCCAATGTAAGCAAAATAACTTGATTGCCTAACGTAAGACTGGTAGCTAGTGATGCTAACAGCTAAAGGTATCTTTTTACAAAACATACTGGCAATTTAGATATGGAAGCAAACTTGTCTCATCACATTTTGAATTTTAAATGCCTTTGAATTGAATTTGAATTGAATTATTTAACACTGAAAGAGGAGTCAGATTTGTTTTGTCTCTGAATTTCAGTCACTGAAATTTCAGTATCTAATTTTCAATGTTGACGTGTTAAAAAATCTGCTTTTAAAAAATTTGATCTATATATTTTTGAGTCCTCAAATTCCAGTGGCCAAATTCAGAGTGTAAAATACATCATCAAAGAATGTGCATGGAATGTCCCTGTGACTTGAAAAATAAAATAAAAAATAAAAGTAAAACGTAATCTAAAACTCATGACAAATTTACCACAAAAAAATAAATTAAAAAACTGCAAATAATAAATAAATAAATAAAATCTAAATATTATTCTTTAGTAACTTTTCTTTAATAATAAAATAAAATAATTTCTTTAATATTCTTTAATATTTGTTTCATCAGTCAATGAGACACCTGAACTTGTCTTTCATAAGTTTCAATAGCTCACTATGAAAATATTGTAAGCATTTTTTTTATCAGAAATAAATTCTGACTTAATTCCAAGTACTCCCTGCAAAGTGTTTGCGTACCCGTGGGGGTCCCCGTACCCCTGGTTGGGAAACACTGCCTTATGTCATAAATGAAATGCTTTGTCCTTCTTGCGTTTGTCTTCCTTTGCTCCACACTCACTGCAGCCACAACAGAAGCTCTATTTCTTTCTGTTTTGTTGAGGACATGCTCACACAGGTTCATATACAAGGCTTGGCTATGAATATGAAGTAATATATAGTTTACATGCCTAAAACTGGGCATGTGGGTGGAAATTTTATCTAGTCTTAATTTAAAAATTTTGCAGTGTACAATTGAACTGAATGTAAAATAGAAGAAAATCTGTGTTGATAATACAAAATAATCCTCCTATGGATCCATTTTAATCAAAGTGATAAAAGTATAAGAAAATAAACATAATGCTACTCTACATAAAGCCAGATCAACCTTTACAGCCATCAACTTAGAGCAACACAGGAAGGAAATACAGATTCCACTCAGTGTGGGGGCCAGCCTGGGAATTGAACCCACAATCTTCCAGCTGTATCAACTTACAGTGTATAATTTACTTCATTAGGATTTCTACGATTGCCAAAAAAGGTCAAACTGAGCATTGATGGAGGAGAAACGCATTCTCTTTTTTTGTTTTAGTCATGTACAAAAACAAACTTAATTTAGTTTTGAAATGTTTAACGATTTTATTTAGGTATGTCCCTACAGAGCTACCATAGATGTTCACATGCTCTGAAAAGAAGGTCTTAGAATTGCAAACATAACTGTGGCCACAAGATGCCGCCAAAGTGCTACCACAACAACTTTTGCACTGCTGAGAAGAACCAGCGTGTCTTAATTTAGTTCCCTGGCTTGCGGTGAGCTTAGTTATAGCAACGGTATCACTAATTACCCTGTGAAATGTAATCAGAGCACGAGGTGAACTGAGCACACTTCCTCATCAGCACAGAGACGCACCGTCAGCCTCCAAAACCACAGCCACAAACGATGTCTGGTACAGGGAGCAGATCATGTGGTCCTCATGTGGAGACCGGGGGAAGAGGCAGGAGGGTTCGGTGGTAACTGGGCTGGGGCCGGACCAATCCGATTTACATTCCTGTCCAGGACGTGATACTGAGACAAGGTCAGACCGAGGCTAATTTATACCACTGTGAGGAGTCCTGGCTAAATAGGCTTTCTAGAAACAATCAAGCTATGTCTTTGAAAAACATTTGATAAGTTGGAGAATCAAAGTCTTTGGAAAAAAATCAACCACATATCAATACATACCAGACAAAAACATTCACTTCCATTGCAACACAAAGTGAGATTGGAACGTTTTACTTCTCTGATTTTATGGCCATTTTTTGGAATGGTATAAATGTATAGAAAAGAAAAATAATTTTGATAATAATTGCTTCAAGAGTTTGGCTTTATTTCTAATTGTTAGTAAGTTAAGTAAGTTAATAGTAAGTTAAGTTGTTATTCTGTTCTTTTTAAGCAACACTATACAGTATACAGTATTGGGACCTTAAAATACGGTGACCAGATGTCCCTATTGTCCCAGTTTTAGGCTCCTTGTCTCATGGCCCAACACTAGAGGTCGGTTGATATATCGGTTTATATCGGCTTTCTCTCAGCTTGAAAAGCTCAAAATGGCAATAAAAATATTTTGCTCATGTCTCTGCCATAGAACCTCATAAAACAAAAAATTTTAAAAGCATTTTGTAGCTCTGCCCAAGCTCTTCTCGCACAGCAAGTTTGATTGTGATTGCCATATTGGTTTTCTCAAAAAAGTCATCTTTCAACTGTTCTCACTGTCCAATTCTAACACATTTGTTTGTGTTTTAATAAGTATTACTCAGGCAAATGGCTATATAATAATAATTGCTTTCATAAAAATTAAGAAAATTGGCCCCACATATTGCCCCCCCCCCCCCCCCCCCCCCATAAAAAAAATAAAATAAAATTAAATAAATAAATAAATAAAAAAAATCCGCAGTGTTTATTGGCCATCGGCTGATCTGAATTTTAAAAATCGGCCCTAGAAAAACCCAATATCGGTCAACCTAGTAAAAACACAAGTATGTTTCAGTTTTCAACAGATGACGTCCCAGTTGTCCCTATTCTAATAGAAAAGCATAGAAAACTTAAAATAACTTTCTAGTCTTATGTCATTCAATTTATTCACATTGCCATTGTTTTCAATAAATACATTGCCATCAAACTTTATGCCCTTGCCTCATGTACTTTGAAATGCATGACAGAAAATACTGTAAAAAAGCTTTTTTGTCCTTGAAATGCACCACGATTTCTAAAATAAAATATGTGTCCCAGTTTTTGGGTCTAGAAATCAGGTCACCCTATCTTAAAATAATGTTTAAAAAATGAATTTAGCGGTAGATCAACTCTTAACGGGACAAGCAGCCCCTCTCCTGACTGCTTCTCACTATGACTATGTAACATGGGGGAGTGTGCAGGTCAGTTTACAGAATGCTAATGCTAAAGCTAACTAAAAACAACATCAGTTCATCAACACGGACACCATACTCCTGCACACAGCACAATGGATTACCTATAGTGGTCATTATAGTGTTGCTAAGTTTCTGTTCAAACATGAAGCAAATCTATTCAAAGTTTGCAAAAGAAGATAACAAAAGAAAAGCGAATCACGGCGTTCGAGCGGATAAGCGTGGTGCTGGTAAGCTAGCACACAACAAGTGAAGCATAAATAAATATATTAAAGTTAGACTACTAGCAGTGCAGCTTGTGATCGCTAAACTTTACCCACAACCTGTTATATTAATGTTTAATAATAAGTACAATGCTAACAGTGGGTTTTATTATTTTCTCTACATCAGACTTTATTCAACACTTGCGTTTCTATCTTTCATTATTTGATTTAACATTTTCTACACAAATAAAAAAAAACACCAAAAAACTTTTCACTAATTTAAGCTTTTATTTTCAAAATTTGGTGTTTACATTACTTGTTTATGGCCCTAAATTCAAAATAAAACAAAATAAGGTGAGTAGGGAAAAAAAGCCAGTCACATTAATTATTAACCAAACAATCAAACAGCAATCAATCAAAATAAATAAATAAATAAATAAATATAGACCCCTTTTAACATTAGATTTATCATATTCAATTTAATGTTTACACAAAAAGCACACCTGTATAGTGTTAGGAAAACTGGAGGGAACAAAGAAAACAAAGGGCAAAAAGTTCAAACCTCTCTGTTTCATACCAAAATTTGTGGCAGCAACCACCTCAAACAACCTTCTACTTATCAAGTGAAACCTCATAAATACCAAATCTGATGAAACAAAGAAAATGTGCGTGAGATCTCAGAGATGTGAAGAGACATAAGCCATCCATCGGTAATATTTCCCATATGAGTGTGATCTGAAATGGTTGAAAATATAACCTATATGAGTGCATTTGAGGAGATTGCCCTCAAGGAAATACCTCCAGCTCCATCAACCTCCTTCAGCACATTCCGGGTCATTTCAATAGTCTGTGTAACCTCAGTGCCCAGAGCAACCCCACTGTAATTACACAGAAATGTAACACTCTAATCTGGCCTAGTCTTAGAGTCACATTTAAAGCTGAACTAACTGACTCCACAAATGCCATCCCGTGCTGTAACAACCAAATCTGTTACCCAACCCCACCACTCCCCAGGAACAACAGTACAGCTCCTTTCTGTTTTTATTAACAAATGTGAAACTCAACCAGTCTGCCACTTCAAAATACAAACATAAAACATCAAACTGAAATTTGGAGCTTACCTTAAACTTAAAGTTTAGTATTAGCCAGATGTGAACTAGCAATTGTTTTCATCTGGTTAAACATCATATTTTGCATCATCAGGTTTCATCTGCGTTTTACTTTGCTTCACTTTTTTGTGTTGTTTTTTTAGCACTGTTTCTCCATCCCAAAAATGCTTAATACAGTACAATGACATCACTGAAATTTACTGATATCCATAATGACATGACCCATAGACATGAACGGGAACTGTGATGTCATTTGTTCTAAGAGAAATATCGATATCCTTAATGATGTAGCAAGAATGTCATTGTGAATATCTGACCAGGATTTATGGGGTTACAAATATCTCTAATACATATCCAAACTATTACCTATTAAATGTTAAAAGGGCAGCATACAATAATTCTGACGTCAAGTGATGTGTAAGATATCTTTAACCTCAGCAGTAGTAGCAGGAGAAGTAGGAGGAGTAGCAGTATCTGTAGTAATAGGAGCAGCAGTATTAGCAGTAGGAGCAGTAATGCTAGTAGAATGATAGTAGCAATGGTAGCAGTAGCACCAACAGCAGTAATAACAGAAGTTGATTTTGCTTACTATTTTCCAAAAAATAATTTGCATGCTTTTTACTCGAGCTAAATACCTTTACCTCTATGTATACAATATTATTTTGAAGTAACAGTACTTTTACGTTAGTGGAGATTTTGAGTACTTTTCCCCCCTCTGTATTGAAAGCTCTTGACAGCCCAAAGGGATTAGTGTCCATTACCAAAATTTCAGCTTCCACCTACAACACTCATGACACTCCAGCCCTCATAGGAGTACAAAAAACACACATTCTTTTGGCCTAGCATCGCCCCAGATGGAAGTAGCTCTGTTTTCTGGTAGTGCGGGGGCCAAGTAAAGTTTTAAGAAGGGTGTGGGAATCAATTATCCCTCTGGTTAGGCGTACACGGCCGCTGGGTAGTGCGCGGGATTAGTGTCCATTCTTGTCGTGTAGTGACAAACCCTCCCCGCTGATCTGCTTTAAAGCCAGGTGTTATTAAGGAAAGTGCAGGCCCTTAGAGTAAAAAGAGGAGGGAGGGTGGTGGTGGTGAGGGGGTGGGGGATTTGGTAATATGTGCCCTCTAGGAATGACTGACAAGCTTATTACCGAGCGAGCTGCAAAAAGAGGCAAATTCCTTGGGCTTTTGTGTGCTCACCTGTAAGAATGGATACGGGTGATGTTGAAAAGGAAATCATGCAAACAGAGAAGTCCAGAAATAATAAAGTTAGTTAAAGCTGCTTGGGAAAATGCTAACTTTCTGTAAACAATATTTTGGAAATGGAAGTTAAGTAAACTACAATGTAATTTATATGGGTAAAAGAGCAAGAGAACAAGATGGTTTAGTGGCAATTGGCAACATATCTGCTGTCAGTGAGTTGGTAGAGAACATTAGCAAGCGGTGTTAGTAATATATTTAGCTGCTGTATTTATATGGATACATTCTTTAGGGTACAGCAGCCGAATATTACTAACGCCACTAGCTAATGTTCTCTACCCACTCACTGACAGCAGACATGAAGCCAGTTGACACTTGCCTAAAGCTTCAACATAATGTTATGTTAGACTGGAGATGTAAAGAATGCTAATTAACACAACATAGAGGACACAGGGTCATGCACAGATGGTTCCAGGACCTGTGCTTCTCCATTAAAGAATGTTAGACAATTTGTTCAGATACAGAGTTTATTAATATACGCTGTTTAACCAATACGGCATGAGACTACAAGCTTTCGTACCAACTGAATGGAAAATACTGCTTCTGCTGATGACATTACTTATGGAATAATCAGTTTTATAAAAGTTTGATGGAAGTTATCTCCAAAACAGTGTTGTCAACGTTAGTGACTTTAGTGACTTTTCAGACCTCCTTAGTGACTTTTTTCTAAAAAAAAAAGTGACTAGCAACAAATCTAGTGTAATTGTGTAAACAGTTATTATAGGCCATATTTATAATTTAAAAAACTGACTCCTCACTTTTCATAGCCTAGTATTATTTTGTACAGCAGTGTTGATTCTCTAGATCATCCGTGCTAAGAAAGTAACTGCTGCGTATGTAAGTTAGGTTACATTATAAAAAAAGAAAAAAAAAAGTTTTCTATTACAGAGTTTGTATTGAGGGATTATGGGAGAAAACAGTAATGATTTTATAATAATCTCTTTGCGGTATTATGTAAATTTGTGATGATGTCACGAACATGCAAATAATGTAATTTGGCAAAAAAAAAAAAAAAAAAAAAAAAAAAATTCAGGTGAAAGAGATTGTCAATCTCAATAGATTTTTTCATGGTTAAAGGGTCTAGCTACTTCCCATTGAAAATAATTGGCAAGACTGCTCCAAAATGCCATGCCATTAGTAGCCATTGCCATTGTAGCTGTATAGATAGAGTCAGTGTCGTGTCATAGTTGGGAGTGTGGTCTGATGTCGGGCAAAACAAACAATTTCACCAGCTTGGGAACTCTACTACTTACCCTTTTTCTCAGATGTTTTTAACAGATTACTCACAAATTAGGCAATCTTAAAACAAATCATGTCTTATGCAGAGTCCTTACTGGACATGAACACACACACACACACAAAAAAAAAGCACAATTATAAAAAAATTAAATGGATTGTAGACCATACGTTAACAGACTGAAAAGCCCAACCTGACATCTCCAGATGGAGTAGATTATGCTATCTGAAGGCTGATCCATAAAACTGTGTGGCTTATGGCTCCACTTTTACAGAGCATTAGAGTAAATATAGGATCTGGGATTTAAGTTGTTCCATAAAGTAGTTCATTTGCAGATTACATATACATTATATACATTTCAAATATTTCAAGTACCAATGGGAGCCCTGAATGAAAATACCGAGAGTAGAAAGATAACATAATACAGTTTAAACAATGAAGAAGATACTATTTTATCATAAATACAATTATAGAGCTATTACTTGAAATACTTACTACCCTTTTATGGTGGAAATGTGTCATTTTCCCAGAGCAATTTTCTAAAAGTGATATCATTTGGAGCTGAAAACAGGAAGTGTTGACTCACAGAAATGTCCCTTGCCATTGGACCGTTATGCCTTCCCATGTCAGAAAAAATAAAACACTAGTCCATCACCACCCGCAATATGACTCAATAATGTTCCTGCTGTGTTTGATGCCAGTGCCACACAAGACGTTGTTCAAGTCAGTTGCCTTTCATGTAAAAATGTAGATGCATTGATAAATCCTTGTGTAGGAGTGTGAGATATTTTTTATTCTCTTTTTTATTCTATTTTTTAAGGTGCACTCGCAATTTAGCACCTGTCTTAGTAAATATGGCCCTGCCTATACCAGTCAACTGCAGTGGAAATGTACCAGAAATGCATGACTTTTCATTTGCAATGTATATAATGTACTTCATCCTCCAATCCTCTTGCTGTCCTTTTGGTAAATAGAAACTTGGCCTTGTCTTTGAACTGAAATTGCAAAGTGAATAGACCTGATGCAGAATGCTGCTGGCAGAGGCGCTCTCCAGGTGTAGCCCAGATATCCTGGCTCTGGTCCCAACCTCAGATACCTCCGTCTAATTCCTGCCAGGAATCAAGGTGTGTGCGGACACAAAACATGTCAGCCACCAGCTCAGCCTCTGAAAGGTGTTTACACAGGAGTTAAGATGGGTTGTCCCTCGCTAAAGAAATCACGAGGTTGGCAAACAGATATTATTTACAAATCAGAAGGTCAACTTAGTCAACAACACTGTAATGAAATCCTCCGAACTTATTGTTGCAGCTCATGGGCCAATAAATCTGTCACTGCTTCTGTCATGCCTCGACAATGTTAGCCATGATTCATGCTTTAGACTACTGTTGTGTGCTCTTGTTGTTTTAGGACTTTTTTTTTTTTTAATTGAACACATTTTTACTCACGCTTGTTTTGAAACAACATGTTTGTCATATGGTACTGCCCTTCTCACACCATCCAAAATCATGCAAGTTTAAGTCAACAGGTAAATCTAAATTGCCCGTGCATTTCCATGTCAGTGTCAAATAAAATGTTGTCTGTTTTATCTTAAAAACCTTTGTATTAGAGTGGTATGGTATGATTTGTCCCTTGGGTCTTTGTCCAATGTCCATATTGGTTCTATGGCTTTCCAGTCTTTCCATCACACTGGCTCCATATTGGCTCCTCCTAATGGGGGTTGATTCCTTCAGAGGATGGCCCCATGTTGCCTTTTTGGGTTGAACCCAGCTGGGCCCCAACCCCAGGCCTGGTTGGATGGCGGGGACCTGGGTGGCCCAACTGGCCTTGCTGTTCCATTTTTCATGGGAGGCTCTTAAACCATAAAATATGTTGCATTAGAGTTGTTTTTGGAGGTCAGGAATTGGCAAGTTCCCGTTGTTAAGTTATGAAATGCAGACAACCAATATAAAATGTTTTAAATGGTTTAACCTAAATAAAAATGTATACAGTGTTATGTATGCAGTGCTATCCAAACAAACACATATTGTAGTAAAATTCTGAAGAAAGTGGTTCATTATGTCACTGTTGCTAAACTAAGCCTCATTCTCAAAGCTGTTTAGGCTGCAGACAGACCTTTGTAATTCTATAAAGATGTTTCCATTAAATATCAGTTCCCTATCTCAGTATACAGTACTAAATATGCAATGGTCTCATGTATGTGTTGGTATTGTGACCTTGACTACAACACCTAAAACTGTTGGATAAATAATCCAATCAATCTCAACAGTTATTGTTGTAATATCATTTCCAGACATGTCTGTCACAATGTTTTGGTAATACTCCTCATATACACTGCAATGTGTTGGAAATATTCTCTGAATTGGCGTGTCTGCAGTGTTTCTTGCCTGAGTCATTAATATTTTGCCAATTGATTTATGACGCTCAATCTGATGTTTATTTATTTGTAACATGATTACATGCGTTTGTGATGTGGAGAAATGGCCTGCGGTTTTATTGAAGCTCAGATGTGTTGTGTTATATTGTGAACTGCAGCTGAACTCATGGTGGTGTTGAAAGTTACTGATCAGTGCGCCTCAGAAGAAAACACAGGCTGAGAGTTCACCTTCTTTAACAATCTTTAACAAAAACAGGCGCTCTGTCGGCCTGCCTATATGTTGTGTCATGAAATCATTACAGAGCTGTGAGTGAAGGCTCTCAGTCATTCAGGCCATGGCAAATACAGTATGTAGGTTAACAGAGTACAGAGTGCTGTACTCTCCTGACATCTCCAACCTGCCTGCTGTTACAGACACGGCCACTTTCTGACTGGGATTTTCTGCTCTTCAACTGCATTTGTCCAAGGGCCAGAATTTTTCTCGGCAGACATTGAGGGCCAGATGCTCTCATATAAAATAAACAAAATAAAACAATATATGGTATCCTAAGTAATATATTATTTTGTGTACACCCCAGATCACTTTGTTAGAATAGTGATTACATTTAAATGTTGTAAAATGTTGTTGACTGTTATTGTATAGTAGCCTATAAACTTAAAGCAGAAGTTTTAAGAAAACCAATAAGGCAATCTCAGTCAAACTTGCTGTGCATTTTGTTCTACGAGGTTCTATTTCAGATAAATTAGCAAAATCTTTTTATTGGTGTTTTGAGTTAACATGATTTTTGCATGTTTCTTATACTGCTGTGTAAATCCCCACAATGGTAAAAGATGGTTGGGGACACACTGAGCTAGCTTCTTAAGCCCAAATCTCACAGATCTGTGGTAGGGCTGCCACAATGGCCTCTAATGATTTGACAATGAGGACACTAGATTTTTGCCAGTTTGAGCTTTCCAGTCCAAGTTCAAGTGATTTCGGACATTTCCTATGAGCTGCAGTGTAAGATGCCCAGACTGCTTGGAAACACTGATTTGGACTCTGAGTTCTCAGGACTACCCAAAACACTTTCCTGGTGTAGAATAGAACTGGGCTGTACTCGGGACCCAATGTATTTGTGTTAGTAATATTCTAGGGGCCGGATGGAAAGCTCTGGTGGGCCAGATGTGGCCCACGGCCGCCTGTTGACTAATCCTGGTGTAGACCAATGAGCCAGGACTAAACTGAACTTAACCATAAATTACAGTTGTTTAAAACTAATGTGAAATGGCTCTACTGGATGTTGCCCTGCCCATTCCCTGCAGTGTTAAACCAGGACTGTGGCTGTGGTATACATTGTGCACACCGTTTATACAGTTCCGTGCTAAATGTTCTGTCCCTGGTGTTTTGAAGTGACTCTCTGTTTTGAATACAGGGCAGCACAAGCTAATACGTCTACATTATGTGGCGTAGTGTTTGATTTAACCAAATCAATCTCTGAGCGTACTGGAAATAAACTGTGGCTGATTGAAGGTAAACACATTGAAATCATACAGCGCAGAGGCCAGGTCCAGTCAGAGCTGATTATAACAGCCACAGAGGAGGACACGGATGTATGGAAGCTGCATTTGAACACAGAAGTGGAAACTTTTTTTTTTTTTTTTTACTTTTTCTTCAAAATCAAAACTAAGTGACTTTTTTTCCCGTTTAAATTCATCATCCAGCTACTTCAATTACTATAACCAAGCTGTGCAGGACAAAAGCTGTAATGAACCTGGATTAAAACCCAGTGGCGCGGTGATGGATGGGTGGTTGATGGCATATATTTTGAATTTATGTGACAATAGATATTGGCATCGAACTAATTTGTGTAATACAAATTAAAATAAATTAAAGGTAGAGGAATTAAACAGTACTGCAGTCTAAATCAAAACAATGATCTCTTTTCTGATTGGACGATCGACAATGCAGTTTAAGAACCAAAACAAAAATGTAAGCAATAACAACGTTACAGCCATTATGTAAAACATATTTTTAATTGTTAATTACTCAACTGTTTCATTGTTATCAGTAAAACTAATATTTGATTTAAACATGTTTACATCATATCTGGGTAATTTTTAGGAAATAAAAGGTGCTTATAGCACAAGATAACCCTAATTCTAAAATTAATGGTCCAATATTATGCTTTTTTCAGGGTTTTTGAAATAGTTTTGGACACCTTTGCATTAGTATTACATGTTTTATAACTTAAAATAATGTATATTACATATGGAGAATATCTATATCATTTTTGAGAGCTGTTACTTTGACTTTGCAGAGAACGTTTGGATTATGTCTGTTGTTCCCTGCTGGCAACAGTGGGGAATGGTCAGAGCATAAAATGGCTATTTAGTATGCTGACTGCTTTGTAGTGACAGCAGTTTAAGAGCTGGAATTATCAGATCAAGTCCGGTGGTGGTGTATGAGCTTTAGAAACGTGCAAACATGCATGAATGAAACAAAATACTACTCCAGGTATATTTTTGGGGTGCAAACAACAACATGATAAAAAGCTCAAAAAAGTTGATTTAGCATAACAGGGAACCTTTAAGTGATAAAAAGACTAAACACATTTTAAGATTTCAGTAATCATATGAACTTTTTGTTTCTTATCATGTTACTGCACTATTGTATTAAAATTACCACTTCATATTTGTGACAAAAATATGTTTGGAACTGGAAGGTGCAGAATCCTGTTGTATGGCACTGGCTCTTGAGTTCCAGATTGGACTGTTGCCAAAGGAAGTAGAAACTCCAGGTGTCCAAGTACAACAAGTGATGAGATACAAGAGTCATTACTATATATGGATTTATGATTAAAATACATCATGTTCCTCAGATTCACTGTTCATTTGGGGGCCCCATGTTCCTCTTGCTTGGAGCCCCTGAAATCTCTTGAAACGCCTCTGAGTAAACCAAATCAGAACACACTACACAGCATGTATCACCCAGCAGCACTAAACCAGGTGTCTAAAAACCAGGATTTAAGAAGGACTTTCTCCAGAATTAGACTGAATCCAAGCAACATCTGGAAACTTTGGATGCATTTTAATTTTATTCACGTTTGCGTAACCCAACACGCGCACTCCGTGTCGTTCCATCACAGCAGCGCAAACCACCAGCGTCACATTGGGGACGGTCCTATATTGGCCGCGTTTCCCATCGCTGGAAGAGGAGAGTTGCGCACAGCTTCTCTCTCTCCAGTGTGCGTGAGGCCGATGGGAGGAGCGCGCTGCTCGCTCCCGGCCTGCCCGTATAAGAAGTGTGGAGCGTCCAAGCAGGGATTTCACTCAGCTACTCAGGAGCTACGAAATGATCTGCCCTCGAGCCGCAGCAAAATGCTGGATGGACACCTACTCCTGGGATGGTTATCGTTCACGGTCATAGTGTGTCTCGTCGGCTTGCCCGGACCGACCGCAGCGTATTTCGGGTAAGAGGTCTTTTTATTTTACACTGTGCTTTTCGCTTTTCTTTGAATTGATTGACTCTTAAATGACTTTACAACTTTATTAATGGGAATTTTAGAGTTTACGCTTGTCTTTACGCAGCTGGTGCGTTTGGAGAGCAAGTTGCCTGGACATGTTTCAACCTAATAAAAACTACTGACAGTTGTTTTTTTTTTTTTTTTTTTTCATGATTTAAGTTATTAAAAGCAACGTCAAGGGGCACTCTGGAGAAAACCTTTTAAGTACTTAATAATTTACTGCATAGCTATGATGAAAACCATTGCTAATTAAAGCCAGGGTAGGCATTTTTGACACTGTGCAGCAGCGTCAGTCATTAATAACCTGGCCATGTATAAACTTTGGGCTACTTAAATAATCTGCAAGTTTAAATTTGAAGTCCTATGCAAAATGAACAAAACCTGTTTTAGCTGAGCTTTTGAATCAGACATGGGCAATACATTGACTTATTTATGTCATTTATGTAGCCTACTGTTTATGACCAATTTTCCAATTCTGTGTGCACTCCAGGCTGGAGCAGGTTTTGAATGACAGGTAGCGCTCCGGTGATTATTTTGCTGAAACACTTGTAAAACCATAACCTCCTTGAGTAGTATGTATATATGCTTGAGACTCAACAGCTGGTAACAATAAAGCAATCTGACGGAGTGAACCGGTGGCCGAAAACGTCTGCTCACTCAGCGTGTTGCACTGCTAAAATTCCCCCCATCCAGCATAAACATCACACTAGACCCCCTTTTTTTTTCTTTTTTTCTTTCTTGTCATTTCTGCTGCTCCCATCAAGAAAAACACTAGGAACACGTGTTAGGAAAGGGAGAGATTTTAAAAGTAGCTTTGCATGAATCATGTCACGGGTGCAATATTGTTGAGTTTACAAAGCTAAGTCAGGGTGTATGTTTCAAAGTGAGGCAGTCCCGGGGAACGCCTTTGGATTTTTTAGGTGTAGTCCGGCTATGACCTCCACTCTAGGAAGGCAGCAGCAGTGGAGTGGAGTGGAGTCTTGCACAGACCTCGGTGTTGAAGTGAGTTACGGCGGTGGAACGGGAAGTGAAGGTCGTTTTGAATGGGGTCAGCATGTCAGGTGGAAGAGCGGGCGGCATTTCACCTGCAAGGAGATTAAATATAAACCCACACATATGCCTTTGGAAAGAAAACTGGCTTTGAGGAGACGTCGGCTGTTACAAATTGGCAAAGTGGCAGGTGACATGAAGATAAGTTGTCTCAGATCAATCTTTTTTTGTTTGACTAGTTGTAATTTCAATCTTGGCTGCAATTTTTCAACCTTAACCAAACCTTTGCAAGGTAAAGGCCAGTTCTGTGCTAATACTTCCTCAGTATGGTGCTCAGATGGATTGGGTTGCCAGGTTAGAGAGTTGTCATGAGTGCTTTGATTCCATATTGTTTCCACTACTGTTGAGTCATTGGTTTCTACTACTGCAGATACTGCCAGCGCTGATACCACTGAAACATATTTTTGGCTATTATATGACCTGACTGTGATTAAGCAGTAAAGTAATCGGTGCACTACATAAAACCGTGGTTCTCTTAGCCTTGGCAAGAAAGTTTGGTCACAAAATATAGGTCCCAGGAAGAAAACTGTGCCCTATGTCCAACTTCAGCATGTATGAGCATTTGCTATTTTTTCTATGGCCCATGTTGCAATTTCTGCATTCACTGAAGAAACTATACGTTGCACGCTGCGACAGGTTCAAGGACGACCAATCTCACCGTGGTATGACCAAATGCTGCCAATAATGAATATCTGATAAGGATGAGCATAGATTGTTCTGCTGTCACTACACTGAAGGACAAAGGCGTAACATTGGGCAGTGCAGCCGGTGCAATACACTGGGGCCCAGGACGTGCTCATTAGAGTGGGCCCTGGTTCATCTATGGTCAAGTCTGTGTTTAAAATATTCATAATAAATAGGAGCAGCACATAACAGAACATAGTTTTTAAGATAAATACACAAATTGTAATGTAAAAAACAAATGGAATTTCACAAAATTGTCCCTAAATATTAATGAATAAGCAGCTGTTTTTTTGTATCAAGCTCCATTTAAAACAGCGACATTGTATAAATTAAAAAGCTTAATGCATGAAGCTGAGGTTCTGAATGTGCTTCATAACTTTAGGGCCCATTCTAAAATCCTGCACTGGGGCCCCACATTACCAAGTTACACAAATGCAAATGAACCAATACAGTTCACCTCAAGCTATTATTGCATCTCAGACCTATTCAAACACAGTAATTTTTTATTTTCTCTCCATACTAAGTACAAGAATGCTGCTTTCATTGATGCTCCCTGTTGCCTGTTACCATACAACCAAATTTACAGGCACCATAAGTAACATGCATCAAGTAATCTTTTAGAATATTGCAATAAAATGACCATGCCATGATAACAAAAGACTCAGTTCAATGTTACCATATAGAAAAAGTCACACCATTTTTTGACATAAACCGAAGCTTGTCCTAACATTACAGCCCAGTCTGAACAGCTCTTGTGAAACAGGTTGTTTTCTCCTGCGTTCACCCGCTGCTCTTTTGTGCTGATGGATGTGGTTAGTGCCGAGTTGCACAGAGACAAATGGCTGCAGACTGTGGAGTGATGACACTTGAAGCCCTTCCAGCAGAGTCGGATTTATGGCAGGTATGGGTGCAGCGCGCGGCTCCAGGACTGTTAGCTGATACGGGAGCTCACTGTTGTGCTCAGGAAGTGTCCCCTGAAGGCCTGTTAGACACGTCGCCTATTGCAAGGGTTTATCTGCTGCCACAACTTAAACGCCCTGTATTCTTAGTACACTGGCGCTGGGACAAAATTGTTGGTGCAATGTTTACAGATCAAACTTGAAAAATGAACTTGCATGCTTGCATTTGTTGACGATGGTAAGTTCATACATTTTCATTTTGTTAGGTAGGCATTGTATTATTGTGTGAAAAGACGTAAATAGATTTTTTGCATTTTGAAAACAATATGATGACCTTTACCCGCTTATATTAAATGGTGCAAGATTTAGTCATATATGAATCACATCATCATTTCCAGATATTGTTATCTCTGTCTTATATGTTATGTTTTTGTTGTGTTGACAGGATAACTAAAAAAAATATTAGTTGGGTTTTGATTACATTTTCAGGCATGGGCCAAGGGAGAAATGATGTGAATGTTTCTGGTATAGATGCAGACCACAGTCTGAATACAGGAGTCTCAGAGATTCTCTACCACTGCAAGATAGGGCTAAAGATACTAACTCCAGCCAGTAAAGGAACACATAATTAGTTTTAGCGGATTTTTAGTTTTTTTCTTCATCCCTTGTGAGATGTATGGACTTTGTGGCTCAAGGGATAGAGCATTTATCTTTCAATTTAGGTTGTGAATCTAAGTCTGGGCATTATATCCTACCATTGCAAGAAAGGGGTCAATCTTTGACTGGATCTAAATTCTCTAGTCCAGTGGTTCTCAAACTTTTCACACCAAATACCACCACAGACAATGCTAGGCTTTTCAAGTCTCATCTTCAAGCCACTAAAATAATCCTAAATCGGGACTAAACCAGGTCTAAACTTATGAAAAAATAGGGATTTACCTGGACCAAGACCATAAATGAGCCTGAACCAGAACAAAAGCATGACTGAATCAGGACCAAACCAGATCTAAAACAGGACTAAGCAGAAGTTTTTCTGCCCCACTAGAGAAGGACTAAGATAGGAATAATATTGGGTTATTGGGTTTTTAGGTTTAACTTAATCAGGATTTGAACAGACTACAAAACTGACTGACAGAACACTCTGCGTACCACTGCTCTTGTCTAGTTGCTTATTCTTTGCATTCTCTAACACTGCTTTAAAAAAAGACACAGAGAAAGTATCAGAAACTACTTTGATTTAGCTTTAAAATCAGTGCTGCAAAGTTAATACCAAAACCTATTGTTTACACCAATTATTTTAGCTGTTAGCCACTATATCTAACTTTAATTTAGTAAACTCGAAATGTGATTGAAACCAACAGGCCCAAAGTGCAGATATAAAAAGCCTTCTGACTACACGCTGTTGTAATTTATGTCTCTGGGTAAATGTTGTTCTCCTGGGTGTTGCACCCAAGTGTTGGCACGGGCCTTCGGAAAGTGGGTGATGCAGACATAGTGTATGGCACCTGTAATGGCTGGAAATGTCTCTGCCCTTCTCTCTGCAGCGTCATCGTGTGTAATAGACATGTAACTTTGTGTAGCTTTTCTCACAAATATAAATCTGGCAGTATAGCTGACAAGTTATATTTGCAAAAACATTGCTCTTATAGTTGAAGTAAGAGGGGGATATGTTTGCAGTCAATAGTTTTCTATTCAAAAGGAAATGACAGAGTGGGTGTTCTTGTCCTTCTTGCATTACTGAATGCATTTTCCAGATTTCCATACCCATTTGTCCAATCAGAAGTGAGAACTCAACCCTACAGTAACCATATGACATGCAATTGTTGCTAACTGTTGTCAGTCTTTGTTGTGCATGCAACAACAGAAATGTCAAAGGCAGTAATCTGAAATTCATATATGAATGAAAACACCTGGATATTGCCATTCATGATGTAGCTCTTGCTGTGTGTTTACATGAGTTAAAGTCAGACTGAGCGTGCGTAACAAGCTCCATACCAGGGCATTGGACCATGTAAATAAAGCGGTCAACCTTTTGTTCTCTGGTACCTATGTTTTTCAGTAACTATGTTTCCTGGTACCTATGTTTCCCAGAAGAACATTAAGGTTAGCGTTAGGGTTAAGGTTAGAAATAGAGCTAGGGTTAGCGAACATCAGGACTTACCAGAATGTGCAAGTACCTACGTTCTCCAGTACTTATCTTCTGTGGTTTCTATAGATTTATGTTGTTTGGTTCTAATTTATTTTCAGGTGCATACCTATGTTCCCTTAGTTTCTATGGGGTGGGGAACATAGGTACTGGAGAACATACTGTAGGCACTTTCAGAAATGTGCAGGTACCTAAGTTCCCCATTACCTATGTCCCTGACCTATAGAAACTGAGGAACAAGTCAAGTTTATTTGTATAGCACCTTTCATGTGAAGTACAACCCAAAGTGCTTTACATGGAATTCAACAATAAAAACAATAACAAGAGTTTAAGCAACATAGAAATAAGCACAAAATGAGGATAAAAATGTTCATATACAATTAAAGTACTATAGATACAGTAATTAAAAAAAAATTAATCGTAGGCTATGCTAAAAAGGTAGGTCTTTAATTTAGACTTAAAAGTATGAACATAGGTATGGAGGAACATAGGTATTGGAATTGGAAATGCACATGCACCTATGTTCCCCAATACTTATGTTCCCTTAGTTTCTATGGACTGGGGAACTTATATACTTTCAGAAATGCAGAGGTACCCATGTTCCCCAGTACCTTTTTTTCCCGATCCTTATAAAATAGAGAACATAGGAACTGAGGAACATAGGTACGCACCTATAAATAAATTAGTTAATTGTTAATTCATTGTTGGTTATTCCACCTCTCTGTTATGTTTATGTACTTTCAACTCAAAAAAGGCTACTAACATTGCTACCTGATTCTTAAAGAACTGATGATCATAGAGTAAAGTAGTTATTAGCATTTAGTGCTACTCATATTTAACCTTAGCTTGACTTCCTAGCAAAGACGCATTGCTAATAAATTACAACCGTTTATCAGTGTAACATTAGCTATGAACGCTATGAACTCATCATAGTGTATCGCTCCAGTGCATGTAAACTTAGACAAAGACAGAAAGCCAGTTAGAAGGCTTAATTGAGCTATGAGCATCGGCTGATTGTTGTACTTGCTTGAGGTTGATGAGCTACTGCATTCTATTATTGCTTTGGCTTACTGTGAATTGCTATGCTCACTGCTAAAATGACTAATCGTCAAAGCACTCTTTGTCTAACCCTGTCCCTGTGGCTTTTGCACTTTTAAGAAACATGCAATACGTATTAACAGTTTACTGTTTCACAGCCAAGAAAGTGCATTTGAATGAGTGAATGGTTTAGCCTTAGAAACGTGTTGAAAAAGCCACACAGGTGACTCGGATACAGACCGTGACTGTGGCCGGCTTCCCAAGGAAACACTACACCGGTGACACTCTGGAGGCTGTGACACGGCGTTAACACAAAACCTGTTCAAATAAATATCCCACGAAGCACAAGGCATCCTAGTAAGGCCTCCTGGGTACTGATTTACTCAAAATAGAGGGTCAATGTTGCATACCCAATTTCCAGAGTGCGGTGGAGCGTAAGTGTAACATAAACACAGTCTCTCCTGCCCATAGTCTGCGCAGCCCAGGGCGGGGTGGGATTCCTGGCGTAGTCGAGCAGCCGCTTTAAATTGTCATCTGTCCGCCCGCAAGAATGTTGAGTTTTCTCTCTCTTCCCCCCGTCGGCCTGTTGTGGCAGGTGCTAAAAGTGCTGCTAAAGAGTCTTATCATTTGGAGATTCGAGCACCTCCACGAAAAGTTGTCAAAACTGTCAGAAGAAGAAGTTTGCCGAGTTGACACCAAATGCATCAGTTTAAATGCAGGCTCTCTCGCTATCAGGCATGCCATTCCGCGGTCTTGTAAACCAAATTCTAACAGTGAGTCAAGAGGTTGTTTTTATCTAGATATGTGCGGCATATACAGGAAACTCGTCCACAGTGCTGCAAAAGAATGGGATTTACCAATCAACGTAGGCACAACCGTTTCCGGAACAAGAGATGCATGTGGCAGGCAGCTGTGAGGTTATTTAAGAAGGGATACTACTGGATTTTTTTTTCTTGCATTCTAGGAAAACTGTTAAATTACTTAATAGCCTGATGACAGGAATGATCTATGAAAAAATCCAAACCCAAAAGATCACATCTGGACTTTTGGATTTGGCCAGTACCATAACTGCGCACATTAGGCTCATCTACTGGTTATTCCAGCAGTGACTCTGTCTGTTTACCCAGAAAAACATCACAAATATACATAAATAAAGAGAGGGAAGGCAAAGTGAACAATGAATGACTATTGTCACTGCATTTACAATGTTAAAGTGAAGGAATTTATGTGTAGTTTGTTGCAACTTTGTATATTTGCTTTGCTAATTTGCGATGTACACATTTTTTTTTTTACTTTTTAGATGCAGAATTTTGCAGTTCCAATAGTTATCAGTGTTTCATTTGCTTCATATACATTTTGGCCAGTTACATTTGCATGTAATTGGCCAAACCTTGCTGTTGCAGGCTGAGCGTTTTCATCTATTAAAAGTCTTAAAAATAAAGCCTATATCATGTCTTTATATCTATATTTAACAGCTCATTCCTAGTAAAATATACAAATAGTTAATGACATTATATTTCTCAATTGCAAGAAAAAACAATAGCAGTGTCACTTTTAATTTAGTATTTTCCACATTAAAGCGTGCCTTTCTGCCATCTTGTGAACCAAATCCGAACAGTGAGCTAATATTTGTTTTTATTTAGATATATGTAGCATATACAATCAAGTGAGCCACAACACAATCGGGAAAAAACAACCCAAGTGCGAGTTAAATTAGTCTGATATCCTTAAGTGATCTATCATCGGTTTGCTCTTGAAGTGCGCTTGTGCCCTTTCAGGTGGTATTATTGTTTTCAGCGCTCCATTAGGAGAGGCACACAGCCAAGAACAACACGCTAACAAATGTGTGGAAGGGGAAAAGAGATTTTAAAAGTTAACTGAATTAGTTCCTGCTGTTTATCAAGGCGGCTTTCAAAGTGCACTGGATATTTTTTTTTTCTTTTTGCTTTTCTTTTAGCACAAACACAGAAATGTTACAAGTTGTGGCTGCCGTGTTTCCTCTTCCATCTTTCCCCTCCTGTTTTGCTGGATGGCCCTGCCTCGTGTGCGTGCCGGCGTCCCCTTGCAGCGGTTTGCGGTGAGCTGCCGGCTGATTACCACTCATTAGGAGCAGAGCGGTGTAGTAGTGTGGGCTCCCCGGGCTGACGCTGGCTGCAGACGGCGGTGGCGGTAGTCTCATTACCGAAGGCCTTAAGAAATGATTAGGCCTGACGTGCAGCAGGGCGGGGGAGCAACCACTGATAGTAGGGATTTCCCAACTTCATAGGATATCCTGTGGCTATACGACCACACCTCTGAAGGGGTATCGTGTTTACTGAGAGCTGAAAAAGATATAGGATTCTCTGCCATTGTGGCTATGTAAAGAAGTGAGATCATACAAGTATAGGTAACAGTTTGTTGTCTTTCTTTCTTACACATCCAGATTTGAGCTTCTCAGACACAGGATGGACTGGGGCTGCTATGCCTGGAGGTGCCACATGGGGGTGCAAAGGCTTGTAGGACATGCTCTTCATTCAGCACTTGTTGCCTTTTAGTGTAACAGGAGGAGAGTGGGAAATGAAACGTGAAAACATCCAATGTAAAAGTACCCAAGTCGGTGTAATAATAATAATAATGTATGAAATGAAAACACTAGTACATGTGCTCTGTTGTAGTGGAGACGTGTGCAAAGTGTCTTTTGGCAACATCCCCTTCTTATAGTGGGACAAGCTGAATGTACACACCTTTGTTTTGAATTCTCTTGCACTGAATTTAATACTGTATCTATAACTGCTTCTGCATAATTTTATCATTATTTGCTTATACAGATTTGTATGTTCTGATACTTTCTTGTTCATGTTGAATTAGTCTGCTCTTGAGAGTAGTGTTTAGATATACATACATACATACATACATACATACATACATACATACATACATACATACATACATACATTATTTTACTAGACTTGAATTAATTTTTACAAGGTCATATAGAGCAGTGGTTCCCCACCTTTTTTGTCTCGTGCACCCCCATGGGCTTTTTGTTATAGCACGAGTACCCCCTCACTCATATATATTGATGATTCTTTAAAATGTAGTAGTATCTGTGTCACAAAAACATTTTTTACATACTTTATTGTAAAATACAAATTTCCCTGCATTGTTTGATAAAAAACAAAAACAAAAAAAAACTTTAAATTAAAAAATATAACTATATAAATTCCTATTACATATATATATATCATTTTACTATATATTTTATCTTCAAAATAAACATAAAAAATAAAAATAAATAATCTTAAATTCACAATAAATTTACTAAAAATAAACATTAAAATCAGTAAAAAAAAATTAAAATGTGACAAAATATAATTCTTAAGTCACTGAGACACTTGAGCTTGCTTGTCTTTCAATAGTTGTGTTAATAGTGTGTTGTTGTTAGTTGTTAATATAGTAATATGTAACGATAGCAATAGTTTCCTGTCGTCTTGTACCACCTGCAAAGTGTTTGCGTACCCCTGGTTGGGAAACACTGGTATAGATTATTAGGGATTTTATATCAAGATAGCCCATAAACACAGTATATGTCAACAAAAGCCAAGGTTTTTTAGATCACTTTGACTTTTCTTCTTTAAGGTTCTATTAAGTAATGTTCTGTGTTGTGTTGAAGTAGTGCTCTGTGTAAACTGTTGTAGTATACAGTTAAACCAAACAGAAGGTATCAGTGTGTTTTCAAAAGAGCATAAACATATCAAATGAACACACTCTGGATTGTTCTTTAGCTCACCACTATTAAGCAGTAGTAAAGCATTAATAAATACGCTATTACAAGTATTTTAATGGAGTTTATAGATACTTATTGCATTGATTTACATGAGCTCATTACTCAAGTATTGCGCATTAATGACAAGGTTTATTCTCATACTTAACTAATGCTTTATAGTGTGAGTTATTCTAAAGTGTTACCTTTTTGTTCTGTTATGTAAAGATAGTCATGGAAGGGTCCTAAGAAGTAGCTATTACCTTATGCATATTCCTACAGGTGCCCAGAGCAGACAAACTTTTGCATTGCTGAAGAAAAGCACATTGATTTTTTGCTTTCTATTTAGCCTATAGTTTCTCAAGAGCAAGTATTATGTATTTATTATTGAACATACATAACACTGATAAACTCGATAAGTCTACTACATGTCCCTGCAGGGCTCCCATTGTTGTTCACATGCTATGTAAAAGCATGTGGGAAGGCCATGTTTATTATTGCTCTTTGGTGTCTCTTCCCCTTGTGATACACTGGTCTTAATTTGGTAAATGTCTCTCAAAGTCTCTGTTTTGATCCTATACCTGTTGTGTTTCTTGGATGGTTTGAGTATATTATAAGCTGAATGTGAATAAATACTTCATTTGTCTTAGTGAATGATTGTAATAATTGCTAATCATTACAATCATGCAGTATCAATAGTAATCATCAATATCCTTTTAGTAAGTCCAGGATACTCTTAAGCATGATCAGTGTTCCCATGATCAGTGGTGTGCTATTTGGCGGCATGGTGTCTTAGTGGTTAACACTTTTGCCTTACAGCAAGAAGGTCCCGGGTTCGATTCCTGGACTGTGTGGGGCCTTTCTTTGTGAAGTTTGCATGTTCTCCCCATGTGTAGGTGGGTTTCCTCCATCAACCTCAAAACATGCACAATAAACTGATCCCCAGCTAGGTACTCCTGGCTCAAGATCTGAAGAAGGGTCCTCTGGTGCTGCACCGCGGCAGCCCACTGCTCCTGACAGGTTGCCCCTGCGGCAATGAGGGATGGGTCAAATGCAGAGAACAATTTTCACTACACGGATCAATAAAGTATACCTAACCTTACCTATTTGCAAAGTAAAATCTTACTTAGCTCCCCTGTTGATGATGCATATGATGTCAAGTTAAAAGGTTATAGACCAGGGGTGTCCAAACTATAGCCCAGGGGCCGAATGAGGCCCAGAGACCCAAATTGCCACAGGTATTGTGAGTAAAAACTTCTTATATGTGTGAGATGGACCTAACATCTTGGAAGAAAAATGTAAATTACATTTAGTATTTGGTGGCAGGAAAAATTTCTGATCACAAGCCTGAATATATCTGTGGTAGTGAAACAGCATCCAGAGTAAAACCTATGCCAAACCTATGCACTGTGCCAGTGCTAGTAATTTGAAGTCGAGACCCCTGAAAGAGAGGGAACAGTTGAATAGGACTTTTTTATAGTGAGGTGAAATATATAATATCATATTTTTTTCCGGTATGTGGCCCTCTATGAAAAAAGTTTGGACACCCTGTCATAGACCACTTTTTCTCTCCGACTTCCAGTGCAACTTGGAAAAACATTTTTGTGACTTTCCGAGGACCACTTAGATGCAGCTTTAGTACACTTTAGTATTAGTCATCGCTTGGTCTCTATTAGTGTGGTCCTTACTACAACGCTACTAACTCGTCCAAGCAAACATGTATTTTTAATTTCAAATGACAGCCACTCCACTTTGTTCCTACCTCTCTCAGCTGTTTAGTGGAGCACAGGCACAAACTCTGGGAACTCCCGCTTAGGAAACTCTTATTGGTCGAAAAAATTGCACATCCATAATGATCTCTGCAGATGGGGTTTTCGGAGACATGGGCAATTTACAAAACAGGAAAACTAATATAGACTCAAGATGCTTTTAGTGGTCGGGCATTGATGAGATGATGCTAGTTAGCGCGACCGCTACGTCCTGTGTTTTCCATGCTTGACCACAGCCGGGCCGAGCCGCCGAGCCTGTGGGAATAGAGGAGACATTGGAGCTGACCTGTGCCAAGATTAGCAGATTGACAAACTCTCATTAAAGTTAAGGACTCAACTGAACTTTCCTTTTTACATTTGGAGCTGGCAGCAATTACATATTATTTACACATTCATAGGTTTGACATTGCACTGTGTTAAATGTGGCATATGGTATTTTTAGGAAGTATAATAGTATGAAAATAACATTATTCACTTTTGCCTATCTTAATATAATAATAGATATACATAAAAAAAAAGCCATTTTGGTTTCATGACTTCCAGTTTGTACATCTCTGAGTAGGACAAACTGAGCACTGCATGTTGAATTCTTTGAACAGCTGAATGAAAACTCTTTGCTTAAGAAAAAATATTGTGTAATGTATCATTCATCATCAAGCAAAACAACCAAATATCAGCCTACAAAATATGTTTATTATTAAAGGTAGACAGCAGTATACGTGCCACATCTGTCTCAAGTGGTGGAAAGTTACTAGATACATTTGCTCAAATATTTTATACTAACATTGTTTTTAAGATGATGCACTTTCCTGAGTACATTTTGTAAAACACACATTTACATGAGTAAATTCAGGAGGAAAAATGCAACTTTTACTCACTTTAACTGTCTTTAGATGCGGCAGAGTCATTTTTGACCTGGATGGGAAAGTGGGCAGCAGGCTTGTCTTGCAATCAGAAGGTCCTGGGATTGATGCTGTTTTAGGGATTTTTACTTTTAACATATTTTTACTCAAGTAATCATTTTGTGAAGTATTCTAACTTCTACCAGAGTAATATTCTGAAGTAATTGTACGTGAGTTCAGATTTCGATCACATACTTCTTCCACCATCTGTTTATGTGATCAGAAATCTAAACGGAATAGAGTTTGTGGTTTGGATTAAAAAAAAAGGACAACCTGGTTTAGAGTTGCAAAGACAGCTTGTTGCTATTAGTTATTGATAATATTTATACTTATAAAAAGCACACCTTGACTATTCATTCATTCATTCATTTTCTACCACTTATTCCCGTTAGGGGTCACAGGTGACTGGAGCCTATCCCAGTAACTTCGGGCCGTAGGCCGGCTGACACAGAGACAAACATTCACTAGGGTCAATTTAGAGTCACCAATTCACCTAACATGTCTTTGGACGGTGGGAGGAAGCTGGAGTGCCCGGAGAGAACCCACCCAGAGATGTGATGGTGTGGAGGGGGCTCGAACCCACGATCTCCTTGCTGGGAGGCGAGAACACTAAGTATCCATTTATCTGTGAGGTAGAGCTTTTAATAAGCAATGTACAACTTCATGGCATAAGATATTTTGTCAACTTTCAGGTGAAAAAATCTATGACTCTTGAATGAAATTGACTCAAATTAATAAAAAAATTCTAATAAAAAAAAAAAAGATTTTTAATGTACATGAATTAAGCCTATTCTCACTGCTTTTAGCCTGCCATTTTAATTTAAGCTGATTTTTATTTTTTGTAACATGGATATTAAAAGATCTGGTACAAGAACTAGAGAAAGAAATATTTGGAATAAATGTTACCTTTTGTCTATATCTTAAATCCATTTTTGTGGTAAGATTTGCAACAGCACCATTTATCTGAATCAAATAAAATCATGAATCCGTTTTGAATTGAAAATCAATTCTGAATCAAATCGTGACCCAAAGATTTGGAATCAAATTGCCAGACACAAGAGTCACACCCCTATTAATATTAACTGTTCATAATTCATACATAATCTTCTTAAATAGTTACTACCCACCTCTGATTGTCACTCAGGACCTGACTTGCTTTGTCTGCTCAATGAAATGCATATTTACCCATTAAACATTAATGTGCCAAGCATTTACTGTCATCAGTGATCGTGCAGACACACCTAACCCTCAAGACATCATTCTTATTCATTTGCATGACATTGAGCCAATAATTGCAGTTTTAATTTTCAGTCAGTTGTCAGAAGTCAAACCTTTTCCCTTGGGGCCATACATGAGCTGTGGAAACGTGCATAGAGACCTGTGTGCTACTGAAATAACTGCCTGGTGACTCAAAATAACAATCATCTTTTACCTGCAACAAAGGCTGATCATTAGCCAGTAGCAACCTGTAAATATTTTCATGTTTGTATCAGTAGATAAGTCACGGACATGGATACAGAATCACTCAATCTTCTTTAATAAACAGGATTGAGTGATTCCAAACAGCCACTGTTTTGTTTGGGATTTTTGCGGTTTGACAGTGCATGCTCTGTTTGTTCACTGAAGTATTTTTGCTTCGTACGTAGCAGAGAAAAACAAACCTGACATGACCGCATTTTAAAAGGGTATTTGACATTTGGCATTCAAAAATGAACTCATGGTGAATAGTTTATAGTATTCTTCAGTAGGAGAATGGTCCACCATGTATGCATTGCTTTTTAACACAAACTTAAGCTCACTTGTGTGCTCTTTTGACAGAACTTTGGCTTTTGGAAACTTGAGTGAGAGAGAGAGAGATTGCAAAGTTGAGGAAATGCAATTGGGCAAAGCTAATTCTAGTTAGTGGCTTGCTGCTAATGACTTGCGTGCCCATTTTGTTCATAGAAGTTAATGAAGCTGGAACAGTGGCAAAAGCAAAGTGACTTACTTGATATGTGTGCTGGCAGTGTAATGGGTAGAGAATATTAGCAAGTAGCTCATTATTAGCTGCTCTATATTTATGGGCATTTAAGCTACAAAGGCTAAAGGCTAATACCAGGTTGCTGATGAGGAGTGGGAGGTTTCAAATGCAACTTTTGTGCGTGAACCCATTCCTCTTGAGTGTCTATCAAATCTTTTTATGTGATTGGTGGTTGCTTCAGCAAAGTTGCTCCATATTTGCATAATGTTCACTTTTGTTCAACTCAAAACTCCGCTCAAGTCATTTGATTTGCGACGCTTGGCTCTTTTGCATTGCTTGTTGCCTCTGTGCGTGACCATACGTAGGAAATGAATGGTCACCAGTTGCTTCAGTTACTTTTAGTGTGAGTCCACCTTAACACTGGAGAAAAGTTTGGGATAGATTGTCATGCCTGATAAGATTAATCTACAAGTTGCGTCAAAACCTACATTAAAATATGCATATATAATATACAGACATAGCTAGTTGAAGTGCATGGTGACTAAAGTAACACATACTTGCATAGAGCTCGGCAAAAATATGCTAAAACTATAGCTTATTAGTCTTGCTCATTCTACAAGTAATAAACAATACATACTTTTAAACATACAGAAGTTTTTATTCTATCAGTAGTGAGTATAATTTTATTTTAGCTGCCCTGCTCAATAAGTCAATAGAAAGTATCCATGTTTTATTGTAGTGGTCTTGTATTATTAATGACCTCGCTTGTGGCAGTGCCTGATTCAGACTGCAGGTACCGTTTTAATGTGCTATTTCCTTGGTAGCTTTAAAACTGCTGATGCTGATGACTCCATCTAGTGGTACGGAGTGATATAACAGGCAGCCTCTGACAGCACTTTTAATATCTTATAGCACATTTAAAGGAATATTTATTGGTGTTTTATGTTAACACTTAGATGAGCAACTATGGGTCTTAATCAGGGTACACAGGAAACAGTTATAGGGCTTATACATACACTGAGAACTGTTCACTCACACATTCATTCATTCAGTTGGGGGCAATATCTATGGGTGGCGGGATGAAGCTGGAATAATTTTAATGCAGGCCGGAAATGCATACTCCACTCAGAGAGACCCAACCCACCACCTCCTCGCCACTGAGAGACAGGAATGCTAACCACTCTGCCACTGTGTACCTCATTGTAAGGGTTTTGTGTGTTTGATAAGTGATATGATACACGTGGTCCCTTTTAAATAACACAGCCAATCATATTTCATGGTTGAACTGTGCTGCCCCGGTGGCTCACAGTGGCAGCCTGTGGAGTGTGGTGTGAGCATGAGTACAGTGTGTGTGTGTGTGTGTGTGTGTGTGTGTCCTGGAGGGAGTGGGCTGGTGGCGGCGCCGGCACTGGCCTGCTCTGTGCCATGGCGTGGACTTGAACAGGTTAGTCATGTGGTCGCTGCCGCTGAACGCCCAATCTGTGCCAGTCACACACTGGGAGCTGGGAGTGAGCGGCTGACCTCAGAAGGCTCCAGTTCTCACACAGCAGTTAAACCTCTTACCTCTCACCGCACGGCCGGTCCCAAAGCCACGGCCCGGCCCGGAGACTCCCACCGCTCAGTGCAGGAGCGAAAAAGTCCACTCAAGTTAAGGCTGAGCAATATGGGCTCAAATTCATTTTATAATAGCTCTCAAGGAACTGTTGTCTTTAGTTTCATTGCAAGAGAATGATGTTTTAAAGTTGAATAAAATAGACCAGCCAATGTACTCCTTATGCTAATCTAAATTCTGGCTAAATGTGTAAGGAAGGGCATCTGGCGTAAAACTGAAGAGAAGAAGTTAAATAAAATAGATGCACAAGTCAAAATTGTAGAATCACCTCAATGGCCTATGTTGGAAAAGATCTTGAAAGACTTCCATTACTTTCTGTTTCTACACCTGCCATTTCCTAGGGACAAACTGAGCACTGTTGGAGGAGAAGCACATTCTATTTGAGCACTTTTTTTTATTTTTTATAGTGAAGTCACCATAAGTTTTGTCTCTACATGCTTTTATTATAGCAACAGCATGTCCCTGCAGGGCCACCATAGCTGCTCACATTTTCTTCTTTTGCTAGCCAATTTTTGTAACATGGTTCATAATGTAAATATAAAGAAAGATTAAATTGTATCTTATTGGAAGTTGGTATTCTGAATGTATGTCTGCTGCCACTAGCTGCTGCTAATATGTTACTACCATGACTACTGCTACTACTATTGCTACTTATACTACTACAGCAGCTGCTATCACGACTGCTGCTTCTACTACAATTGCTACTTCCATTAGTACAACTACTGCTCTATGACTACCACAATTACTAATGCTGTAATATAAACACTGCTACTACTATTGCTGCCATTGCTGCTACTGTGACTATTTCTTCTACTACTATGATTGTTGTTGTTGCTACTATTATGGCTTCCACTTTAACCAATGCTACTACTACTAAAAAGAACAAATTATGAGGTTACTTAACTTAGTATTACATAACACATTATAGTATTTAGTCAAATCAATCACAAGAGTTCCCGTCCAGCTTTTTGAGAAAATAATGGGGGACGTCTGGTGTATGGTGTGATCCCGAATGACCAGAAAGGACAGATGACATAACACTGGCTCATATCCTGTTAGGTCATCGGTGATAGCAGTTTCCTCTCTTGCTTTGTGAGCCACAGTGCTTCTACTTATTACTACTATGCTGAAAGAAGGGCTTATTACTCAACTAATACTGACTTCCAAAGTACCCAGCCTGTACCACTTAGTTTTCAAAGTCATGTTGTCATGTTACTGTACTGTGTCAGTCACAGCTTGTTAGAAGTAGTCACAACAGCCTGCTGACTAATCTTATACAAGTAGTAACCTCATACATAATCATTTACACTTTCCCCTATTTCTGCTTTTAGTGGCTCCAGGAACGAATAATGTCAAACCTGAGTGGAAAAAAGACATTTCTGAATGCTGCAGGATACACTGTAAAACAATGGGGAATTGGTTTAAAAACAGTACTGCAGTCTAAATCAAAGCAATGGTGTTTTAAGTTGCTAGTCACAGTGAGCTCCTTTGCCAACTGGTTTTGTAGCTCTGCTGTTAGCTGTGTCCATAACTGCTGCATGTACAGATTGGCCTACCAACCAAAGCATGGAGCTCTTTCCTCTTTTCTGATTGGACTATTGGCGATGCAGGGGTTTTAGACCCAAAACAAAACTGCAAACATAAACAACTTGGTAATTTTGTTATTTTTAAATTGCAAATAAATCAGCTGTGTTGTTGTTATTATTAGTAAATATATTTGATTAACTAATATTTGATTTGAACATGTGTACATCATATCTGGGGACACATGGGTAATTTTTATGAAGTACTATAAAATACTGGTCATAGTATCTTAATAGAGAAAATATTATGCTTTTTTTTTCTAGTTTTTTACAAATTCATTTGGACACCATTGCATCAGCATTTTATGTTTTATAACATAAAATACTAATAATTATTGAAAACGTCTTTTTGGGGGGAACTGGATTAGGCTGTTGGCCTTCTCTCCATCAGCGCCTACTCCATTGCAAACACTTATAGCAGAGCTGCTGCAGTCAAGGGCCGCAGGGCTGAGGCCTTCCTCTGACTACAGCCCCCTACTACTACTGACTACTGCCTCTTGATCCTGTCCTTTTTAATTCATATATGAATAAACTTTTCGAGGATTTGAGTTCAGAGTGCTTGTACTGAACAGTGGGGGATAGACAAAGTATAAAGGCTAATTAGCATGGGTATTATTATTATTATTATTATTACAACATGAAGCTAACAGACAGATGAATGAGCATTCATAGTGGTCACAGTTTAAGTGCTAAAATGATCAGAATGAACAGTGTGTGTAAACTTCTGTTTATTTATTGTCAGTGACCTTCTGTTCTGTAACTTTACAACTAAAGATGGTGCTTGGATAAACGCCAAAATCTCTTGACACTTTTTTGACAAACCTTTAGTCTGGTGAATTTAATAATGCATTTTGTTAATCTCATAAAAATGTATTGGAGTTCCCCTCACTATAATACATAATCCGGCTTGCCTGGAAAATCCAGACTGATATGTCTCTGTGTTATTCTACAGAGAAATATCAGTCTGGTCACCACGCCGTCCGCAGTGGTTTCCTCAAATCCCAACCGTACCGTGCATTTTGATTCGCTTATTTAAGTCACGTGTTCTTTGCGAGCAGCGTCCGCAACAACAACAATCAAGGTGGCGCACTGAGGAGCCGAGTTTGTTTCATTCAGCGGTAAATTCCGTTTTAAACCACAGCAGCTTGCAGCACTAGAAGCCTTTATTTAAAAAAAAAAAATGTTTTCGCGTTGCTTACTTTCTTGTCGCTTTGTTAACGTCACGTCCGCCATTTTCTGATTGGCTAACTCCGCTGCCCGTTTGCTCCGCGCTAGAAATCTAATTGATTCTATGGCGACCAGACTCATCCGCTGGTGAGTCTGGAATTTCCAGGCAATAATCCGGCCACAGGGGGCCAAAAGCCAGTGTACCTTTTGTGCTGGTCCTAAGCCCAGATAAATGAAGAGGGTTACGTCAGCAAGCATTATTGCATCCTATGTAAAACCTCTTAAAAAAAAAAAAAAAAATCAAAAATCAAAAAAGTGCACATTGAGTTGAACGAAGTCGTAAGGTTTTACAGTGTATGGAGACGGGCTGTAACTAAGAATAATTGCACTATGAAGTATGGTTTCTTCAATTCTCAGAGTTGTCGAGCACATTGTCAGCCCTGGTTAGAGTGGGCCAGAGGGAAAACACCACACACATTCCTCCTGGCTCTGGCATGGCCCTGGCCGTGATACACCACATGGGCAGGGTGGTCTGAAGTTCATCCAAACTCCTGCTTCTGTGAAAAGGCAACACTTTTTCCCCCCTAAAGGAGCATTTCAAGTCAGGCAGCAGGAAAAAGTGAAAGAGAGAAATCAGCGCTGGCATGTGAAGTTTCCTACAAAAACGTTGCTAGTAATCTTCTAATGTACGCAGATGGATCTCAGGTGAGCCGGGTAGTTTGTCATCATGACAGCTGAACCATTCCAGGACCACCCCTATCTCCTAAATTTAATATCTTTGTAACTCTTCCAGAGACACGCATAAATAAATATGCATTAGAGGAAAAACCAGGTATCAAGTTTACATTACAGACGTGTGCACTATGGGGCACTTCATTTAGGAATCTCTCAATCCTATTTTATTGCCTGACATCTTGTATAGTTTTCAATTCTATACAGAGAGTTTTATAGATTTAAGTTAGATTTCCAGAAGGCATTACCAACGGATGCTGAATAAGCTTCCCATTAATGTAACAGGATACATCATTGCATATACGCACATTTTAACCCTGTACTGTTATCATCATCATTGTCTTTATGGGCCTACTTTGGCTTCAACTAACCATAGCTCTTTGTAATTGGTCAAATCAAGTGTGAAGCTAAAACTAACAGCTAGCATGGGCATTTCATTCTGCTTTCCAAAGATTAAACACACACACAAGAGGAGGAGGCAGAAAAAAAGCAAGAAAAATAACGACTGTTTTCAAGATTGAAAAAAGCAGCTCCAGTTTCTAAGGCCTGTGTGGATCTTAAAAGTGTTTTGGACCTCATTAGTTTACTGAATTATATTCTCTGGCTGTGTACCATTTTTGCTGGGAATGATCACAGTTTGCACTTCAGGGACACAGAATAGGCAAGTGAAGTCAAATCTCTAGTACAGGGCTATTCAACTATATTTTCCTATGGGCCAAATTGTTGGAAGGTTATTGGCCTGTAGACCAGTCATTTCCCCCTTCTGCTGGCTTTAGGGCCGCAAAGTGTCGGAAATTGCCATATGTACAGTTTAGTGGCTATTAAATGATTGATTTATTATTGATGGGTAGATGGGCCGAGGGCCGGTTTTTCAAAAAAAGCTTATGGTGTATGAACTGTTGTTGTGCCTTGAAATGGTTTATATTTTGCTAAAAGAACAAGAATCAGTCAAAGGCTGGATGTCTACCTAGAGAAAAGGTCTGTTAAAGAAGGGATTCTAATCCCATTTCAAACAGTGAAAGTTTTACTAGAGTGAATGGGTGTAGTTAGCCAGGCTAATCATGAATTTTCACTGAACACACATCTATCACAAAATCGTACTTTGATTCTCCGCTTATCATGTAAAGGCCAAAATCTAGTCATAGGGTCATCTTTGGGCTGGTCCTAAGCCAGGAAAAATTACCCATTCAAATTATGTTATGCTGTGATTGCTGAAAGGTTGCAGTCAAAATAACGTTATGTTATGAATTGATTATTTTGTTATAGCCAGTTTCTGTGGATTTGTAGATTGTTCTACTTTGATAAAATTGAGTAACATTTTTGTGTGGCAACTTCAGAGGAGGTCAGCAAGTACAAGTACAAGAGACCCTACAACTGGTCATCAAGTTGTGTTTTGACAAGAACCATGCATGGTTAGAGATAAGACTAACTATTTCTGTAGTCAAGTCCTAGCTTTTGTGTCCCCATTCCTTACCTTGACAAAATACCAAAACAGTCTTTTTTTTATGTAGATATTGAATTGTAATTTGGAGCAAGAAATATTCCTTGGAAATCCTGGAAGCCTAAAATAGTAACAACAATTTAGCAGAGAATGGTTTGCCAAGGACACACGTCTATCACTGTCTGGTATAGCTGAACCTCTGAGACAGGCTGAGTTGTGTCTGCTTTTGTTTTGCGCCAACAGCTGGTCCGAATGATTGGCGTTGGTTTATAGTAATTGACCAGTGGGAATAAGGCGAGCCGGGAGAAGACGAGAAAGGCACAGAGGGGGTGGAGGGGTGGGGAGGAGACAGAGGAGACGCTAGACCACACAATCTGCAAGTTCAGGCTCATGCAATAACCGCGGCTTTGTGCTTGTCTTCTGCCTGGGCAAGTTCAGCCGCAGCGCACTTGTGGGAGGTGTTGACTTAAGCTAGTAAGTGGCCATATGTCTACATGTATCCACGCATGTATGAGCATATGTGGACGGTAAACACAGGTCTAAAGCACCTGTTAGTCTTGTGGGGATGGGGGTGGTAAATAAACAGAGGCTAAGAGGCACCTTCCCATGTTTTCATGCTCAGATACTCTCACATACTCTGCTTTGGTTAACCTTGCTCTGCCCCAGTTTTATTCCAGATATCTTGATTCCTGTTTGTGTGTGTTGTAATATCTGATCCAGTCTGCTTGGTATAAATGCTTTCTGTCTGACTTTAAACTGTAATCAAACATATTCAGTATTAACTGTATAATTAAAAATCCTGTGGTTTCTGACTCATCCGTTCCCCGAAGTGAAAACTGACTGATAACTTTAAAGGGCCTATTATGGTTTTTCCCCGCATTCATGAAATAAATTTGGTTTGCATTAATATTTCACATTTTGTAACTTAAAACAATGTATGTCTATGAAAAACGTCTTTTTTTGGGGGGGGGGCTGTTACTTTTTGGCAGAGAACGCTGGGAATAGATGTCTGTCGCCCCCTGCTGGCAACGGTGGAGACTGGACAGAGCATGGCTATTAGTAACATGACACTAACAGATAGATAAATGAGCTTACTGCTTCATAGTAATGGCAATTTAAGGCCGGTGACGTGTCTGGGCTTTAGAAACATGCAGGAGCACCTCCTGGTTTCATGTCTCTATTCATAGAGCTGTGAGACCAAGCGTTTTCAGCTCTTGAGAAGGGAACGGGCTCAGCATACAGGATTACTCAAGTAAGCGTGAATGCTAGACCTTCTTAGACCTCAAGCAAGGTCTGAGAAGGCTGTATGAATTAGTTGCTTTTGTATACCCCACATAAACAAGACAACTTTGGCCACTTGTGTTACTTTTGGACTAGTATGCATATGTGAGCTGTAAGTGGGTAGAGAACCTTAGCCTCTAGCTTAATATTCAGCAGTGTTTAAAAGCATTGTGGACTACACCAGCTAAAGGCTCCATGCCACTTTATAATGATTTTTGGATACATTTATCCTGGACATACTGTATGTAGACTCCAAAATAACACATAGAGATGAGTGTTATAGTTGCCTTAGGACCTGTGCTTCCTCATCAAAGACTGTTAAACTAGGATCTGACTGAGAACATGTATTGCTGACGCCACAAACCTTAATTAAGGTACAAGCATGTTGCCAATATAACCATAGACATTAGACAAAGTGGGTAACACATACACACATGTTCCCAGCTAAGAAAAGAATATTTGATGCCTTTAATTTGTTAGTAATCTTAATCCAGCCACAATAGGTCACAAGCCAGTGTACCTTTTGTGCAGGTCCCAAGCCTGGATAAATGGAGAGGGTTCAGGAAAGGCATAAAAGTTTGTTAGCAATCTTGGCTCAGTTGCTAATATATAAAGTTTGTGATTTTTTGCTTTTTATTGCTTTATATTGTTACTTAATATAAATGCTTTGTTTGGCACCATATATCTTCTTTGGTGATGCTGTTTTTTAAAGAGTCCACATTGACCACTGACTTTTGTTGGGTTTGTGATTTACCTTTAAGAGCAACATCTTGATAAGAAACACGGCAAAAAAGCTCCTTTACTATTTCTTTCCCTTGGTAAATATGGAAGGATAGCTCTAGATTAGTCAGTTCCCTAGAAATTTCAAGTATTCAGATGTAGACTTGTGCTTTGAACGCCATATTATGTTGAAACGGTTAGCATAAAGGGACTTTGTATTCAAATATTAACATAACAACATTGAAGTATCTTGAGTAATTGATAAATGTAGTAAGTGACTGAGCACTACTTTTCTGAGTTTTCTGCTTGGGCGCCTTCCACCTCCAGAGATGACTTTAACACATGCACCGAGCCTCATTGTTTATACAGTGTGCGGTTGGGTGAGTGCATGACGAACACTGCACCTACAAAGATGTATGGCTTTGAAAAAAAAAAAAAAAATCACTTGATACAGTATTGTAATTAAACTGCAAGGATATGTTTTCCACTATCTAAGAGTTTGGGTGTTATTGTACTTTCTTAACTATTTACATACCAAACCAATGAGGAAGGGCCAGCTGTGGGCCACTTGCAGGGACCTGGAGCCAACAGGGGCGTGATGATGGCAGAGTTTAGCGCCAATGATTTTCTCAAGGGATCGACCTATACGGCGTGAAATGAGGCGTTTTCGCTGAAGCCGGCGCGTTGGAAAATGTATATAAAATAGATGTCATGGCCAATGGGAGGTGCTGACAGGTACAGAGTCGGGCCTAAACAAACTGCGGAGTTACTAAGTGAAAGACAGTGGAGGAGGCGCAGCGTGAGACTGGGTCAAGCACTGCCGGTGAATGGAAAAAAGGCAAAGCTGAGCAAACAGGCAAGGATCCCACCTAGAGCAGGATAATAGTGAGTTTTTTATACCTTGCGTTGGGGTTAGATTCCACGTGTAATCAGTGTTGCTGTGCCAACACCTCAAACAAAAACAGCCCTTGAAAATGCCCCAAGTTGTGAAAACATAGACTTTCACATTCTTATGTTAAAGTTAGTAGTGCAAAGGTATATGTTAATGCATGTGGAGCCTTACTTTCTCCTTCAGTATGCAAAGTGATTGTCTGGTCCTACTGAAAAATAGATCTCTGCTTGGTACACTATATTACTGGATTAAAATAATGACATTTCAGTGCAATATTTATTTATTTGTGTGCATGTTTAAGCAATGGTTAGTCTGCAAGTTAAGTAGTCAACAATACATTTTCAATCATTTCCAATTTCTGCAAAGACAACCGTGTGGTTTTTGCAAATGGCAAATAACTGACTGACCACATGTGTGCCCTGTCAATGAGTGGATGGAGAACATTAACAAGTGTGTTGATTTTCAGCTGCTGCATTTATGCCAGCATTTAAGGCTACAGAACTACTGGATGCTTAGGTCTTTGTTATGCTGGACTTGGTATGACATGTAGTGTGATCTGCCGCAGCAAAGGGACTGATGATAATTCACTCAAGCATAACATTATGACCAGTAACAGGTGAAGTGAATAACACACATTATCTCTTCATCATGGCACCTGTTAGTGGATTGGATATATTAGGCAGCAAGTGAACATTTTCTTCTTGAAGTTGATGTGTTAAAAGCAGGAAAAATGGGCAAGTTTGATAAGGGCCAAACTGTGATGACTATAGACGACTGGGTCAGAGCATCTTCAAAACTGCAGCTCTTGTGGGCTGTTCCCAGTCTGCAGTGGTCAGGAACTATCAAAATTGGTCTCAGAAACAGTGCTGAACTGGTAACAGGTGATGCCCGTGGGGACATCTACGACTGTTTGTGCCAGCAATATATTGAATCACAATGCATGGTCGTACAAAGTGTTTTAGAGTTATCACATGATCTGTGTAGAGGTTGATGGACATATAGGTCAGATTTTTGCATTTTTTAGATAATCAATGATCGACTGATTCTTGCACTTCTATGCCAATTTTTGGTCCGACACATGTCCAGGCAACCATGTGACTGAACGACCTCAGTTCCCCAACCATCTTGTAGCAGTTTGGGCATCAGTTCATAAGAAATATCCAAAATCCCTCTATCTTGGCCTGAAAAGCCCAAAATGGCAATTTGTTCATTTCTCTGGCGTAGAACCTCATAGAACAAAAATTCAAAATTCATTTTGTAGCTCTGCCCAAGCTCTACTTGCACAGCTGATTGAGATTGTCTTATTGGTTTGCTCAAAAAATCTAATCTTTAACTGGTCGCACTGTGCAATTCTAACACGTTTGTTTTTATAAGCATTATCAAAACAAATAGCCATATTTAAATTAATTTCTTTAATAAAATTAAGAGAAAATAAGCCCTTTTATTGGCCATCGGCTGCTCTGAATAGAAAAACCCATATCGGTCGATCACTAGAGCTGTGTCATCCAATGACAGCAAGTCTTTTATAAAATATTTATAAAGGTATTGATTTTAGGTATATTTTTGTATATACAGTGATATTGCAGTTATCATAATATGTATCATACTACTCATTGCCCGATACTGATTGTTTTAGTCGAGGTCTGACCAAAGTAATCATAGCTTAAAATGTCCATTAAGCTTTGCTGTGTTCCTTTTTTTCATTCAAAAGATTGACACTTACTGTCTTTTTAATCTTGTTTGATTAAAAACCTTAGAAAAACCTTAGATCTCCATAGATATTTTGTGTTGTGCCCCGGAGAGGAAACATGCAGCAGCCGGTATTTTCTTGAGACATTTTGATGTGCCTTTACACTGTGCCCCAGGGCTCTCTTAACTCACTCCAAATAAGTCTTTGTGTTAAAAAAAAAAAGAGTCCGTAGAGACAGTAGCAGTGAGATCAGCGCAGTGTCATCTTTGGCCGCCATCCAGCTGCACTCAAGCCGCCGCTGCCGCCGCCCAGGTCTCAGACAAGCAGACGTCACATGCACAGTTGAGGCCTGTCACTCCAACGACCTCTTTGTTTTGGCAGCCATTGTGGGAGCTTTTGGAAGAATTGACTCTTGATACGTGTTACTATGCGTGTCTCTCGAAGGAATGTACACGTCATGTCGTCGCTATTGAGTAAATTAAGACCGCCATTTGTCAGTAGGATCTGCGCGTTAAGCTATTCTTAGTCAAAACTGAAGTTAATCTTGGTAATTTCACCGACGTATGGTGTAATTCTTTGCCCTGGCGCTGCTCGGAGTGTTGAATTTACATGACAGTACTCCAACGCACACGTCTTAAATGGAATTAGGCAGGTACTCTGTGTGGCGCCATCAGTCAATCCGGGACTACCGCTTGCCATAGAAGTGTTTTGGAAGAACTGTCAGTCAAAATTGCTTTCTAGTATTGTTTGCACAGACGTTTTCAACGCGTAACCATGCCATTGTTAGCAGTCGTATTGTACTTCTGCAAAGTGCGTAACAATCAAAAGAAAATTGCCAATTTTTAACAGCCATAATAGCTCTTGTTCATTGTGTATGGTTCTTTTTTTTGCTTGCTGGAAAGAGAAGTCTCCGTCAAGACGTGGCTTGCCAGCTTTCCATGTGAAAATTCATAGCTGTCAGACAAGTTAAGAAAGGCAAACATGTTTTGTAAAGCGGTAACCATTTGACCCAATCTGATCCCGATTTCCTCATTTATTTGCCTGTTTCTATTCTCCATCGTGTCATGGACGTAACTGGTGTGGCATATGCAAACTATTAAAACCCATTCCTACGAAACTACAGGGGAAACATTTCAATCAACCGCTGGACATGATACAACAAATAGCTGGCGGGTTAAGAACGTGTGACCTTTGGCTATAGGGTGAGGTGATGGCTAGTGGTGACAGAATTCTTTATGAAAAACAGTAATGAAGCAGAAAATATGTGGCGTGGAGCTCGGCGTTCAACACTCCGGGTACATTAGCTGAACCGGAGTGACACAGAACAGGTGCCCAGTGCTTTTTGTGAAAATAATGTGGAGTAATCGCTTTTGCACAGGTCTCTCATTGGCATGTTTCCCATTCGCTGTGGTTTTCTTCTCAGAGGCACACTTGGACCAGGCTGTAATTGATTTGGCTTGATGTACCAAATTCACACATGAGAAAAAAAGGGCAACAAGTCTCAAGTGATGAGTGGATTATGCCTTAATTCTGTGATATACTTTTCACATTGCCACAAAATTAACTCTCATTAAAATGCCACCGTGTGAAATCTGTTGGAGGACAAGTAATTGTTATTTGGTGTACTGGATATATTCTGTATATGTAAAAGGATAAAGTTAAAGTACTAATTATACATAGCTACTGCATTCACCTACTACTTTCCTTTCTGCTTTTCCTCACAGCAAATCATCTGCCTCTTAGTGCATAATGATTTGACATGGTTTTCCTTTGAATGCCCTTCCAGACACCACTCTCTCCATTTATATGGGCTTGGGACCAGCACAGAGCGTACACTTTTGCCTGATAAGCTATTATAAATATTAGGAAGGGAAGAAAACGTACAAATAGTCTATTTTAAATGTGGCTCACATTGAAATCATATACAGTTAAGAATGATTGGACTGGGGAATGATTGCCTGGCAGTAGGGCTGAGTACTGTTCAGATTTTTTTGATACCAGTACTTAAACAATGCCTGGTTTTCGATACTGGTGCCTGAACAATACTTTTTTCGATACCTATGGTATGCTAATTCATCTTCTACAATCATAAAACACATTAGTATTGAAAAAAACTTTTTTTTTTTTTAGCAAAATTCTTAGGGTTAAGTTAAAATCAGTAGTTTATATGATTTATTCTGTTATTTAATTGATTCATACATTCAAAAAAACATTAAAGGTCCCATGAGGTATTGAAACTTGGTATCATATAAAGCATTTTTTTCCGATACCAGTAGTATCATAACTTTTCTTCTGATACCACAAGAGATCGTTTAATGGTACCCAGCCCTACCTGGCACTACCTTTTTATGTGAAGGTTGGCTCCAACAAGCATGGCTCTCATTAGCATATGTCCATATACAATTTTATATAACATATAATAATAGTATTAAGTTGTGTGCGATATATCATGTGAGGGATAATCCAAGTTGTGTTCAGGACAACAATTTGGATTTGGATTTGCAAAATCCTACTATTGAGTTTTTATGTAGTATCATATTTAGCCTCATGTTTTGAGCAAAGTTTTCATGTCAACTTGAAGAAACAGCTAGCTTGTCCTCTGAGAGTCCTCTTGTTGTCTGTCTTTACCGTTTAGGTTCTGTTAAATCTGTTTATTCTCCAGTTTCACTTTAAAGGCCGCAGCAGGCCAAAATGACCGATAATGAGCAGCTCCAGTGCCAGTCCTGTCAGATGGTGTGACCAGAATGGTGGCAGGCTGACTGTGGTGTCCCTTGTGTGCATTTGTGAAAGTAATGTTCTGCTTTCCCCATCACCACCTCAGAACGCCGCTCGCGGCTTTGGGCAGCGCTGTGGCAGTCCTCGGCTCGTGTGTTTTATATACGCTTCCTTTAAATAAACTGACAAAAGCAGAGCGAGGCTGCCACATGTTCTCTACGCAGGGTGCAGACCAGAGCTTGTTATATCTGAGGTAGAGTGTAGCCAGAACAATGGGTTTTTGTTTGGTCATTCTAATTGGAGTCATGCTGTGTGATAGAGTTTAAATGTCTTATGCCTATTTACCTTTTATGAAAAATAGACATATGTTTTTATATCAAAATTAACACTTCAACCTTACAAAACGACACACAATAAAGTCAGAAAAATGTATTCCTTACTTGGTAACTCAGCCTCCCAAAAGCACAATAAACGTATCAAAAGCTATTTTACTACTACTACTACAAATACTACTACTACTACTACTACTGACAATAATAATAATTATTATAAATATGGCAAGAAACTAAGCATTTTGTGACCAGGGTTTGCTATGGTTGATTTTCTTTATTGTTGTTGCAATACCGTTAATCACCACTGGTGGATTTTGCATCAGGGCCAAGTATCTGTCTTACATCTAGTTCTTACATAATACAATGTACCCAATTGTCTTGTTACAATACTCTCTTTGTAGTATTGTGTCCAAATGTAGGTCTGTATTGCATTTTATTCTGTTCGTCACTCACAAAGAGCTAAAATTGCACATGTCAAAAAATATATGCAATATTAAATTACCTTTTAATTTTCTTACTTAGACAAGCCAGGCTTTGGCAGCAATTTGGCTGTGTGTGGTCCCTGGGCTGAGGTCGGAATTGGCTGTTCACCTTTACCCAATCACTCAAGTTAATTTTTATAGCACTTTGTGTAATGCATCAATCCTTAATCAGATTTTCTTTTGTCATTTTGAAAAAAGAGTGCGCAGTCACAAAATGTTGTCAGAAAAGCGAGTCCTTGTTCAGCTCTGAGGAGAATTTGCTTTCTACACAGACATGCCTGTTCCGAGATTGATATCAGTCTCTTGCAAATGTCAAATTCCCCTGAACATTAACCACTGACCAGCTGAATCCATCTGAACATTAACCATACTTGTGCCTCAGCTGTACTTCCTGTTCTGTTTATGCAGTTTATTTTAACCAGGAAGGACAGTATCCGGATTTTTACTAGACATTATCAAAGTGTATTGAGTTGTTTCTTGTACCGCCTCATTGATTTGTGCCTGTGATCTCTCCCTGCAGGTTGACAGGTAATGAGCCATTGTCCATCCTGCCCCTGAACTCTCTGCCAGAAGAGTTGACAGGCAGGGCTCACTACAAGCTGTGCGACCGGCTCAAACTGGAGAAGAAGCAGCGCAGGATGTGCCGGCGGGACCCGGGTGTAGCCGAGACCTTACGAGAGGCCATCACCCTGAGTGCCCTTGAGTGTCAGTATCAGTTCAGATTCGAGAGGTGGAACTGCACCTTAGAGGGGCGCCACCGGGCCAACATACTAAAGAGAGGTAGGACGCCACTGATGCAAATGCACTTTGGATATTGTAGAAATGTAAACGCAATGCATGATAGTCACCTACTTTAATGATTACATTGCATAGTGTGTAGTATTATTTTTGAATACTTGTACCTGAAAGTATACTGCAACTTCTATAATGCTAGCTAATAATTCTCATTAACCAGTCTTACATTGTAATACTTCACTTGTACGTACTTGAGTAAGTATGCATATATAAGATATACAAAGGCAGACAACCATATATTTTCAAATTCATTACACTTGACACTTGATTTACCAATTCACCTATTCATGCCTGTTTTTGGATGATGACTGCCAACCATGCACCACACATCCTACACATTAGACAGTACAACACAACTATATGCACTTGAAGAGCACAGACCTCCACCAAGGCATTGGGCCTATCATAGAGAAATTAAAGATATAGATCAAAAGGACCTTATATTCACTAAGAATGGGTGGATGGATCCAGACGGCGAGCAAGGATTTGTTTTTTTAGTGACCCTTTGTGGCTGGAGTTTGTATATTTGTTCCAGCTGAGATATTCCTATCCTGCAGGAGTACATCATCTGGGATAGAGACAGTCTTATGGAATATGGATCCAGTGATTTTGAAAAATGAATTATTTCTTCATTGGCCTACCTTTACCAACCTTCTTTTGTAAAAATTCATAGTATCTTAAGTTAATTACTGTTTGAATTTTCTTTTGGTCAGACAGAAGTGTTTGTTTACCTGCTTTACTAGTTTCGGCTACTTCCTGTAGTCTTTGTCAGAAGCGTCACGTGATGTTGCTGTGACGTATCTTGTAGGCTGGTTATGTAGTTTTACCAGACAGTAGGGAAAGCTTGCACCCTCTACTGTCTGACGCTTGTAGACTCCCTCGTCCTGCTTCATAGTCCTTGGTGTGCATTTCCTAATCTCAATGGCCTCCTTAGGAATAATGCCAGGGTAATCCATGCTAAAAGTAACAAGTATCACCATTTGATCAGGGAGGGAGCCTACACCTTATTCCACACCTGGGATGTGGTCCTGGAGGCATCAGACATTAGGGGGCACAAGCTTTTCCTACATAAACAGCCCAAAAGACACGTCACAGCAACATCATGTGATGCTTCAGACAAAGGCTGCAGGAAGTAGCCAAAAGTAGTAAAGCAGTTAAACTAACACTCCTGTCTGACAAAAAGAAACTTAAAACAGCCTCACCAGCCTTTCCTGAAATTTGTCGACGGTTAAATATTTTTTGAGGTAGTCATGTAAGTTGTAGTAGTTGTACCAATAAGTAGTTTTCCTGTCATCTACTGTAGCTGTCATCAATTTGCTCTACATAGCGAATGTTTACAAGGGGTACAGAATCATATTATTAAAAATCATATAACAGAAACTTTCAAACTGACCATGCTTTTTCCCCCCTTCTGCTCAGGATTTAAAGAGACAGCCTTCCTGTACGCTATCTCCTCGGCGGGGCTAACCCATGCATTGGCCAAAGCTTGCAGCGCAGGCCGAATGGAGCGCTGCACTTGTGACGAAGCCCCTCATCTGGAGAACCGCAAGGCCTGGCAGTGGGGAGGCTGCGGAGACAACCTCAAATACGCCAACAAGTTTGTCAAGGACTTCCTGGGGAAACGCTCAAACAAGGACCTGCGTGCACGTGTGGACATGCACAACACCAACGTGGGCATGAAGGTGAGCCCGTCACAATGCATTTGGCATGTAATAAGGCCTCATTATAATTATACCACATGATTAGGAAATTGTCTTGAGATAAAGTTGTGTCTTTGAACTTAATCACTTTAATGAGTCACATGTTTCTTCAGGCTGCAGTTTTTAATATCATAGTTTCATTATAAAGATAAATTATTTACCACAAATTGCTCACCACCACCGAGTATGACTGAGGAGCGAATGAATAATGCACCTAATTGTAAAGTGACTTTGAGTGTCTAGAAAAGCACTATGTAAGACCGATGCTGTATTATTTCTGTTAACAATATAGAAACATTATGTCTGACTGTGTATTTGGGTGACTCATATATAGTGTGAAGTAGCTCAGACAAACCTGAGTAGAGTATTTTGTCAAATTGTTAGTCTTCTGTTAAATACAGAGGATTGTGTGATTGACGGCTAGCTAGAACTATTAATTTTCTGAAAAACATATAACAGCCTAATAAACTGGCAAGTTACAAGACACAAGTTTTGCTTTCTCCATAATAATTTGACATAGTAAAAGTGAGAGAACACGGCCAAAGAGTTTAAATAGGGGCATAGTTCATTTGGATTGCACCCAGACAGTGTTAAAGGCAAACACTGGCTAATTGCTCAGGCAAACAGTTAAATGGTGGGAAAACATTGATAATACCAAGTTCAGTGAAATTATGTACATAAACAATAATGTAGTCTGCCACACAAGCATATCTGCTCAGTTAAGGGTGTTTGAAGTGGCCTGCATTAAAATTTGGCATTCTTTTCTGTCCATCATTGCCAAGGAAAAAACAAAATTATTAATGTGTTTATTACCAAAGAAGTCAACAAAGCAATAACACCTAGATGCTAAACTTGAGCAAACACTGACAAAGGGTAGGGGTTTTCAAAATATTGCATATAAAGGTGCATATCCTGGACCTTATCGGTGTAATTCTAAAGCAATTGCTGCTGTAAATATGCTGAAAGTGTTGAAGGGTCAATATTTGTTCCTCTCAGATTAGATTGGCATGGATTGAACTGTGCTAGGCCATTGTTTGCATTTGCAGCAAGTACTGTATGAAAGGCCTGTCATCTTAGAAGTGATTTGAAATGGTGTGATAAGTTTTTTTATTTTTTTTTATCTTGAGCCCATTTATTAAAGTTTTTGAGATTAATTATTGCAGAGGAATACTTCCCATATGTTAGCCCCTTTAGCTAGTCAATGAATAAGTCAAATGAGGTGACTACAAGTGGTTTCCATTATTTAGCCCGTCCAATGAGGTTACATTTAAATAATCATCAAATAGGTCGCTAGCATGTACTTCTTTCCTTTCACTCTCCCTTCTGAGGTTGCTTTGTGATGCAACGCTCTCCAATTATACAGGCTTGGGACAGGCACAAAGACTACACTGGCTTGTGGACCCACTGTGGTTGGATTTCAAACAAGCATCTACTTGTTTCTGTTTATTTAATGTTGCCAGTTTGGTCATAGACATAAAGTTAGATACCGCACTGCTAAATTTGTAAAAAAAAAAAGGCTGAATGTCCGCAAATGCATTAACCACATATGTAGCATTACTGTCAAACTGAGTCGGGCAGAAGCTGTTAGATAAGCAAGGTGTGCGGTAGAGTTGCCATGCCTCATTATTTATGTTTTTGGAAGTACTTATTACAATGTGTCAGGAGAATTTTGTCTTTGGCTTACTAAAGCTGCAATACCAAGATCTGTAGCTGCAAGAGAATGGATTTAAAATTTATGGCATTGTTTTTGCCTTTTCGTGATGATTTGCACAACTTTGAGACAGAGCAGCGACCTGGAATGTGCTAGTCTCTGCAGACCCTCACCACCAACATGTGAAAGCTTACCAAGCCAAGTGCTCTGGACCTGCTGGGTTGATGAATATGCACTTCCAGTCTGCGAAAATGCACTCTAGATCCAAACCTGCAGTCCTGCCCCATCCAAGACAATGTGTTACTGTGGACCACTCTCTCACACACACGCACTTCTTTTTCACCGCGCGGTCAACGCTGCAATAAACTTTGGCCGACCACAGAGGGGTCAAGCACTGTTAAGATAACACGACAAGCGGGCTTTTTAGCTGACAGTCTCTGCTTTACTCACACTAATGTATGACTGAACGTGAGACAAGATTTATTAGCTACAGCTTTGGATAGTCTCTGCAGCGTGTTACCAGCAGACAGTAGCAATCAGCATGCTCGAATCGGAGAAGCAGACAGGATTACTGAGTCAGGAGCTAAGCCAAGGAGTGCTAAGCTTTTACAGTGCAGAGGCTAAAGGTGCTTAGCTTGGCCTGCCAGACCCACCCACTTTCTTTGCAAAAAAAGGAGCGTCTGGTTCCTCTGCCAGGAAGTTTCTTTCATGATTTGTTTTAGATCCGATGTATCACAGCCGTGCAGCATGTCATACTGAAGGAAAAGATATCTTCTATCCAAAATAGTAAAGATGGCACCGACTAATACAGAGCACATTTTACGACTTCGCTCACCTCTGTTTGGTGGCGATTAGCTTTTTCCTTTGTCACCAGTTGATTCTTCTGAAGTCCATACTGTTGATTCTCTTCTTTGTTTTGTTGCCATTTTAACAACAATGAAGTTCTGTTACAGACATCTAACAAAACAACCACAAAAAAAAAAAAAAAATCCGTAAGCCCGTTATCTGGTTTAAAATCTATATACCAAATCAGTATGGGAATCACTGCACACTTTACTTAATCTTGAGGTGCTTTTTTGTGTTATAATAGACAACCTATCACATGGCATTCTACTGACAAGGCGCCTATTTTTTTAAAGTTGGTATCATCCAACGTATAATGCAAACTCTTAACTTTGGCTTTTGTTAATAGGAAATGAATATAAGATTAGAGTAATTAAGTGGGTGCATTGACTACACTGTGTGAATTCTGCATGTATGTGCTTGTGATCGTGCAAGCAATGTCAAGCAATGTCTGGCACTATCTCCTACAACTATGCCAGAACCACAGCACTTCAACCTCAGTTGTACTCTGCCTTCTCACACGTGCAAATTCTTGAGCTTGGTACTGTTATTGAGCCCTCCCCTTTAGAGATAAAACAATAAACCCACTTACTATGCACGGTCTACAGCTGTCAGCTATGTGTCTATGGTCTTCTGGACAGATGTGTAAACTGCACACAAAAATTTTAAGTGATCAATTAAAATGTCCATTCTAAGGACATAATTGTTATTTCTACTCTCTGTGTTCAGTCTTGTTTTGCCTGTGGGTCTGTGGGAGGTTCTTCACCTTAATAAGGCTACTGAGCAATAAACTCTACTTACTCATAATTGCAGGGGTGGAATTTAATAAGTTTAATCAACTGTTGCCTGGCATTATCATCAAAATTAATATTTTGGCCCAAGCTAAACCCATCAGGTATAATTTAAACACTTCAATTTCCTGAGTTTAAAGACTTTGATTATATTTTCAAAAACGTCTATGGATCTCCAGCGTAATTATATTTCATTAAAAGTATAATTTAGTTCTTTGAAATGCTGCTGACTAAATAGAGCCACATTATTACTATCTCTTCTTTTCCCTTCTTTTTCCTTCTGATAACAGCATGTCTTTGTGTCTGACCCAGGTTATCAAGGCTGGAGTGGAGACCACATGTAAGTGCCATGGTGTTTCGGGCTCGTGCACAGTGCAGACGTGCTGGAGGCAGCTGATGCCCTTCCACGAGATCGGCAAACAGCTAAAACAGCGCTACGAGGGCTCGGTGAAGGTGGGCAGCTCCACGAATGAGGCGACCGGGGAGGGGGAGATCTCGACGGGCCGCAGCCAGCCGCCCCAGCCCCTGCCCGGCCCCAACGACCAGATCCCCCGCACTATGGACCTGCTCCACATCGAGGACTCGCCCAGTTTCTGTAGAGCCAGCAAGTATTCGTCGGGAACTGCGGGCCGCAAGTGCTACAAGGACAAAAACTGTGACGCCATCTGCTGCGGCCGGGGCCACAACACTCAGAGCAGGGAGGTGACGCGGCCCTGCCAGTGCCAGGTCCGCTGGTGCTGCTACGTCGAGTGCAAGCAGTGCACGCAGAGAGAGGAGGTGTACACGTGCAAAGGATAAGGCCAGGACAGAGTTTGTCTTCAAACAAAGCTTCACTGTCAGAACTGTTCTGCACACAATGGAGCCGACGCAGGAGCAATGAGCACTTTGAGGGATTTCTGTACTTTCTCTCTTTTTACCTGGGCTTTGCAGAAGTCACAGCTGGGTCAGCATCTCAAGCCTTTGCCACCACGTTGCCTTGAAAAGAGAAGAAACAAAAGAATACAAAAATCTACAAAATAATGCAACTTTTCCAGAAAACCAACACGCAAGACCCAGCTGCAGCACAGGGACACCAGCAGACTGTTGAAAAAAGACTGTGTGTGTTTTTGTATTTGTCGGTCTGCACTTGTGGTTTGAGTGAGCACATTGACGACACTTATGGCAAAAGAAACCATATTCAGAGACTGCTATATAAAGACAGGGTGTAAGAGTTATCCTACACGCACATATTTACACTCAAACACAATGTGTGTTTGTATATGTATGTTCATAATTTCAGTTACATTGTAAAGATATTATACAAGCCACTTATCTAAGTATGTTAAAACGAACCACTAACCACACAAATGTTTGATGTTTGTGTGCTCTCACTCCTCTTTCCTCTTGATTCATTCTGACAAGGCCCTTTGGAAAGCAGCACAGTGTTCAATGTCTTGCTAATTTATAAATCCTTTGGGACTACTCCTTTACAGGAAGAAAAGAAAAATATTTTTTTCTTAAAAAAAAAAAAAAAAAGATGTAATATAACAGGAAACCAGTCAGTTTAGGCTTATCTCAGCCTTGAGCAAACCAGTGTTCAGGGAATAACTTAAACCACTATTTGGATAAAATAAGCAACAATATCCAAGTGTGATCTGCACAGTCCATGCATGACTCCAACCCAGTCTCACAAATCAAATCTGTCTATGTAACGCTTCCAAAAATACTTCCAATATCACAGTTCTAGAGGCAAAAGTACATGGCATATTCTTCCAACCCATTTGCATTTCCAGTAAGTGCATATTCATCTTTTATTGCAAAATGCAGTTGTAATTGTGTGCACAGCGAGAATAGTTACGGTTCAGGGAACATACCAAGGCTCTGTTTAGCAGAACATGAGTCAGCGGAGTAAGGCCATCCACATCCATCCCTTAAATGTAGCATCCCTAACATCCCTGACATTTTGGGTGTCACTTTTGCTACAGGTTACATGTCACTATGGCAAATTTATGGATGTACTATGTGACCTGGATACCAAAACATCTGCAGCCTTCAATTAGTTGAATTTAAGACTTTTTAAACTTTTTAAATACCATTGTTCAAGAAAAATAAGACCTATTTTGTAAGTATGCAGTGACACTTACACCAAAATGTTTTTGCCTTTCCTGTTTATGTTCGCCTTGTGCACTAAGGGGTTTAAACATACAGTGCGGTCTGCATCATCATAAATAAAGTAAAGCATTTTTGAAGATTTGTAACAGAGGAAAATCCATGATGACAAAACAGAAATTAAATTCCACAAAAGCACTTTGAAAAATGTAAGTGGCCTGTTGGATGTTTTTTTTTTTTTTTTTCATTGCAATCTATGGTATAATCCAGCCAGCCATTATGCAAAAAAGATTCTGCATAAAAAATGTTGAAAGAAAATGAATATACATATACAATTCTTTCCCTGAACTGTTACACAGAAACAGAAAAGAACTGAACTTCAACTAAAGACGTTTTTGTGTCTCAGATTTATTTCTGGCCCAGAGAACAGGTACCCTACAGTCTACGTGTTTTGGGTTTGACTGTGACCAAAGGATTCAAAAGTGGAACAGATAGTGAAAATGTAGCTTGATGGCATGTACATTTACATTTTGTGCTATTTTTCCTTCTTTTTGGAAACATTACATAGTGACTCGATTTCTCAGAGACTGGGTTGTGTGAAGCGTTTAGCCAAAAGACTTTAGCATGAGGTTGAATCTACTCATTAGGCTATGTTTGAAGTGCTTTGAAGTCATAAAGAAAACTGTGGAGACCCGGAGGAATGTAGACCCCTGCCATTTCACATCCTTCTTTCTTCTTCTGAAGATTTGATTGAGCCATATTATAAGCATCACAGACATGCATACGGGGTGAACCTGAGACGGAAATCCAACTTGTGAAGACGAACGTGTCAGCCCCGTAGCGAACGAAAACACATTTTGTATAATATTTGCTTGTTCGACAAATTGTGCTGCAGAATATATTTAAATATGTTATACTAGCCACACAGTTAGCTCGTATTTAACATTACTACACAATACAGTATGAGACAATGCAGAGATGATATATTTCATTGTGGTAAGTGTAATTATGAGATGAATTAACTACTGAGTGAGGGACCCAGCTTTGTAATATAGCGACATTCACGCACTGAAGCCACAAAAAAGCCCTTTAAAAGTATTTAAAATCTGTATTTATGGATACAGTGCAGTGCAGAATGCTTTTTAAAATTTTTATTGTAAATAGTGACGGTTTCTTCTCCTGTGGTAATGCCAGACAAACGTGAGGCACATCTCTCACAAGCAGCAGTTAATTGGTTTGACGTCACCGTATCGCTTTTTTTTTTTTTTTTTTTTTTTTGTAGAGCCCTGGCAGTGGGTTATTTGTACTGACGAGATGAATTCCAAGCATTTTGATAAGAGAAGGCACGCCAAGTAAAGAGCGGTCAAGAAATATACATAGAAAGTTTGCACGCTACATGGAAACCATAATAGCTATGCAGAGACTCGGAGCTTAAATGCCTGCTTCCCACAGCTTGTGAGTGTGAGCGCCGTCCACACACATGCTGAGGGTTATCTGTAAACAGCCAGCAGCAGTTCTAGGGGTGTCACGATCTTGATCATTTAAATAATGCCACAACTGCAATCACGGAAAAAGAGGATTAATTTATAGTGTCACATCCAACACTGAAAAACCAAGCCAAATGCCAAGCTACTAAGTGGCATGCATGGGTTTACTGTGATAAATGTAATGCTAACGTTGTAATGCTAACGAAAAATTATTACAACATGTAGCATTTTGACTGAATAGTAAACTGTACGCATTTACTTGTAACACAACAAATCTCATAAAATACTGTGGGCTAATATAAATTAACTTACAATATTGTAAAGTATTTCTAGTTACGGACTTTACGGAATGCGCAATTACCTATATTCTCCAGTACTTAGGTTTCCTGGTTTGTAAGGACCGGGGGATGTAGGTACCAGGGAACATAGGTACTCTCCCAAATGCAAAGGTACCTGTGTTTCCCAGTAGCTACAGCATGTCCACCAGTCCATTAAAACCTGGGAAACATAGGTACCAAGGAACATATGTAGGTACACACTCGTATTGTTTAACAGTGTGTTCAACGTGACTGTGGCTTAAAGGAAATAATGATAATCCTAATGGAAAGATGTACAAGTAAATATGCATTTACAGTGAACACAACTAATCCGACTGTAGTAAAAAAGAAAGATAAAGATTCATTTAAATTAAATCAATCTTTTTTTACAATATTTTTTTCCCACTCTACTTGTATTCAAATTACATATTAAAATACGATTTTCTATACATTTGATAAATACTCATTCACTGGAAACACAACTAATCTATAAGAACACTATGAAATGCTAATATGCTACTGGTAAATTAGCTAAACATAAATCTCCTCGCAAGGGGACCGTTAGCTTTCAGCTTGTGCAGAAGCTAAAGCTAACGTAATTAATCATCTATGTAACTAGAAACACACTAGAAAAACAAAGAAGGCTGTGTCTTACCTTCAATGTGTACCCCTCTTTTTCATAAAGTGGAAGAATTTCTTTCTTAAGCTAAGAAAAAAAAAATCTATTTATTCTAGCAACTTGGTAAATCGTGACACCCCTATGTACACCATATACACTATTCATCACAGAACAAGTTGCAGCAGTGGACAACTCCAAAACTCCGCGTTGTTCAAGGAAGACATCAATAGATCATGTACAAAAGTCTATTTTGTAGAAAAAAAGATAAATTATTTTTAAATATATTATAAGCATGTGTCTAGTGTAAATAATGTCAAAAGACTAAATTGATTTTATATTCTGTCTTTTTACCTTTTTTTTTATTCTTTGGGGTGTTCTGTTTGGGGTGGAGGCTTCAAGAAGCATGTCATATATTTTCAACCAATGTCATTTCAAATCTCAGCTGTAAGCACTGACAAATCTTAACAAATCTCCAATCAGAATGCATTAATATTAATATCCTCATGTTTGATCAGTTTCTCAAATCCACAATTTTATACAATCTTGTTGTTCAAGTGCCTGTTGTTAAGATTTGTTTTGTGCCTGTAACGTATGTACACACAGACATGTATTACCCATTGTGATGATACTACACAGACAAAGGCTTCGTCCATGTTCACTTCTTCATGTCTTATGGGAATCCTAAATTATTTTCCTCTACCTCATGTGTATAGCTTGTAGGTATAAACAGATCACAAATGACTGGTAAGAATGTATTTAAGTTATTTAACATCTTTGTATAACAAAGGCGGAAAAATCTGAAATAATAAAAGAATTTTTAAATGACCTGACTTGTGCTTTTTGTCATACAATTTAAGTTATATTACCTATTTATTATTATTATTATTATTATTATTATTATTATTATTATTATTATTATTATTATTATTAAAATGCACTCATTGTACATAAGTAACCAAAGCTAATTATTCTCTTTTAGACAGAACAAGGCATTTTGTCATTTATCGCAATTTTATACTAGTCTTTTATTAAACTTATAAAGTTGTCAGTGCATTACATAAACATTAACAGGTAACATAAAATGTCCCATGAGAAATTAAAAAAGCTAAATTTCAAATGCAGGATTTGTTTTCAAATCTACATCACAGGTCGGGAGTCAGACTCCCATAGGGATATTGCTACTATGGAGCACAACAGGGTCTGCCTATCCCCGCTTCCGGAACTAAAATTCCTATTCATTTTCCCCATTTAGGATTAGGGTTAGGAAAGAGGCTAATCAGCTATGTGGTAACTCACCATAAAACAAATCATTTTGCTCTAAATACCTATCTAAAACCTGTCAAAAAGCAAAGTTACAAACACATTTTGCTGAATTTCCAAGTTTTGGTTAATCTATGTGATTGAAATGAAACGTGTTATCATCATGAGTTACCACATAGCTGATTAGCCCTCTTCATATTTTTAAACTCTTAATATACATATTTTTCAATGGAGAAAATGAATGGGAATTTACTTCCGGAACCAGGGTTGGGCAGTCACTGTTGAGCTCCATTTGCTATTTTGCAGTATTAATATGTTTTCAAGTATTAAACATTTTATATACAATAATGTGAACAGGTGGCTTTCTTGTCTAGGTCTTTCATTAAGTAAAGTATTTAAAATAAAAGACAGAAGTGTCCCTTGGTGTTACAAAGCTAGTTTACTGTTAATATCCAGATAGAGGATTTTAAAAAAGCCAGTGACCAATCATCAATAACAAATAGAGGAAAGCAACTCAATACACAAATGAACTGAATAAAAAGGTGTTGTAGCTGATTGTAACAAAAATACAGCTGGCATTAGACTTTGACTGATGATTTTGTAAAGTGTAGTTGTATCAGTTTGGGACTATAGATGGTGTTTATGTTGTTTAGTCCATCCAATATTGTTTGGTTTGGGTTTCATTCATTCAAGACATGGTGGTTAGACAATGGGGGATTGTGAACACATAAAAACTGTAAATTATAGCTTATTATGTCATTACTACTAACAAGTTTATTAACTATGTTTAAACCATTGTGAGGGGGTCCTTATGTTTGAAAAATATATACTGTTTATCCCATTAAACACATGTATGTATACCACACTCATTATTTTGTTAAGTGCACATCTTATACACAGTGGCTTAGTGTTTAGGACTCTCCCCCCACTGCAAGTAGGTCCTGGGTTCTAATCCTGGACCATGTGGGGCCTTTCTGTGTGGAGTTTGCATGTTCTCCCCATGTCTGGGTGGGTTTCCTCTGGGTGCTCTGGTTTCCCCCATCAACCTAAAACATGCACAATAGGCTAATCCTCCAGCCAGGTACTACTGACCAAGATCCTGGCTCAAGATGTGAAGGGTCAAATGCACAGGACAAATTTCCCTACAGGGACAATAAAGTCCTCATGGCCTCCAGTCTCTCAGCTTCTGCAGAGACACTCAGAGATTTTTGTCTTTCAAGTTTGTCCTTCAGTGCCCGTTTGGTTTCAGGTAGTGCTGTGTTGAGACTCCTACTTGTACTTCTTTCCCTTCACTTTTGCAGATGGAAGCCCTTGAGCTGAGATCTTTTCCAGTTCTCCCATTTCCTCAGTACCTCCTCAGCGATCTCCATGGAACCCAGTTTCTCTGTTTCTGCAAAATACTTCTAAAATGTTTCTTTTTGGAGCTTGTCTATGTCAAACATCAGGTTTTTTGGGGGGTTTTAATAGTGCCAAGTTGGCTCTCTCTATCTTTGCCATGTGCTTCTCCTTGATCTTGTTGCAACTTTAACAAAAAGCGTCAACCAAACAAGGCAGCATCCATAATTATATCTATATTGTTGTATTATGATAAGCACCAAAATATGTGTATGCACTCTCCAACTAATATTCACGGAATGACTCAAGTAAATGTAGTGATGATACTTGCAGAGTTCTGCTCATGACAATACACAATGTTTCTGACAATATACAAAGGTTTCTACGCAAGAAATTTCTGCAGAAACAGACCCTTAAGTTAAGTATTTAAATACGTTGCACATGCAGCTTGGTTTGGGAGCAAAATAAAAATATTAGTTGTTTATATATTCCTTAATACTGTGAATTAAAGCAGAACTCACTAACTTTTTTTACCTTAAATAAACTGTTTCGGTGTCTGTGCGATGGTTAAATTTTTTGGTTCTGGGGTAAATGAAGCGGTCTTCATCTCCCCCTGGTGTGTCTGGGCCGAAAGTGACACAACACTTGTAAGCGCCGTTGACCCAGTGTCACAGAAGTCTCGAGTCTTGCGAGAAAGCAACACATGGCGGTTAGCAAAACAACAAGCTAGCGATGGCTTTAGTACTTGATTTTTTGCCATGGAAGAGTGGCCAAATGGTAGAAAAAACTTTGTGCAGATATGAGGAGGAGAAAATGAAAGTAAAGCCAAGCCAAGCGAGGGATCACAATAGAAGTTAACTGGACTCGTGAGTGTTTACGAGAGTGCTTTAATCTGACATGTAAGGGTAGGTCTATAGAGAAAAATAAGGCAAAACAGCGAAGAAATGAGCAGAGTTACTGAGTTCCACTTTAATATGACCCAGATCTGATTGTCAGCTATAGTTTCTACAGTTCACTTAATAAAGTAGGGTTAGTGGTGATATAACTGAAATTGTATATTCAGCATTGCTCCAATGTACTGCTACATTTATTGGTCAAAATAGGTCTTCAAGATATGTCACATCACTTTAGGAAGTTAGTTAAGTTATAAGTCAGTCAAACATTATTTGTATGATGCTTTTAGCTTTATATTAGTTATCTGTCAACCTTAATATATGATTGATACTCATTCAAAACCTTGACTTGGTGTTCCATGCAATCTCTTGTGAGAGGTCCTGGTCTATAGGTTAAACGGTTTGAACTGTTAAACTGTAACATGTTCTCCTGCCCTGCTGAAACCACACGTCATTTTTCAAGTTTATTGTTTATGGGAATGTGATCTACTTTTTCATGTAATTTCACAGTTTAGAGCAGTATCGCCCTGGCTTTGCTTTGACACTGAATATTGATTTAGTGTAAACGGATTATCAAGGCCTCTGTCATTGTGGCCTTACGCACTACCATGACAGTGATGTTTTGACACCAAAGTCAAACAGCGTTACTATGACACTCATTGGTTTGGGATGTAAACTGCTGTGGGCTGACAGTGTTAGGACGTGTGTATGATTTGGGGAATTACATGCTGGCCCACTGTTATTTCAACAAGTCCTATTCCCTCAGCAGATGAGGGGAGATTTCTGGGAGTTTTCTCTCTCAACAATCTTCTCGCCTCATCATACAAGCCTCGGAGCTTCACTAATCCAAAGGGCTTGGGCTTTGTGATCCCAGGCTGCGAATAGGAACATCCGGTTGCAAAAACAAAGCAGTGTATTTGCTGTAATAGCTAAAACATCAGTGGGAAAGCCCTCCATATCCCTGACACGTGTAGCTAAATTAGCAAAGCTGGAACGGCACTCTCTGGGTGTTAGCTATTCCTCCCATGGGCCTGAGTTGCTTTGCTCAGAGAAAGTGAGAAGCTTTAAAGTAGCCGCCCTCTGGACTCCTCCTAACTTCCTGCCCCTTACCAGCCTCTAATATGAACTCCCACTTTGTGGTGTGCTGTAATCCGACAACGTTTTGACAGCTGCTACCAGAAAGGAAGTGGGTGCAACTCCAGCTCAGACCCCAAAAATTACCTATAAATTTAAGCCGGGCTTTTACTAAGTGTTAGCGTTTGACAAACAATTTCCCCCTTCTAACTATCTTATCCTAACAAAGAATTATTAAGCAGGTTTGTTTGTGCAGTCTGTGCAGTGTGCAGCATGACACCACACACACAAATCTCACCAAATCGTATGTGATCAATGTGATTTTAGAATAAACAAGTTGTCAGATTGCAGTTTGTACATGTTATGTACAGCTTTTTGGTAGAATGAAAAGACAAACGCTGTGTAGATAAAGTTTTGGAGAGTCGTGACTGCTGGCCTGAATTTTTGGAATCATTTGAGTGCAACAAAATTGTAGACTAATATAATACTGTTTTGCAGTGTTTTGGTTGGCCCCCTGCTGAGTTCTGAGTAATAAAGCTCCATTGTGTGTGGCAGTGTAAATCTAACCTAAACAATTTTATTAGCCAACATGTGAAAATCTTAATCTCAATATAACTGTTACTTTGTTTTCAGTCATATGATTTTGCATTCGACAGGAGGGCGCTGCGCAGCATACAGACTTGATTATGGACAAAAACTACAAATATTGGGGACCTGTGATGCCTACAAGGCACCGCTGCCCTGTTTGAGCCAGGTCACTGCCAGCGCTGGACTTTGGAAACCCACTCCATCGCTGTGACTTAAAATGCACCAAAACTTATTTTTTCAGTTGGGGTGGGTCATCAACCCGCATAGGGAAAGGGCGTTAGTTTTTCATCATGAAAGGTGAATACGGCTGACAGACAGACACAAACTGCTGTTAACTAAACCTAGCTTAAGGCAATGTCATTTTTTAAATACTTCATGTTTGCTGCAAATGTGTGTGTATTTAAATGGCTACTACTATTGTTCACCCTACCTGGGGAGAAGGACTTGTTTTTACAAAGCCACATTATCTTATTTTTGAGTCAGTTTTCTCTGATGAGATTCTGTAGAAACACAGATCTAAACTGAGTAAATGGTGGCTTCAGCTGACGCTCAGTGGAGAAATGTTAAACCAATGTGCTGCCCTCCAAGGGAGCATTGCTCTCCAGGTGTGACGTCACTGTGAAAACTATGACTTCATACATTAGTTGGAGCTGTGCAAAGATAGCAAAGTAAACCCCATAGTTTTTGTACAATTTAAGCTCATACTAAGGTAGCAGACCTGAAACAAAGCTTAAAATGGCTCATAACATTATTTTTGTGTTTGTCCTAAAGGTATTTCAATCATTTTTCTTTGGGCTCCTAGTACCACATAATAAAACTGATAAGACCCAGAATCAACCCCAGCTTGGGTCACTGTGTGTTCCTTTAGTTTGTATTGTGTGCTTTCATTCCAGCTTCTGTCTCTGGTACATAAGCATACTGTATAACATCTTATAAAACAGAAAGTTTATCATCAGCATATGAATAACATGACTATTCTTGGAACAGCGGCTGTAAGGTAACACATGCTCACTTGGTGCAACACGTGTGCAGGGAGAATTATGAAAACACCTTAGCTCACGCTCCTGGTCGGTGAAACCTGCACATTTATGATTTTTTTCTATGGAAAGTGTGATATGGCTGTGAAGGGTAGGTACCTTCCTCCTTCCTGCGCCCTGCCCAGTGGCCGGAGCATGTTTAGGACTGTTTGTGATGGTCGTTAAGTACCTGTCAGGCCTTTAGCTCTGTCCTGGAAAAGTGTGAGCTCAGCATCTCTGCAAACAGGAGTGAAGAAAAGCCACTGCAGTTAGGAAAAAACACCCACTGGCCAGTTCACGGTGTGAAATGTCTGGATCAGCATGCTAAGTGTCAGTCAAGTTGAGTGAAAAGTTAGCCTCTTGTACTGCTGCTGGTGACACTGGGAATCCATTCACAGTGTGCTCTCCAGGGCAGAGCCACTGGAATAGGGTTTAGACACAGATTGGCCTCAACACACAGAGGTTCATGTTACCGTCTATAGCTCCAAACAAACCCTGTCTGTCAACTTTTGAATGAATTTTGGAAGATATTGCAACAAATGCTTAAGTCTACAAGCCCATAAATACGTCTATGGTTTCTAATAGTGTAGGATACTCAGTTTACAGTGGCAAGAAAATGTATGTACCCCCCCTTAGCATTTTTCCTTTATTGTTGCCTTACAAATGGATCATCATTGAGAAGTTCATGTCAGTCACAATATATATATATATATATATATATATATATATATATATATATATATATATATATATATATATATATATATATATATATTTAGTCAAGCAAATTAGAAATATGACAGAAAAACAGAAAACCTCAGGGTGCAAAAGTATGTACCCCCTTTTTAAAGAGGCCCCTAAATGATGGTTAGATGAATTGCAGCACAGTTTGAGCCGTTTTCTTAAAAAAAATTGTCCTGTGTTTAGCGCCATCCTTCATTCCTTCAGTTCTGAGCAGTTTCAGTCCCTACCAATGACAAATATCCCCACAGCAGGACACTGCCATCACCAGGCTTCACTTTAGAGAGGGCCACAGTCAGGTGCTAGGTTTGTGCTACACATAGCATCTTTCATTGATGGCTCATTTTAATTGTCTCTGGACAGAGGACCTTCTTGTGTTCGGGGAGTCTTCCACGTGCCTTTTGGCAAACACAAAACATCTTTTGTTATTATTTTCTACAAGCAATGGCCGCTCCTCCACACAGCCCAGCTCTGTGGAGCGTATGGTTCAGCGTGGTCCTGGGACAGATACAACAGTCTCTGCTGTGGAGCTCTGCAGCTCTTTCAGGGTCACCTTTGGTCTTATTGTTGCCTCTCTGATGAATGCACTCCTTGCCCAGTTTGAGTTTTAGATGGTCCTCTTTAGGCAGGTTTGGTGTGGTTCCTTATTTTTTACATGTTGTAATGATGAATTAAATTGTGTTTTGTAACATAATGACAGTTGAATTGCAGTCAGGCCAATCTTATCTAACTATTTCTGAGGGTGACTTCTGAGGGTGAGTAACACCGGGTCTCATTTAGGGGCCTCTTTAAAAAGGGGGTACATACTTTTGCACACTCAATTTTTCTTTTTTTCTGTCATATTTCTAATTTGCTTCACAACATTTTTTTTTTTTTTTTATTTTATAGTTGTCATATGATGTAAAGTGACTGACATGAACCTGTCAATGATCCATTTAAATTCCAGGTTGTAAGGCAACAATAAAGGAAAAATGCTAAGGGGGTACATACTTTTTCTTGCCACTGTTTATCTCTAGTGTGTACTGTGATGAATTACCACATTGCTAACATTAACAGCAATGTGAATTCACAAACAGAAGGTTGTAATTTGGACATTTTAATTAATATCAAGAACTTGGAATTTCAAGAATTTCTTTCAGAAACCCAAATAAATTTAATGAATGGCTAGTTTTAATACAGATGTATTTTAACAGACAAAATAATCTAAGGTGGATATACTAATAAAAATCTTTTATGATATGGCTTATGATGATAATAAACATATGCAACGTGTATCAGCACAAAAGGCCTTTCTCTAGTTGTAAGCTATTTTTCAAATATGGATCAACCTGTATAACCACACCCCAATATACAACCATCTAATTACACTTTGAGAGAGGAATGATACATCGTTTATACTAAAAATGGACAACTAATGATTTAAGCTTGAAAAGGCCTGCCTTTCTAAAAAAAACACCTGTTGCTGACCTTCTAGTACATCCCATTAAAAGCTCTTCATAATATGCGTAGTTTTACAAGAATACTTCATGTTTGCATTAATAAAACAAAGATGATCAAAGTGATTAAAGGTCTTGTTGAATAGGTAGGTTTTAAAGCAATCAGCTGCTACATAAAGCACCATTACAGGCCACATTCACAAGAATTAATAGCTAACCCTAAATCACATCTGTTTGCATTTGTCATCTTTCACGCCAGCATGCTTCAGGGAACACTAAAAGTGAATGGTGTTTAATACTTGACGCTTATTGGACACTCCTCGACGACTTTTCTTCCGCATTCCTTCGCCGTAGTCTCTGGGAGTGCTGTACATCTCATATTAAATGGCTCTGCTCCAGAGGTTAAAGCAATATTATTTTAATAAGCACATGAGTTAAGATTACCAGAGCGGCCCCACCAACGATTAGACTCCGGGACTATCTTCAGGTGTAATGTATTTTTAAGTGATCTGCAATACCATGCACGGTGTTTTTCTTTGGAACTGGCCCTGCTCTGTACTGGAGGTCCCTCTTTATTTAGGAGGGGCTCAATGGGGCCTCCATACAGGCTGCAGAGGATAATGATGATAACTGGACGGGGAGGTTTTCAACACTCGCTCACAATCATAAAAATGTCCACTTCACATGACAAAGCTCATTTTTCAATATCTGTTTTAATGAAAAATCCAATGCGTGTTGTAAATAGAAAAAGCGGATCTAAAATCTGCAAAGCAAGGATAATCAACAAACAAATGCTTCTATAAATAATAACAGAGCATGTGTTTCTTTTATTGGCTCTCATGTGTGGAAAAGGGGGGAAAGCCCCATAGACCCCATCGCTGGATTTCAAGGGGGATGGGATAAACATAGATGTGTGCAGACGCCTGGGTTTTTCTGGCACGGCTTAAGCTTTCGTACGCTCTGGGAGAACCGTGAGCGCTTGCCAGGAGAGGTGCGGGGTTAGAAACATTTTATTCTAGAAGGAAATTCCTCCTATTACCCATTATTCATCTGAATCTCAGGAGGAGCCGGACGCTCTAACTGCTCTAGCAGAAAGGCTTGGCGGGGGGAAACAGTTCATCATGCTAGATATCCCAGACAAGAGGGTGTTCTGATGTATATGTGATGGACTTATACTCCACAGTCTATTAATTTACCTTAGACATTAAGTACTCAGATGGCCATTCAATATCATAAGCACAGCAAGTAGAGCAGAAATTGTATCTATAAACACCTGCTAGTGCATTACATAAATAAAAAATCTTAAAGGATCTATATTAAGCAAAATCAACTTTTTTGAGCTTTCTACTATGTTATAATGTTCCCTCATCAAAAACATACCTGCTTCTGTAATCCTGTAGTCTCTGGCGCTGAGTTTCTGAGGCCTCAAAATGCTCAGCTCCACGAACCCACGCCTTTCCCAAAAACAACGCCCACTCCAGGAAGCACTGACCAATCAACAAGCCCTCTACATCCAGTCTACTCTCATTCATTTATCCAAAAACATGGTGTACAGCTCTGTATCCACTGATTCCTCACAGCCATTTTGTTCATTTTGTAGTCAAATGGTATCATACAAAAAGTTTAAGGAAATAAACAGCTTTTTCTCAGTTTCTGTTTAATAGAGCGTAACAGGGCTGGAGTCTGCTACACTCAACTGTTTATTTTAGTCTCACTTAAACATTGCCTAAACACCTTGTCTATGACTCATTATCAAGAATTTGAAATGACACCTGATGATTGCAAGTTCTGATCAATCAACGGTGGTGGAAACCCCACTGGAAAAAAACATACATACAATATTTTGACAATTTGACAATGCTTTCATCAGATAGGAATAATTTCAGGATAATGGCTGGACTTAGAGCTAGATGTTTGGTAAGCATCAAGCACTAAAGTTTGTTTTAAATGATTAGATACTGTAACTTTGTTGTAAGTCACCTGGTAAAACATCTGAAATCTGTCACTTTCTTAAAGGGGCTATATTATGCAACATCTTAATCAGTTTTTTTTTTTTTTTTAGCCTCTTAACAAGTTCCCTGATCAAAAACATACCTGGAGCTGTGTTTTGCTTCATTCACGCATGTTTACGTAATCCTGCATTCTCTGGCACGGCTGTTCTAAGGCCTCAGAACGCTTTGTTCCACAAGGCCCCGCCCACGCCAGGAAGCACAGACCAATCAACAAACCTACATCCAATCTGTTCTCAATCATTTACCTAAAAAATGGTGTGCAGCTCTGTTTCCACACAGCTATTTTTCAGTTTGGAGTAAAATGGCATCATACAAAAGTTTAAGGAAGTAAAGTTCCTTTTATTCTTCAAATTATGTTCAAAAGACAGCAACAGGCTGCACTCTCCTGCACTTTGCTGGTCTCGTTACATGTTTTTTGGCACCAGTAGAGTACTTAAATGATTTCTGGTTGCAAAATTACAATGCTGTTCTATAGGTGACCATATTGGTTTAAAAAATATCAATAAAAGTATAATATAACCTAAAGGGGCTATATTATGCTTTTATTCATATTATATGTTCTCAAGTTAAGAGGGTCTGGAATCACTCTCATTGAAGTTATTCTTGTCAATCTCTATTATACTAACCAGTTATAACTATTTATCTAAAATTGGGCAAGCTTTATGTGTATGAAATAGATATCTCTTCTAAACTTTACAATTCTTTTCTAAGTGGAAGTTTTTTTTGTGTTTACACTACAAATTATCATAGGTACTTTCTCTGTACTTATTGTCAATGAGTACTCAAATGGGCTTGTACTTTTTAACTGCTTGAACTTTGCATACCAGTTTAGATTATGTGGGGCTCTTAAATCCAAACCATTTTTTCCAGAGACATTGTTTTATGTTTAAACCATGACTTTTCCCTGACTCTCCTTTTTCCCTGAGTTTGTGCGCTGCCGGTTGCTTCTTCCAAAACTCCCACTTTCACTCTGCGACAGCTCGTGAGTTATGTTCTGTGTCATAAATGTTGATGATATCCCCGAAAGCTGTATTTAAGTCAGCAGGATCGGGAAGTGTCTATCAGCAGCTGCTCTGACCTCCGATCGCTCATTCGCCTGTGTGAGTCTCATGTTTGTACGGTGCAGTAAAGATTCCCCAGCTGTCCGGCGGATTAGCCCGTGTGCTTATGCGATTAGGACACGCGGCACCGTGGCTAGACGAGGCGCCTCTGACCCCAGGACTGGGACCGCGAAGCCAATGGGAGGCCGGAGGATGGACAGGGGATGCTGCGATTGAACAATAACGTGTTGAGAGTCAGGGGAGGTCACCAACACCTGTTCAGCCTTTGGCACTGCTTATTACTCTGTGCCAGGATTTATTACTAAGCAACAAGTGAGGCTTTTTGTATATATCTTTATTAATGTCTTGTCTTTGGGCTTCCACCTAAGTTTTAAACTAAATCATGTTGTCTTCTTTTAATTCAAATGCACTTTACCACATCCAATTCTTTTTTTTTAATATCCTGCCTCAGAGTTTACCATAGCTTTTTCAAAAAAGACATGCCTGTTAAAATTGTTAAATGCTTATCTTTTTGTAACATAAAACAAGTTAATACACTCACATTGTCAAATAAGCTATTGGTCAACATAAAAAGGGCTACTGATGATACAGAGAAAGTTTTTGACTCAGATGAAATAAAAAATTTGTTAGCAGCGCTGTTACTGCAATGCTAACAATAACAGTAATGCAGTAATGTTAAAAATTTGTGGGTGAAGCTGCAATTTAACAATTTTATCTTGGATTTTCATAACAGCTATAGCTTCTTAGCATTCCTGCTAACAATAAACAACAATGCACCCAATGTACCCTACTTGTAGAGTAGAACTGAATGGTCTAATGGTCTGTATTTAATTACATGCTATAAATAAATAAGAAATCCTTCTGATTTTTACCTCAGTATTGTGTCCTGAGGTCAATTGTGTAGAGGCTTTATATAATTTGAGATAAAAAATAAAAAATAAACAATGAGCAAATGAATAATGAGAGAAAGGGAGCAAAGCCAGGTTATTTCCTTGACTTGATTTTAGTATTACAAATTATGCAGATGCATGTAGATTTGGAACTTTTGTGAGAAACTGTACAGAGGCCTAGCCAAGGTTATCAGACTATGAGAGAACTATGATTTGTAACAGGAAAGTTTCAATTTGTCAAAAGAAAATTGCTGCAATAAAAAACAGAATAACAATATTTATCATTGTGGAATAAATTATTGTAGATCTGGGATCAGGGTTCCTGCTTTCTTTCTTTTAACCCTACTCAACCCATTTTATGTACATTTCTACTGAATGACATTTTTTTAGAAATGGACTTCAGACCCATTTTACATATAAATAAATTAGTATTTATAAATTATATTAAAAAATGTGGGTCTTGTGTAGTGTTTTTGTGTGTGTGTGTGTCTGGTCTTGTTGGGAGCAGAATGGGATTCTTTTAGTGTAGAGTGTTAAAAAATATATATTTTAAATTTTTTGTAAATTTTTTTTGTTATGCATTTAGGCCTCTCAACAGCACATTATTTTCTGGCCACATTTTTTATACAACCTTTAACAATAGTACATCAGAAAAGTACAAGTTGTACAATGTATACTGAGAATGTGTATCTATTTTTTGGTTCTTTTATAGAAATCTGTCTCTATCTATCTATCTATCTATCTATCTATCTATCTATCTATCTATATATATATATATATATATATATATATATATATATGTATGAATATGGTTTCTGGCATTAGCTGCTTTTTAAAAAAATATCTTTGTGTCCTACATGTAGTCTTTCCCTTAGCTGGCTGGTTGTCTGGTTTTTTTACAAAATAAAATAGTCAGGTGATAACAGTTTAATACTAATTAGATCATATATATATATATATATATATATATATATATATATGTATATATATATATATATATATATATATATATATTTATACGTCACACCTCACTGTTGATGAAGCCTTTTATTAAACATTCAACAAACATTTCTCTAAAATGAACTTTTACCTCCAATGCAAACGTAGTCCAGGTCATTTTATTGGGAATGATGTATTTTTTCTGTCTCGTCAGTAAATAAACTTCCGGCTTTACGCTGGTTGCTTGGAAACCTCACTATAACAACAAAACTCCAGGAAGTCCCTCAGCTGCACCCAGCCAAGTAAAGGCCCACCGCATTTAATACTTTTTGACCACAACGTTTCTCTCACACTCCGAGTGGTAACTGTTACTATTAAGAGGTGCTGATTAGTGGATTTACTCAGACCCACAGCAGTATTGCTTTTACAGATAATAAAGTATGCTAAAATCATGCTAAAATTCACAAATTCATAAAAATAGATAACTGAATGGTCATAAAATAGATAAAGGATGGTTATGCGTTTATCCCTATATGTACATTAAGAAGCAATAACCAACTGTTTTTGTTGTTACGAAAGTGGTTTCTGCAGATGAATGACACGTTAGTTTGCCAATTTTAAATACGGACCATAAAAATGTCTGAAGGCATATGTGTTCAGTGTAACTGGTAGCTGCGGGAGCTTATGGAGGCTGGCAGCATGGGAAAGCTTAAAACATGTGGGAAACATTGATGCTGACACAGGAAGAGGCCATACTTTCCTCCTGCGTCCCGTCACTGCCGTGTGTTCGTGTTGGCGTGGCACTGCTCACCACTCTGACAAGTGGAGTGACAAACAGCTCAGTGCCCGCTCGACCGGACCAGATGCCATGGCACGGCTTCAACGCTAACGCTGAGCTCATGGGTCATGGCCAGCGCTGGATCCACTCAAACTACTGGAAAGGGTAGGTACTGTAAATGTTAAAAATGTCATAAATGTTTCATAATTACACGCAATTAAATATTCGTAAAACATATTAAAGACGTAGGCTATATTATATTTTATATGGTACATTTATACTAGAGTTTAGGCCTGTTTACATCAACAAATTTTATTTAAATTAAGTTAGTGCTAGATTAGCATGGTATTATATAAATTGGGTTTTAAGTTAAGCAGATTAACATATCATGATTAACTAAAGTGAATTATTCTACTAACATAACCATCTAAGCATCAAGAAAAGTAAAAATTGCCAGTGCTATTCAACTGCCATTATAAAGTCAACACAACGCATGGAGCATCATTACAGCTGTTCTTGCTAGCTTGTAAAAAGTTGGCTAACATCACGTTGTAACCAAATTCATATTAAATTAATAGTGCAAATAATACAATAATTAAAATAATTTATTGCTCTAGACACAGTTATGGTCAAGTTTGTAACTGATCGCTGACTGGTAGCTACCCAAAAGTTTTCAGAGTTGTTTTGATGTTAAAATGGAACTTGTTTTTAACCTAAAATAAAATGTTTCTGAGTCTGTGTTATGGTTAAATGAGTTGTTGTGGGGTGAATGAAGCGGGTGCCGAGTCTGTGCAACCAGCCAGAGAGTCCTCAGCCAGAATGCAGATGCACAGCAGCCTGCATAGAACTAACAAATCAGGTGCCAAATAGTAAACTACCAATAGTCTGTGTGTACATTTATAGGTTTAAAACTGTGGTGAAGTAGGTAAAAACTAGCTTTGTAAATGTTTAGTCAGTGTGTTAGATTTAATTATGTTCAAGGCTGCACCATTTCTGCTTTAAAAGAAATTAAAGTCTTATGGCTTACCTTTTCTTTAACATAGTGTAAAACAATTGGACACAGTTGTAATGTTTACAGAAAGGAAACTAATTTATTCACTCTATCATCGCAATGCAAATGTTCAGTTTGGTGTGGGAACATGAGCTAAGGAGATAGTAATCCCATCTATAAATGCAAGATAGTTTGCTTTAGCCCATTCCCACCCAGGCTGTTTTGTGACAAACATTTGCCGACTAAATTGAATCCTAAAGGGTAGTTGGGTTTCGTTTAACAGAGAGGTACTTGAGGGTCTGCGGCCGTGATCTCCACACAACAGCCTCTCATAAGCACACAAGAAAAGGAACAAGCACACTGTGGCTGGGGGCGGCTCTCCATTTTTCAGTGAATTTGGTCATTTGTTGGCCGAGGTCACCTCTTTAAGCTTAGCGTTGCTGGTGTGTGTTAATCCGTTGATTTAGATGGAGTTAACATGCTGGCTCTGGTCCAACAGAGACTTAAGTCACAATTGAAGTTGGGCTCATATATTGAGAGGAGCTGGTGGGAAAGTTGAAAAAATGCTTTTCTTTGACAAAAAGGGGAATTTGTAGAGGAAATTGGGGCAACAATCTGTCAGGTTTGTCAGAAATATCTATTTATTATCACCCTTTAACAGAGTATATGTTAAGACATTGTAGCAGTAATATGTAAAATGGTTTCCACTGATATGCTCACCAGATACATTTACAAAAATAAAGTTTAAGTATGTTCATTCATTCATTTTGGAGCTTATTACAGTATCCCAGTAACTTTGGGTTTTAGTCGGGGTACACTATGGGGGTATGGGGTGACCTGCAGACAGTGGCCAGTTAGATGTAGGGCTGACACAGAGACATACACAGACAGACAACCATTCACTCAATCATTCATTCACTAGAGGCAAGTTAGAGTCACCAATACGCCTATATGCAGGTCTTGAGAGGAAGCCTGGAGAGAACCCACGGTAATAGAGGGAGGACATGCAGACTCTACCCAGAAGAATTGAGAGTCAGCCAGCCTGAGGATTACAGTGTAAGTAAGTGATTTACTTGTATATACTGTACGTCATTTAGGCTTTATTATCAAGCTCCTAATTGATAGTCTACATCAGTGTTTCCCAGCCAGGGGTGCGAGGACCCCTAGGGGTACGTGAGCACTTTGTAAGGGGTACATGGTATGGCATAAAGCCCAGGGGGTACACAAGACAAAAAAGGTTGGGAATCACTGATCTGCATTACTTGTCAACATTGAATAAATGGCTGCCAATACTACACTGGCTGTTTCAGCACTGGTTATGTCTGTCCATAGTGAGGAATACCCCAAAGCAATAAAACATAAATAAAGAAAAGAGAAGCAAAGTTTTTGGATAAAGACTTTTTTAAAAATCTTTGGCCATTTTTCAGCTTTATTGGTAGGACAGAGTACAGTAGGAAATTGGGGAAAGGCATTCGGCAAACTGTCAGAAACCAGACCCACAACAGGCAGTAGTTGTCCTGCAGCTCTACCACTGAGCCATACAATGGCGTGAAATGGATAAATGTTGGCAATGCATTTGTGTGGAGGTGTAATTGCTGTTTTGAATGTCTCACTTTCAGTATTAAAAGCATACTGGATACAAGTGTCAGCCCTCAAAACAATGACTTGAATCATCAAGGCCTTGAGTCCCAAAAATGAGCTTACTGACTTAACTCAAGTCAGAGTCCAGAACTCAAGTACTCCATCTATGTTACTTGTTTGCTTTAACCATTTTTTTCTCGAAAACAGTGGGAGAAACTTGCCTCCATGCAACAGAAATGCAGAGCAGCTTCTGTAAGTCTCACAGGCAGGGTACGAGCTGACCTGCTGAAAAGACAAATTACCCAACACCACAATCAAACTCAAAAATCTAAAGCAAATGTTTTCATTGCAAGTACACTGACAGAGAAGTGTTTTCTTGGCAATGTTAAAAGTAAGGAACTTTGTCATGGTGCTCAAAAAACTCAGATGAATAATTTCTTGTGAAAGATAATGGAACAAGGGGTGCATTGTGGTATGGGGTGACCTGCAGACAGATTCACACATTCTTGGAACAAGTTCAAACAGGACAGTGAAAGCGCAAGCATTCGGGACAAAGACGCATTCCTTGTGTCAGTGATACTTGTGTTTTTTTTCACGTCCGTGTTTTCAATTATGTTAGCCAACCTGTTGAGAGAGACAAGCAAGATTAGCAAGAAAAAAAAGCACCCATCATCGTCGACAGCTATTTAAGGAGTTGCTGTGTAGCCTTGCAGAAATGGTCCTCCACCTTGACTTATTGAATTGTGGAGAAGCTGTCGACAAGTTGAGCAACTGTCTCCGTCTCCATGTGTTTCCTTACATTGGCTTTACTCAACACAGCGCTGCAGATGTCTGTTTGTGCTGGATTCCTTGTCTGCAGCCACCCAGGGCAGATGAGTACACCATGCACAGGCTTAAGTCTCACTGACTTCAGTATTGACAAGTAAGAATTAGAATATCTGGCCAGGCTAGCTCACTGTAAAAATTACTGTTCAATAATACTGATCAAAGGTTTCACCCCAATTAGTTTTAGTGTTACTAATAATAATAATGGATTAAATTTGTATTGCACTTTACAAGCTTCTCGAAGTGCTTTTACATTAGTCCATTATTTAATTACTCCTCAATCACTCTCAGTGGTGGTGAGCTACTTCTGACAGAAGAGTGGCTGCTAATTAGCTCCTACGGCACCAACACATTCATACATAGGCAAGGTGGGTACCAGCAGGTGGCGCTAGACACGTTACATAAGACTCTAGTAAACAAAACTCCACAACACACATGTGTTTAACTCAAGTATTGATCACAGTAATGAATGAAAGGGACTGGATTATTGCAGCTGTTTGCCTCAGAGGAAGGATTATATTTTATCAGTACAAGGCTACAAGCTAAGGTAAGCTAACTGCAACACATTAGCGTCACAGATGTGGGAAACATAATGTAGTCGTAGTTGTAGAACAGAAAGTTCCATATATTTTGATGTTAAATGGAAGCTGTTTAACAAATTGTGAACGGGATACACAGCCAATCAGCGTGCTCGTTGAGCATGACGCCTGACGCCAATTCCACATATTCATTTGGCCACAATTATGCCCAAACTGTGCCCCACTACGTCCGATGGTGCGGAACACATCAAACAGACTCATATCGCCGACCTGCGCCCAACGGCCAAGCTTAATATCTTGTTCTGGCATAGCTTGCTTTGGGTCATTATCTTGCTGTATGAACCCTTGACTAGCTAGGTGTGTACCAGAGGATAGTGTATGTCGCTTCAGAATGCTACTATAACCGTTTTGGTTCAGGGTCCATCACTTAATCAGGTACAATTTCAAGCTAATGATATTTAAATATTTATTAATATTTAATATATTATTATTGATTTTCAATAAAATCTGTGGAAAAATAGGGGTGTTCTAAAACTTTTGACCAATAGTGTATATGCACACTAAATGTGCATATACACAAAAGAGAACCCAAATCCCAAAGAGAACCTCAACATCCTAAGTTCTGCTACATCCACCCTCCAGACATAGCAAGGTCTCTGACTGGGGTGTTGTGAGAGAACCCACAATGCATTTGACCTGTTGACATTCACAAGTCATTTAACTATTTTTTTTTTTTTTTTTTTTTTGTTTTTGGGCTGTTTGTTTGAGCAGATGTAGGCCAGGGCAGATGTGTGCACCTTGCAAACTGATGTCTCACTGACCCTGGGCCACTATTGATACTAGGAAGGCCATGGTAAACCACTGTGTGAAAAATGAAGTCCAGGAAATATCCTCTTGTGGCTGACCACCATTTCCTAAGAATCCAGTGATTATTTACTCTATGACCTGTTTAAAAATGAAAATGTGAACAAATGCCAGTGATTGCTTCTCCTGTCTCACTGAATGTGTCTATGTTGACACAGATTTTTCAATTACAAGTACATGAGAATGCTGCGTGCTTATAGAGCTCTAACTGAATTACACAACATATCAAAGAAAGTCTCCAATATAATATCTCCCAAATCCCACTTGACCATGTTTAATACAAAACATCTTTCTAAAATCTGTGGGTGTTGTATAAAATGTTGAAATGTTTGAAATATAGATGGTCTGGGACATTCTGTACCAATCATGGACAAACCCATCTTATGTCCTTGGCAGATGTATTAACATTGAAGGAATTACATCTGAACTGAATATTCATTTTTCATATTGTATCAGTTCAAAGATGGGTGTTTTTGACTGGAAATGTTCATTGGTATCCTTACTAGCCATCCTGGAATCACTTTCCTTTTCACAGCTATTTCAACCTGAAAGAAATCCAGCTGGACCTGTTTATCTAAAATGGGTTAGTTCTTATGCGCTGTTTTATTTCCATGATTTGTTTTGTGCTCCTTAAAATATGTCCAAAGGCAGGTACCCTTATATATATACTTTTTACATGTGTCCCATTACAGTTAAAACCAGACTATAAGCTAGCAATGGCTTTATTTTGCGATTGTAGCCCTGGCAGAGCAGCCAAACGGCAGAAAAAATGTTGTAGGGATACACAAAGGGGAAACAAAAGTAAAGCCAAACGAGGGATCATGTAAGAGTCAATAAAGCTCAACACTGCCTGCCCCCTCTGGTGCCAGAAGTAAATTTCCCATTCATTTTCCCCATAAACTTTTCAAAAAATTGTGCACTGTTGAGCTCCATTGGACTCTTGAGTATTTACGATAGTGTTACACACCGAAATGTAGGGGGAGCTCCTTAGAGGAAAATGAAGCAAAAACAGCAAAGAAGTGTAAAAAGTTACTGCTTTAAAGAAAAGTATTGTATCTTAGCTGAACTTGAGTCACAGTGCCAATCAGCCATCACCAGAAAACACTTCTTTGACAAATTCAATTGTTGCCAGTCATGTCAAACACATTGTCCAACCAACTACTGCTGATGACATGAGGCAGAAGGTTCACATTTTTGCTTGGACATACTGTTTCCCTCGAAGCCAGGTGTCTATCAAATTTTGTTCAGTGATCGGTTGTCCCTCCAGAGGTTTATAAATTAAATCAGTAAATTTTAAATCTACCCTTGCTGAATTTGAATGGGACCAATTTTGCCAGGACCTAGTTTTCAACCCAAGTTGAAATTGGTAATTGATGACCGCTAGTGACTCTTCTACAGTTGCTTTTGGTGTAAGTTTTGTAATGTTATTGCAGAACCTAGTGCTTTTTAAGTGAAGAAGTGCAAATGACAGCTACAATGTTTGAATTTGGAGCCTGCAATGTCTTGGCAACTGGCTTCTAGTAATTTATTCAGTCCAGTACAGTCCTGTTTTCCTCAGAGCATTAACTTAAAATTGTTAAGGAATTAGGGATACTCATTATATTGATTGTATATTTAAAGTAAAATATTTGACTGAGAAAAAAAAATACTCTTGTTATGCTTAAAGTATTTTTGTGTACTTCACCAAGGATTAATGACAGGAACATTTGTGCAGTCTGCAGTCAGTCAATTGAAGCTAGTTAAACTTAGCTTTAAACTGCTTTGGCCAAAGAACACAATTAACTTCTGAAGCAGGTGTGTTTTCAGTAAGATGACCGTAATGTAAAAGGCACAATGACCTTACACTAAAACGTGTTGCGTACACAGCCGACTTGAGTTTGTTGTTTCAGGTTTGTTGTCCTAAAAAAAAAAAATATTGTTATTTCTATGTTTTACGATATAGGCCTGTAGAACATCCATGCAATAAAAAAGGTTTGCATGTTATGTCACTATTTTTCAAAGACATTAAAAAACATCAGCTAACATGCGGAATATGAACAACCACATAATGCATGCCGGGTTTAGTGGGTTTTTAAAATATGGTCACCATTAAAACTTTTAGTTCTAGCTTTTGAATCGGGAGCCAGGTTCGAGCCTTGCCTAGAGGGAATAATGTCATCACTGTAGGAATGGTAAGGAGAGTTGGCAAGTTCCACGTTCAGAGGCTCAAGTGAAGTGGTACAGAGGTGTAACATTTCTTCCAAGGCAATGTCAAGCTTGCCAAACGGAGAACGCGTGAACGGATCTGCCACCTTCTTTTGGCTTTTCCGCCCCCGTGGCTTTCTGAGCGATGATCGTTCTAGGGAAAAGGTGTGTGTGTGCTGCTGATCACATGTTGTCTTTTTCAGGCCAGTGAGTATCCGGGAGTGGAGGAGGCCATTACGGATTAATGTACAGCAGGTGTTGGGAGTCTAGACGTGCGGAGAAGTGTGCTTGCCTTGTAATTGAAAGTGCAGGTGCATCTTGGGCTAAACGCCAACATGTTCCACCGCTGTAATGTTTTTTAGCCGCATGACATCGCACTTTCTGGGCTCGGGCTATTACATTCAATGAGCTAATGAAAAATACAATGCTTCAGGAAGGCCAGGATTGCTTGTTTCTCCATTGACGGCTATTAACGTGTTATGATAAGTTTGTTTTTTGGGGCGAGCTGAAGTGATATAAAATGACTTGGCAAGGAGTGCGGAATAAAAGCCCTCTCATTTTGTCTACTTAATCATAAAAAGCTGGTGGATTTGGCTTCCTCTGTTGACACTAAGAAGACGGCAGCCAAGAATTACACTCAAAATATAAAAAAAATCAGTCACGGTGGGCAATACCGACAGGATAATGTCACGAGATGTTCAGTGATATGGAGGGAGAGATTTTTTCCTAGTGCTTCAACATAGACGGAGACAAATGACTTCATAACAAGAAATTCAAAAGGTTTATGTAATGAGATTAAGAAGTAATTATACATGACTGTTCGTTGTCTGTAGACAGATCAACATAGAAATGGAGTTGACGCCAAAAATCCTGGCTCCCATTGCAACATTTTTCGTAGTAATTTTGGTCTTATTGTCTTCATGCGAACAAGCTTTCAAAAGTTCCATCTGTACAGTATTACTCCAGCTCCGAATACAGTAACTGGCCAATCAGCTGTCACTTTAGCCCATGTTGGGACAGCTGACCTGCTCTTTTTAAAGCATTTACACGGATTGCTCTATCGTGAGTGTGGTTAGCATTTGAGGTTAGCCACACACTTTCCATTGTCTTCATCTAATGCCTTGTGAAGTGAAGTGAAGAGACATTACGTTACATTATAATTTCACTAATGTTACAAAGGACACATATTAGGGTTTGGTCTTGTCTCTCAGCTCCTTGGATTTTCAGAAATTATCTGCACGCACATGACATGAGGCATCACTGGAACTATTTTCCTTCTGTAGATGGAGAAGTGGAATTTAAGCAGTGGACACAGACAGACAGTATTAGATTTAGCTTTTTGACTACTCGGGATAGATATAGGAGTAAAATGTACATTATATATTTTGTACATGCAAAGTTAAAAATGAGAACTTACAATATTTTTTTCCATTTTTTAGGTTTTATTGATAGGACAGAGTAGCAGGAAATTGGGGAGAGAGCGGCAAATTGCTGGAGTCCTGACTGGAACCCTGGCCCAAGAAGGTGATGGACTGTACTGGTGACTTTTTTCTCTGCAAGATGTGGCTGATGTACTTCAAGATATACTTAAGTAGAATTTGTAGGTTAAAGTAAGCATACATGGACAAAGTAGTGTCTAGTACCACTACTACTTCTACTATACTAGTGTGTCCTGCCATGGTTTTGTAAATACTTATAATATTAGGTAGCCTTTAGCTTATGTTACTCCAATTGCTCTATTAAATAAAAAGACTAAAGATACATTTGCTAATATTCTGTAGTGGATTGCCAGTTGCCAGTGGGGTGTAAAGAATAGAAAGCTCTGTTGGCTTTGCTCACTGCACTTACACAACGCATTATACAGTATTACCATGCATCTCAACAACAAGCCTGGCACCCATCCAGATTTCCTAATGTCAATCTCCTGACATGTTCTGCACGTATGAAGACCAAACAAGAAAAGATGTCCAAGAAATGTATGCGCTAGAGCCTTTTTTTCTACCCAATAAACTCAATTGTCGATGCCAACTGCTGCTTCCACAGCTTAAGAGCCAATAGCCACTGGGCATCGGATCAATAAAGCAGTTATATCAGATGTGTGTTCAATTTACTGTTGCTGTCAGAGCAAGGAGGGCGTTTCATTCGCTGACCTGCACAGCCACTGTTGGCTCACGGCCCTCGCCGTGGCTATCAGTCTCCGGGGCTAAGAGGATAATGTGTTAGCTGATATCTTAGTTCACTGCGGTGCTGAAATGGGAAAAAGGGGGAGAGTTTTGGAGGAGGTAATGATGGACCACTTTGGTTTCTCCTGAGAATGAGGAATTTAGGGCCCAGTCTCCCAACATCACAACTAAGACCTGTTGATACACAGCAGCGAGCCCAGTGGTTTCCTGAAGACTGATATTGTTTAAATTATAACTGTGAGAATTTGCCGCAGAAGATTTTGATGCCTGTTATGCGCGCTATCATAACAAGACATAAAACTGCTGTAAAATGACTCTGGCTGGTAATCGCTGTTTGTTTTCAGTCGGGAATATAAGTAGGACGTGATATTGGCAGTGTTGTGTAAGGCTAAGATGCGGCGAGGGTCCTCTTTCTCCGCTAACACACCAGTCATGGATCACGGAGCTGGAGAAGCAGCTAATAGCTCTCTCTAGCTGGGCCTTTGCTAAATACTCCCTCCACTAAAATTATTCCTCAGGGAATCAATGGGCCCATTCTTTTGTGAGCTGCAGTTTGCTTGACGGTCCCAACCTCTATGTGAAACATTAGACAGCGATGGGGAAAACATAAAACATAATACTTGTGTGACCAGCTTGTCATTGGCTGCGTTAAGAATTTCGCCCAAGATAGTAGATTCAGTGAGGCTTACACACGGGGGCTGGAGGAGTGGTCTGTGATAGGTATTACTAGGTGTGTTTGCATTAGGAAGGTTTGGCATGAGATGGGTTGGTAGAGGGGCGTTTCCACTGCCAGAGGGGGTCCGAGCTCTTCTTGGCTCACTGTGGACACAATAAAGAGGAAGCCATGACCACACAGGCAATGAGCATAAGATGATAACCAATATTAATTGTAACAGAATCAGTTTATTATGATCTTTCTGTCCATTCCTGCTGTACAAGACAAAAACATCTTACACTAGGTTGAAAAAATAAAGGAGTCTAATGCATGTGTATAGACTCTTTTAGTGTTTCTAAACAGAATATCTGCATTCCAAAGGTACCCTAATTTAGAGAGACGACAATAAATTTTTAATTGAGGATTTGCTTTCACAATGACACATGACAGAATATATTCTTTATCCAATCCATTCCAATACACTTTATTTCTATAGCACATTTTACAAACAAAGACAGTTTCCAAAGTACGACACAAGATTATAAAATGAATAAATACAACTTTAAATTGTGGATGTAATTTCTCAAAAAAATATATATACTGGGTTGGTTGACCTGAACATTAATTAACTGATTGTAAAACCAGCTAATTAATGAAATTTCTGTGAATATTCCTGTTTATTCCCTAACTTATGTAAGTATGTATATATTCAAGGTTATTGTTTGGCTTATTGACACAATTTTCTTTTTGGAGACTTCGCATCTGTCTCCAAAAAGAAAATAGTACAGGGAAGGGGGTATATAGAGTTTTAAAAAATGTCAAAATGCAATGTTACAATTGCAGTATTTATTGCTGTTACAATTTGACATAATAATAATAAAAAAAGATTACTCTGGAAACTGACAACTAGTCAACCTCATGTACGTAATATCAGAGCTTGGTTGGAAAACATTAGCAAGTGTATCAACATTTAGCCGTTTGATTTAACATAACAACAACTTTTCTTAATTTTAATGTCATGCTCAACAAGTAGCTAGAGAAGTATGGCGGGCCACAATATTTTTTCATTGTATGCTCAGATTTAATCCATCTATCACCACTAATCCAACTTTAATAAATTCACTATAGCAACTACAGCTGACTATCAGATATGGGTCATATTAATTCATTGTAAATTTTTACAAAATATAAACAAAAGCCATTCATTCCAGTTGTCCAAAAATGTCAAAATTAATGTTTTTATTTTGCTCCATTGTAAAAATGAAAGGGGTAGAACACTAATCTTGCTAATGCTAATATGTCACTCATGGAAGGGTCTATAGAAGCCACTGATAAGCATTTTTAGTCTCCTTTGCAAAAAAGTAACCTATTTAATTAACAAAGATGAACTCTATAGGTACGGTTAAGACATTTACAGTCACTAAAATGTATTATTACATTTTTTGCATTAGAATTTCCCATTTCAATTAGCATATTCCAGTGGCAGTAAATTCCTCTAGAGTCTAGATGCACCATATTCTTTCCTTCCTGCCCTCACCACAGTCAATGCTAATGAGTAATCTACACTCTAATACGAAACATTGATGCTGTCTGAGTCACTTTGATTAAAGATGGAAGTAATTTCAAGCAGGTGATAAACCTATACATTTTTTGGGGACGCATGTCTTGGGGCCAAACACATATACTGCAGTAAATACACAAATGTTAAAAACCATACACTGTTGAAATAATAGAAAGGAAGACTCAACAGAACCCTTGAGCATTGCACACATCCATCTGCATATTGCACATGCATTGCTTCACTTTATAACACAATGAAATTAAATGCATCAAAGACAAACCACAGCCTTCATGTCTACATCCTCTGTTTGATTGAGCTCCACAAAAATGCGGAACATGTAAAAGTGAACGAAGCGTTTGGTGGAAAAGTAAACATCTCTATTTCAGCTCCTTATAAAGTTCATCCTGTTTCCTCGTGAACCTCTTTTTGATCTGCCAGTAATTGTTCTACGAGCCGACCTCGAGGATCACTACCATTCACCCCGAACATTTAGCCGATTCTTGCACCACAACATCTCCGCTGTCTCGCCACAAGAGCCCGGTTTTGGACACGCACTCAACCATTACTCACTGCTTTCTCAAGTCATTCATTTCCCAAATCAATTATAACGTAGTACTCAGGCGTTCCCACCTGATGATGGGAAAATTCCCAGTATTCCGAGTGTACTAACACCGGATCACATTCTGGGAAGCTGTCATCGCAAAACCGTAGTGAATATGAGGAATTACAGGATGACATAACTGTAAAATCAGGCATTTGTAATATCTGGGGAGAATGTGAAAGTCGCGCGGAGTGGCACAGTACGTATTAAGGAGCTTTAGATTCAAGTGTTCATGGCAGACCAGCAGAGTAAAGTACCCAAAGCGGCTTAATGCAGCTAAGCCTAAATATTTATAAAATCAGTTGTAATGGGCTACTCCACTGGCCGTACCATCCACTCCAGCCACTGTGAAGGTAAGCTGCACAGCCGTGACTTTTGATGTTGCTTTTCTGGTTTAGCCTGGGTCTATTGTTAACAAAGACTCTGAATAAAAATTTGCGACCAGTTCTACTATTTCTCTGGAAGCGACTGTTTGCCAAATATTTCTCCCTTATCTCCCACATGATTTCTTGTCACTGCTCAACTGTCCTGTCAAAAAACTCCAAAGATAACAGCATGACATTCTTTTGTTTTGGTAAAACAGGTGGTTGCCCAATTGACAAATTAAGTCATTAAACATGTACACATCAAAAGTACAAGCCTTTTGCTGACACCTCAAATACCCAATTCACACTGAATACATTGTGTGTCCATTACATGTTTCGTAAGACCTCCATAAGAGATATATGCCATTCAAGTCAATGTGTGAATTCACTCCGGCTGCGTTGCAGTACATGTACGTATCCGGCTCAAAAATACATATCAAGCCTATTTTTGACGGATGCTAGAGCCCTCTTGCAGAAAGTTGAACAGACCAGCTCAAGCCAGACAGGAAGTCAGACCCGGGACCAGAGAAGAGAATTCAGTATATTTTAAATTAAAAACACTTGTGCAGAATCACATCTCTGTGTGAACATTACATCTCAACTGGCGACAAGGGGGTCACAAACTAGATTGGACACCATTAAACCTGAGTAAAATCTACTATTTGTTTAGGTATTTGTGAAGACTCTCACTCATCCTCATCCTTCACCTCTTATCCAAGAGGCTTTCTCAATTTTGAAACTGAACTGGTACGAGAGCTGGTTAATGTGCTTTTGCTGCGATTTATATACGTAGCATGCTTACTCAAAAGCACAAAAGTCACAGGAAAAAGTATCCAAATGAACAAGGGATCATGCTGAACTCACTCAACACTTACCTGAACTCATAACTCGCTACTCTCCCATGAAGTCCTCTGGCTGTTGCACTGCCCATGCATTGCACTCAATGTGAAATGGAGTCTGTAAGAATACCCTACCAGAGATGTACTGCACACACAATGCATTCAGGGTGAAGAAGGCGTATGGAAGCTCTCCAAGTTGGTTCTGTGTAACACAGAAGCATCTGCAAAGTCATGGTGGTATTTTTGGTCTTTTCCAGGAAATTCTATGGGTCCAACACATTCTTTATACATCATGAGTCAAAGTCTTTGTTCCATAGTTCCCACCCTCTAATTCAGAATAGAAAATACACTTGAAAAAATCTGCTTCAAAGACATTTTGGACATACTTGAACTGATACCTCCTTGGATTACGAAAGTATCAAAGATTGGGTTAAGAAAATAACATTCTATATTTAAAACTGAAAATATCACTAAATTCAATAAAAAAACAATTTAAGGAATATTTCAGAGAACTCTCAAACAATTGCTTTCTGATAACAAGGGAATTCCTTGAAGCTTGAGTGAACTTATGTCAATTGGTCCATTATTTTCTGTAGGTGTGGCCGCAAGTGTGCGGTCCCGATTACAGTGACCCCACCGTAATTGCCTCATAGCTCAAACTACATCATCAAATATTGGCCTTATCGGAGCGACATACTGGCTGATGGCAAAAAGCCCAGAGCCCATGCCGCTTCCTTACTTTCCTCGTCCCGGGACATGACTTATTTGTCAGTCACATCAGAATTGAGAGAGATGAGAAGTACCTGAGGAATGTTAAGTGCAGCGTATCAGAAAACATCAAAGGATACAGAGAGCCTTGGGGAGACTGTAAAATTAATGGTCCAAATTGAGTTGGGCAAAAAAAACAAAGAGCACAGAGAATAGGCTACTGTATGAAGAGGTCACAGTTCAAGTTCATGTGTGCTTTATGGTCTGCTGAACCAGAATGCTTCAGCTTGTGGAGTATAGGGTAATCTGGGGAGGGATCTGGGCACCTGCCAACAGTGTGGAGACAGCTTTGATTTTCTATTGACTGGGTGAGATAATTATTAAAAAGCCCATAGACTAGTGTGACCTATAACGACTCCAATCTTTAGGAGATATTCTTGGATACACTTTAGTATACTTACTTGTACTTTTATCTTAGTGTTGCATTGTGTGGCACCTAAGAAATCCTGCCCCTTTGGGCCCTGTGTCACACATTGTGCTGCCACTCTGAGGCACATGCATCAAGAAACACTACAAATGTGTGTCATTGGCCACACAACCTGTTGCAAGTTTGCCTGCCACAGGGCATTCCGTAGCTTTGCAGACCTACTATTTAAAGGTAGAAACCACCAACACTTATTTTAATTCACTGTTAGCACTATTGGCACAATTGGAGTCTTGCCATTCAACATCAACTTTAGCTACAACTTTGCAGCACCTTTACAAGATATGCCTGATCTTTGCTGCAACATGCTGCAATTTTGTGGGTATTGCTATACTTTGTGGGTCCTGCCATACAGCAGCACCTGCAAAAACTGCAGCCTGTTTAGTGGCAACTAAAAGAAAGTTTGACATATGCCAAAAACTTGTGGCATTTCCTGTGGCAGATGCCATAAATTTGTGACATATTTTGTGGAAGCTTAGGAGTATATCTAGGGAGAAATCTCACAGAAAGTGTCCTCTGAGGAGTAGAAATAGAGCTGCAATGCTGACTTTAAAACAGCGCCAGTAACATATGGGACAATTACCTAGATAAATATGTCATGATAGCTCTAGCAGAGTTTATAGCTAGAACACACACACACTTGTTGCTGACTGACGTTGCCGGGTTGCTAAGGGTCGACCGTTTAGACCAATTACTCATGTACACAGGCAGTGTGATTCTGGATAGTGTCCAAATCCCAAAAGCCGGCCAGATGCTTGTGTGGTGCCCGAGAGCTACTCCTGTCCATGGTGACAATCTCTGAGAGAGAAAAGCCACAAAAGCTGCCTCCCTCGGGGGCAGCAATGGCACTGGCGCCTGCATAAGTGTGATATAAATCCCTGCTGCTTTGAAAATAATTAGTGTGGGGATCAGGGCTGGCAGGGCAGTCTCCCCGGCCTGGCGCTGACAAGGGGACAGGTGCCACTGTCGGCCTAAGCCACCAGAGCTGCTGCCTTGTTGTACTGGGAGGATGAATGCCAAACCTTGTCCATGCTGTAGGCCTGTGGGAGGCTGCTGGGTGTGGGGTTTGTACAGCTCAGAGAATTAGGTGGGATATGTTTGTGTCCACTGCTATGACCTGACCCATGAACTTGGCCCCCGCCGTGATGAAAGCTATGTTTTTATTTGGCCGCTATCTACAGACAGCAGTGGACTTACGGCACAGTCCAATGCAAATAGATGATGGAGTAGAAGAATGGAAGACTCATCAAATAACAAAGTCAGATGTTCAGGCCTCAAGAGGCGACTGCACAGAAAAGTGACAATCAAATAGGATTGTTAAGCCAAAGCAACCCGGTCTATGTCAGAAATAATATTAGAATTACTAAGTGATAGCATATTTTCATCATGAGGCTATCTGTTTTATCTAACGTTTAAAATTATGACCTATTTATGGATTTTTGACTTGATAAACACAAAGTTTACAGAAGTTAGTGTCTTTTAATTAAGCTCCAGTCGCATTACACTTTTACACTGCTGTACTCTTAGCATTGTTATTTGAGTTTAAGTTTTTTCATTTTCAAACGAGTGAACCCTTCTGTAGTGAACTCTGAGATGACAGTCACTTGTAACAGATATTTCCACGTTTGTTTGACCTTATGGAAACTCCTTTGCCCTCTGTGTTTGATTGACATTTTCCACTTTAAAATACTGAGGGGATCCCTGGCCACAATAACAGGATGAGCCGGAGTTCCCTCTGGTTGGAAGAGGGGATCCCCTTGCTACTATTACTCATGGTGCTGGAGAACCAGTCAGTTGAGATTTTCCCATGCTAGATTGCCTATTGTCTTTTGCTCCTGGGTCAGGCATTCTCTTTCCGTTCCGGCTGTGTCTGTTCTTCTGTTAATGGCAATCTCAGGATTTTGCACTACCATTGGAATATTGCTTTTTGCTTAGCATTGAATATCTAATATTTCATATCATTTGACCATTTTAATTTAATTCCCAGAAGAACAAGCTTGTAGCCTGTTGCTGAATCCTCTATATGAGGCTAAATAAATCTACTGACCACTTTAAGGAAGGCACTGTAAAACTCATGTTCACATCAAAAAGGTGCTCAAACGAAACATGCTGCACTAAAAGCAATTAGCTCAATACTGACAGATCATTTGTGAAATTAGAGAAGTGAAAAGCGAATGTGTACAAGCCTGTACATATACAGTATAACCCCAACAAACAAACAGGCAGATGGCAAGCAGATTTGCTTGAAGTTAGGAGTGAAAATGTCAGACCAATAGATTATAAGGTTTAACAGATTTCTATCTTGTATCACTGTAGTCTATAAATAATAAGTTTGTGCATTTTGTGAGTTTGATTGACTGTATTAATTCTACTACTATGATTGTCTATTTTCTTCTTTTACCACTACACAATGGCTTGCCCCAGATTTGTATCCCCTAATGGCCTGGGCGATTTTGGGGGTAATCCAATGCAAAGTATTCACAAATTACACATTTTAATGACACATGCAGGTGGTGCCTTTTGTTGAGATGTTAGTAAAATCAAGAATCAGTGCAGTAGAATGTGTCAAAGACTTACTCCTTGTCCTCTATCCTTACTTTGGCCTTTAGCTGAGTCTGCACTGTCCTTTAGACAGAGTCAAGTACACTGAGGTTATGGGATGCTTTGAGCTTTCTGGATCTCTGCTTGGTCACATAAAGCATTACGTCTGACAGCACGTTCTTTAGTGCGGTAAGGTGAGCAGCAGAAAGTCTAATGGCTCAGATACGTTGCATGTGTAAGGAGACACAGAAAGGCTTTATTTAGCCTTTGGAGATGACATTAGTCACCAGGATGTGAAAGGTATTCAAAGCCCTGTGGTCTGTGTCGTCAGACTTGACTTTACCTTGAACTGGGAATCCAAACCAGCTCTTGGTTACGTGTCTGAAAGACAGTCGACACTAAAGGCCACAACTTCATTACTGGGATTACATGTAAAACTTGTCCTAAATCTTCAATTGCAATAACAAAACACACTGTAAAGAAAATGTGGGCTTGTTAGCAAGCTAATTTGCAGCTATAAGAGAAGTTTAGAATGGCATCAGTTTAAAATGGCAAAATCTGGTAATAATCCAGGAACAGACCTTTTTTACTGTTCATTGCAGGACTTCCACAGAAAGCTTTGTACTTTACTCACATGTTAAGCGACAGTAGCTCAGTTGGTTGAGACGCCTGACTACTAAACACAAAGTTGGCAGTTCAAGCTTCGCTGCATACTGTCATTGAGTCCTTGGGAGGGGCCATAGTCACAAGTGTGACTGAGGAGTGAACGAATGATGCCCCAAATTGCAAAGTGACTTTGAGTGTCTAGAAAATTGCTATATAAGAATGCATTATTATTGAATGTGGGGACAACTGGGTGAACTGTTTGCAAGTAACTTAATTGCATGACCATTTTATACAATCACAATCACACTACATACCATGCGCTTCACATTAGTCCCACACTATTCTAAGCCAGAATTGGTCCGATGGAAATCCCATTTCTTTGATAATGACAAAATGCATTTTTAGGAGTTTTTGAACTAACAGTTTTGCCACAAATGTTCCTGCTGGATAATGGACTGAATGTTTTCTGCTACTCTATCAACACTTCTCATGGATGTAGTCAAAGAAGACATTAGGTTGTTGGTGTAGAAGAAGAGGATGCAGAGGATATGGCTAAATTGAGGCAGATGATTCTCTGTGGTGACCCTTGAAGCCAACAGCCAAAAGGAGAAGATAGAAACATCTACTGCAGGGATGTCACTTATGTGCCTAAGCAGCAGGTGCTTCTCTCAATGCACACACCATGTAGAGATGCAAGCATATTTATAGCTTACTAGTACCAAACCAAAGTTGGTAACTAACTTGCATCATACAGGGGTCATGACTTGAGCTTGCATTATCTTGGTCATGGTCTCAGTTAGCTTGAACCTGACTACAACACTATAGGTAATTTGACTCAAGCATGTCAGAGATGCACTAGTGGTGACTAACAACCACAAGGCCAGTTACTTATTATAACCCTAAAAAAAACTCCCACGCTCTGAAGCTAAGTGTCAGACTGAATTATGACAGCCTTTGCCTCATGCCAAGAAAGTGTGCCAGACCAGCTCAGTAACAACAGCAGCAGCAGCAGCAGGCAGCAGATCATTGTTACATTCAAGTGCCGAGCACACGTTCGTCTCATTAGCTGCTGAGCGATTGTAGCACATTCTGTTTATTGAAATACTCAGTTGGGATTTATTGCTTCCTTTTACGGAGGAAATGTGGACACTTATTAAACACCTCTTACACCCGACATTTATACAACACAGAAAAAGAACCCGGAAAAAGCAATAGAGCTCGCAGTGTGGAGAAGAATGGACAAAGTCAGTTTTGAGGAAGTCTAATCTCGGGGCAACACCCTGTGTTTGTCTGAGGCCCGACTAAGGTCATGACGCAGACTTGATGAGGTGACAAAGTGCTCAGGTACTTTTCAAAACCCCACTACTTAACCAGAACTCACTTGATTTAAAAGCATATATTTATGAATGTTATTTTAATCCAAGGCCAATATCCACAGTGCTTTGGGCCAGAGGGAGCGGCCCGTCTGCTGATATTCAATACATCTTCCCCAGAGTAGCATTTATTTGGGCTTGATTCAAATAATTAGCGTTGAGGATAAAATCAGATATGTTTTCAGCAGACATCCATTTCCAATTTTCATAAGCAGTTCTTCTGTGAACGTTCGGCCGCGATGGGTTTGCAACCACAATTTGTCAGTACAAATCATTTGACTGAGATACTTCCTTTTCTAAGCAGCGTTTAGGGAACCACTGAAATTTGACAATCAGCGCCGAGCTCGAAATTAAAGGGCAGAGGGTTTACAGCTCACATGACAAGAGATTCCTGATCAATTTGAAGCTTTAATGTAATTTTATATCATTGTAACCGCAAATGTTTAATTCCTGGGTTGTTTAAAGTGCTCCGGGCTTAGTATAATGGCTGAACATTGTATGTACTGGATACAGTCCACTCTTTCAAACTGTGGGATATGTGCAGTAGCAGCCTGGCGATGGTTTCCCCTCAGTGAATTTAAGAGTCGGAAAGAGGATGGACGCGCCGGCATCAGCCACTGACCAAGGCTGTCAAACAGACTTCAAAACATGCACTTAGTCAAAGTGCACACTCCCTTTTCCCACATCCCATCCCGGAGCCTTTTATATTGTCCACACAATGGAAAACCAAACACACAAGAAAGATTTTTCCATGCAAATGTGAAATCCATACAGGAAAAAAGAAAATATGCAGTTCGAGATTCACCAAAGCGCCCAAAGAAAACAGCGCTGTGAGAAGTGGCCGTGCTGCCAGCCCGACATCCTCCGGCCTTTTAATTATGCTGCCGGCGGAGGATCAGCATGACAAATACTGAAGGATATGACCTCTCCATGAGAGCTGAACCCAGACTAACCTCAGACTCACGGTCAGTGGATACTCATCGACCCGCTCATTCAAATGGACTCAATAACAATAACACTTTAGTAGTTTTTCTAGGATATGGCCTGTACAAGATTTAGAGGATTCTAGTGGAACTGCACCGCTGCAATAAATATCTGGCAATATGAATGATATATTAGCTGTTTAGCTATTTGTGCAAATAAGAAACAGGTACTAGCACCAACACATCTGACAAATATGTTTCTTTATTGATCATCATTAATGTATTGCATTCTATGATATCTATGATATGGCTTTTCTAAAAGTACAGTGCTTGATTTTGACAAATCCAGGCACAGGATCACCAGTCAGTGAACTTTTGGTACAGGTCCCAAGCCTGGGTTAAATGGAGAGGGTTGTACCAGGAGAGACAAAATGAATATGCAGATCATTGCACAAGGAAAGGAAAAGATATCAAAGATATTCTCCCTTGCCAAATCTATTTCAATACTTTTATGATCATCACTGTCACACTTTCCGATGGAAAGGGGATATATTATGCTCTTATTTATCTGTTTAAACCAGTCTTGGCCACCTCTAGAACAGCATTGCAACCTTTAAAAACATAATTTCCAGTATATACTTTACTGATGCTGTGAAGAAGCAGGTGAGAAGACCTGAAGAGTGCAGCTATTTTGAACAGAAACTTCACCCTTCAGTGACAAAAATAGCTTTTTACTTCCTTAAACCTTTTATATGATGCCATTTTACTACAAAATGAAAAATAGCTGTACACAGTTTTTTTGATAAATGAATGAGAGCAGACTGGATGCAGAGGGCTTGTTGATTGGTCAGTGCTTTCTGGAGCCGCAGGGAGTTTGTGGGTTTGTCAAACCCAGCGTTCTGAGGCCTCAGAAACTCAGCACTAGAGAGCACAGGATTACTCAAACAGGTATGTTTGTGTTGAGGGAAGAAACATTATAACATTATAAAGCTCAAAGAAGATGATGTTGCATAATATAGCCAGTTTAAGTCCATCACATAAAAGTCCACTAGACGCTACAAAAAGATATAGCCTCATCACTCAACATGGGCATTCAGTGACTCGTAGTTTCGGGCATGGTTATTGACTTTGATGAGATGAATTTAGCAACCTACAACCTTCCAATTCACCAAAACATTATTTAAATAAAATCTGGAATAAATTAAACTGTTCTCTTAAACTCATTCTCGGTCATCCATGTGGAGAAATAATAAGTGTGAAGACAGAAGACAGAATTTGTCAAGGGTGTTTGTCAATTATTACTTCCCATTTTCCATGACACAACATTATAACTTCAGTATTTGCAGGGCAGCAGTGCAGCCACTCTAAACCCATCTGTTACACTGAACCATTCTGTTTGCACATTACATTAGCTCAGTGGGTTTTGTTGATCTGACCTGTTCTCACAAGGCAACACAAACCTAGTGCAGAGGTCAGGCCACAATCAAAATAATCTTAAGGCTATGTTTTGAGGTAAAAAAAAGAAAACATAGTCATAACATTTATTTCAATATAGCTTTGTGAAAATCTGACGCACTCTCGGCAGGATATCGAGCGAGATTTCGGGAAGGCCATGTGTAATTACAGCCAATCACAGGGCGGGTCACTGTTTAGATTAGCCTCCCTCACATCAGATGAACTTGTGGATGATATGAACTTGTGTGGCATTCGACCATTGTCTCCAGTTCATCTCCAAAACAAACATTTGACACTGATGCTTCGTGACAGGCTCGCTGTTGTCCATGTACTTCACTGTTATGCTCTGGGTATGATTTTGTTTATTCTTTTTTGTTTCTTGATGGAATTTTTTCTTGTGACTTTGGAGGTAAACATTGGGCGGCAGATAGCATCGATGGCCCCGGTGGGCAGGGGACAGACTGTGGGAAAGTAGAGACAAGTGCCACACAAATGATGATCCCTGAAGACGCTAATGGTCGCTGTCTGAACACCTCCTCCCAGCCTCAAAGACAGGGGCATCTGGATCTGACCACACTTTGAGCTTCTGTTTACATAGATGCATTATTTTAGTTGGAACAAATACGCTAGGGTGAAGAGCACATTAGATTGGGCAAAGAGTTTCCATTATATTTACAGTAGACAGTAGGTACAGTAGGTAAAATATTAATTTGCTAGCAGAACACAATATGTGTCTTGAGTTGTCCCTGTCTGACCTGCCTAAGGTCAAACCAGGAATCACCCGTAAATGGGTCGAAACAAGAGCAGACCATTGCATTAAAGTCATGACTGATGTAAATGAAATTTACATTAAACAATTTACATTAATTCAATTAAAGTATAGCTTTCCATAGATAAAAATATAGTCATTTTAACAAGGCATAGTTACTGATTTGCTTGATGTCTGAGGTAAAGCTGCATACTTAGGCCAGAAAACCAACTCAACTACTCTTTTGTACTTTGTACATGTACTAGAATCTTATCATATTGAAACAGTTCTAAAGCATACTTCAAACTGGCATTCACAAAATGATTTTGACTAAGATATACAAGGACTATTGTAGGACCTGAGCCACTACAGCCTGCCTTGGCATTGTGGGTTTGAGTCCAGACTCTGACAGTTTACCAAATGTCTCTCCCAGATTACATCCAATCAGGACTACTACAGTCCTATCAATACAGCCTAAAAATGGCCAATAAATAAATAAATAAAATAATTGTCTGCTTCAGGGGTATTCAACCTGAGGTCCATGACCTCCACAAGGGGGCACCAAAGATCGCAGGGGATTCACAGAGCTTTGTCTGTTCTGAGGTTGTGAGGTTATCCAAATTTGTAAAAATTCTACACACCAAATTGGAAAACAAAGTGAATGGGAACAAAAACCCACCACTACTGTTTATTTTTGTTAAGAAATGTTAGTAACTAATCACTTTATTCTTCTGATGTGATTTGCAATTGTGTGGACAGGGCTTAGGGCTGGGGGGCCTAACTTGTTTTGGACACAAGCAGGGGGGCTTCGAAAAAAGATTGGGAACCACTGGTCTACTTGATAAGATTCACATGATATTCTTTCGCCTTCCAGGGTGCTTTTTAGCCTCTTAGCTTCCATAGGTTTTATGTCAGAGGCCCCTCCTGATGCATCTATCCAGTCTTGGGACTAGCACAAAGTGGTGTGTGACCCCTGTGACTGGATTACCTGATGCGATTAGCATACACATCGCAAAAACACCATAACCTACACTCAATGTAGGGTCTGCAAGGGTAGATAAGCATATATATTTTTATTTATTATTCACCTCAGCAGCTTCATCTTTCCCTCACTTGTGAGGACTTCTAGATATCTCAACTCCTCCACTTGGGGCAGGAACTCTCCACCAGCCTGGAGAGGGCAGGCTGCTGGCCTTCTCTGACTGAGAACAATGGCCTCAGACAGAGAGTTGCTAATTCTCATCCCCTCCTTGAACAGCCACCTTATTGTGGTTGAATGGGGCTCAAATGCCCAAATGAGCAAAGTCCGCTTCATCACCTGGATTGGTACCACCGGGGCCCCACCATGGAAACAGGCCTGGGTTTGGGACCCACCTGCTGTAGACACACCATCTGAGGAACTGTAAGGGGCTGGTTCACTGACAGAGAAACTGGCTATTGTTTTCCATTTTGAGTCATCTCATTCTTGTTTACATGAAGTCCATGTTGTTGTCTAAAGCTGGACAGAACATGATATAGTGAAGCCACCACATTTTGTCCTTGTACATAAACTTTGGAAACAGTATTGTTATGTACTAGTAAATCCAGATGATGTGACAGCAGGAAACGGATGAATATTCTCAAAATAAGTTATTGTGAAAGATGCTAGTTTTGGCTTTAGTTCTCGCATGGCCGTACTTCCTCTCCTGAGAGCGAAGAAGACTGAAGAAAATGGTCCAATCCTCAGCGGACAGATATAGATGTCATCAGATTTGAACTGAGTACATTTTTCAACCTTGAATCCTTTTTAAAAATTTTTTCTAAGCCCACTTTGTGTTCAGAGGTCCTTGCTGTAAATTTGATTGGCATCGCTGTAAAAGTGAAGAGGCTTATTGGCGGGGGCACCTTTGACAAATTGTAAACCGGCTGAGTTTGCCTGCTCGAACTTAACATGTAACACTTGTGAATGAGTCAGAGCGCTGCTTTGGCTATGGACCTGCCAAATACATTTATGTGCAGAGCCTGTGGGCCAAGCACAACACGCGGATTCACAAGAGTGCAAGTAAGGAAAGAGAGAGGCCTGCTAATCAGCACTGCAGCCCCGAAGAAACCCAAGACTTTTATTGTTTTATCTGCAATAATCAGATAAAATTAATATATAGAACCATTTTGTACAATAGTCTAGACCCTCAGTCACTCTGAAGTTAAAATAAGATGACATACAGGTCTTTAAACACTTAGCCAGACCCTTTTTCTGCTTATAACTGGTGTGCTGCGATCTGATGACATTTTCATTCTGCACTTTTATTTATTGTATCTCATTTTCTTGTACGAGATTACAATCTGTGGCCAATGAAACACCGGAATGAGCCAACTGTCAGTAAATTTGACAGTTTTCTGCTGAGTCAGGCCCGCAAATTAAACTCTGCATACTTCGCCTGTATATTTATGATCCTATCAATGGAAGTATTTATACAACATTATTGCACCTAATTAATTCCAACAGTGTCTTAGCTATAACTTTATATCAAGTCCATTATTCATTGTCCATTGTTTTTATTAGCGTCACTCTCTGAACAAAAATCATGTGTAAGGACGTCCCATTAGACAACATTAAGTAAACTACCTTCACTGCTGAATTACAGACAATGGAAACTTTTCGGTCTCCCAAATCTCTTCGGAGCTTGGACTGAGATTTCAGGTTAGCATGTGTTGTTAGTATAGTAAAAGATTTCGGAGGGCTACATGATTAGTCCATTGCAAGTTGTATTAGGCCCTAGCCAACATCTAAAGACATGCATGGAAATGGTGAAATGGTCAATCTAAACCACCCATAGTGAATGAATGGCAGTGGTTGTCTATCTGTGTATGTCTGTATGTCTGTGTCGGCCCCGTGACCCACTGACCAGGGCCCCATTGTCCAGTGTGTACCCTGCCTAAGGCCCATAGTTTCTGGGACCCTTAATGGGAATAAGCAGAAGTAAGAATAATATTAATCAGTGAATGCTTAAACACAATATGATATCAAACTAGTACCAGGAACTAATTTCTACAAATAAACCAGAAGCAGACCTTTGGAAAGTCATTGGCCCTACCTTGCAATGTTAAAGATATAGTGCAAAGAACCAGTGAGCTTCAATTTCGGAAGTAAATCCTCTATCCATTGAGCAACAATGCTCTTATTTCTCACAATGGTAAAGAAATACTAACTAATCACTTGTTCCTTTACTGACCCCATGTGGCTGGAGTAAGTATATATGGCTCAGTGTTGCAATAAACCTGAAATTACTGCTATTCCAATCTGACTAAGACATAAATGTTTTTATTATACTGTGTATGGACTCTGGAACTTTAACCTCACTGCCTGCTCATGAATTTATGATTGATATGTTACCATGTTTCTTGGTTCATAGCTGGCCCTCATATACCTTTGACATAGGGCCGCTTCTTGGTCACAACTTGAGGTAATCACTAAACACTTCTAAAACTATTCCTAATAAGTTGGGACACTATGTAAAATATAAATAATAGAATGCAATTGTTTTCAAATCTGATATTCACAATTGAACATGAACAATTTGTAACTTGTTATGTTAACTGGCAACAGGTCAGTAAGATGGCTGGGTATAAAAGTAGCATTTCAGAAAGGCAGAGTCTGTATTATTAGTGCTGAATGTTGGATGCTTGTCAGACCCTAAAGCAGCGCTGCATTAAAAACAGACACAATTCTTACTGGAAATCAATGCATAGGCTCAGGATCACAAGCATTTGAGTATCCAGTAAGACTTATGACCAAAAGTGACCAATAAAATGCACGGTAGAAAAAAAACAACATACCACTTTCTCAAGCAACACACTGTAGCGATTTCAAGAGAAAAAATTGAAAAAGTGGCCACAGCCTTGGCACAAATATGGAAGACAGTCCCAGCACTGAATGTGGGCAATAAACAACAAGTCACGCAAATGTACACTTCACAGGCAACACAGTTGGTGATTCACTTAAGCGTCTGGATGAAATCTTACTCCAGTCGGCCTTGGTTACACATGGCACCACTGTTCTTATTCCAGCAGAGCTCGACAAACACAACTGGGGTTATCAATATAATACTCATGTATGACAGCATGCAAAGGGAATCCGTGTAAACCAGTGCGACTGCCAACTTTGTTTGAGACAATGGAAACGTTTGGGGCTCCCCTCCCTACTGCTCCCTGCCTTACGTCAGCTCCGCTCCCCTATTAAAACAATATACCAAAAGATTTTGTGTAAAGTCCATTAATGACTAAGTGGATTAATATTGGGCCACAGACACGTCTCAGAGGAAGGTTCAGAAAAGTTCCCACAAAATGAGGGCTGTCTGAAAGTAGGCTACAGTGACCACCAGCATTGTCATGATGACTCTGACATCAGAACTACGCATTTTTTCAAATCATTTCCAGATCACCTCTGCCAACCAGCTGGACAAGAAAGGCAAAGCACAGATAGTACAGTACACAGCGGACAGAACAGGGTCAACTGACATGCAAGTTTCCTTTTTCTAAATTCTTGTGATTAGTGTAGATGAACCTCAGAAGTTTTGAGAAATCTGATGCAAATTTTTGGCTCCTTCTACAGGATATGACAAATATTTGTTGCACTCTTGAGGGCACCTGCCACACAAGAGATTGCAACTTTAATCCAAAAAGGTTCAGTTAGACTTCCACCAATATTAATATGTGGATTTCTTATAGACAGAGCAATAGTTTTGTATCGTACCTTGATATGCTTTGGACGGTTATTTTTGAATGATCTTCCTCAGAAATGTCACATGATATTACAGTGACATGTTTTGTCAGTTGATTTAACAGGTTTTGTGACACTTCTGAGGGAAACCTCAGGAAAATAAGCGGTCGAAACATGTCAAGGTACAATACAAAAATACTTCTTTCTGTAAGAAATCAACGTATTAAGATTACGACTTTGCTGCAAATGCCACCAAGTTGCATTATATTTTGTGACAGCTGTGCATCCCACAAGCACTGCCATGAATAGGTGCCACTGTCACAAATGAGCTGTCTGTACCTTAACAGTTAGCTGTAGAATTGACTTGGATGAGGAGTATAGCTTTACAACTTTGTAACAAACACTTTCTACGTGTGGGAATCTTCACAGATGAAGTTAAAGACTAGCTGTAATGTTGTTGGACTAATAAACAGGTAAACAGTAAAAAAAAAGTAAAACATGTATGTACAGTATTTTGTGTTTTGTGCTGCAACTGAATGGATGTGGCGTTAGCGTAACATCCACTAATGTTACAGATGTGTGAGCTGTGGCCCCTGGGCAGAAGGAGCTAAGAGATTCATGTAGTGTTGTGTGATGGAGTTAGCAGGCGTGTGGCCCCGGAGTTCAAAGAGCCATCACAAACAGGGGACCGTGGAGCCCGACCCGACCCGGCTGGTGTGAAATGACTGCAGGTCACATGTGTTTCTGCTCACGCTCCTCACCTCCAGCTCACAGAGGATGGAGCAGATAGCACGCAATGGTACAGCACACTCACTACAGGCCACCTCACTGCTCCAGATGCACGCTTTCATGTGTTTTTAGAGAAGCTGTTGCGGTAATGATTTCTGCACTGACAAGGCCTGTGTATGATCACAGCATGCTGGTGCTCAGGGACAGAGCAGGCATGCAGTTTATTATTCACAAATCTGGAGGATATTTCATGGAAATATTCTCCGTTAGTTCTGGGGTTAAACCTTTCATGCTAATATTGACAACGTCTCTGTAGTGAGCCAAGAGACTCCTCTAACTTTTCATTGTGAAGCATGCGCCTGCGACATAATTACAGGCTCATTTGTCACTTTGAAGTAAAAGTGTGTGAATGTATAAAAGTGAAGGCTATACTATAAGATTTGGAATCAGATTGGTCAGCTTTCTACTGTGAGCCAGTTCTAATTTATGTTATACAATTGTCCAAAAAGTATTTTCCATATTTTATAAAACTGGTATAGAATTGTAATACAATAAATAAGACATTCATTCATTCATTCATCTTCTTCCGCTTATTCCCATTTGGGCTTGCAGGTCCTGGAACCTACCCGACTAACTGTGTCCAGTGTCCAGCTAGTCCCAGGGCTGACACAGAGGGATACACAGACAGACAGCCATTCACTCACATTCATTCACTAAATGAGACATTGTAAAGTGAATTACTTTTAAGAAATTAAAATTTAGATGTTCAGATATTTCTAATTTCAGATATTTCCCCAACTCAAAAAGACAGATTTATTATTCTTTTTTTTATAGTACCTTACAACAAGAATGAGTTTAATGAAAGAATTAAAACCTTAAGTTCTAATTTTAACTACTATATGTTGTCAGAGAAAGCCTCTGTAACTTTTCAGAGACGAAAATGTTTATCTTTTGGCAGCACTTTTTACTAAATTGCATGCAGTAGGGTCTGCTGCCATCCACTCTTTGGTTATTGGTTTACACAAGTAGTCTTGAAACAATGGCAGTAGAAAGTCCTACTGGTAAAGTGACAAGTACAGCAATGTAATACACAGTATTACTTTAACTCTGTGAATTAATCTTGTAAATGATATGATATTCTGGAGTTTCTGGAGTAAAATCTTTATTCATCCATAAATATAATATGTTGTAAATCTATCAAACCATTCCCCATCATCCCATGGAAAGGCTGAGAATGGCCTGCTTTGCCTGTATATCCGGACTCTTGTACTCCAGAAGACAAAAAATAACCCTGGACACCCAAAACTGTTACTGTTTAGCCATGAGCATCTTTACATGAGAATTAAACAGGCAGCCATCTTGTTCTGCGGTGGCCCAGTTCAGAGGTTGACAGTAGACAGTGCACTGCTCCGTCTAGATCAAATGAGGGCCATTATGTGCTGATCCTCCTGCAGTTCTTTGCGATAAGAGTGGCGCAGTGAGGCTCTCCAGACCAAACTCTGCTGTCCCCGCGCTGATAAATGACTTCCTCTTTCTGAAGGTCCCGGTCCTCATTTGGATAAGTGCATAATCAGCCCGGACACTTTAAACACTATTCCCTCATTAATGTGCGTCCAGACTTTGAAGAAGGCCACTCATGAACGTCCTCCAGTCACTCTGAATGTGGTCCAAGCTGACTGACCTCCGAACAGCTGAGACAGTGTTAGCAAGCAAAAGGGACAAGATAAATGTCATTGCCACAACTCCTTTCTTCTTGTATACATGTCCAGGAGAACCCCACACAGACTATCAATTATATATGCAGCAACCAAGGTGAGTTACAACAATACAGCCCCTGTTCTTCCTACAAAAGAAAGGCAGGATATAGGGACCATACAAACACATTCTTCTTGAAGTCTAAATTACTAAAATTCAAAGATCTTGCAGACTTTAAATTTCAGTTTAAAGTCACTAGAGTGCAGACTAAGAGGAAAGGTTTTTACGTTTCTTTTCAGGGAGTGAAATTGTGGAATTGTTTGAATGTGGAGCTCAGGGAATGTCCAAACATGAAATAATTTAAAAAACATTTAAAAAAAATGATTTTCCAAAGTTATAGAGATGGAAACAGTTTGACAGATACTAATTTGGAATTTGGGGTTAATGCGTCGTTGATAAACAAGTGTCTTGTTTGTATAAGTTAACACGGTTTGTATAGAAAAAGTCTATTGATTATGTTTGTTAATTAAGAACTCATGATTAAGTAAAAATAGTAAAAAATAGATAAATATACTTTTGATATATTTGGAGAAGGGGTGGGATTTAATAAATTTGCACTTCTTCCCACTCTTTTTTGGGCATACATGTGAAAATGTTTTTTGTTTTTTCCATAAGGTAGCCTTGTCTTGTTTGTTTTTGTTTGTTTGCTTCTTTCTTTTATACATGTGTACATTGCGTATGTGTACATATAATTTTATTTATTATATGCTCAAAATAAACTCTATATATGCAGCAGCCACAGGGGCAACGAAAACCAGTGTGTATTTAGTGCCAATCCCAAGCCCAGATTAATGGTTAGGTTTGCATCAGGAAAAGCATTCAGTATAAAACCTGTGACCAAATAAAGTATGCAGCTCATCACTTTCTTCCATACTGGATCAGTGGAGATGGATAGAAGCAGATGGTTTGCTGTGGTGGCCCTTGCATGGAAGCATGAAGTAGCTGAAAGGAAAGAAGTAGAAAAGTAGTAGAAAGAGTATAACCACGCAATATAACCAAGGTCTGCAAAAGATTTCTGAACACACAAGTTGTTTAACCTTGAAGCACATGGGCTCTGCAACAGAACACCACACCAAATGCAACTTCTGGGCAGAACCAACTTCAAGCAATTTACATGAAGTTTACACAACATTCTGGACCTACCATTTGAAGTTTTGGAACAGAAATCAGGACTAATCAAATCAGGCAACATTTTTGCGATCTTCTATCAGCTAATGCCAGGTGACATCACACGGGTGCACTGTGGATAGTTAGTGCCATTTTGGGTGACAGTTTACCACAAGTGTATAATGGTCATAGTCTTAGTTCTGAAAGCTCCAAATCACCTACGAATTTTTGTAGCGTTTACATTTCAGTTCTTAGCTGACAGAAATACATATATGATGCTGTTTTGTCTCATCCATTCCACATTAACATAACTGATGCAAAAAAGCATCCTCTATCATCAAGGATCCAGCCCACTCAGCACACAGACTGTTCACACCCTTCCTCCAAAACAAAGGCATTGTGGTGCAGCTTCTCCTCAGCACAGAAGTACACTGACTCTGTGGATGGATTTCTTATGTCTTACAGAGTAATGACTAAAAACATCTTGTGTAAACCACCACCATGCTTGCCAACAACATGTCCACTGCACGTTCACTGTTCATACATGATGCACACCTGGAGTCTTTTTCATTGGATGTCAGCAAAATGTGAAGTCTGTCAAAAAAAAAAAAAAAAAAAAAAAAAAAAGGAGGCTTGTTTGTAGATTCTGCCTCTACAAATTTGGTAAGAATAAAGTCTGCAGAATAGTAAAAAGCACTTTTGACATGCAAGATGGAAAAAAAGTAACATAACAAATCTATTACATCTGCATAGCTCAAGTGCTCTTCATTTCAAAGCTGGGCTGTTTTGAGTTTCCAGTACTTTGCTTTCCCTGTGGTTCATGTCAAGATAACAATGTCCAAATGAAAACAGCTGCAGATTCACATTCTTAAAATAAAACAGTCCTTTTTACATTTGCATAACTTTCATGTCTGTGCAACAGACAGAGCTTAACTGCGAGACATAATTCAGATTGTTTTAAAACAAAAGCTAATGGTTATCAGAAGCAGATGTCACAGGAATGCCTTACCATGCAGACTTTAATATGGCGAGATATGTACATACCAAACACATGTTGATTTATTTAGGTTTAGGTTTTATTTAGGTTTTCATTGGGTCATATGGAATGTTTTCATTAGCAGTTTATTCATTGTTACATCAGTAAAATATTTAATAAAATAGAAGTGATATTTGGCCATTACCAGCGAGCATCAGCTGGTGTCAGATGTACCCAACAAGACTCCCACTGGTTTCAATTAGACCCTACTGTGATCCAGACAAGGTGAAATACAATACATGCATATGGTTTCACTTAGATAATGTGCTGGACTCCTTTGAGGTGCATTTGTAAAGAACATGCCATTTCTCTAAATACCAGAAAACATGCAACACTTTACAATTGTGACTGATAACTGGGATATTTAGGTTCAAAGTAAATGAAACTGAACTCAGGAAAAAGTTGAAATGTATTATGATTAACATTCACAACATTCACAAAAACATTAACATTAAGAAACTGGCTCACAATTGATAAAATACATTATATTAAGTATATGGAGTTTAATAAAAATATGTAACTGTATGTGACTGGGTAGACAAAGAAAATACTTGCCTGTATAGTAATCAGACCAAACTGCATTCACATGGATTTATTTTTTGTCAAGATCTTGTGTCAGAATGCATTGCAGTTTTAATGTTTTCTGGTCATGCTCATTCTGGGACACCACATTGGTCCTTAAGGATCATAACCCAGGGACCATGAGCATCCAATACTTCCAGTGGAATAGAATCTGATTTTATCTTTTCACTCTTTTTTTAACCAGGTAAAATGTTTGAGAACCAGTTCTCATTTGCAAACATGACAGCAGGAATAAATTACATACATACAATTGTACACAGACAGAAATACACAAAACAACACATACAACTGTACACAGACAAAGAATGCACAAAACAACACAGAACAAGAATGTAATTACTAGAATAATAGCATCTAATGATTTAATAGTAAAGCTTTTTCCACAGCTTTTTATTGCCTTTATTCCACCTTTTTTGAGAGATGTTGCTGCCATCAAATTTAATATGATGAAATGTATAAACTTTTTTAAAATTTATTTAATGAATGAAATGTCTCAGTTTACAATTATGTAGTTGTTTTTGTAAAATTTGAAAACCACTGCATTTAATTTACTTTTTGGGGGAATTGGGGTTGTATCAAAACCACCTTAAAGAAGGCGGCCTTGGTGGCTCACCTGGTAGACCATGTATGACATACCAGAGTGGCCTAGGTTTGATTTTCAGCTTGGGTAGATTTTGTCACTGGTAAAAGGCCAAATATACAGGATATAAACAAACAACGTGATGGAATGACCTATAATAATTCAGCTTGAAATTCTATATTATTTGCAACAAAGCAGCGTCACAGTGGCAAAGTGGTTAGCACTCTCGCCTCACAGAAAGAAGGTCCTGGGTTTGCCTCTGGGGTTATTGTGCGTGGAGTTTGCATGTTCTCCCTGTGTCTGGGTGGGAATCCTCTGGGGATTTACAGTGTCACCCATCAACCAAAAAACATACATAATAGGCTGTTCATCCAGCTAGGTAGTCCTTTCCAAGATTCTGGCTCAAGATCTGGAAAATGGTCCCTGGGCGCTGCATTGTTGTTGCCCAATGCTCCTGACAGGTTGCTCCAGCGGCACTGAAGAAAGGGTCAAATGCAGAGAACAAAATTCCCTATGGGGGCACTAAAGTCTGCCTTAAACTTTATACCTTACCTTAAAGATCATGCAAGTGTCAACATTAGACTATAATGTCCCATCTGTCTATAAGCTGGAGATTAATTTCCTGTATTGCAGTCATTTTGTGGGTTCAACAAGGCGTCACTCACTCACTGTAATGAGGAGGTCATGTGTCTAATGGATACTCAATTATGGTTGGCCAAACACAATTAAAACGCCATAATCACCATGAACAAAAGTGAGAAAACATTTATACGTTGACCCTGTTCCACAACATAATGTCCAGTCATAACACACTTTAGAGAAGGGTGTAGACTTTTACAGTAACACACTGAATTTATGGAAACAATAGCCTTACGAGACCGAGCCCACCCCAGACGGTCAAAACTACATGAAACCTGAGATCAGAGAGAAGGTTTGAGAAGTTCACTCAGTAATTGTGTTCATGGGATGAACTTTTGCTCCAACCACCAATTTATGTGCATAATAAAAAGACGGCTCTTTTAGTGCGTAACGGTGAATCACTGGAAAAACCCATAGCACATTTTGTTGTATGTTTTGTCTGGAATGTGTGCAACACTGGAGTAGTGAAGTGCTGTGTCTGGTCCATAAAGCATTCACTTAAAACAAACTAATCAATAACACTTTTTTCACCTTCAGTTACTTCAGAATGAGGCAGAAGTTTGAAGAAGATGCTAACAACAGGCATGTTTTACCATTTTCTGTTTGGATAAAGAAGTCTACATTAATGGGTTAAAACTTGAGAGCTTGCATTTGTTTTGTGAAGTGCCATAAAACACAAATTAATAAGATCAGCGTGGACTACTGTAGACTTGTAGATTTATGCGAATTAGCCATGTGCTTCAGTTTAACAAAGCCCGCACATTGTTGATTTGTGTTGGCATTGAGCAAAGATTAAATAAATCTAATAAGAAATTAATTACAATAAAAGAGATTAACATTACTCCTGGCTTTAAAAATGAACAAAAGCATCACTGTTAGAGAATATTTCACAAATAAACAGATTAAATATGTATACTTAAATGGTGAAACTACATGTGGAAAACTGTTTATGTGTCACTTCCTACTCTGCAGAGCAATTATGCACCTTAAAGAACCTTTGCTCTCCATGTGTAGTTTTCTGTGGGTCACTGGGAGCCTGGCTCCAGATACACATACAACCAATCAGACGGCAGCACGGTGGCAGTGGTTAGCACTGTCGTCTCAGAGCGTGAAGCATTTCTGTGGGGAGTTTGCATGTTCTCCCTGTGTCTGGGTGGGTTATCTCTGGGTGTTCAGGTTCCCCCCAAGAACCTAAAACATGCACAAACCACCTAGGTACTCCTGACCAGGATCCTGGCTCAAGATATGGAGAAGGGTCCCTGACAGGTTGCCCCAGCGGCACTGAAGGATGGGTCAAATGCAGAGAACAAATTTTCCTATGGGGACAATACCTAGTACAAGTACCTTACCTTTACATTAAAACAGAGACAGTACCAAAGTACACAGAGCTCCCTTAAGACTGACACAATTTAGAATTAAAAGTATATATACCGCCAATCAAATTCATTCGCTATCCAGTTCTATAATACGTACATCCATGGTTGAATTGGAAAGGTTGCAGAACTACTATCCTGTGCTGAAAAAGTGATTAGTATAGGCTCACCAGGCTAGGATAGCAGCATTACTCAACGTAATGAAGAAACTGGGAAACAAAATTCACGTCTATGAAATGATTTTGAATTTCTTATATTGTAGAACCACCAAAAGGACATACTACATATTTTTACAGATGTTGATGCTATGTATTTACTGGTAAAAATTACAGTATTGACACCATTTGCAGCTAATTGTTATCTCTTTGTTCACTTGTCTGAAGAGCCCTTAATAATCCTGTTTATTCCATCTCTATATCCACCATCACTGTAACTTCACCAAACCTCTGTCCCCATTCTGTTAGACCTGCAGATGAATGCAACTTCTATGGGCAGCATCACCTTTTATAAGAAGAGACACCATAGCGTGGCCTGCTCGACAGCAATCAGGCTTCTTTGTTTGCGGCTCTCGATGCAGTCCAGATGTCTGTTTGATTAAAGCTTAAATGAGATTGGAGAGAGTGTGAATGAGGAGGGAACAACACAGGTCAACCGTCGCATTTCCAAACAAAGACTTTATAAATCTCCTGTCCAAATACTAACACACAGATGGAAACTTCCTCTGAAAAACCCAATGCTTTCCAAATCCTCTCTGATTGTTGTCACCTGGTTCGAAGCTGCACTCGAAAAATCTGCATGGAAATGTGAGTCTAATTGGACCCATAGCTCAGTTTGAGACGTTCGCATACTTCCCATTCTAATAGTAGTGGGAAATTGACATGCTTAAGTTTTCACACTCACTGGAAGCTAATTGGACGCTGCATGGACGCTTACAGGAACACAGGTCTCATTCCTTAGAGGTGGAAAGCTTTCCTGTAACATTTGCAGTTTCGGGTAAGTATCTGATCAGATGTTGGCCTGAGTGCAAGTAAAACTCTATTCACTGTCACTAAGGAGAAAGGAATTTTAATATGTGAAAATTAATGAAAAAGGGTCTCACTGGAAATTTAAATCTGCTAATTTGCATGTCAGTGAGACAAAGTTGACATAATGCATTGTCTTTGTTGGTTTTACTCAAAGTGTCTAGTTGTCTAAGTAAATCATTTTAATGGTGAGTTTGTTTTTTGCCAATAAAATATTCATTCATCTTCATCCACTTATTCCCGTTAGGGTTTGGCGGGTACTGGAGCCTATCCGATTAACTTTAGGAAGGGGTACAACACAAGTGACAAGCTAGTTGCAGGACTGACACAGGGCTGTCCTGCACACAGACATTCATCCACAGTGGGGAATTTAGAGTCACCAATTCACCAAACACATCCATGTCTTTGGATGAAAGGAAGTCGGAGTATCTGGAGAGATAAACAGGGAATATGTGCAGACTCTGCCCAGAGTGGCCCAGGCTACTTCCTAAAATATAACAGAAAAAAAAAAAAAAAAGAATAAAAAAGGATGGCTGAATGTCTGCATTTTGCACTTACTGTGGTCCACTTCAGAAACCAGAACTGTCACGGGGCTGGTCCCCTGTAAAAGGGTTACAGCTAAAGTAAATGAATACAAGTAGCTCCATAGAGTACTGAGAGATGATTTAATCTCACTCATTCTCTCCTAAAATAACATGTCAGCAGCTTGTCCAAACCATAAGGTGCAGAGGCCTTGAAAGCGTCACAGTGACAAATGCAGTGCCACCATGAAGCTGCCTCTTGTACGACAGGATCTTATAAATATATATATATATATATATATATATATATATATATATATATATATATATATATATGAAGTATATATATATATATATATATATATATATATATATATGAAAGTAAACAGTAAATGCACACCTGCCACATTGGCGGATGAATTAAGCTAACGTAAGTCATTTTTTCCCCACTTTTCTCTCCCTAGCTAGCATTTGACCTATGCTACAACCACAAATAGATGTTAGTGGTGTTGACTTGGTGCAACCTGACCTGCCTCATAAAGTGACTCACCTGAAGGTACCCGGGCGGGACCCTCTTCAGCTCACTTTTTCCCCAGGCAATGTTCAAGAGAGTGAACCAGAAAACCCATTCAGGGTCTTTTGGGATGCACTTGTTTTCTTTCTGTGTTGGTCATGCTAAATGGGTAGAAGGTTGTAATCCAACACCCATTTTACATGAGCTTTCCATGTACACATATACTCAGCAATGCTTTATTATTAGGTACAGCTTTGCAAGCTCTTCTTAGAGAACTGCCTTAATTCTGTGCAGCATTAGATCAACAACCCATAATAGAAGCACAAAAGTAAAAAAAAAAAAATAATTAACAGAAGATCATGGTCGGACAGGCAAACATAGTTTACATGTAGCTCTCTGTATGGGTGTTTTTACGTGAACTCATGACTTCTAGCGCAAGCTCTGTGTCGGAGACATACTGCTCAAGCAACGTATTCAGTGTAATTTAGGCGCATGAAGGCAGGAATCTACTCACCAAACGATTACAGACACCATTCAGTGTTGATTCCTAAGCTTTTGAGGATAATGGACCCTGATGTGCACAAAACTAGCATGCCGTCACTTACTTCTGATAAGTTGGTTGCAGCCATGATGGATGGATGCCACGCTAATGCTACATAGGTTGTAGGGGATCGTACTGGAGTACTCTTGGGAGAGTTACATCCAGTAATTACTTACTCCAGTAGTTACTATATCAGCTTCTCAAACCTGTCTATCCAGTCTCTTCTGACTTCTGGCATCAAATATTTTGGCTTTCGCTCACTGGATACTTTCCCTTGTTCTGACCTTTTCTGTAATCCGTAGTGATGGTTGTGTGAAAATCCCAGAACATCAGCAGTTTCTGACAGACCAGCCCCGTCTGGCATCAACAACCATGCTACATTCACACCAGAGTTGGTGCCATGTGATTTACATTTAGAAGAATTAGAACAAGTGTCTTAATAATGTGACTGGTGAGTTGATCATGTTATTATGGTGGCAAAACTCACTATAAGTTGCATTTTATTTTGACTATAGAGGTACTAGACTAACATGCAATGGGTACGTGGTCTTAAGGGAAAATTTTGGGGGATTTCCCAGCTCTCCTCCTGGTTGCTGTGGGCCAAATGTTACACAGACTTATGCAGAGGAAAGCGTCGCTCACTATTTGCGCCTATGATGCTATGTGTTGGTGTAAGCCGCAGATGTCAGGGCCACGAGTGACCACGTTTGGCCGGCTCAGGACAAATGGTAAAAGCGACAGAGAAACTGAGTGTGCTGGGACTGTGAGGTCTGTCTGTCATGTTAATAGCTTTAGAAATGATTTTTTTGTTTACCTTTAGGGACACTGTATGACCAAACAGCAAAATTAGGAATTATGACTAGTATAGTATATATGAATGTCACCCAATTAATCTGGCCTATAATTAGTTTATTTGTACATACTACCAACGCTATGAGGTATGTGTGCATTTTGGCATCAGACATTATTAAGATTGTAATAAAGGCTAATTTATAATTCCATTACAGAAATTGATCTGCCTATTACAAACATTATTGTTATTGTGCACTTCCACTTTACATTACTTTCTATGTCTGTGTCATTTCGAAAAACTAGTAGAGGGCATTTGGCTGTTGGCCGATAGTTAGCAACTAGTTTGACTAAGATAACACCATCAAAAAATGGAGGTGCTTAAGGAGAACACCTTTATTGACAAAGTAAAAAATGAGATGAAAATAGTGGTGGTCTATGCAGCTTTTGAATATAATGCAACCAACCAACTTTCTATCTGTTCTTAAAATGTTCAGCGTGACTGTCTTCAGCTTTGACTATTGAACTGTCTACACTAGCACTGCTCTATTTGTCCGCATCTGGAAGTTCTGAGACCGATGGACCAACGTACAGACAGAATCAGAGCACATAATGAGCAGAACGCAGAGTGAGCCTTACATGTTCCCTAAATTGACTTGTTTGAGCTTTTAACCATGTTATAATGTTGTTCCCACCTCAAAAACATACCTGGAGTAATATTTTGTTTCATTTACGCTTGATTAATTAGTCCTTGCTGAGCCCATCCCTTCTCAAGAACTAAAAATGCTCGGGACTCATGGCCCTACGTAGACACGTGAAAGCAGGAAGTGCTCCTGCTCCTTTCTAAAGCCCATAGACCATCCCCAGACTTGTTCTGATCATTTCATTGCATACATTGCCATTGCCACAAAGCAGTCAGCTCATTTATCTGTCTCTGGATCCAAAGAGCCTATTGTTGCCAAAAATACTAAATTGGCTGTAAACAATTTTAAAGTACAAAAGCGGCTTAGCTTATAATTGAAATATAATAGTCCTATGAACTATGGTTGGTCATTAATGCAAACTAATGGAGTACTGTTGTTAAATTCTCTTTTAGTAGACCACTAAAAAGCTGTCTGTTATACTGGAGCCACGCTATTCAGGGAACTGGAGTTACATACGCTAACTATTTCTCTGTGATGTTTTTTTAACTCATGTGTTTTGAATTTCTTATTAGCCTGTGTGTGCTACCATGTGTCCAATAAAATTAAATAAAATGGTTTTATTTTAAGTTTAAGTCTATAGCCAACTCTGGAAAACAGGGAGAAAGTTTTATTTTGACAGGATGATACAGATGTTGCCTGGAAAATCCAGAATGATATGTCTCTGGCACAGAGAAGCCGAGAGTTTGTTTCATTCAGCCGTAAATTCCGTTTTAAATGACCAAAACATATTGAGTCATTAAAACCACAGCAGCTTACAGCACTAGAAGCCTTTATTTATTTAAAAAAAAAAGATGTTTTCGCGTTGCTCACTTTCTTGTTGCTTTGTTAATGTCACCTCCGCCATTTTCTGATTGGTTTACTCCGCTGTCAGTTTACTTGGGTTTGCTCTGCCCTAGGAATTGAATTGATTCCATGGCGATCAGACTCATCCACTGGTACAGCGGTGAGGCTGGAATTTCCAGGCAAATGCAGATGCAGGTTGTTCCCAAGACATGTACTATGCTACTTATTTATCAAATGACCTTTCTTAACCAGATGTCAGATGGGAGGCAGCCGCAAGAGACGGCCTAAAGAGCCACATGTGGCTCCAGAACAATGGTTTGCAGATATCTGATCAAGTCAAAGTCAAAGTAACAGCTCCCCAACAGAAGACGTTTTTCACACAGATATATTGTTTTAAGTTATAAAATGTACTAATGCAAAAAATACTAATGCAAAGGTGGACACCAAAAACCAAAAACATAATATGGGCCCTTTATGTCATGAATAGCAAATTATGCAAAAAACAAGATTATTTTGGGGATTGGCAAGTGCGACAAAAAAACAACAACAACAAAAAAAAAAAACATATGACCCTGGATATTTATATATATATAACAACATTTTTAATGTACAGCCATACATTGTATATAACTGGTTGCCATGGTAACGTCTCTCACATGAGGTTTTTTTCTTCTTCTCAAAGCGCCCCATAGATATAATTGCAGGCAACCCTCTAGGAAGAGTCAGGGAAATATTTAGTAATCCCCAAAATCTGTGTTAATGTAGCGTCAGATAAATATTTGCGCCGCTACAGTGATTATGAAAAGATACGACACGACTGCATTGGTCGGAGCAGCGAATCACAACAAACAGCACTTATCTTTGTTTGGACATCTCCCGTCTCTCTTATCGGGAGGGACTTGTGCTTTCCAAACACAGGCAAATCTGCTCTTTCCTCTGCGCTCCAGAGTCCGAGTCTCAAGATGTCTGCCCCGTTTGAAGTTTATCTAAGAACCATATGTATTGGTTTTCCCCAGCAGAGTAAATGATGACGCTCGCTGTCCACTTATCATCCTACCCCCCGGCCCAGTGCACATGTTATTTATTATGGACTGACACCTCGCTGTCCGGGAGCCCGCCGCGGTTGGCAAGATTCATGCAGCAGTCCGACCAACACAGGAAGACCATTAAAAATCCTATCAGCATCATGTCGCAGTCACCGAGGAAACGGGATAGCCCATGACAAGTTTTATGAGCAAGATTATTCTTAAACTGTAATGAGAAGCCCAGATAGAGAGTTTAAACAAGAAATGTAGCCAGGATACGTCGCAAAGTGGACACAATGAATGACAAGAGCATAAATAATTCATAACAATGTAACTTAAGGTTCAATCTATCATTATTGCCAGATGGTTTTTGTATAATGTTAGGTCGAATCCAAGAGGAAGCAGTTGGAATAAGGGATGATCACCATTTACCTCCCAAGATCTTTCCGTGTTTTTGTAAAATTCCCTTAAATGGGCTATGTGAGGTTTTTTGTGCTTATTCAAGGTCTGTATGATAGGCTGCAAGTAATGTTTTTATGGTTCCATGCATGTATTGATTTATTGAACCAATAATGATCATGGCATAACACAAAGGTTTTGACATCAGGATGCAGTTTTTAAAATATCTTCACTTGGCAGGGCACTTGAATTATTGTTTTGCGGACTGTGGACAAAAGGGACAAATGCAGAGAAAAATGTGAACATACTGTGTCTATGCACATCTAGCCATTTTAAACGGGTTTATGGTATTGTGTTTATAAATACTTTATAGGTGAGTTATTATTGGTCTCAACTGTTTATAATAAATGTATTTAAAAAGGACAGCCTTAACCTCCAGCCATCCATCTTCTTCCATTTAATCTGGGGCTGGGTCATTGGAGCAATCCTGAGGCATTCCCAGGCCAGCAACAGAGAGACATAGACCCTCCAGTGTGTCCTAGGTCTTCCCCGTGGCCTCCTCCCAGTGGGACATGCCCGAAACACCTACCCAGGGAGGCATTTGGGAGGATTCCGGAACAGATGCCCGAGCCTCCTCAGCTGGCTCCTCTCGATGTGGAGGAGCAGGGGAACTGAGCGACTCGCCCTATCTCTAAGGGAGGCCCAGCCACACTGTGGAGGAAACTCATTTAGACTGTTTGTATCTGGGACCTTGTCCTTTCGGTCAAAGCTCATGACTATAGGTGAGAGTAGGAATGTAAATCGGGAGCTTTGTCTTTCAGCTCAGCTCCTTTTTTACCACGGCAGACCAGTACATTAACCACATTACTGCAGACGCTTTTCAATCTTATGCTCCATCCTTCCCTCACAAAATACTCCTCCCCTTGAGGCAGGAACACTTCTCCAACATGGAGAGGACAACCTTAACCTGTTGCTTGCCAAACAGTAGACCTTCACAGTTTTGACATTGAGTGCTCAAACAGTTTCTGTCCCCTGGGAAGACCTCGGAGTAGAGTCGCTGGTCCTCCACCAGAGAGATGCCAGCTGAAGTGGCTTAGCCTTCTGTTTCAGATGTCCCCTGGATGACTCTCCCAGGGGAGGTGTTCTAAGCATGACCCACTGGGGGAGGCCTCAGGGAAGACCTTGGACACACTAGAGGGTCTATGTCTTTCAGATGGACTGCATTGGAACCCCTCCAGATTCCCTAAAGAAGCCAGAGGAAGTGTCCTAGGAGAAGGAAGTCTGGGCTTTGTACAATAGGTTCAATCATAATTTTATTGTTTCATTTAGACTTTTAGAGGATGAAAACGTCACACATCAGTTTCTTGGGACAGATCCGTAGAAGCAGAGACAGCAGCCCAGAAGTACATTGGATAAAAAAAAAAATCCTGCACAACGTCAAACTTGCAAATGTGAGAGTTTATTAGGACTCAACAAGGAATGTTTCAACACTTGGCCTTCATCAGGCAAATGGTGGAAGAGCTCTAGGTGGCCATCTTAAACAGGGAGCGGCTAGCTGTTGAATCCTAATAAACTCTCACGTTTGCAAGTTTGAAGGTGTGTGGGATTTTTTTCTATTTTGATTTTTAGGAAATCAAAATTTGTATATATTACACACATGGAATCAAAGCCATGATTACCTTTACAATAAATATGTGTTTTGATATCTTTCCAAGGTATGTATTCTGAGTTTAAATAAATAAAAAAATATGTTACATTTTCCTTTCAGGCTATAACAATTTTCTGTTTTACCATCAAAAAACAATTGGACAATGAACAAATACACCAGTTATGGACTTAAGTTAAAATCTCCTGTACCAAGATCTTGAGACCAGTCATGAATCCAACACTGTCTGTCGGTACCAAGGGCTTTGGTGAACATACTGAGAATAGTGATGTGGCAATTGCCTGATCTCAAACAGCATCAGTCTAAAAACTACAATAAAAACACAGCGTCTGCAGTGTTTATGAAACCAAATCCTTCAGAGCCCAGAAACTTCAGCTCAGTGATAAATTTCCTTTTCGGATTCTTTCAGTCTTCCACTGCACTTAGATACACACTCTGCTGCTTTGAAGAATGGAGGTGGACATATGGCTTTCCCTTAACTCCCTTCAATTTACTGATACATACCAGGTGGTGCCTGCTCAAGATAAACCGCTTATTCCTTTGCCCCTAAATGTACAGTGTTATCATGTGGCAAAACTGACTCCTAATTTCTTTGTCGAAAAATGAAAAGGCCTCACTCCGTCCCATGTGGTTCTCAGATGTTTCTCCACAATTTGTTATTGCACACAAGAAAGAGGTATACATTTTTCTCAGTGCAGAGAGGCCAAAAGTGCAATAAGCAGATCGAGTAAAATTGACACAAGAAAGACCTGAGTGCACAGATAAGTGTTAGAGGCAGATAAGAGCGACTAATGGGAGGCCTCCCTCAGTGTTAGTCAGCCTCCTTCAGACCTGGCATTGAAATAAGACTCTTTTTTTTCTGTGGAAAAAAAATGTGGACAGCTGGATTTGTGTGTTCTCTTCAGCCATCTTGCTTGCTTTATTATTTAATTGGGTAAAACAGCACTTTTTAAAATTAATTCTACCACCTTAACTGCACTGGCTGTCCCTTCCTCTACCTTACACACTGTGGACTTCATAAACAATTACTAAACTGATCAATTTCATCTCTAGACATTCTGAGAAGAATATTTTAAGTATACCAGAGAGACCTATATTTTTATGTGGACTTGTTAAATTTGCCATGTGTTACACAGTTGATAGAAAGCCACTTCAGAGATGATAAAGAACAGTAGAAAAAAACACAAACACTAGTATTCAAAGTATTACACATAGAGTCGGATTTTTGGACACACGCTAAATAAATAAGATGCACTTAAAGTGGAGCAAAACTTGGCTCACCTGAGGTTAGTGTCTAACCAAACTTGGCTCCAATGTCTTAATGAATTCCAACCTGTAGAGACTTAAAACAAAGACAAATGAGTGAAGTGTAACAGAAGATTTATTGAAACGTTTGGCTCTTTGACCCCAGCAGGTAGAGATGTGAGGGATGTGATGTAGGGAGAATGATAGATTAGTTAAGGGAATTGTACCCCCCAGGGCCCTAGACACTGGTGGTGGTGAAAGGGAGGAGGAGAGGCTGAGGAGGCTGATGGTTCTGCTGCTGCGGTGGAGGAGGTTTGTGGCATGTAGCCGAACAGCGGATGACTGAAGGAAGAGGGTGTGTACATATATGTGGAAGGCTTGAGAGGTGATTGGTAGGTGGCAGGCTGTGATTGGCTGACAGTGACAGGTGATGGGGTGTAGACAGGAAAAAGAAATCTGTCTTCTAGGTTGAATTTATGATACAGCTTCACATGTAAAATGGGGCGTTCTCGACAGAGTATGTGTAAAATACAAGATGGAGAAAATGCAAATGATATCATTTAGCGGTCACTTTTGGATTGATCAAAACTACTGTAGCTAAAGCTATGTTGAAGTAGGAGGTGTTTGAGTATAGATGGGGCATTGAAAGTCTCTAAAATTGAGCTTTCACAAGTCACAGTGGAGATTGCGCAGCTGTTAAACACAGTATACTGTATATATAATTACTGTTGCTGAGTTAAATCCACTCACTTATCTCATTGCCTCTTCAGCTGGGTGCACGATGACGCCTGAGCCCTGGCACATGCTTTTGCCCCGCTTTAACTCACTTTTTCCTGCTTCAAACTTTGCTTGCATTGCAAATATTAGATTCTGTCTTTCTGATACAGCGTGGATGATTGCTGTTCTCCATTTATCAGAGTTTGCTAATATGCTGCTAATACATCCATCTTGCTTCGAAGGTAAATGTTTTAAAGAAAGACATGCATAATCTCTTTCTACATCTTAAATCTGTTTTTTCTTATAGGACATTATCTGGACAAAAGTATTAACCATGCTTTAAGGCAGTGTTTGTCAACCAGGGGTACAGGGACCCCTGGGGTATGTGAGCACTTTGCAGGGGTTACGTGGTATTATTTCTTAATTTATTTCCAAAATGATAGGAAAATATTTGTGATCTTTTTTATATTAAACAACTGAAACTTATGAAAGATGAGCTCATGTGTTTCACTGACTACTGAAAAGGAGGTGAAGTCGCCAAACTATTTTTTATAATAGTTATTTGAATATATACTGTATATTATTTGAATTTTATTTAATTTTTTAACACATTTTTAGATTTAATAGCATATTTCAAATGAGACTTATTCAAATAAATATATTTGCATTTGTAGTAACCATAAATTTATTTTGAGTTTAAGAATATTTCAGCTTTTTATGTCTATTTTGATCATAAAATAAATAGTAAAATAATTAAATGAAAAGAGGTTTATATTTTTAGATTTTTAAAATTATATATATTAAAGGCAGGCAGTTATTAATTTTTTAAGTGTAAAATGTCTTAATGTCTTGTCTAAAATGTAATAATAAACACATTTTTTTGGAACTTATGGTATGCCAAAAATCCCAGGGGACACACAAGGCCAAAAAGGTTGGAAACCGCCGCATTAGGATGTCCAGATTTTAGCTGAAGGTCTGAAGGAGACTGCCGGTGGTCCTAATGGGTGTCTCCTCAGAGTCAGAGGTGCTCATGTTAATGGCTCACACTTCATAGAAAAATGCATGGAGAACACGTGGAGAATTCCTGGCGGTGACTGTTTTGAATTCATCATGGCAATACGCTCATAGCTGTCACACGTTCACATTTGTGGTCGACCACCTGGAAGTGAGAGGCATTTCTTATCTAATAAAGGCCTGACTACACTGTGCATGACTGGCTGAGGTGAGGTAATGGCCGTGTCCATCTTCCCATGGACAGCCCCTTGTCACGTTAATTAGACAAGCCAGCATGAATCACCCAACAACAATAGTCCTCATCAGATGAATCATAGGTGCACTCCCTCTGTATCATTACAATTTGTTTCTCTCAAGCCAAATGATCCATTACCAGATGTGAAAACACTTCACTTCACATGATGCAAATCTTCTGAAATATACAACCTTCTCTTGTGTGAAATGGATAATATATGCTCAGAGTATGGTGATACATGTAAGAGAAAACAAGACTATTGCACCTTAAGCCTGTCTTAAAGGGCTGACTTGAATCTTGGAGCCCTCTAAACTTAAGTTAAAGTGACAGTGCAAGTTTAGATTCAGGTCAAGAAAATCTAATATTGTCTCAGTTAGTTCTAGATCAGAGTTTTAAAGTGCATATAAACATGGGACTCAAACTGAGAAAGTTAGAATCAGGTTTATTAGCATATAATGGTAAAGCACAGAGCACATGAACGCACCATCAGTGCTAGGGAGAGAGTAGTTGGTACCTCTCTCTCCTTAGTGCCCCATGATATAATTTGAAGAAGAAGAAGAAGTCTCTAAAGGCTCTTTTACACTGTAGGAACTGTGTTTACATATAATAGGAACTGGGGACTGGGACCATAGTTCCTGTAACCTTTTTAGCTCCTACCTCAGAGCAGGGACTTTCTAGCTGGCAAAGAAACCATTCAGTATTTGTGTTAGAGATGTAGGTGATGTGTGTACATGTACATCAAAAGGTTCCTGGGACTGAGCTGCTCCTAGAACTAAATACAGAGCGGTCAGTTCTTAAAATCAAGTTCCTATAACTGTTGTGCACAAGCATGGCTAAACATGTGAAGTAAGAGATCCTCCTGTGCACACCTGTAGAGATGTTAAGAAGACAACCAGGTGATGATGCATGTGCTGGGTGTGCACATCGCTGAAGTCTTAACTTTGGTTATGTTGTGCAGTGTTTACCTATGCGTAGTGACTATTTATTTCAGTGGAGATAATGAGGAAGCTCTCCCCCTAACTGGAGCAAAAGGCCATTAGAGTATATCTTCAGGTCTTCAACTTTCCATAGTAAGTTTGCTTCTCCATATTGTACTGAAAATATCCACAGCACATCATTTTCCATAAGTACCTCTCCTAACCCCATTTACAGTGAACAGCCACTGTCCCTTTAATAGGCCTGTCCAATCAGCAGCCACTTTCAGAACAAAACCTGCTCAATGTCAAAATTCCTGTGAAGTCTGTGTCACTCTTTTTTTTCATAATCACATTGGGAGTTTTAATCTGATTAAGCTTGTACAATACAGGCTTACCCCATGTGTGGTCTCCTGCCCCAAACCTGCTCCCAAAGCCTATTATTACCATTTTAATTAAAGGATAATACATGTGGGACATTTTATCATTTTTGTTGCTGATATTATTAATTTACAACACATTGTCTCTTCATTCTTTTACGCCTTTTATGAAATACCTGTTACTGTTGGGAAGATAAAAAAGCATAAAGTTATTCAGGTCATTCGTATGAAGTGGGACCAAATGAGCGCTACATTCCTTTCGAGCTTTTGTCAACTTGAATGAAGTGACAGGGAGATAAAAACTGTTCTACTTTCTCCTAGTCAAGTTGTACTTTAAATGCCCAAAGAAGAATTAGATTTATGTGAGCTGTGGGAAATGACCATAAAAAGAAGTTCCAAATAAAAGTGGAAGAAATGAGTTGTCAAATTAGAAGGCTGTCAAATTAGAGGCTAAATAATCAGTATGTATACCCATTTATATCAGTAGCATCTGTTTGTTTTTTGTTTTTTTTCTATGTGTGGGTGTTTATAGCTGGGGACTATTTAAATGATTAGAACTTATGAGTGTCAAGTTAAGGCCATCCCACTGATCATTCACAGCCTTTGCTTAATGGGTTTCTACAGCTTCCATCTGGACAGACTACAAAATTATTTCTGGAGATTTGTTTTGTTTTGTTTTAATTTGCTTTTATGTTAACTTTTTGGTTGCTCTTAATCCCATTTTATTCTTTGTTTTATTGGCTTTTATTGTTAATGCCATATCTTTGCATTTGCATTGTTACCTTTACATTACTTTACACGAGCACTTTGGATTTTATTATGTCCTATTATTTATTGTTATATTTTTTTACTTCTGTCTGGAGGCCTGAACTCCAACTGCAAACCAACTCTACCTATGAGTATTAATAAAGTTACCTAAACCTGTGCATGAGTACTAATGTTTTTATAAACTCCAAACCTTGTTATTCCTGAGTGGAGAAGCTATTACCTGCTCTATTTTTAGCATACGCCAGAATAATTTTAGCAGCACCAAGACATTAGTATGCATTTTAGTTTTAGTCAGACTTAACACGGCAAATCCATTTTCTCTCATGTCTTGTAAACATACTTCATTTTGGATACGGCTCTGTGTTTGCGTAGCGTTATTTCATCCCCCACTGTAAAGCACGCTGCTGTAACATTTTCCCCCCACATTCAGTCTTTCAAGCAGGCTAGACTCCTGTTATTTTATCTACCATGTTGTGGGCGCTAAATCACACTGCTTCTAATTAGCACCGGGAAGTGAGCGTCGGGATTTGCTGGGAGGTCCACGGGACGGGGCCAGCCACTGGAGGTGTGAAAGATGAGGACAGATGTTGTGCTGAGGTCACTTTGATGGCTTTGACCTCACTCGCGCAACAAGAGTCAGCAGCCAACAGTTCATAAATACACGGCAGGGCTCGGCCAAGCAGACATTACCAACATAGCGCTGTATGAGCTAATGATCTGGCAGCCGGCAGGTCCCACAGCGCGTTGTTTTGGTACTACCATTCATTCAAGTACGTCTGCTCCAGTCCAACAGTGCTCGAGTCAATGAGGGCACACTTGTTGTAACAGAAAAATATGGCAGAGTTACTCAAACGCTGACATCATATCCTCTGCTGGGCATGTGAGTACTCGGCACCAATAAAAAGTCCTTGACCTAACGCGACCATAATAGCAAATAGATTACAAGCTGGCTAATTATGTACTCTATTCTCATTATGGTAATTGTTGTTGGTCTGACCGTGACCCTTTGGCCAACATTTAAAGGAGACGGCAGTGACCCGGTCATTTTGGCTCACTTTGATGTCAGCAGTTGCAGTTAGCGTAGTACTTTGGTGTTTACCAGAAAAAAGCAATGGCTCAATTATTCAAACTAGAATCAAAACATATTAGAATACAATATACTTTGCTCCAGTGACAAAAAAGTATTCTCACTCTAGAGATGTTTAAGCACTAACCTGAAGGTTGCCGGTTCGATACCCACTACCGGCATTGCATACTCTCTTTGTGTACTTGGGCAAGACTCTTCACCCACCTTGACTGATTGAATGTGTCAGTGAGACTGTGTGTTTGGTGGTGGTCATAGATTGGCAGCCAAGCTTCTGTCAGTCTGTCCCAGGGCAGCTGTGGCTACAGAAGCCTTTTGAGCTTTTCCCCATGTTATAATGTTGTTATTACTTCAAAAGCATACCTGAAGTAGTTTGATTAAATCTTTAAGCTGAGCTGCTTCCCTCCTCAAGAGCTGAAAGCGCTCTACGTAAACTCGTGAAACCAGGAAGTACTTCTGTGCATTTCTAAAGCTCATACATCATCACAGAACTCATTCTGATCATTTCAGCACCTATAATTGTAACACCAAAAACAGACAAGAACACACGGGGGATGCGTAGAAAACTTGTGCAAAGACATGGCAGGGAATTCGAGTGTGCCAGCTAAAAAGGGGACCTTAGTCTGTGGAAGAAGCATTATATTTTCCTGTAAAAGCCATAAAAAGCTCAGTAGTGTCTGCAGCTTGAATGCAAGGCACCATTGTTGTTGATGTTGTTGGAGTTTAAGCTCAGGCAGGTTAAGGAAGAGGTGCGGCTATGGCATCATTGTTTCTGAAACATAAACAGTGTTTTGAAACCTCTCCACTCTGGGACCCGGTTTCAAAAATGATTGTATTCGGGCAAAACGCCGGATCTGTGTGGATGAAATGCCTATATGTTAAAAAACCTTAACATATGCACCTAAGCCTGTCTCCAAGTAGACAACGCCTTAGATAGGCATTAATAATAAACATTATTTTATGGTGCATATATGTATGTATGTATTTATTTGTCAGATAAATATTCTGTATTTGAATGAATTGTGGCAACTAAAACCAATTGTAGGTTTGGAGGCTTTTGCAATGTGCATGCTTTTCAGTGTGATCTTGGCTTTACAGTCTTTGATGAGGAAGCACAAGCATTTTCTGCAAGTTTAAAAAATATAGTCCTAAGCATCCAATGACTTGTGGATTGTGACCTTTAGCTGTTCAGCCAAAATAGGTGTCCAAACTATGGCCTGAGGGGCAAATGTAGTCGCAGATCATTTTTTATTCCACCTTGGGCCTAATTCTCAATTGGCCTAAATTGCCAAGGGTAGTGCTTTATACTGCAAGATAAAAAAGCTTCATATGACTGCTTCATGTAAGTCTCGGGAGTCAAATATGACTCTCGCTAATCCGGCTTATTAAAAAACAGTCATTATGTTTTTCACCTCTCCTTTCACCTGAGTGATCTTGCAGCTGCAGCCTCCTCGTGTATAGCAGTTATGTATCAAGTTATTTCTAGACATCGATAGCTCCATAACACACATTTTTGGGTAAAAAGGAAAAATAGAAATTAGTGGTTTGTGGTGCCAAAAAACATTTCATTTCATCCATACCATGTGCAGGTCCCAAGCCTGGATAAATATGTGGTTGCTCTGGGGCATCAACCTGAATAAATCCTATGCCAAAGTACCCATGGGAATAAATTGGTTTGGAGGCCCCTGAAAGAAAGGAATCAGCTAAATGGGACTTGTTTGATGGTGAGGCAAAATCTGTAATTTTTAGTGAGTGGCTCTTCTCTGCAGATATTTCTCTGTATGCGGCCCTCAATAAAAAAGTTTGGACACTCCTGGCCTAAATGCTTGTATTTGTTGTGCAATTAAAGATTAGCCACTTGTTAATGTTTTTGTACCCACTGGAAATTAACTGTGCACGTTTCTTTCATGGCAAAAAAAAATGTGAACTTAGGTCACTGGCCTGCAAAAACTGACTAGAAATAAGCCAAATTCTTAATACTAGAATATTTTTCTAGTAACTTCAGAAATCAGTTCTAAGTTAATCAAGTCGTTTTTATTACAAGACAAGATTTAAATAAAATGTTTGAATTTATGGCTCAATTTAAGTAAAATTTCTTCACTACATGCTAAAATTTAGGGAACATTTTCTAGTTTCCTCTAGGATTTCCTATAAACAAACACCATGAATATAGCATTACTGATCACAGACCAATACCATGCTGATAACAGACCAAGAAGCATCTTCAACCAAGGCAAGGTACAAACATTTTACTCAAGTAAAAGTACTTTAACTTGGCCAAAAAAAAAATAAAAAAATAAAGAAAAAGAAAAGAAAGAAAAATTACTCTCAGAAAAACTACTCATGACTACAGAAAAATCTGTGTGAGTTCTTAAATTTAGAAAGTTTTGTAATCAGTTGTATTTTTAAATTGGGATAAATATTCTTAATCTCATCATAATCCCTAATCTGTCATTTTTAGCAAAAATATCTTCATGAGAAATGGCTGGAAAATACTCTTTTTCTCATGTTAAGTTTGCTAAACAAGATATTTTTCCATTTTAGGAAAAAAAATAACTTTTTTCACTTTCTTAATTTTTTTTTTTTTTTTTTGCTGTGTTAAAAAAATAAAAGATCAGTGATGTCTGTACAACTAATATTTATTTGCATCATTTGCTTTTTAAAAACTTGACATCATTGATACATCACAATGCAGTGCCCACCACTGGCAGTGATGCAGCTCTGCAGTGTGTCTGCTGTTCCACCACACATCCATCACCTAGCCCTGCTGCTGGCTTTTGTGGTGAAGATCTGCTTAGCTTATAGCATGAGCTTTGTTCTTTTCAGATCCCCCGAAATGTTTGGGCACCACAAGCCCAATGACGTGCACCGAGTCCTTCTCCTGTTGTTTTGCTAAAATGACCGTATCACTGATCATGTCCCCGAACAGGTCAGGCCATTCCAGTTGTGAAGCCGCATGGAGGATTTATTAGAACCAGATGGGCCGCGCTGACTTACAAGCTCAACCCCAGTCGAAAAAACACTGGGCTGGCTGCTCCCAGGCTCTGCTCTGGGGGAACGCACAGAGCAGAGCCTGGTCCACCCATTTCCTTTCCTTGCCCTTCCCAGGCATGTCAGAGAGGAGCCAAGCCAAAAAAAATCAGACCTGCAGTGGCTTTTGGACGGGCCGGGACGCGAACAGTGTGGTAATTACAGATGGCAAGAGGGGAAGGTGTGCGGTAGAGAGTGAGAGAAGAAGAGGAGGAGGAGGGGGGCTGCTAGGCGGAATCGTCCCAGGCTTTAAAAGAGGCTCAAAGAAAATAAACAAACAGAACCCTAAAGAGTAGTGGCATTTTTCCCCCCGTGACATTCCCCTGACTCTGACTGTCAGCGGAGGTGGCATTTTGATGGTAATGAATGGCCCACATTAGTCCCATTATGTCCATGAGGAGTGATGTGTTTGACAGATGAAGTCTTTTGCTGAATATACATTAAACTGTTTGAAACGCCATATCTTTATTCAACTTTATTCTGTTTACATGTGTCCTACAACCCCTGATTCCATGTTGCAGGCCAGGCACGCTGCTTCCTCTCAGTGGTTTGTAAAAAGCTTTCTTAACACTTCAGAAAGTTGTTCTGAGAAAGTTATGTTATGGCTTACAGTCATTTTATTTTTAAGTAGTGTAGGAGAGGAAGTGCAATTTATATCAAGACTCAGTTCTACTTAAAATCAGCTGTGGCCATATTTGACTCTGTCTGGGGTGTTGCTGACACTGTAGTAGCTTGTTAGCTGCTTTGCATTGCATTGTGCTGTGTAGATTTAGAGTCTCTGGTTTTGGAGTGTGTTCATTTTCGGGGATTCATTTAAGCACATCTGACCCCCTATATTGTCCTATATTGGGCTTCATTGACTATGTATGCATGAACGTAGTGCAATCAGGTTTCACACCTAGAAAACAGCCTGCATGAGCCTAGTATAACCACCAAGTTTTTTTGTATGAACTATGATGCAACAAGCTGGGGATGGCTTGATTTATATTCTGTTGTTTCTTCTGGTTTATATTCTTTTTGACTGTTTAGGTGAATGGTTTAAATGGTTGGATAGAAATGCCAATATTAGCACATTAAGCACCCTCACTGCAATTGGCCAACCATCCTGTTATCAATGGCAGAACACCAATTTCCTGGACATATATGAACGCGAATCCTGAAAACATCCACCAGACGTCCTGCGTATGTTTGAACGGACATGTCAGGAGAATGTATGAGAGCAATACATCTGACATCCTCCAGAGACAAAGGGGTTCTTGCCACAAGTAGACGTGCCTCTGAGCACACGTGGTTCTGGTTGCCCAGCCAACTTTATGGCTTGAATCCTCCTGTACAACAAAAAGAACAACAGAGGGCTTTTTGCATTAACTATACCCAGCTCTTTATTGCTGCTGTTGTTGAGAGGAACATGCTATCAACAATGAAAACTAGCTTCAAGCTTTGTCATATCATGGTGCATTTTCTGCTGGACCATTTGAATAAACACAAGATAAAACCCTTGATTAACCTCCCACATGTTATTGCTGCATATGCTTGACTGTACTTGTGCCATGCCCTGGCCTTAATGAGGAAGTAGTTGGCTATAAACATCTAAAACATAATAAGAGAAAGAATGATTAAATATAAATATTCTAATCAAAAACGTTTGTAGAGATTGATATTGTACTTTCAAATTGGCATGTTGTGCATGTTTAGTTTCCTGTTTGGTGCATCATGCATTGGGCGCTTAAGCACTGTAAGCATTGCCAGTGTTAGTGCACCCTTAGTCTGTGGGCAGAAGACATCCAGCATAACCTAGGTCTTTCAGAGTTACTACAATTTATAGCCCAACATTTAGTGCTAGCATAACTTTTGTTTATTTGTTTCTTTCTCTGGGAATCAGCCTCGCTCTAACAGCAACCTGACCAATTCTTGAAATAGGGTTCTGTGGGAAGTTCTTTGGCACTTTAGAAATTGCCTCTGTGAATGCATCCTCAATCTGTCTGCACGTCATTTTACAGTTACTGAGCTCTTTAACAATTACTACAATTTACAGCTAAAACTCTCAGATAACCCATGCCTTGTTATGGCGGTTCATGCTAGGTTACATGCTGCACAAAACTGCAAAGGGCCATGGAAAACGTTAAATTTATTTTCTGTTCATGTCTGACTGTCCAAAAAAAAGTGTACCTACATAAAACTTGCTGACATGCAGAAATATAAGAGCCCTAGTTAGAGGGAGCACATTATGTTTTTGATACAGTATGTCCAGGCCATAAGCTGGCTCTATGGATGGATATAAAATGTTTTCTCTGCTTTAATAGAGCTGGACTTCACAGTGGGACATTTGGGCTCAGTTCTCCCACTGCTTCCACATGAATCACAAACAATATTAGCTGTTGTAGAAGACGAAGCTATACGGAATGATTCAGTCCCTCCGATTTAAACTATCGCCAGAGTTTATTTGCTCATTAAGGGCATTGCTTATGATCCTTCGCCGGCACTAGAAAGAGATATTTCCAAACAGGTGGAGAAACTTATGTGCATGGGTGGATTTCCTGAGCATAAAATAGAGCAGAAAGCTGGAAAAGTGGTTGCGGGGCCTATTAGACACATCTGGCATGTTCTGCTGTTTGTAGTAAGCAGTGGAATAATATAACATTACACAATTTTGTTTTGGGTGGCCTTGCATATCCCCCCGTGAAAGTATAAACATGGGTTGTCCAGGGAATGCCCCGAACATAATTCAGCAGCGCTTGAGGAGAGCTTTCCCCTCGAAGCTGCCATATTTCGCCATGACAAGTACGTGTCTCAGAAGGATCGTGTTAAAGAAACACTGGCCAGAAGCGAGCTTGATTTACACAACGGATTTGCCCAAAATGAGAGGAGCGTTTGTCGAAAAAGGCACAGATCGAAGAAACAGGTATCAACCAAGGCCAAAAATGGAGACAGGAGAAAGATCAACTGGTTTCTCAGCTACTGTTTCAAGGACAGACAGGAGCAGGTGATGGACAGTTTGAGTAAGTCAGGATGAGGCAGATCATAAATGGAGAGGAGACCTTGGATGAGGAAAACATGTTGTTATGTGTTTCCCAAAGGCTTTTGTTTAGCGCCGCAGAGCCAAGATTCAGATTTTCAGAGAGGCCTGTGGAGACTATAAGGCGCAGATGAACTCAGGCACGGAAGGTTTACATACTTTTAAATGCCCTCTTGTGTATACACTGCAGTATGAATATGCAGTAAAACAGCTGCTAGGAAGTAATCTAAAGGCAGGGTGAACGTAATAAATAATTATCTTCTGTAGCTGTTGTTGTTGTGACACTTCATCCACATGGCCCACTCCAGTCCCAGTTGGCATGTGCAAAAGATACAAATATGTCCTTTTTCGGGGCCAAAACAGACAGAACCGAAAGCCATTTTTTCGTCAGGTCCGCGACTGACATTTTTTACCAAATTTTGCACATGCTGAAAACTGCCAGAAAATGCCTCAAAACAGCCCAACATACCTCCAGAGATACATGTGCATAATTTGTCAATTTCAACATTTTGGGGGGCCAAAACGTGATGAAACTGTATTCATCCACTAAGGAAATCAAGGAGTAACAGTAACCTGTTAGCACATAAGCACTCATGAAAAAACACAAACACCAAAATATGTGGAAAAATAGATCAAAAATAATGTTTGATAGAATAAAATAAGCAGAAATGTAGTTGATAAACTGGTAAATTGCGGTAAAGAGAGCGAATGCCAAAAAAACAAAGCTCCCAATTTACAATTTATCTACCTACAGTCACCTACCCATCTTAATGAGCTAAGGGTGATGATCAAAGAGACAAGGTATATATGATGAGGAGCATGGTCACCCTGGCTCGGGGTAGAGATGCTGCTCCACACCAAGAGTATCCATCTGTGTAGATGTCTTCTGTATGCCTCTTTAGGTAGGTCCTTCAACATAACCCACAAAAAGGAGGTCCCAGGGCTTATCCAGGATAGACTGGAGAATCTGTTTTTTATTTGTATTTATTTACCTTTATTTTACCAAGTAGAACATGAAGAACAAATTCTTATTTACAGTGTTGACCTGGAAGTGCTAGTGAACACCTGAAGGGAAAGGAAAGACACAAGAAGAATATATACAATATATACAAGAAGACATTAAACTATTAGTAAAACATTTACATGATCCTTTAATCTGCTTTTAAGGCAGAAAGTGAGATCTATGGAGGATTTTTAGGACCAGGTAAATAATAATAAAGGATTTAATAAAAGAACATTTAAATTACACTTTAAATCGAGAATGATTAATTGTGTTTGCAATTTCATTTATTAATCTTCAAATTGTATAGATTGTATCCAGTTTTTAAAGGCTTCCTTTGCAAGCGTGACAATAGATTATATCCCCATAGTTAAAAAGAGGAAGCATGGATATTTCAACAATAACACATTTAGCTGAAGATGTAAAGGAGGAACAGTTTCTGTACAGAAAGCCCAGTTTTGCTTTAACCTTTGTAATGTGGAAATGTGATGATGGAAGGATAATGAACTGTCTAACCAAATTCCTAACTATTTGTATTCTGTAACCTGCTCTAAAATGGTTCCATCTGTAGTGGTGATGTTCAAGTTGGAAAAATCAACTCTCCTTTTGCAATTAAACCATATAACCTTTGCTTTCTTCCAGATTTGTAAAGTATTTTTGTAAGTTGAGGAAACTTAGTTGCAGAGTCTCCCTATGTCTCCCAGATGGGTAGACCTTGTTATCCCCCACAGAAGAACTACAAGAGGAGCGGCTATCCTGGAGTTACTCAAAGCATTTCATTATCTAGAGAAGTACAATGGGCTCACGTACACGAAATTAAAGCTTTACTATTTGTAGCTCTGTACAAAACGCCTACAAAAATTGCCTACACAATGAATCTGGAGGGGTCAGTGCAGCTGTTGTCTCTTATCCATGTGTTAAAGGTGGACCCAAGCCAAAAGTGACAACATTGCTGCCACAGTGCTTGTCCAAGTCACCTAGTTCTGTGATTGGCTTGTAGCTTTACTATGTCCTTCCTATTTTGCATAGAGCTGCATAGAGCTGGCCTCTGCTCTCTGTGGAAAGTCGTGCAGATGTGACCGGTTCTGGGGTGCCCTGTCACTCAAAGTTGTTTTTATCTGGTCAGTTGGTTGTGGTTGTGAGAAAAAGGACAAAAATAGTTTCCAAATGTGGTACAGTTATTAGATATCCGATCTATGTCAGTACAAAATATGGCACGTAGTCTTGTGGAACATCAACTCAATGAAACTGTGTGGAAATTCATTCAGAAAGACAATTTGCACATGCTTTCCAATCACAAATCATACTTTCCCCACAACCAATACACTGTTGTTCTGACCCAATTACAGCCTGACACATTCACTCCCAGCCAATCACTGCTGTTGTCTAAACATTTAAACAGCCATCACTTCAGCCCGGTGACCTTTTGTGCCCTACCTACACGTCACTGACATTCAAAATAATACAAACTGCTCTATGTGACCTTGTACAGAGGTTTCCCAGACTTTCAGGTGCCCAGAGTTCATTCAGTGTCCATTGGTACTGCTTCAACTCAATTCCTTGAAGACATTTTTTTTTCTGCACCCCCTAACTATGCTATGCAGCTTTTGGAAGTTTTGTTTTATTCATCTCAGTTCACTGGTGGAATCTCATGAGATATGTTTGAAAATTCTGGACAAAACAATCAAGATATTTTGATCTTCTGCAATCATTTAGCTGTAATCCAGCCACAAGGGGTCACCAGCCAGTGACTCCTTGTGACATTTTTGCAGTTATAGCTAATTGTTTATGATAATTTTATTATTATTATTTTTTGAATATGCTAAATCAAGGTGTCCCTCAAGGTTTGGTGCTTGGTCCCCTCTTGTTCATCCTTTACCTCCTCCCCCTTGGTAACATCATCCGCCTGCCATGGCCTCCATTTCCACTGCTATGCCGATGACATTCAACTATACATATCCACCAAATCCGTCAACTCCACAACTCTCTCCACCCTCACCCACTGCCTCACCGAAATAAAAACCTGGATGCAACACAACTTCCTCAAACTGAACTGTGACAAATCAGACATAATCATCATTGGTCCCAAAACTATCACCGAATCCACCCAAAAGTTCACCCTGACCATAGACAACACAACCCTCACTCCATCCCCACTCACTGAGAACCTTGGCATTCACTTTGACTCCACCCTGTCCTTTGAACAGCACATCAATCAAATAACCCGGACTGCATCTTTTCACCTAAAAAACATAGCACGACTCTGCCCATCTCTGTCCTTTTCCACTGCTGAAACCCTAATACATGCCTTCAACACGTCAAGACTCAACTACTGCAATAGCCTCCTCTATGGTACCCCCTCCAAAACTCTCCAAAAACTCCAATACATTCAAAATTCTGCTGCCCGCCTTCTCACCCGCACCCGCTCCCATGTTCACATCACCCCTGTCCTCCAAAATCTCCACTGGCTCCCTATCCCTCAATGCATCCAATTCAAAATCCTCCTCATCACATTCAAAGCCCTCCATAACCTGGCCCCCTCCTACCTCTCTGACCTGCTCCACCGCCACACCCCGTCCCGCTCCCTCCGATCCTCTGCTGGCAACCTTCTCTCCCTCCCCTGCAGGACCAAGCTCCAAACCTGGGGTGACAGAGCCTTCTCCGTCGCTGCCCCCACCCTCTGGAATTCACTCCCACAACCCATCCGTGACTGCACTGACCTCCCCATCTTCAAAAACCTTCTCAAGACCCACCTTTTCAGAACTACTTTTAAAATTTAAATATTTGTTTGCTTGTTTTGTTGTTTGTTTCTCTTGTTTTACCCTTGTACAGCATCTTTGAGTGTCATGAAAAGATATAACCATGTTATAATGTTGTTTCTACTTCAAACAAAACATACCTGGAGTAGTATTTTGTTTCATTCAGGTATGTATAAAATAATGTATACTGAGTAGCTGCCCTTCTCTAGAGCTGGAAAATGCTAGGTCTCACCACTCTACATAGACACGTAAAACCAGGAAGTGCTCCTGTGCATTTTCTAAAACCCATTCAGATACTGATCATGTCAGAGCTTAAACTGCCTTCAACGTGAAGCATTAAGCTCATTTATCTATCTGTTAGCATCATGTTGCTAATAGCCATGCTAAATAGCCAATTTATGCTCTGTCCAGTCCCCACCGCCGGGCGTCAGACTTCTAATCCAAGCGTTCTCTGCAAAGTCAAAGTAACAGCTCGCCAAAAGAAGGTGTTTTCCAAACATATACTGTATATTATTTTAAGTTGTAAAACATGAAATACAAATGCAAAGGTACCCAATGTTTTTTCAGAAAGCCTGAAAAAAACATAATATGTGTGCAGATGAACGTAAATGTGGTATTATCCATCATTAGGGGACCCCATCCGAATTAGATTACTAACCCAAGAGAACTGCTCCCAGCATTGAGGTGGCTCTATTTGGCCAACCTCTATATTGCCTCTCTTTTATCATTGTCATTTGTGCACATACCAAAAACTGAATCCAAAAAGTTCAGAATGGAATATATAATGCATTACTGATGCCAATGCTGTTTCATGTTCCTGCTGTCAGTATATGCAGGTCATGAATTATAAAAGTAAGTACAAAGTCATTGCATCTGGACACGGTGCTGCCACTTCCAAAATTTACAAAAGACAAACAAACATGGCGGCCCTAATGAATGCGTCTTCGCTGAATCTGGCTGGAGCTCGTGTGTCAAAGCCCGGTGAGTCTCTTGATGTGGTCTGTCATTTCCTCTGAGTTGGCCGCGCTGCAGTGGAGGGCTCCGGACTGTGGGAAAAAGCGGCGTGAAAGGGGAAGAGAGGAAGTGTGTATTTATCTGTGTTGGTGGGGCATGATTCTGGCTTTGATCTGTCGGCGCTGCAGCTCCTGGGCGGCCCCGAGGACCCCACCGGCTCAGAGGTCAGTGTGTCAGGACTGCAAACCCGGGCCACACCTGTCTATAGGGGGACTGCAGCAGGTGAGGTCCATGTGTTATAGAAACTTGATGTTGATATGTACAAAAATAGAACCTTTTAGTGTTTGTAAACAACATTGGTGGCATGCACAGGTCATATTTAAGTTTTCAAAGGACAAATTTGCATTAGCCGCCAAAATTGCAAATTGTGCATGAACAAGATTTGGTAAAGGTCAGCTAAACACCTGACATGTGGAGAGTGAGTGCATGGGTAGAGAACATTAGCCAGTGCTCAGGGCCAGTTCTAGGGGGTGGTCCAAGGGTGGCCAGTGCCCCTGTAACTGTGAGCCTGTGCCCCCTAGTGGCCACCCATCTGAAGTGTCCTAAATGCCTTATCAAACTCACATTATATTGTAAATTTGTTTCAAGGGTTATTCTAGCATTGTAAAATGTAGAAGTTATGTTTATCATGTTGATATAAGAGTCATTTTTAACTGTTTTTTTTTTAAATAAGTCCCAGTAAGTTTACATCAAAATGTCTCATTTACCCCCCGGCAAAAAGGCTGGCCCCAGTGTGAGTCACTCAAAACATAATCTATGAAAACATGACTTAAAACACTAACCTCGGCATAAAAAAGTATTCTGGTAAGCACCCAAAAAACAATTTCAAAGCATAAGGAAGACATTTTGTGTTAGTTCCCTGCAGTGTCTCAGCACATATCCAGGTCAGTGTCAGGAAGCTGTGCAATCGAGAGGAACTGTCCTTCTGTCCTTTAGAATGTTAAAGGTGTGCAAAGTCATTTTATTCCACTTTTCACTTAAGGTTTAAGTAGAACTGGGTGGGATGCCTATTACCCTGCAGGATTGCATTTGGACTTTTTCTAATTCCTTAGAATGGCCTCTCATCAACCTGCCCCGCAATGGGCTGGCATACTCTAGAACTGTCTGCATAAAGGTCCTCCCTTCCTATCCTTGGATTTCCATGCAGCATAGAAATTTGTAATATTTTCTTTTCTAGATTTAAAGGTCCTCTCTTCTGCTAAATTGACTTTTTTGAGCTTTTAACCATGTTATAATGTTTGCACCTCAAAAACATACCTGGAGTAGTATTTTCTTTCATTCATGCAACACTTGGACACTTGGAACCAGAAAGTGCTCCTGCTCATTTCTAAAGCCCATCACTGGACTCATTCTGATCATTTCAGCGCTTACATTTCCTTCAGCAGTCAGCTCATTTATAGTATTGTGTTGCTAATAGCCATGCTGAATAGCCAGTTTATGCTCTCTCCACTCCCCACTGTTGCCAGCAGAGGGCGACGGGCTCCTAATCCAAGTGTTCTATGCAAATTAAAAGTAATAGGTCCCCATAAGAGGGCGTTTTCCATATATACACCTTATTTTAAGTTATAAAATATAAAATACTAATGCAAAGGTGTCCAACATTATTTCAAAAAGCCTAAAAAAGCATAATATATGACCTTTAAACAAAAAACAATTCATTCCTGGTCTGTTTAATGAGTTGTTTGGAATGTTCGCTTTCTCTTATTTTTGCATAGCCTTCAAAACATGCGTGTGTTTCTTTACATACTTTGTTTACTGACTATTAGGGCTGTGCAATTTACAATAATACAGTATTAAGAGCTTTGTCAATGCACATGCTAATGCTTTCAACCAGATCTCTGTTCAGCTGTCACTGATGATGAAGTACTAGAAACACTCTGTACAACAATTGTACAAAAAAAAGTTTTTAGTAAAAGTTTTGCACAATTGTTTGTACTTACATTGTTGTATTCAGAGGGGTTCAGTATGGAGCCACTTGCTAACGTTCTGTACCCTCTTACTGACCGCATGAACAGTCAAACACCCTTTGCCAAAACTATCTTGTTCATACAGTTTGTTTTTGGTTACGTAAAAGCTCTTTTATCTATTGACAATCCTCTGTAGTCTTTTTTTTTTTTTTTTTACATCCAATTGCAAAAACATGCATACAGCTGCATAGTTTACAAGGGTCTTTAAGTGTATGACAAATAGCAGGATAAAGTATTTATGTTTCCAGACTGTTGCACCAAGAAGTTGACGGAAATAAACCCACGCTAGAGTTTATATTAATGATGGAAAAACCTATTTCAGTTACTTTCTCATAAATCTATATAAACTGCAATTTTTTATTTCATAATGTCATGTAATGATTTGCAGCAGGCATTTGCCATTTCAAACATCATACTTTTCTAAGTAATGTGAGGTCTTACTCTGTCAATAAGGCCTGAAGAATAGAGAAATATGAGTGTGGAATTATGCAATATGAAATATGTAGGAACCCTGGTGATTGTATGTGTAACGCAAACATAGATGTATTGCTTAGTGCCATGACAACTTCAAAACAACTGTTATTTATTGGTGATCACTCAGCAGTCGTGCAAATGACAAGACAGGCACTGTTCAGGACCAATGAATCGTAACGTCGATCTCCTGCACACATTTACATTGATCTTATGATATCATGGGGTTTGGTCTCCTCTCTAACAATCCATCTCCGCGTCTTACTCACTAAACAAACACTGTCGTATTTGCTCTTCTCATTCGGCCAGGACCGCTTGATTAAATGATCTGTTTTTCCATTGTCTGCACAGCGGTATATTTAATTACAACACAAGCTGCGTGTCAACACCTCCCCAAGTGTTCCGAGTGAGAAAATACAGCCTCACATATAGGCCAGTGTTTTTCAACCAGGGGTACGCAAGCAGGGTGTACACCAAGATGATAAGAAAATATCTGCATCTTATTAAGTCTTACCAGTTGCCCGGCTTTCAGTTTAGTGGGATACAGAGCTGCATAATTTCAAACTAAAAAGGATTATAAATTAGCTAACCTTGCTTTCTTAACAGCAAAATGAACAACACTGATGAAATAGAAAAACTGCAAAATAAACCTTTTTATGAATTTAAACATAAATGGATACAAGAATTTGCCAATATTTTGAATATGGAACAAGTCATAAATGGCTCTATAATGAGATCAGATCAACCCTTGTGCCCCAATGAGGATTTTTTTTTTTTTTTTTTTTTTTTTGATAAGTTTGCAGTGGTTCTAACTTTTTCTATTAAGTTTATCTCAGGTGTACATTTTATTGCAAATTTTGATATTCTAAACAAAAATTTAATATTACTTGATTTTTACACTTTTAACAAAATTTGTTACATTGCTCTGACAGAAGTGTCCCAGTCACAAAACGTCATAGAAATAGTATATTTTTTATATCCTTTTATATCTATGTTTTTTTATCTTAAATCTTTTAATCAACTTCTACCCTGACCATATATTCAATTATTTTCAGAATTTCAGTGCTTATTATACCAATATGTAATAGCATAATTCTATTTTTTGGTAAAAAACACACACAAATAATGAAATATTTTCAATATTCATGCACAGTGCAACTTTTTTAAATTTGTGTGTATTAAGGGTTATTAACATATTATATAGTACAATGTCTTTGTACTAATGACCCCATTTTTTTATATGACAACATTTTGAAAAATCCTCAACATGTATGATTGAGGGGCTATTCATGGGATGACAGAAAGCCTACGGGGTGTAATACATGACAAAAAAAGGGTTGGAACTCACTGCTGTAGGCCATTTCATACTAAAGTCCATGTTGCCAAATGGGGTCACCATCCAGGAAGTGTGTTTCCCAGAGTTCAATTGCATGCACTGTTTTGCGAGCCGTGTCCTGGTCATGTATATCTCCACTCAGGATTTCCAGCCGCGGGTACACCCAGCGCCTCTGCACCTCCTCGTGTGTGTGTTCGGAGGAAGTCGGTCGGTGTAGTGAATGGCGGTTGTGCTTCTGTGTCTATCTGCTGCTGACAGTTCACACAGGCCTTTTTTTCCACTGCTGGTTGGGCGTATCAACACGCCGCTTCCCTTCTCAGAGGCTCTATCTCCTGCGTTAGGGGCTAAAAATGTGTGCTCGCTACCAGAAGTGGGTAGAGGCTGTGCAAGAGTAATAGCACTGAAAGAAAAGCCCCTTTGGAGGATAGTGCATGAGTCAAAAGTTGAAAGCTTACTTGCAAAAAAATAGACCCTTGTTTTAATTTGAATAAGGGTTGCACTTATTGGCTGATTGGTATGTATAGCAATAATATAATGCACGGGGTGTCCCAGAGGGTATATCATGTATGGGATGGGCTGGGTTCGATTCCTGGCTTGGGCTAATTTGCTCCATGTCATTCCCCTGTCTCTTCCCACATTCTCTGTCACTGTCAAATAAAAGTGGCTAGGTTTTAGGTTTGCCTGCTACAAGCATCAAGCACTCTTCGAAGCAATACTTAATGGGGGCTATATTATACAAAATTAATTTTTCTGAGATTTCTTCCATGTTAAAGCTGTAGCTGTGTTTTGCTTTATTCAAGCATTTTTATTCTCTGGCAAGGCCATTCAGACCCCTACAAACACTTGGTTCCACAAAGTTGCAATATATATATATATATATATATATATATATATATATATATATACACATATATATATATATATATATATATATATATATATATATATATATATATATATATATATATTGTTCACATCCCGGCTGGGGCGAATACCAACTTCCAGTGTAGGTCCTTAGGCAAGACCCTTTGCATTACTGCCTACCTCATATAATGATGAGAGACACAGAAATACGAGACATACCGGCTCAGACGTCGCCCGGTCAAACAAGGTCTGCGTCAGGTGTTGGGGAACCAGAGCAGCCTGATGAGAAGTGGGCTACTGGAACAAGACGGAAATGGACGAGATGCGAGAACAAGGCTCTGTTTGAAAGCTACTTCTCCAGTAACCCTAGTCAGAGGGGTTACACAAAGAGAATGTGGGAAATATGGCAACTTTGAAACCCACAATCAACACTCACTGCTAAACAACTAGTAGCTCAGCGTTCCAACATGCACAAGCGGCATCCTGCTTTCACAACTTGAGAATGATGAGGTACAACACAAAAGCTACGGCACGGGGGAGCCAGGATGCAAGGTCAGAGGGGAGTTAACACCAACTCCCCATCCAGAGTTTGGGTACGAAACCCCAATAAGCACCATCAAGCTGAGTGAGGCAGCAACTGACCTGAGAGATAAGATCATGGCTAAAATGAACACCAGGCAACCCTGACACCAGTTACAGAGGCTGAGTGAAGTACCTTCAGAAAGTCTCCTGGAAGATGTGAATGCAGCTTTGGGAACAATACCTACGATGACCATCACTGAAACCAATGAGCTGATATACACTTCAGCAGCAGTGATCCTTGAGGAGCTTGGCTATCAACCAAAGAGCAACCATAAAAATCCATATCCACCATGGAAAAGAAGGTTGGAGGCTAAAATCAAGGCGACTCGGAGAGAAGTGAGCCAACTGTCAGAGCTCCAGAAAGGTGCAATGAAAAAACAAGTACCCAAGAGGTACAGCAAAATGTCCATACCTGAAGCACTCCATGAGCGCCTGGCAGGACAAATAAACCAGCTGCTAAAGGATGGGACCCATCCTGAATGGCGAACTGAAGGCCGGACAATCCTGATCTAGAAGGATCCCCTGAAGGGAACAGTTCCATCCAACTATCGGCCAATAACCTGTCTCCCCACCACATGGAAGCTCATGTCAGGCATCATAGTAGCTAAGATAAGTGGGCACATGGATCAATACATGAGCACAGCACAGAAGGGCATTGGTAAAAACACCAGAGAAGCTAAACTCCAGCTGCTGGTAGATAGAACAGTCGCTCAGGACTGCAAAGCCAGACACACTAATCTGTGCACCGCCTGGATGGATTACAAGAAAGCCTATGGATCAATGCCACACACATGGATCATGGAATGCTTGGAGATGTATAACATCAACAGGACTCTAAGAGCCTTCATTGCAAACTCGATGAGGCAGTGGAAGACCACCCTTGAGGTCAACTGCAAGCCAATTGCACAAGTGTCCCTCAAATGTGGGATATACCAAGGAGATGCTCTGTCCCTGCTGTTCTGCATAGGTCTGAACCCCCTCAGCCAGATAATCACCAAGACTGGCTATGGGTACCGACTCAGGAACGGGGCCACCATCAGTCACCTCCTCTAAATGGATGATATAAAGCTGTACGCCAAGAGTAAGTGAGACATTGACTCACTGATCCACACAACCAGGATCTACAGCAATGACATCGGAATGTCATTCGGACTTGAGAAGTGTGGGCGGATGGTGACAAAGAAAGGGAAGGTAGTCCATACAGTAGGGGTCCCACTCCCAGACAGCAGAATAGCAGACACCATCTGGCCACACTTCTCAAGTCTGAATGATGTTTTTAAAAACATCATTCAAACAATGTTACACTATTGTACACTACTACTACTGCTTATACGCTGCTAATACTGCTTATATGCTTATAAGTCCCTAAAAGTCACTGCAATTAACTAATTTTAAAGTTAAAAAAACAAAAAAGGAAAAATGTGTAGTGTTTATTGCAGCAGTAGTACAGTACATAGCTCTAGCTTATGGCTAAACGTTTGCTCTCCTCTTTATCCGATTTAATGGCAAGGCCTCTAGGAGTCAGGTGCAAAATTATTTCCCTGATAGAGGAAATGTAAGGGTCCAATAGGTTTCTGACCCAACCACCTCATTACCTTTAGTTAGTTATCTCTTTATCCAAGAGATGTGTGTTTGTAGGACTTGTTTGGTTACTTTCTGGCTCTAGTTGGTGATTTTACGATAACGATAAATACATATATGTGACTGTAACTAGGAAAGACAATGTTGAGTTACAGTGAGAAGCAGCCTGCTGTAGAGAAACACAGCCCAGAATACAGGAGGACTCTGACTTCAGTGAAAACCATCAAAGTCTGAGGTACACTATACTCAGATCAGTCATAAGTCAGTCTCCAAACTTTAAACATCTGACAAACATTTATTTGTTTGGGATTAGAGTCATTAAACCCCTCCTCCTCATGTACTGGTCCTATGTTACAAGGTGAACGTCTCACTGAGGAACCTCTTGTAGCGTAGCTTTGGCATCTTACAACAGCAGACTAGACTATGGCCCTAAAATAGACTCTGTACTGTTTTCACTCACAGAACATATTCTGTATGATGGAGTTTTATGTGGATCAGTTGTTAAAGGTCATATCTTATTCTTTTTACAGGCCTCATGAAGTAGTTTTGGACATATTTACATTTCATGTTTTCTAACTTAAAATAATACATATGTATGGAAAACATCTTCTTTTGAGAAACAGTTACTTTGACTTTGAACCGTAGATTGCCTGCCGCCCTCTGCTGGCAATGGTGGGGAATTGACTATGCATAAAATGGCTATTTAGCAACATGACGCTAACAGATAGCTAAATGAGCTGACTGCTTCGTAGTGATGGGAATTTAAGCGATGAAATTATCATATGGGCTTTAACACACAGAAGCACTTCTTGTTCTAGAGGTGAAACCAAATGTTTTCAGCCCTGACCCACAACAAAGTTGTTTTGGACTTTATTAATGGCTTTTATGGCACAAGCTCATACTTCTCACACATGCTCTTCCCGAGCTGCTCAGGGCTCCCCAGCCTGGCGCAGTGACGGATCCAGTAGGCGAGGGTCTGCATCGTCGTTCAGTGGCTGCCCGCAGTGCAGCAGATACACATGCAGTGGAAATTCAGGGTGAGACATGGACGAGCTCAGCAAACAGGATTAACAACAAACAAGTGTGAATGAGGTAAACTACTAAAAAAAAAGCTAATACTTTATAACATCCAAAAAATAAATAAATAAAATAAAATAAAAAGAAAAAATTGCAGAATGGGGGACCTTAAAAATAAAAACAAGTATCTGCGAAGGGCTTTAGTTTTTTTTATATACAGTGGGTTTGTTTATAAATCAGTGTGGGGGCTGCTTACATATGTTGACTACTCTCACCAATTACATGGACAGATTTTTGTTACGGCTGAGCGGAGAACAGGAGAGAAGGACCCAAAAATGTGGACTAAACAGATTTTAATATAACTCCCGGGGAGCACGAGGACCATGACCAAACAAGAACAAAACATGCCAAACAATATCAAATGAACAAAACCTGGGGAGGACACAGGACATAAATACATGCGGAAATGAGACACAGGTGAAAAACATCAGGGCGGGGCAGGTAATCAAAACACGCGGGAAACACAAGAGGCAGGAAGTAAACTAGAAAACATGGGAACGAACCAAGACTACAAAACAAGACACACGAGAAACAAGACATGGACATGGGACATGACAATTTTGTAATATTATAGAACCTTTTGTATTTCACTTCTAAAACTAGAAGGTGTCCCATGGGACATAATTCTGAATAAATATACCCACAGTCTATGTTCATACACTAAGTCTATACCCTCACGCACAACATCTTCACTCTCATTGAAATATGTGTGTAAAAGCGTGAAAGTGTGAAGATGCTGCGCGTGAGAGCATAGACTTAGGGCCATATTTATTAAGACAGGTGCTAAATTGCGAGTGCAGCATAAAAAAATAGCGTTTGCTATTTGTGGGCGTGTTGCATGTGATATACTCAGGGAAACTGCGCAAATAATTGCTGCCGCAAATCTGATATGTAAATGAGAATTTTGTGTGAGCAAAAGACACGCAACTATGCTCAGCTTGACTGGATCTTTCCCCATAGCAATGCAATGCAAAAGTCAGTGTCTCATGCGATTCTGGCACTGACTAGAGTCACGTGACTTAATCCTCTGTGTGAGACAAGTGGAGAGAGGAAAGATAAAATCATATTTACTGTCTGTTAGAGCCAGTAACCCTTCAACCCAAAATGTATCAAGTAGCAGCCTATATGCTGTGCTGATGGTGATCAAATAAATATAAAAATTAAAAATATTTTTGATGTCCTCCACTCATACATTAAACAGCAGCGCAGCCTCAATCAATGTGAGCAGCTGTCAATCAAACGCCACAGTGAGCATCATGAGGCACTGGGATAAACACAAATGGGACTGACACTCATCGCGTCAGCTTTACACAGCGTTTAAAGACTCTTCAGTCTTCATTATAAGGATTTAAAAGGATGTGGAACAGACTGAAAGGCCAGAGACAGGAGCTGTAAAGGCTGAAGTTCAGGGAAATACGAGCGAGAATCAAGGAAAAAGTGTTGCAGGTAAAGTCAGTCTCTTTGTTTCCTCCAACTTCAAATCACACACACAAAACACATTATTGTTGTATCTTTGTAAATGAGCCCTGTTAAAGCATTATAACTTATTTTCAACACCCCATCTGTGCACTAAAAGCTGCACTCTTGCTTCCGCAAAACTCTTGCACCTGCTCCTTCTACGTGCAAAATTTTCACACAGATTTAGCTCCTGTAGTCATGATAAATCAAACAGCAACTGCAAAGCGATTTCATTTGCATTTTCCACGCGCAGCTCAAATCTGAGCTGCGCCTGGGTTTGCTCCACTTTTAGCATGTCTTATCCATTTAGCGTGCACACAAACCTAAATCTGGCCTTTAGTGCATGAGAGCAAAGAAGTAAGTGAGAACATAGACTTAGTTTGTGGGTATTTATTTAGCAATGTGTCCCATAGGGCACCCCGTAGGCAACAATAAACTTTCATGCACATACGTGTAGTTTACAACTAGAAACTTCTGACTAAGCATGTGCACTGTGCTCCTCTCCTCTCTCCCCTTGTCTCTTCCGTATGACTCTCTCTTGAGCTTGTATTCTGCATTTTCTTATGAGGTTTGTTGGTGGCTGGCAAACAAAAAAGCTTGTTTATTTCAATAGCGGAGTATAAAAACAAAAGAAAAAAGAACAGCTCCTACACCACCAAGACTCTGCTCTTATTGTTCACAGTGAAGAGCCGTTCAAAAGATTTGGATTGTTTATGAACATCACATCTCTACTGGGCGCTCCCTTAGAGATAGGGTGTGGAGCTTGGTCACTTAGGAGGAGCTCAGCTTAGAGCCGCTGCTCCTCCACATTGATAGAAGCCAGCTGAGGAGGCTTGGGCATCTGTTTCAAATGCCTCCTGGACGCCTCCCTGGGCAGGTGTTCTGGGCATGTTCCATCGGGAGTCCCTAAGACATGATAGAGGGACAGACTACATCTGTCAGCTGGTCTGGGAATTTCTTGGAATTTCCCCAGAGGAGCTAGAGAAAGTGTCTAGCACTCCTGCCTCACAGCAAGAAGGTCCCGCGTTCAAATCGCAGACCGGGTGGGACCTTTCTGTGTGGAGTTTGCATGTTCTCCCCGTGTCTGCGTAGGTTTCCTCTGGATGCTCCGGTTTCCCCTACCACTAAAAACATGTACAATAGGTCCCCCATGGGGCCAGGACTCCCCTGCAAAAGAGATTCTGAATCTCAGTGGGACTTTCCTGGTTAAATAAAGGTCAAATAAAATAAATAAATAAACAATCAAATCAAGGGATATCCTGATGACTCTACATTAATCCCGTGTTTATGACTATGGTAAAAGCTCTAGTCAGTGTGCACATTTCTTTTATGCTTACCTACTGCTGTAGTGCTTTTAGCTTTACATTGTGTTACAATGTAGTGGACAAAATTAATGTCTTTGAGCACTCTTGGCTGACTATGTCACCATGAAATATATTATAACATGTATTTTAGTTTTAGCTTTTTTACATGCTGTCCCTCACCTGACCACAAGAGGACCAGAGCAGCCTTACTGTCTTAACATACTATTTCAGTTAAAAATATACCATGTGTTTTTGTGCCGAGGTCGGCCTGGTCTAACTCCTGCAGCCTTCACCCCTCACTGACTCCTCTCTCTGTACACCAGCCACCATTAGCCCCACACACTTCCACCTCATTATCTTTGTTAATGATGTTGATCCACTGTGTGTCACTTCAGAGCCTTTCACTTCATGTTCTGGTGATAGGGCCGGTCATTAGGACGGCTCAGGGTTCGCCATTACATCTGGACTGTCTCACGCAAAACACTCTGGAGCCCCACAGGCCGCAGAGGCTCCAGCAAAACTTCAACACTTGTCTCCGGCAGGTCCCTGCGTTGTCCAATACGGACTTTTGGAGAGACACGAAGTCTGAGTCCTGTAACTGCACATATGGATAGCTCCCTGGGTGCACTGAAGAAAAAAAAAAGTGGTCAATTATTTGGAAAAGCCTTGAAGGGGGGAAAGTGAATGAATATTCCGAGTGAGCAGAAGGGACAGGAGGCAGGCGTAGAGAATTCGTTTACTGGAATTCCCAAAGCTCGATAACATTTTTGTGTCTCTCCAGCTTTTAATCATTCGGATATATCGGGTTACAAGAAAAGGGTCAGTTGTAACTGATTAGCGTAAACAAATGAGGAATACATGTAAACGCCACGAGCCTTAAAATTGATGGGCCGCACGTCGAGAATTTCCATTCGCACTCATGCACGCTAATGTCATCGCTTCAGGAAATGGATTGCTTGAAAAGGTCTTCCGTCACAGTCCCACCTTCCCCATCTTGGCCCCCAATTGCCTCCAATTTACTGACCAATCCAGCACTTTTAAAGTACTACACTAAATGCTACATTTTAAAGTTTCCATTAATGATTTAACAATATTTATTTGTGTTTCACTTTGCTTCTCTTTTCTCTCTTTGTGATGTATTTTTAGACTGTTTAAATAATTTAAATAGACTACTACAACTACAACCCACGGCAACTAACTGGCCAATGTCTAGGATGTACCCCACCTAAGGCCCATAGCTACGGGGACACACACACTCCAGTCACCAGTGAACCCCAAATGGGAAGAAGATAAAAGAAGGAATGAAATCTTTTAGACTGATACATTTTTGGTGGAGATATATTTCTTGGGTCTCTCTGCTGCTGAATAATCTCTTTGTTTTTCATTCATGGTCTTTCATGTCGAAAAATACGGTTGTCCCCATCACAAGGCAAAAGTGGCAGGGTAGAGAACACATTTCTGATTATTATGTTCATGTTCATTGCTTTGTGCAAATTATTGGTGATTACAGAAAAAAATTACCTTAATAATTTTTTTCTCTATTTTAACAAATGTAAAAACAATATATATTCATTGGAGACAATAGTTTAATTCTCTTGTGCTTGTAAACACAGACAGAAGACAGAAATTAAGTTAGATGTCTTCAGTCTGATTATAAGCTTATTTAATAGTTCTCCTGGAATTGGCCAAAGTTTGCAGGTAGGGCTCAACATTCATCTTATTTTAATCAATTAAAATCATTGATAATAAAGCCTATATGACAACTCTTTTCAGAAATCATATTACCTCATGCTATTAAGAGATTTAACAGTTTGCAGAACCATTTTTTTTGTGTGCCTGACATCACTCCCTCCCCTTCTTCTGCTTGTGGGACGGGGTCTCTTATATTGGGTGGCAAAGGGCGTGGTGCCCCTGGACTAGAAGGCCATTAAACTGTCACCACTCTGCTCCTGTGGTGGGACTTACAGAGGCTGTTCTCTCGTGTCCCGGAGCACTGGTAATGATGAGATTTGAGGTTAGTCAGCCACTTGACTGTGTGTAATCAAAACGAAGGCTCGCGGCTACTGTCTGCAAGTATGTGCATGTAACCGGCGCGGCACATGTTGTTCATATGTTTTGTGTAAGAGGTCAAAGAGGGCAAGGAGCATGAAAGTGAGCTGAGAGCAGAGGTGGGAAGTAACTAGATACTTTTACACATTTTTTTTTAAGTAAATGTACTTTTCTATATGGTTAAAAGTACCATTGAAGCTTGGTAACATGCTCACCTCACAACCAGGAGCTTCCAGGTTTGATTTCAAGTAGCAGTACTTGTAGCTGTAGTGGTAGTAGTGGCAGTAGTAGTAGCAGCAGCAGGTGTAGTAGTAGCTGTTGCATTAGAAGTAGTAATATTGGCGGTCTTAGTAGTAGTAGTAGAAGTAGTAGCAGTAGTAATAGCAGCAGCAGTAGACATAGTAGTAGTGTCCATTAACATTAATTAGTATTCGGTGGTAGTAGAAATAGCAGCAGTAGTAGTGGCAGCACCAGTAGAAGTAGTAGTAGTAGCTGTTAATTAGTATAGGTAACACTGGTGGTGGTAATAGAAGTAGTTGCATCACTAACAGTAGTAGTAGCAGCTGTATTAGTTGCAGGTGTAGTAGTGCTATTAGCAGTAGTAGTAGTAGCAGGAGCAGCTGCAATAGAAGCAGTGGTAGTAGAGGCAGTAGCTGTTGCTGTAGTAGTAGTAGCACTGGCAGTGTAGAAGTAGAAGTAGTAGCAGCTGTAGGAGTAGAAGCAATATTAGTAGTGGCAATAGAAATATTGGCAGTAGCAGCAGTCTTTAGTAGTAGTAGTTCCTGTATAGTAGTAATTGTAGGAGTAGTGGTAAGAACAGCAACAGCAGTGGTAGTTGCAGTAGTAGTGCTAATAGCAGCAAAAGAAACAGCAGTAATAGTTGTAGTAGAGAATGATTGTAGTAGTATGAATAGTACTAGGAGAAGCAGTAGTAATTCTAGAAGTAGCAGTCCAAGTATAAGTAGTAGTAGCAGTAGTATTAGAGTAGAAGTAATTGCAGTAGTAGTGATAATAGCAGCAGTAGCAGGAGTTTTAGAAGCATTAGTAGTAACAGCACTAATAGTTTTTGTAGAGCAATGATTGTAGTAGTATAAGCAGTACTAAGTGGAGCAGTAGTAAGTGTACAAGTAGTAGCATTATTAGCATGGAGCAATGATTATAGTAGTGGCATTAGTAGTACTATTAGAAGCAATAGTAATTCTAGAAGTAGCAGTAGTAGTCCAAGTAGAAGTAGTTTCAGATAAAGTGCCCTAACTTTTAATTTAAGTAAACTTATATTGAATGTGTTTTACTTTTCCTCATGTAACAATAGTGTCGACTGTTCTTCTTGTATACTATTATTTGCAAGCAACCTTTACTTGAGTACATATTTGGAGTACTTCCTCCGCCTCTGAGCTTCCCAAAATGCTTGTTCTGAAAGATGACAAAACTTCGACAAAGAATTTCCTCGCTCAGCCCAATTAAAACAAACGATCCTCTCTGTAATTGCCAGCTATGTTTCCATCATAACATATCTCTTCCACAAGGTGCCAATCGGTTACCATAGCAGATGCAAATGTTTTGTGTTAATGACTGTCAACTCTCATTTTACAGCTTACTCAAATCACCAGTTTGATTTTTCTAAGTGTAGTTTTAGCCCTTATTACAGTACTTATCTTCTTTTCCGCGTGTTTGTTCAAAAGAAATTTCATGTGCACGCTCATAAAAGAAAAAAAAAAGTCAAAGGTAGGGTTTTTGGGGATGAGAAATGAAAGACAAAAAAAGTGCCTAAGTGTTAACTATTACCCCACACTGGCCCGGGGTAATGTAGTGCCGGTTAAGGGTGAAAGTCTAAATGGTTTCAGGAAGAGGTTAGAGTTGGTGAGATCACAGAGCAGTCCTGACCTGAGCGCCCCGACCTTTACCTTGTTTGCATGTTTGGATGTGTCAGGTTTGTGAGTGGGTAGGGAAATACAGTAGCACCACCTTGTGTTGTGCCATCAGAGTTAGAGGTCCCAAAAGAATACCTGGAATAAAAAGTCAAAGTGAATTATAGTTTCCACTTACTGATGATTTTGATATTTCGCCAACTCCCTTAAAGGTCCCCTATTATGCAAAATTGACCTTTTTGAGCTTTTAACCATGTTCTGATGTTGTATGCATCTCAGAAACACACCTGGAGTAGTATTTTGTTTCATTCACATGTTTGAGTAATCTTGTTTGCTGAGCCGCTGCCCTTTACGAGAGCTGAAAAGGCTCAGGTCTCTCACCGCTCTATGTAGAAATGTGAAACTAGAATGTGCTCATTACTGTGCCTATTTTTATTGCTATATTATAGTTTTATATTCTTTGTGTTGTACTAATTGTGCGTGTGTGTGTGTTTTACTAATACTCCATGCTAAGTGCTTTTGTATTATGTTACTTTGTGATGCTGCTGCTGGAACCTGAATTTCCTTCGGGATCAATAAAGTATCTACTGTATTTTATTGACTCATTCTGATCATTTAAGTGTTTAAATTCAACTCATTTATCTATCTGTTAGCAGCATTTGGCTAATATCCTTGCTAAATAGCCATTTTAAGCTCTGTTTATTCTCCACCATTGCCAGGAGGGGACAACAGACACCTAATCCAAGCGTTCTCTGCAAAGTCAAAGTAACAGCTCCTCAAAATAAGAAGTTTTCAATACATACACATTATTTTAAGTTATAAAATGTGAAATACTGAAGCAAAGGTGTCCAAAATCATTACAAAAAGCCTGAAAAAAGCACAAGGCATTTAATATAACATGTCCCAAATATCTTTGTTTTTTTTCCTGAATGGTCTTGAACATATCTGGTTTGGTGCCAATTCTTCTTTGGGCTTCCTTGCAAGACCACATCTCAGATGCTCTTAATCAATTTTTTATGTGTGACCATTGTCAGGAAAAGGCACTGAATGTCAATTATTACCTGATATGTCAGATGGTTCCTTACAATAAACAATCTCATAGGGCTTCCACAAGTGTAAAAGCTACTTTTAGAAATCTTTGTTTAGTCAGTACAATGCCATGTTGCTGTCATTAGTAATGATAACAGAAGACTGATCAAAGCTGTGGCTTTATGGTCAAACCCTAAACGCCCATAAAAGCCTGCTACTGCAACACCATTAGTCTGAACTATTGTGATTCAAAAGCAAACCATTTGCTCTTTGCAGTAAAAGATGGATTTTAGTGAGGTTGTGAGCTCACAAATCACATGAAAATCTAGTTGCTTTGCAAGATAATGCCAGATTTATTATATGAGCAAAAGCTGGCTAACAGCTAACATACAATAGCTTACTATAAATCCTGCCTTGTGGATAGATTTTACTGTTAGACTACAATTTAGCTACATAGTTCTATAGCAGTGGCCAGGTAAAGCACAGTATCTTAGTGATACAATACAAAACATCTGCTTTCCATCAGATGGAGTGAGTGAGTAAAGATAGGGTGAGGAGTCTGTTTGATTAAGTGTAATGTTGATTTATCCATTGTTTTGTCACTTCCATTTTTCTGTTACGGCATTCCATTATATTATTCATTTGTTGTCAATGTACTAATTACTTAAATTCTTGTTTTTTTGTTCCAGGCAAATCACCCAACAGCATGCTATTATTTACATACATATTTATTTCACTTAGGTTTTACACTGGATGCCTTTCCAGACACAACCCTCTCCATTTATCTGACCTTGGTACTGGCACAGTACAATGACTTATGACCCTCTGTAGTTGAAATCTTACAGGCTTAGCAAAGTGAAACAAAGTCACAGAAAGTTTTTCTTACCTTATATAAAGTGTTTAGGAGTCCATGTGATGGTTAAATGAGTTGTTGCAAGGTGAATGCAGCATCTCCCCCTGCTGTCTCTGGGACAAAAATAACACTTGGAAGTATGTGCCTCACTGACCCGGTGTCATGGAAGCCTCAAGTCTTGCAAGAAAGCAGCACATTACATTTAGCCAAACAACAAACTAGCAATGGTTTTATTTCTCGATTTTCATCATGGCAGAGGGGGCAGATGGCAGAAAATAATGTTGTATGCAGAGGGGAAAACAAAAGTAAAGCCAAGTGATGGGTCATATAGGAGTCAATTGGTCTTGTGAGTATTTACAATAGTTCTTTACTCTGAAGTGTATGGGGGAGCTCCATAGAGGAATATGAGCCACAAACAGCAAAGAGCTGAGAAAAGTTCTGTTTTAATACAGTTTACTTAAAGTAATTTTTATTTACAGAAAAAAAAAAAATCAATTCTTTGTTGTGTTTCCTATCCATGTCTTTTCCTGAAAATGTCATGCTGCGTAAAAGACAAACAAGATTCTATCTTGCAATGATAAAGAATTCTTGAAAGAAATTCTGACCAGATGGTGTTCAAGATCCTCACCAACAACAAAAACTTTTGAGATATCTTGTTCAAATAACTGCAAAAACATAAAGTCTGTGGTGGAGACTTTCTAGACAACTGATCTATTATATCAGACATGTTATGGCATGAGTCGAGATTTCATATGGCCCTTACCTTCTGGATGAAAATGTATTACTTATGGCCTTTCTTCACTTTCGCATAGTGTTTCTGTAGCTTTATACATTTGTGCATCTTATCTAGTACTCTCTTCCTTGTGTCTTCTAATTAATTAGTCAAAAAATAACTTAAGTTGAAGTGTTTATGTTTTTATTTGTTGGGACCTGTTTTCAATTCAGTTTTGTAATTTATAATTATTTGGCTTTTGAAAACAAACTATGCATAAACTATGTGCATTTAATTTATATTGTATGTGCCTTCAGTTCGTAGAAAACTTCATAAGTAACTGCTGGCACTTGAACATTTGCACATCTTCAAATCTGGCCCTCTTCGGAAAAAGTTTGGACATCCCTGTATTATATAGATCAGACAATGACCTTTCCCTCTACACTGTAAATATACTGTCACCCATATAGAACAAGGTTGTTGAAAGTTTGGGAAACCTTCAACAACCCAACCCCAACCAAAACTGTCTCCTGATCTCCCGAAATGTTCCCTTCAGGCCTCATTTATTACCATGGAACTACTAGTACAAGCATTAAGATACAGCAAGGTTAACCATTAGGTCTTGAGAATTCCCCAAAACTGGATGACGCACTTTGGCGGTCCGAGGGCATCCCCTTGGCCTTCGCATGTACCGCTCACAGAAGACTTGAGCGGCTTGTGCTGGCCATTGCTCGGGCCAAGACACTGAGTTGTTCTGGCATAATTAAAATTCGCTGCAGATGTCTGAACTATTACCTCAGTGCTGTGAACACGGCTTCCCCAGCTGCCTGGATCTGATCAATGGGGAGCTCCACTACGCTTAACAGCCACCACTGGTGCAGTATATGGACCGAGACAAATGGGACAAGGGTGTTGGGGAGTTCTGAATGTGGTCTTCTGTCAGATGGTTTGTTGAACGGGAGCCAGTTTTTGCTCATGAAAATGCTTTTGTGCATCTTAAGGGCCTGCCACAGAAAGGTCGTCCAGAGTAAAGTGATCCCCCAAACTGATATAAACTGAACTAGGAAGCAAGCAAGAAAATTCCTCTGTTTTTGACAGTTTCTTGAATACAAAAGAGGTGATCATATTGGATTACAATATTTTACCAATTTTGATTATTTTCATGTTATTATTTTAAGGCACAGAGTAGTTATTAGCTAAATATGAATATGTGAATAACAAATAAAGCCAAGTGGTGTGCATATGCCTATGTTATTTAGGAAACATAGGTACTGGGGAACATACAGTGCCCTCCACTAATACTGGCATCCTCGATAAAATTTTTGGTGATGTAGGTCACGTTTTATTGTAGTTTTGGAGACTTTCTGTCCTCAAGACCCAACTATCTTTTGCAGTTCTCAAGCAGTGATTCATGGAGATTTTTGGGCCACTGAAACTACCCTCCTGACAGTGAATTGGGACAAGATAGACACATGTCCTTGATAACACATACTGTTCACTTAAATTTCTTAATTATTGCCCTGAAGGTCCTGGGTTTCATTCCCAGACCAGATGCGGCCTTTCTGTGTCGAGTTTGCATGTTCTCCCCATCTCTCTGTAGTATTCCCCTACCACCAAAAACATGTGGGTGAGGTTGGCCCATACTGGCGCTGCTCACAGTGGCTCAGGGATAACTGCAATTTTGTTGTACACCTTTTATGTGTAATGACAAACAAAGCACTTTACTTCTACCTGCCTAAATTTGTGGTACACATATGTTTATCAGATTATTTTTATAGAGCTGTAATGGGTTTACCTTTAAACATTATCTAGGTGCTAATTAGCATGCTAGTTATTGGTTAATAAGCTCTCAATTGGTAATTATAAAGCACCTATTAATTTCTTATTCTGGGTGACCATAGCTTACAACTAATTAGCAATAACTAACATTTTACCCTTAATAGAATCATAATTAATGCTCATTAGTAGAAAGTAAGGAATTTGTTGGACATAAATTATTATCTTAAAAAGCTTGTTGTGGTACTATTCCCTAATAATGCTCATATTCGAGTTTATTAAGTGCAAAATGTTAGTTATTGCTAATTAGTTAATAGTAATATAAGTAATAATTAGTTATTAGAAGTTAATTGTTAATAGCTGGACCTTAAAGAAGAAAAACTAAAAAAAAAGTGTTACCTTTTTTTTTTTTTCCAATGACAGCAGAGATTTTGTTAATATTTGTAGCAAAAGATCAAAAAATGTTAAAACAAAACAAGGACTATTTCTTACAGCCTTCTTTACTCATGTTTACCTAGGGTTCCAATAATAGTGGAGGACACTGTAGGTACTGGGGCATAGGAGCTAGCAAAATGAATGAATTTGGTTCTGCAATTTTTTGTGAGAAAATGTTTTTTATTCAATGTTTTGGTTCTTTCAAAAACTATATAACAAATCATTATCTAACATACTTGAACAACCTACACTTAACATCCATCCAGGACCTACAAAAAGCTGCTAAAGCAACTTAAGGCTTCACAGGAAAACTCAGGGCACATTTCAGCCTGAGCAGTATGGTCCAGGCAGTTTAGTGTCACACTACTCCAGCTGATGTATGGATGCAGATAAAGCTACCTGTGAATGCAATACACATGCAATTAGGATTTAGGCAAGTACCCACATAGGCAAATCTGCTTTAGAACTGAGGTAAATAAATAAAAACAAAAAACTTTCAACCAAACAGAAAACAAACACAATGCACAATCCACCCTTTTTATTCAACATTACCAGTCATAAATGTCTAAAATGAGGCAGGCTTTAAGTGATGCTTTGTTTCTTAGATTTTTGTTGTATGTTTCAAACTGCATCAGTCCAGAGACACATTATTTTGCATAAGTTGGTACTGCTTTGATTGATTGTATGTCTATCCAGTTTCATTTCACAAATTTACAGTTTAGCATTAGGAAGTTTAGCATTTAGTGCAGCAAATTGTATTTGATTCAAAAATCAACAATAGCATCTGTAGAGGAAGGCTCTGAATATGGCAGTTTATAGTTACATTCCCATGCCAGACTTTGTATTTAGTAAAATATTTTTGCATATTCTAACCACAAAACTTTTAACTAACCTTGGTTTTTATTATGCATTTTCTGAAGTCCACAAAATTGTATCCATAGAAAACATCAGTCATATTTTTAATTTCAGCTTTATGCTATAGACCATTATTCATCCAGCAATCTAGCGGCATGAAGTCATGTTATTTAGCCATACTGTATATTTCTGGTAATTATAAAACAGAATTCGTCGTTATGATTCAAAATCTCCATATATTCACTAAAGCCTTGTTACCACAGTTGTGCCACATAAGGTTACGCCCTGTCATCACTCTAGCGCCACAACATCTCTGAGTCCTATAAGTCTATAAGCAGAGAGTGTGTATAAAACCATCTGAGGACCGGTCTGGGGATCAAGGCCATCTCCAAGGTCCACTAACTGCCTCCATGTAAACGTCAGGTCATTCCTCTGCTGCGCGACCAATTACCCATGAACACAGCTCTGCAGAGTCTCGGCTCAATTGGACTTGTTCCCAAAATTCTCACGACATGTATTATTTTATTTTGAACTTTTATATAGCATTTTCATATAGACCTTTCCAGTCAGTGATTGCACATTTTACAAATCCATCTTGTTTAGCATGTAGCCTTTTCAAATGAGTCTCTAAAATAAAACACCTTGCTAATGTCCTCTACCCAGACATGATATGTAGCTGGTTGGACTTTTGGTAGTCAATGCTAGTAGTCTATGTTCAAAAAATAAAAAAAGGTTGAGTTTTTCAGAAGACTAGCTGTGGGACAGTATGGAACCATTTGCTAGTGTTCCTTACCCAGGCACTGACAAAAAACAAAGGAAAATACTAATCAGTTAATTGACATCAGCCAACATCATAAATATTAACTTATGTAGCACTAATTGCAGAGATGGACAGTGACAAAGTAAATTTACTTGAGTACTGTACTTAAGCATAGTTTTTAAGAATCTGTACTTTCTTGAGTTGTATGATTAGGAATAACTTACTACTTTTACTCCACTACATTTCTAAAAAAGCAAAAGCTACTTCTTCAGAGAAATTGTCTTAAAACCAAAAGGCAACTGATTTACACCATAAATATAATCATTTACTAATTGTAATTTGTACTTTTTGTAAAGTATATGTACACATATCTCTCAACTCATATTTGCTCCCAGGAACTAATAAGAACCTCTGGACACAATCTGGAAGTGATTTAGATTTTGCTTTGAACATTATTAGCACGATTCTATAATAAATCAATTGAATTAGTATGATTGCAATAGCCAGCTTTATTTCTAATAAGTATGGCTAATTTTGTTCTGTAGAACAATCTTATCCATCATGGTAATTGCTATTATTTGCACACTAAAATGAGTTTGATGTCTCATCTTTAGATTGTAAGATTAAGAATATATGAAAATTTATTTTATTCATATTTCTGGAGCTGCAAATTTGTGACTTGAATGTAATATAAATTTTACTCAAAATTCTGCATTCATTTGAAATACATTGTGGGACTGACATACAGTATAAAGGTTGTTATATAATTGGTTGCCACTGGCCAGTGCCATCTTACATCAGCAGAGCCTTTAGCTTCTGTAGCTCTATTTGCTCCAGTAAATAAAACAACTGAATACTGGGCAATTTGTATTCTGATCTTATTCAGATTATTGCTCCATGCAAACACCTTAATCTCATTATTGCTTGTCCTCACCTTTTTTGCCAAAGTTACAGTGACTTCGTAGAAGAGAAAACGTCCAAAGTGCCATTATTCTTTGTAAAACAAGCTAACGGTTATCAGTGGTTTTTAGCAACAGCTGTTTCCAGTTTTAGATGGAGCTGAAGGGCTCTCACTTTGTAAAACAAACATTGCAGTTATTCTTAATTTTTAAATGAACACATGTCAAATGCAGGGTTTGTACAGTTGCACAACATGGACAATATAATTCACAGAAAGCTAGGACTAGACAGGAAACAGGAAGTGTAGCATAGTGTTAGCATTAGCTTTACCTCCAGCCTCTCACCGCTACACTCCAGGATTTACTCTCGTCCTTTTTTTTTTTTTTAAATACTGACAACACAGAAATGTTTTAAATGGCTATAAATATGTTTTTTAACTCATACATTAACACAACATTTAAAACTCTAACCAGCTTAATTAGAACATGCTCTTAACATGTAAACAGGAACATTCGATTTCCAGTAGTGCATGTAAACACCTTATTCAGAGTATGAGCTTAATCTGAATATGGAGCTTATTCGGAGTAAACACACTGAATGCTAACTCATGCATATAGTTATGTGATCTGCTCAATTTACAAGCCATGTTATTTTAAAAAGTTTTTTTTTGACAAGTATTTGATAAAAGGGGCGCCAGTAGTTCAGTTGGTTGAGCTGTTCGCCCACAAACTGAGTTTGATCCCCCGCTGCCGAAACTGCATACTACCACTGTGTCCTGTGACCGAGTCTGACTGGGAAGTAAATGAATGAATAATGCACCAAAATGTAAAAGTGTCTATAAAAGTGCCATTTAGGACCGTTGCAGTATTATTTTTATTACAAAAGCCTAGTTGATGGGACGTGTTTAATTTAATTTCATAATACTTTTCAGTGACATTTTGCTGCACAGATGTCCGTTACACATTTTAATAATTGTCCTATCTCAAAGGAAATGTCTAATGACTCCCTGATATTTTCTCAGGGATGTGAGTGCCTTTAGCGCCTGAGACGTAGTGTCATTGACATGGGGCACATATTTGTAGACACTGTTTGGTGGCTGAGTGGTGTCCTGACATGTCTCTGTGTGTTCGCTAACCGCCGCTCTCTGAAGGGAATCTCATTACAAGGAAAACGCTGCCGATATTTTCTCTGCATGTGTGTGTTGGAAGAGGACTCATGGATCTGTCAAGGCACAGACCCTAGACTGAGAGATGTATTAATAACCTGGTGTAACCACGGATATGCCTCAATTAGTAACGCACCAGTGGCAGGCCTGCAGATAGGATTTTTCAAAACAAGGTACACTCACATGGCAGGCTCAACTTAACTGTGTCTGTCAAAATTATTATTAAGATTTCCTGTGCACTCTTAAGGCAGCTTTAAACCAGCGGGAAGAGTGAAGTTAACTCTAAGCTGCATATAATATAATCATTACTGTCCTTTTATTAAGTTACATAAGCTTGTAGTCATGTCACAATTTTTTAGGCCTACTAGGATGCACCGAGGTCTTTCTCCTTTCCGCTTTCCTTTTTTGGAGTCACCAATGCAAATCATCTGCCTCCTAGGGTGTGTACACTATGCATTCTTTCGCATATATATTATTAAGAGGCCATATTATGCTTTTTTCAGGCTTTTTGAATTAGTTTGGACACCTTTGCATTAGTATTTCACCTTTTATGCCTTAAAATAATGTATATGTAAGGAAAATGTTTTGGGGAGCTGTTACTTTGACTTGCAGAGAATGCTTGGATTATTACTTGGATACTTGCTTGGTGTCTGTCACCCCCGAATGGTGCAGAATGGACAGAGCACAAAAGTAAGTATGTAAACTGTATTTATATATCACCTTTCAGACATAAAAAAATGACAAAATGCTTTACAAAGTGCAGATAAAACAGAATAGACTGACAAAAAATAGAACTACAATGACATAAAAAGCCAACTAAAAGCTGGTCTAAATAAAAGTGTCTTCAGCTGCTTTTTAAAGGAATCAACATAGCTAGTTAGCATAGCTATTAGCAACATGATGCTAACAGAGAAATGGCAAATGAGCTGACTGGTTTGTAGTGACAGCAGTTTAAGCGCTAAAATGATAGTCCAATAATGCTGTAAGGGCTGTAGAAATGCGCAGGAGTACTTCCTGGTTTCATGTAGAGCAGTGAGACCAAGTGTTTTCAGCTCTTAAGGAGGGCAGAGGCTCAGGATTACTCAAACAAGTGTGAATGAAACAAAACACTACTTTTGTGTTTTTGAGGTGGCAACATTATAACAGTTAAAAGCTCAATAAAGTTGAATTAGTATAATGGGGGCCATAGGTTCTAGACTGGATGCCCTTCTAGATGCAACCCTCTTTATTTATTCCAGCTTGGGACTGACACAAAGTATTGGCTTGTGACCCTTATGGCTGGATTACATATTTATACATTTTGAAGCTTTCAGTAAAATTTGATCTTCTGCTGATTTGTGAAGTGATTTAAAGGCATGCCGTATCTAATCACAGGTCTCTGTCATATCCAAGTATGTATAGCAAGAGTATAATATGTGCAGAACAAGAGACTGTTTGCATTTACCATAATAAAAAACAGACTGCCCAATAATCAAATAACTAACATTAATCATTTTGCAGGTGAAGGAAATGAGAAAACAATGAAAGTACAGTAACCATAACCATATGTACAGTATGTTACAGGTCTATATATAAAAAAGAGGTGCACCAAAAGATAATTTTCAGTCTAAAATATGAACATGCAGTGTTCCTGTTGAGCGCCCCCAGACAGAGCGTGTCCGTTTTGATTTATGGAGAGGAAATAGTTGTGTTCTCCTTGCGGGTGGGCCTGAGAAACCTACGCCCCCTCTCCCTCTGCACACTGTGGCGTGGCCTTGTATAAGCTGCAGCGTAAGCCCAAACTACAAGAGGTCATCATCCTCAACAGGCAGCCCAGATTCTGTTACCACCGGGGCACTGTGCGGAAATATTACCAAAAGAATTTCAAGAAAAGAAAATGTCTTATTTCATGAGGAACAGATATGACTTTGTATATTTTGTTTTGATATTTTGTAAGTCTTTAAACAACCTGCTTTTGCTACTGTCTCCATTCAGAAATAAGGACAGAGTTGCTCTTAATACGGCATAATCTGGTGTTGAATGGTAAAACTGGCTACAAAATCACCATGTATTGGTTCAATACTATGAGTCAAGTACCAAAAACACCTGGTACATCTTCTTTTCAAAATCACCTGGTACATCTTCTTCTTTTCAAAATCACCTGGTACATCTTCTTCTTTTCAAAAGTGATCAATGTGGACCTTTGGATGTGCTATTGATGTTTAAATCAAAACAATGATCTCGTAGGTTGCCAGTCTGTCCACTTTCCTGATTGGACGATATTAAATATACGGCTCATAGCACCTGTAATGCTTTTGCGTTTGACTTCACAACAGAGTGCGGATATTGAGAAGTTGGCTGAATTTCAACTTGGACATCCTGATGAGCTGCTCCTCCAATGAGCACTGACTTGTTATAGGGGAGTAATGTGCGAACTGACAGATGAGGGCAATAATAAAACCAGACATTGTGTAAGAGTCAACCTCCCATTCACCGCTTGCCTGCCTCTCTGCAGCTTTTTTCAGCCAACTGTAAAAACCTCGGATGTGTCCCGTGAATTCACATAATAATCGATGGTGGTTATTACCTCCCTGTAGACCTGCAGGAGAATGTATCAAGAACAGGTGTGTGCATATAAAAACCATAACAGAATTACAGTATGCGACGAAAATGAATAACTTTATCCAATACCTGGAAAAAACCTTTAATAAGACAGTGCTAGGGGCATATTAAAGAAAAACGATCATCCGTGGAGGTTAACAGGGGTCTATAGCCATGAAAGGAAATATTATCATAAGGCCATCCAAAATAACAGATATCATGCGAGAGTTTTTCAGAATGGTCAGGTTCAATTTGGTGACGCAAACCTGTGACATGTCCGTTGGCGTTGTCCTCGGGAAGAGCTGACGTAATGGCGATTGGGTTCTTGGGTCTCACCTCTTAAAGATGTCCAAAATTTGTCATTGGCGTATGTTTCCGCTCTCTGAGAATTGTCTGCTGACGGCTCTCGCTGCTTCGTGGCTCTGGGAGTTAGTGAAAGCAATGTAAAATTTCAATTCCCTCCATTTCTCTGTGGAAAACAAACGCTGAGCTAACTAATAAATTGGAGCGGTAATGCATGGTGAAATGGTAGACCGCAGTAAATCACGTAAAGAAACTTGATAACAATGGGTGTGAGGGAGTAAGCCACCGGCCAAAACTCTGCTCTTTTACTTAAGAGTTGCGTAAGAGCAAATTACAGCACTGTGTATTCAGTTTTGTACTGTAAGGTTGAGGAAAAATTTTTTATTTCCCAGTTAAATTTCAATGGTCTAAGTAGAAATTTTTATATCGAACATGGATGGTTTTTAACATCTATACTTGAGGAAAAATAATATGCATTACTCAAGTAGAAGCAAAAAAAATTATTACTTGGGTAAAAGTATTCAAGCAAAGTTTGCATATGTACAAATTACTGACATGAAAAATATTCAATTTTACTTGAGTAAATGTTAACAGAATTTACTTAAGTAAAATGTTTAAATCTGTAAATACATATGGTTATGTTCTAGAAAATATACTCAAAAAATGTTTTCTTCAAGAAATTACTTGAGTCAAGGTAACAACTTACTGTACTTTCCACCGTTCAATATAATGAAGAAATACCAATAAGAAAATTTGTATTTTTACAGAAATCAGTGATTTTTTTCTTTCTTTAACACATAACTGAATTATTACTATATGCATATGTCTTGCACAAAGTGGCTTTATTATGCAAAATCTCCTTTTTGGAGCTTTCTACCATGTTATAATCTTCTCTCATCAAAAACATACCTGGAGTTGTATTTTGTTTTATTTACGCATGTTTGAGTAATCCTATATTCTCTGGCGAGACCTTTCTTAGGCCTCAGAACACTCAGTTCCACAACCCTCCGCCCACTCCAGGAAGCACTGACCAATCAACAAGCCATCCTGTCTGTGTAGAGTGTTTCCCACTGATTTCTCACAATTATTTTACATTTTGTATAGTAAAATGACATCATAGGGAAGTAAACAGCTTTTTTTTCCTTCAAAACAGTGTAACAGAACTGCACTCTGCTGCTATCTGCTGGTCTCTTCACCTGTTTCTGAACTAGTGAAGTATTTATTGGACGTATTCTCTTTTAGTCCGATAATGTTTGTAAAGATTGTAAATGAGCAATGCTGTTCTAGAGGTGACTAGGATTGGTTTAAAAAGACTATGCAATTTTTTTTTATTATTATTATTTGGCTGCTCAGTGCACAGTGATTTAGTTTTTTTTTTACAGCATATGCTCTTCCTGTCACAACCAGTCACATACTGTGTCACCACCGTTACCCCCAAATGTGTGAAAAATGTAATTTCCCAAGTTATGCCTACAAATAAATATGAAAATGGCCACAGGAACCAGTGCAAATGAACAAAATTGTCTGCTGCTCTACTTCGACTTCGACTTTTGCATTGGAAACTGTTCTTGACATGTGTGTTACGTGGATACACACAATTAATAGTGACTGGCTCTGCCCCAAGATTTGCACCATGCATTAAACACTTTGTTGAAGAGCACAGTTGTTGAAAAGGCATGAAGTGCAAGAGTGCGTGAGGTGCAAAGCGTTTCAGTATGAAAGCTGGGACAAACATTATGAGATATGATATACATAAGGTAAAAACATTGAAGACAGCAAAAAGAATGTTGGCTAAACTGTTGGTGGATTTATCAGAAAGGCAACAACACCAGAAAGATTGGTAGTTTTGCACACCGAAAGAAAAGTCAAGTTTCTGAGCATGAACGTGCACTTGAGGGGCACTTTCACCTCATCAAACACAGAATATACAACCACAATCAGTCCCCCAAATATATTCATAGCAGTTGATTTAGTGGACAGATTTATCTCTTTAAGGTTATGTGACTTTTCTAAACAATAACTCTGTAATAGACGCTGCAGTATTCATAAGTCACTTCACAGCCAGTCAACCACATGCCTATTAAAAGCAACACTCCCCTCATACATTATGTTTTCCTGTTTGCAGATTCCAGCGATATTTAATGATTTGGCCCTCTAATTTGGAGATTAAAGCTCACCACTAATGACAGAACACCACTAACCTATGGATCCCCTTGTGCTTCAGCAGACCGCAGAGCAGGAGGGCCCGGAGCACACTGACGCACTTGGTCACTTATATATAGCCATGGGGATCCCAGCGCTTGGGCCAGAACGGAAAGAATGCCTTGATAGATCCACCCCACACACATGCACGCACTCAAACTGAAAAATGGCCCCTTCATGAAAATGCTAAAATTAATGTGCGGCCACAGAGCAGTGAGGCTTAAATTTGCAACTCATTACAGTCTCTTTAGTCGAACCGTGAAACAGGTTCAGGAGAAAAGTGGGGTGTGACTTCAATATATACAAATGTTTGGAGTGTAAAAAAACAATGGGAAAGGATCTCTATATAAAGGGCCCATAGTAGGCTTTTTCAAGGTTTTAGAAATACATTTGGACATATTGCATCAACATTTCACATTTTATAACTTAAAATATGCATTGAAAATATCTTCTTTTGGGGAGCTGTCTTGTTACTGGCCCAGCCCACTTCTCACCATCAGCTTCTGCAGCCAAGGACCCCAGGGCCTTCCTCTTACAAAGGCCCTCTACAGACAGTACAGCATCTTTAGTTCACAAGCAAACACAAAGTAAACTTTACTTTTTTTTTATCATTTATCCTTTTTCACAGATAAAAATCACTAAGTGCTTTTCAAAGTGCAGATAAAATATATAAAATACATAAAAACAGTTGGGAGAATTTGAGTTGGGACAAGAGAAGAGAATCTCTGAGTGCTTGAACTGAACAGTGGGAGATAGACAGAGCATGGCTAATGGCTAATTAGCATGCTATTAGCAACATGAAGCTAACAGATAGATAAATGACCCTTGTAGTAGCTGTGGTTTAAGGGCTGAAATTATCACAAGTCCGGTGAAGGCTAGTGTGCTTTAGAAACATGTCTATGTAAAGCGGTGAAACAGAATGTTTTCAGCCCTTGAGAAGTGCAGCACCTCAGCATACAGGAATCCTCAAACATGTGTGAATGAAACAAAATACAAATCCAGGTATCTTTTTGAGGTGCAAAACATCATGACATGCGGGAAAAAAAAGTCAATTTAGCATTCAAATTCAAGTGTGGATATTATTATGGTGATAGTACATCCACAAGAGGCGTATTGTATGTGATAATAATTTGACCTGTTTGAGACTTGCATGGCCAGCCACAAATATTAACTTGTGTGAAGTGAATGTCAGAGGAATGGGCCTTGGAAACCATCCATTCACCACGGCTCCTATTGTGTAAACACTCATTTGGACCAAATTAAACTAACAAGGGAGGGGTGGGGGCTTTATGAGATGCTTTATATTTCTGATAAATCCAACTCTGTCCAGGTGCATTATTTTGCACCTCAACTATGTAAATAGATACAAGAAATCAGAGGTTTCACACTGGCCAAATTGATAGACATCTGTGGTTACCACTACTGTCTTATCTCTAGTGTTTTATTTTCAGTCAATTATTATTATTTTGTTCCTTAAAATCAAGCGATAAACAAGTACCAATTAAACACAAGTTGTATTATTTTGTGCTCCGCTTTGGGAATTTTCCTGCTTCTGTGTCAGATGTAAATGACAAGAAATGCAATTTCTTGCCAGGCACACATCAATGTCCACTTTTTCTTCTTTGCTGTTTTGAGGTTCACTGTCAAGTCCAACAATCTTTAATTTAGCCAATGGTATGGTCTTTTTTAGAGTTTTTTTTTTGCTAAAGACATGTTTGTTATCAATTATTTTTCCCCTCACTTGGAGTATGAGAATGACAGTGATATCTATGCATTCCCTCAATTACCATCTAAAAAGGCAAAAAGTCATGTAATCACACTGAAAATTTAGGTTTCAGACCTGGGGGATCCCAGTGGTGTGCCCTGAGCATGTAAGTAGTTAATAGGTTGTACATACAAGACAGCTCTTCATTAGTGTAATGTAATATCATAATAACAGTTAAACTTCTCTTCTCTCTGACATAACTGAGGATATGTCAGAGAGGTTCACACGTGCTACATAAACACTACTCACTTCAGTCCTGACAGCGGATTGATTGATGTGGAGCAAACAGCAATTTCAGCGTCGGCATACGTCTCGAAATGTAAGGTTAAACAGTTTGTGGTGAATGACAAATTATACTGCGCTGTGAACTGGAAATCTCCACGGGAAACTGCCCCGCTGCGTTCCACCGTATTGTTCCAGACAATATTACACGTCAGCTCCACGTCTGGGATTGTTTTTTGGGACAGAGTTGGACACCTCTGTCAGAAGAGAAGAACGCAAATATTCAATGTTTCTGACTTCGAAAAACATTGGTCTACCACAGGTGGAAGTTTTCCGTACCAATTAGCGAGCGCTCCACCCACAAAATTTTCCATCAAAATAAACCGGGGCAGCACACATAAAAAAATGCACATTAAACTGGGAGTGATTGTCTTTGATATTCAACGCCTTAATTGAAACCAGGCGGCCCGAATTACGGAGACTGTTTTGACGGCTTCATGGTTTTCATCAATAAAAAAAAAAAGAAAAAAAAAAAGAGGGGATTCCTGACTGATATGCCGAAGGAAAAGCAAATAGGGGAGAGACGTCATTGTTTTGCACCGGCTTCATGGTCAATTGCTATTACACGTTTCTCTGTACTCGTAATGGACACTGTGGTCAATAGTTCAGCCTCGTTTCTTGTCTGTGAGTTCAGTAAGTGCAGCACATATGGCGAGGCTGGGTAAACATCTGGTAATCTTTGTTTCAGCTCCCCGATAGCTCACCATGTAGGCTACGGTCCCCTTTGTGTGTGTGTGTGTGTGTACTCAATCTTCTCCGGTTACATAGTTGCTGGCAGCTCCCCTGAGGTTACAAGGACAAACCACTTGGGATTGCGGAAGGAGTTTTTCCACAAAATAGGTGTTGTCCAAAGATTCTTTGCAGTTATGGAAATAAAGCCACAAAAAGGCAAAATGATACAGAGACTGGGAGAGAGTTTGGGAGAATGAGCGCATGATCATAGTGTTGGGTCGGCTAAACCATGGACTATGTTTTTGTTTTGATCTTGGGGAAAGCTTTTTAAGTGGTAAATTCTGTTGTGACATGAAATGATCAGGGTTGGAAATCTCTGGTTTTTGCCGACACCAATGGCTATTTAGCATCCTACACATGTATTTAAGTAGCCTGCATTGAACCAAAATAGGCCACCTTTCACTCTTGTTTGACTGATACAAACATAGATGTCACTCCTAAAAGAATCAGCAGCTTTAAGACGTTTCGTTTGGGGTCCTTGGGAATTTGATTCCTTCATCTGCCAACAATCTCTGAGGCTGGATGTCCTCCCCATGAATGATGCGGGTTATCTCCGGGAACTCCAGCTTCCTCCTGCTGTGCAAAGACATGCATTCATAGGTGAATTCGTTAATCTAAATTGAATATAAATTGAGTAAGTGAATGTTCGTGTCTATCTCTAATTGTCAGGCCTGCACCTAACTAGCCATTGAGATTAAGATATGATGAATAAATGAATATAAAGGACTCTCTGGAAGTGTCAGAAAACTTGTTTGGGGAAGCACAGATTAAAAGTCTAGGTCTTGGTATGTTGGTGTAGCATTAAGGCTCATTTATGCTCCATGTTGGATACAGACGTGTCCATGTTCTGTGTTCATTCTGTTCGTACATTGGTCCGTTTAAACATACATTAAAATGTCAAAATGAATATGTAAGCTAATGTTTACATGCCATCTTGTCCTAAGATGTTAAAACTTTATGATGACTTTATCAGTGCATGGCTTGCCAAAGCACATTTAGGGGAAGTCTGTAAAACTCATTGCTTTTAAGGGACAAGCCCAAGGTTCTATTGCCTCTTTGAAGTTTCTCTTTAATTCTGAATTGAGCCCATTCTCAGGACATCGATGGTTACAATTATTCTCTCCAATTGCGGTTGTATTAACTTCAAAAGTCACTGCTGATGGTATTAAGCTGGCTCCTTCCTTCTGGACGTTCTTTGTGGGGCACGTCACAGTGTTTGAACCTACTTGATGTCCAGACCCTGACTTGGGCCAAATCTATGGTGCGGGCACTACTTTGAGTAATGTTTGTTTCATGGACATTTGCCTGGTGTCAATCATGGTTGCCACAACTGTTTAAACAAGGGGTATGCAACTATGCAGTTTTCCTTGTGTTTGAGGTAAAGACTATAATCATTCATTCATCTACCGCTTATTCCCGTAAGGGGTCACATGTGGCTGGAACCAATCCCAGCAACTATAGGTCTTAGGTGGGGTATACCCTGGACAATGGCTGACAGTTAGAGACAAACATTGACAGGTCCATTCATTCTCAAATTCATTAGGAGCAATTTCAGAGTCACCAATTTACCAATACTTGGAGAGAATTAGGGCTCCTTGCTATGAGGCAGGAGCACTAACATCTCTGCTACTGTGCACAGTGGGCAGAGATTGCGGAATGACCTGGTTTAAACTTTGGTTTGACGTGCTGCATAGGTATTTCATGTATGGTGACAAATTGGTTGAGTTTTACTTTTTTAAAACAGTACAGTGGTAGTGAGAGGTGGTGTTGGGGCCATACACTGGATATGTTTTTTGAGTAATGCATCACTCATTTCTGCTCTTTGCAGATAATCCTACTGGTTTTATCAAAGCTGGTCTATCAGCATGGACTAGGACATTTTGCAGCCGAGTGTGAAGTGGCTTGGACAGGAATCAGCTGACCAAAGACCGCTTTAAAATCATGAAAACTTTCAATTCAAGATAATTTTAACATGCAAAGATTCTTCCCAATAGATACAGTGGGGAAAAAAAGTATTTAGTCAGCCACCAATTGTGCAAGTTCTCCCACTTAAAAAGATGAGAGAGGCCTGTAATTTTCATCATAGGTATACCTCAACTATGAGAGACAAAATGAGAAAAAAAAAATCCAGAAAATCACATTGTCTGATTTTTAAAGAATTTATTTGCAAATTATGGTGGAAAATAAGTATTTGGTCACCTACAAACAAGCAAGATTTCTGGCTGATCTGGGGCTCCTTGCAAGATCTCACCCTGTGGTCAAAATGATCACAAGAACGGTGAGCAAAAATCCCAGAACCACACGGGGGGACCTAGTGAATGACCTGCAGAGAGCTGGGACCAAAGTAACAAAGGCTACCATCAGTAACACACTACGCTGCCAGGGACTCAAATCCTGCAGTGCCAGACGTGTCCCCCTGCTAAAGCCAGTACATGTGCAGGATGTCTGAAGTTTGCTAGAGAGCATTTGGATGATCCAGAAGAGGATTGGGAGAATGTCATATGGTCAGATGAAACCAAAATAGAACTTTTTGGTAAAAACTCTACTCGTTGTGTTTGTAGGAGAAAGAATGCTGAGTTGCATCCAAAGAACACCATACCTACTGTAAAGCATGGGGGTGGGAACATCATGCTTTGGGGCTGTTTTTCAGCAAAGGGACCAGGACGACTGATCCGTGTAAATGAAAGAATGAATGGGGCCATGTTTCGTCAGATTTTGAGTGAAAACCTCCTTCCATCAGCAAGGGCATTGAAGATGAAACGTGGCTAGGTCTTTCAGCATGACAATGATCCCAAACACACTGCCCGGGTAACGAAGGAGTGGCTTCGTAAGAAGCATTTCAAGGTCTTGGAGTGGCCTAGCCTTTGTATATAACAAAGTATTGAGATTAACTTTTGTTATTGACCAAATACTTATTTTCCACCATAATTTGCAAATAAATTCTTTAAAAATCAATGTGATTTTCTGGAATTTTTTTTTTTTTCATTTTGTCTCTCATAGTTGAGGTATACCTATGATGAAAATTACAGTTTGCACAATTGGTGGCTGACTAAATACTTTTTTGCACCACTGTATGTTCGTGCACTGATTTAATACATGTAGCTACCACACACGCAAACTCAATGACTGCTACTTTTACCACCATGGCATGGAACCAACAAAGGCTGCCGGTCCAGACTCCACTTTTCTCCCATAGTCCCACCCACTACCCCTTGCTGAAATGTAAACCCCACATTCAGCTGTGTTTGTTATGGTTGCACAGGCCTTTTGGCGAACCTGCTACACTGTCACTACGCAGCTAGAACAGGGCAATATTTCAGCAATAAACTATTTGCTCAGGTGCAATGACATCACCAAGGGGTCGAACATTTGCAAGAATGATAATTAGGATTAGTTCAAAAGTACATTTACGCTGTACTTTCTGACAGTAGTAGATGTGTAATATGTGGGGTTGAGAAGTAGCCTCAAATACAGCTAGACCATGAGCGACCACTGGGAGCAGAATGGACTTTGAATAGAACAGGACTATTATCAAGAAGGATTAAAGCATTTTTATCCTAAATGTGCCCAAAAGCTTGGCAGCAAGTCATAAACCCACCCACCTGTTTTATCCTGGGACTAGCTAAAATAAATATTAGAATAATATTAACAATTGGTTGATTTGAAATAGCAAGTCATTTGGTGAGTTTTTTATGCCAGATGCTCATCCCTTGGTTGCTGCAGCCACATAGGCAATGTTGGTGAAGTGTCTTGCGCAAGGACACAACAGTATGCATGGGTCAGAGCAGGAATCCTACTGCCAACCCTTCAGTCAATGGGTGAGACTCTTAACCTTCTATGCCACCACTGTCCCCTACATCTTTACTAATTATACAAATAAATAAATATAAACAGTATATTTGGCTTAAATTTGATTCTATTCATTTATTTCTGTTAAAATTTCTTGTTCTATGACAAGAGCCAGACTTCAATGTAAGTCGTATGCTGCATCATTTCCACTTCTGTTGTAGAAAGTTGTCAACTCTATATCCAGACAATACAAAAAGGGGCTGATACCTCTTCTATTTAAAGCCATTTCTACTTTTGCTGGATGTTGTGCAAGCAATCTAAAATAACAGGTTATGCAATGCTTTTTTCTTTAAATTGTTGTTGGACCATTGTGAGTACTGAACCCTAATCCAACCGAATCTACAGAAACATAACTCATTCTTTGCATAGACCCTTTTAGGGGCCATTTACACAACAGTGCTGCCCAGGTAAACGCGAAAGTCATCCCACCTCTGATTCGCATTTGCACAACAGTGCGGAGGTTTAAGGAAAACAAAAGTAAACTTTAGTACCTGTATTTGTCCAGCAAATGGCACTGTGGGCCCTGCAAATGCTATACACCATACAGTGAGTAAACAGCAGAAGAAGTGATAGCTCCGGTCTGTAACTTTCCAGCTACTTTAGGATTTTGTGGTTTCCTAGAGAGATTCTCATAAAGTCTCTGCTAAAAGTAAGTACTTATACAGATATTACTGACAGTTGCTGGACTAAATATGAACGTATGAGACATAAAAGCCTTGTATTTTGCGCTTGTAGGTCAGCTGACATATGGCGAGCAATCAGCCAATCACAGTTCAGATTGCGACTGCTATGTAATCGTTTTCATTGACTATGGTGCTTTCACAGTTTACACGAGTGCAGAGCGGCTCCGAGCGGCTCCCCGCTGTGAGACCAAAACACCACCACCAATTCGGAAAACAGAACCATGTCTCCATGTAAATGAAAGGCCAAACTACAATCAATCATACCTTTGCAGATTTGGCAAAACGTGTTGTTGTCTAAACAGCCCCTTAGTGTTTGTAAAAAAAAATTGTACTTGAAGTTAAAAAGATGATTAGAGTTAGCCACCAAAGATAGCCAATAATGAATGAACAAGATGATTTTGAAAACTAAAAACCAGTTTACTTGTCGACAAGTAATATCAGAGCCTGGTTGGAAAGCATTAGCGAGTGTGTCAATTTAACTTTTTAAAGGTTTAAAGGCTACACAGTTTGCATTTCTTAATTTTAATGCTATGCTAGGCACGCAGTTACAGAAATATGACTGACCATAATAGTTTGTCATTGTATGCTCAGCTTTAATCCATCAGTCACCACCAATCCCACTTTAATAAGTTCACTGTAGCAACTATAGCTGACAATCAGGTTTGAGTCATATTAATTCATAGTAAATGTTAACACATATGTCAACAACAACCGTTCCTGCAGGGGTCGATAGAAAAAACTTGGGTGACCAGACTATTATACTCATCTTTGTGTCAGTTATTGTTGCGGAGCTGCAAGTTATGCTAATAGTGCCATGTGTTTGCCCTGTAAATTCCGTTTTCTTTACATTATATTGGTAATTTGTTTGTTCCAAAACTGAAAGGCATCACAACAGATGCTGGCAAGAAAACTTAATTTTAACTATATATGGACTGTACATTGCTCTGGCCATTAGTAGTAATAATTCTTGGGGTGGCAGTAGCTCGGTCGGTATACAGATGTTCGCCCACTAATCTAAAGACTGGCAGTTCAATCCAATCAGCATACTGTTGTTGTGTCCATGGACAAGACACTGTACCCACCTTGCCTGTATGAATGTCAGTGTGATTGTTGGTGTGATTGAGAGGCCAAAATGTGTTTGATACTTAGTCAAGTGGTCAGGACTGGTTTTCAAAGGCTATGTCCAATTCTTTTACAGTTTACGACCTTAAGCCCCGCTGAAGTTGCCTACATTAACTACAGCCATCACGATGCTGTATTTAATGACTGCGTATCCCTTTTAATCAAGCAGCTGCACTATAAACAATGGCTCAGACCGAACGCTGCCGTTGTCCTTGAGATCACTGGCCTGTTGCACTAATGGCTGTTTACATTACAGAGAAAATGAGTAACCAACAAAGTCTAATTTTATCCCCAAATGCCCCCCGTGTCAACTGCACCGAGGTGAAAGACGGGGGCACACATCCTCCGCTTTAATCAGAGCACGGCGCTGCTGCAGGCTGTTGGGACAACAAGTAGAGTCATTAGTTACTTTTGGGGACAAATAGTGACCGTTAGTGCCTTTTTTTGGACTTCCGTTTACTTGCTAAAAATACTGTATGTATGTTATGGCTGACCCTATGTAAAAGGAAAAGGACATCATTTTGAGTTTGTCATTAGTTGTCACATGAGAACTACAAAAATTTTAAAAAGCACCAAAACCAAATTCAGGCAATGACAGAGACCAGAATGTACAGTACAAGGCGCAAATTAAGATAATTGTATGAATTTTTTTTAAAAAGGTTTAAAAAAAGAAAAAGAAAGAAAAGACAAGAACAAGAAAACTACCATACAAGTACAGACAAATATTGCAATTTATTTTCAGTTGTTCCAATTGTTAAAAGAATGTATAAACACAGGTTTTGCATCTTTTTATATTACATATGTGGTGCTCCAAATTTAAGTAAATAACATATAACACAATTGGGACCAATGTGAGTTTTTGGGGACATCAGTTGCAACATTGCAGACTAATTTCACACTTCTATTTTAGATAATGTGGAAAGCTATGGCGTTGTCTGTGAACAAACCCAGTGCAAATTTAGCCCTGATTGTAACTTAATTTAAGTCGATGCCCCCATGGAGAAGTAAATGCCTCTCTGGGGAAGTGTTCCAGGCATGTCCCACCTGGGAGAGACCACAGGGAAGACCTAGGACAAGCTGGAGGGACATGTGTCTCTCGGCTGGCCCGGGGACACCTCAGGATTCTCCTAGAAAAGCCAGAGGAAGTGTCTGTGGAGAGGGAAGTCTAGGCATCTCTGCTTAGACTGCTGCCTCTGTGAACCAGCTCGGATAAACGGTAGAAGATGGATGAATCAAAATCAAGTCAGCTCATAAATGCCTTATATCTACAAAGATGTGTGCTCAAAATGAGAAAAGACACATACATGCTTCTCCTCCAGTAGTGCTCCTTTTGTCTGCTCTGAGAGGAACAACAAGAAGGAAAGGAAATACCACCTGATTCAACAAAGTGTTTTTGAAAGACAGAGTGTCATTTATTGAAAACTGAGACAACTTTCATAGACCTTTAACATCTCAAGCCTAGTTCAGAGTACAGCAGCAGAATCCAATAGTGACTCAAACTTAAAACTCACTAGTAAAATCATCACTTTATTAGCCTTTTTCACTTCTGTTGCCTCCCTAAAATTTAAAAAGCACCGCCGCTCACCTCCACACTTGCACTCTCAAAGAGGGTTTACAGTTGAGTATAAATCTGTGACAAAACTGGTCGGGGGTCTATGCTGTGTGGCATCAGTTGGTGGGTAATTTATTGTAGGAGCTAAGTGTTTCCATTTGCAGCGTGAGCCACTAAAAACAGCCGCACTGCAGGTTTCTGGGGGGCCCGCTTGTAAAAGTACTGATGCGGTACTTGCTGGCTACAGGCCTGACAACCTGTTTGGGGAAGTGTATAGATGGTGTTTTAATGAATACATAATCCAGTCGTAGAAGTTGGACTTGCTAAAGTTACTTATAGTTGGTCGTATCCATGTTCAGCTCCTGGAGTAAAATGTCTCCATGAAAATCATTTTTCATGAATATACTTCTGTTGGTGGTTACTGTTACTGTGCTTTTCTGAGGTTATAATATAGGGCAATTTTTGGTATTTGAAAAATGACTTGGATGAAACGTGTGATCCAATTTGAATAGAGTTTTTATTGAAATATGTACACTGATACTTGCAGAGAGTTCAGGTAGACTGCTCTATGGGATTTTTAAGCTTGCTTTGGCTGCCTAGCTGTTAACTATAGAAAGTTTGTGATACGAATGCCAGAAAACCCAAAATGCGTCTCCAAGACCAAGGAAAACATAAGCACAAAAGCATATGATATCATTATGCTGAAGCATCTGGGAAAGTACCGTATCAGCAGCATAGAAAACATTTAGGACAAGAATAATCTGAAAAAAAAATTCAAACCCAAACAATGTGTGAAGTTGGACTTTTGCAAAAGTAGAAAATAACTAGATACTTTTATGCAAGCAATTTACATTTTCTAAAGTGTACTTGACTAATGCTTGAAGAAAAAAGTGAGTCGTAATACAGGTAGTATGGTAGGAGTGGTAGTACTAGTAGTAATAGTCAGAGGTGGGATCGGTACTCAAGTACTGTTACTTACAAATATTAACCAAGTACAACTACTGAACATATTTTACTGGGGTAAACATTTTAAAAAAAGTATTAAATGAAAAGTTTTAGTATTAAAGTTTCTGTTAGCAGCATGCGCTCGTACAGGTTTGAAAACGATATTGCACTCTAAATCAAAACAATGGTCTATGGGCTGCCAGTCTTTGTTCTTTTCTGATTGGACATTTGGCAAAGGAGTTTTAGAACTAAAACAAAAAAATGTCAACATAAACAACTGGGCACTATGTTTAATATTTTTTAATTGTGAATAAAACAGCTGTCCTGTTGTTATCAGTAAAACTAATATTTGATTTAAACCTCTTTACCTCATTTCTTGGGACACATGGGTAATTTTTATAAAACATAAAATATATATACTGCGTTTCTGTCAGTCTACCCTAGGGGAAACTGTGGCTACAAAACGTAGCTCACCACCACTGACTATGGAGTGAATGAAATACCGCTTCCCTTCTGTGTGTAAAGCCCTTTGGGTGACTTGTGTCATAGACAAAGCGCTATGTAAATATGATTCCCTTTCCCTATACTGCTCTTATCACCTTTAAGTACTTTTGAAAGTAGTAGCATATAGAAATCTACTACTACATTTACTACTACTGTTCTAAAATGTACTTAAGTAAAAGTAACAGTATACGTTTTAAAGTGTATTCAGAAGGACTTTTTATTAAAAAAAATACTTTGTAACATAAATTACTTTAGTAAGTTGTAGTAGTTATAGCAGTAGCAGCAGTGGTGACAACAGAAGTAGTGATAGTGGTAGCAGCAGTTAGAACTTTTATTTACTTAGTAAAGTAAATAGTTAAGTAAATGTTACATACTAAATACTGTTATACTTCAAAATAATTTTGTCCAGCACTCTTACGTCTATTTGAGTAATAATATTTTGAAGTAATAGTATTTTTACTTGTGTACTTCTTCCACCTTTGGAATTATGCAGGTTAATTACTGTTATTATTAATAGAAAGTAGTGATATCTTGTAAAAATAAATGTTGACTCAGAGTATTGCATAGTTGTCTTTTGGCATCTCCAAACCCCCTGGTTGGACTCAAGCACCTTTCTTTCCAAGAACGTTTTCTCCCAGTCCTAGCATTAACCAACAGGCCCTTATTTCCTGAAACTAGAGACTCCCTCAGCAAAAGGAAACCCAGGAACACCTGCATTAGCAAGAGTCCAGCCAGGACATGAGGCTAAAACTAGGACGTTATACACAGACGTGAGCTAGCAGCGCAGTGGACCTTTAGTCAATACATCTTATATCATTTGTATGGTTCAGTTCAGCCCGGCATGGTTTGCATTTCACTGCTGGGTGTGGAGAGACTATAGAAACGTGTAAATAGTGACATCACACCAGCATGACACAGGTTAGGTTACTATAATATATAAATCAAATTTGAAGTGAACTTTTAAATATGGGTTGCCATGGGAAAATGTGAATACAACTTCTGAGAGGGGATGGTGGTAGCTAGCATAGCAGACAATCCTTTATGGATGTTTAAAAAAACTGCAAAGAGAAAAAGGGAGAACTGCAAAAGTCTTACATATTTTGCATTTACGTAGTAAGATGCTGAGTTCATCTAAAAGCAGAAACAGCTGTTGATACAGTCGCTACATTGGAGAATTGAATTGTGCACCTTTTCATTTTTACCTCTTTTGCTTATTTGTGTTTGAGTGATGTTAGTATGTTGCACACACTAACTTAAGTTAAAGGGCCCATGTTGTGCTTTTTCAGGCTCTTTAATGTTTTATGACTTAAAATAATGTGTATATACGGAAAATGTCTTCTGTTGGGGAGCTCTTACTTTCACTTTAGCCCTGCACTATCCTTAGCCACCTGTTTGTATATAGTGTATATTTACTTTTTATATATTTTATACATTTACTGCTATTTTTATTTTTGTACATTTGTTTGTTTGTACATCTTGTAAATTTAGATCTATTCTATTGTATTTTATTCAAAGTTTTTTTTATTGCTGTAACCATTCTATACCTAAACTACATTTTACTTGTTTTTGAAAAACTGAGCTACTGTGGCCAAGCAATGTCCCTTGTGGATCAATAAAGTCTGTTTAACTCTAAGTCAAAAATTTGCTAAAGAAACCCCATTTAATAAGGGTATGTAATAGAAGCCTAACTAAAATTTATGAAATAATTAACATAAATAACAAACAGTACTGGCGGTGGAAACCACTAATGGCCGCTGCATTTCCATTAGCTGAGGTTAAACAGTAAATTAAAACATACTGTTAGCTAAACAGCATTGTTTACAGCTGTGTTTAATAGCTTTTCAGTAAGTAGTTTTATTTTTTGGTGAAAAAACTATCCAGTATTCAGGAGATATACATATAGCCTTCAAATGAATCATAGTTGGATTATTATTAGTTGTAATGTTCCAGTCTGTGTCATTACTACTGACCTGTCAATGGTCATATCCATTACAGCAGCAAAGAGGTTCCAGCTACAATCCTTCTGTGAGGTATTAATCACTATGTAAAAAGACAATAGACAGTTATTGTTTGGTGCAGATATATAAGAAAATTAATGTTTGTACCTAAAACAGCTTTAAAATGTAATCCTTATTGTTGCAACCAGGCTTATGTGTGTTCCAAGGCTGAGAAAAGGTTGAAGTTTTTGTTCTTTTTCCAATCATTTTTGGGCTTTGTCCGAGTGAGGATTCTCTGTCGACCAATAAACACCTGCAGTCTGTTTTGCTCCATTCTTGTGTTATTGTTCCACCGTCTCATACAGAAGGTGCTGAAAGTGCAATTGTATGATGGGCTTATTTTGGTAGCTGTCCCAAATGAAAATACTAATATAAGCTAACATCCTGAATCGCACCATGCTGCGTAGTGGAAAATTAGCTTTAGCTCTAACCCTACAAACGACAATAATCTAGGCGCTGACAGCAAAACACAAGAATGACGACTTGTCTGTTTAGCTCCCAGTCACGTTTTCATATTTTGGCGCGCCACTACTCCACCCACATCAGCCTTTGTATGCCACAGCTTTGGTGCCTTTGCCAAGCAGGAGTTGATTGATTGGCCATCAACGTAGACACGCTCCTTGAAAAAGCGCGCTGGCCACAGACCGATCACGTAAACACGCTTGGAAGTCAAGGCCAGCAAAATCCCTTGTGTCTCCATACCATCCGCTAGGAAGGCAAAGCCGGATCTCATGTATCTGTGGTCAGACGCGACCGCCGCCACTTCCTCGTATTGCAAGGCTGCTTGAAAACCACGCCAGTGTGAGCTCTGTTTCCCTGGCTCTTTTTTTTTTTTTAAATGGCTGGAATTCACATAACCATGCGGTATGCTGCCGGAATTTGGGATTTCCATAATCTCACTGTTTATCACTTAAATCAACAAAAATAAGCGGGCCGCACTGGAAGCAGAGGCGAGCGTGCCATGTCTCCTTTGTGCTGTCGGGCTTTGTGTTTTTTAGCTTTTCCCATGTTTCGCGGTGGGCTGTGTTTAATAAAAATTGATAAGTTCGGGGACCAGACCGTTGAGTGAGCCTGTCAAACTCCTCTTCCCCTCTTCACAATGAGGGGTGGTGGTGGTGGTGGTGGGGGCTCTCAGCCACTTGCCAAATAAATCAAATAAGGTTGAATGTTGACATAATGGGAGCTGACAGGGAGGTTAGCCGATGCCAAAAGGGCTGCGTGCCAACAGGATGCTATAAAATGCTTAGAATTACAGCAATGCACAATACTCTGACCACCAGCACACGGAGCAGTTAGCAAACTTAGCATCCGTTTCTAGTTTGCACCTTTTTGATATTTTCAAAATGCTTTGGTTCAGATGGGCGTAGCATGTTTTGCCTCAAAGCCTTGTTATCATTTAGGCTTATTGGCCGGCTCATTTTTATTCCAACAGATGAATGCTTTGTTTTCTTTGCACTCAATAACTTCTGTTGTTTTTTAGGCTTTAATGGTCGTTCTATGCCAAGACACTACTGATTCTGCTGTTGAAAACGTTTGCCCATTAATAATTCTGAAACGTGTAATAAAACTGTGGAGGGATTATGTAAGTTTTTCTAGTGGTAATTTATCTATAAAATACAGACTGGGAAAGGCAAAGGAGTGAGGCTGAGATAAAACAGTATCAGCTCTTTTACGGGGATGCTTATATTGTAGATATCTAAACTTCCGTAAATATGGATATACTATAAAACTGAGCTTTATAGTGTGATGTTTTTCTTGGCTAAAAACTGTATGTAATGGTCATGATTTTACATTTTACATACAAAATATATAGGAAAGAAAAAACAAAAAACAAAAAAAAACAAAAAAACACATACGGTATATTTTTGACAGTTTCTGACTACCAAAGACCTGGAACAGCCCACCTGTTTTGACCTAGCTATTCTAAGTAGCTAACTTTTGTAATGGCTTCCAATAACTACACAGCCAGCATTACATTTTCACTCTAAGATATGCTTGGCTTGCAAACAAAGGACAAGTCAACTAATAAATAAAGAACTCCACAGTGATATAGTTAAATTTGTAAATGTTAAGTACTCACCTTCTTTGCTCTTACATGGGTGGGCAGGTCAAAAGAATCCCCCAAGAAAAAGGACGACCGTTTAAAAGTTCCGGGCTAGACCATTTTGTCAATAAGTGCAGGGAACTAGTACAGCAGTAATCTCATGTAACAACATTTAAATGTAATAAACAGTATATTGTTGAGGTGTTCTAAATGTAATATGTATGGATTAATACATTTTCTTTATTGTTATTATTGATTTAAATATTTTACTCACATCAAGTCAGTGACAAGCCTAAACTGCTATTAGCATTAGCATATGTTAGCACTTTAGCATTGGTGGTAATGTATTATTGCTAATTGCCTTGCTACTTTACCTAACCCAACAACAACTTCACTTGTTACTTATTACTTATTGTTATATGTTACTAGTACTAGCGCTTTTCAACACATTATGTCCCAGTTATCCCCATTTTAACAAATATAAAAGCAAACTTATAAACATTTGTCTAAAGACTTTTGTCACTCAATTTATTTCCCATGTATTGTTTTTATCAATAAATTGCCAATGTCTTAAAAAACGTAAGCCCTAGCTTCATGTACTACTTAGAATTACATGACAAAAACGTTAGTTACATTCATACAGTATGTCTCCAAAACATAGACAGAATAAGTTATTACTAATATCAAAACAAAGGAAATAAAAATAACAATAAAAATAGACTACATTTGAAATGAAATGTCATCAAATGAAAATGATTCAGATTTACAGATTTTATTTTATTTTTTATATTCTTGTACAAGCCTTGGACAGTGACGTAAACTGCAAAAATATCCAACAAAAGGATATATTTAAATAGCACAAATACATTACATACTGTATGTAAACATGTAGTATGAAGTCCAAGGCATCACATTAGAGAGTACAATATGGCAACATGGAAATATGACAACCATTCATACACGCTTTCATTTCATTAGATTCACTACATGCTTATCTTTGGATGCGTCTATTTATCAAATAGTTTCTACTTTTAGTAAGATGCTGTATATACTTAATGTGACTGAAGTCTGTTTTTCAGAGATGACCGTCCTATATATGGCCCATATTTGACACACATATTTTGATTGTAATACACATCAGAAACATAGACATGCAACAATGAACCACATGAACTAACAGAGTGTGAACAAGGACTTGAAAATGTGACAGTGACACACATGGGCATCGCTCCTTATTTAAAGTACTAGTCAGAAATGTATAGAAATTGCTGCTACGGTTCTTGAAAAAAAGCATGCAGTTGAATAGAAATTATAACTGAAATTTGTCTAATTTCAGTCTATTTTCAGTCTTAGTCTACAACTGGCTTTAATATGTGTGAAAGGTCACTGTTCTGTCGTCTTTATTGTCTTACTGGCCTCCAACCAAATCAAAATCAGTTCACTTCACTTCAGTTCCCCTTGTGTGTTTTTTTTTTCCTGGTATTATAGTTAATAAATTGTATTTAAGCAAGTCATGACATTGAAAGGCAACATAAATGCCTTATATTATGAACACATTCAATAAAAATCATCATCTTTTTTGGCACCCAATTTTAAGTGATCTGAAAAGTTAAAGGAATATTTAAGATTAGTGGATATACGTATGTACTGTACCTGTTTCTGGTCAGCATGGCCACAAGCAAAAAAACATCAGTATGGTATTCATGATATCTTTGGATCTTGGCTTTATGTAATGCACTAGAGTTACAATTCAATACGATACATGTTCTCAATAAGATTTACTAATGATTTTTATAATCTGAATGAGCTGCAATCCAATTAATGACCTTTTTCTTTTATTTAAACATCCATTGTGTGTCCTTATCATACTAAAACAACTTAAACGTCTTAGAAACAGAAATTCAATAATAATTATACATTATAAATAGATATTAAAACAAATCTCATGTCGAAATAACAAAAAGTAAACTAGACTTGACTGGAATTTACACATTTTTCAAGGAAAATCAACATGATTTCAAACAAGTGAGCCAAATTATTGGCAGGCTATACGCCAGTTTAAAACTGCATCATGATTCATTTTTATCTCTGCCAATTAAAATTGCTTTTACATTTTTCATTTTATTCCAATGTTTGATGTATTATTACATCCGTATTACCTAGATTCTAGTCTTTTAGATGCTAGAGCATGCAATCATAGTTTTAACTTGTAATTATTATGTACTTGATATTGAAAAGGCTGGCTCACAAGACAGAACATTTTCTCTCTGCTGCTATTTGCTCTCTGATCATACTAATAAAGATATTGACAATTTGGTTGAAGTACAGAAGATGACAGTGTTTCTTTTACCGTCATTAACAAAAAGGATCATCAGTCTACTTTATCATCAGTCTCTCTCTCTATGACAGTTGTAATCATTAAGGCAGTTTTCAACTCGTCTAATTGTGGAATCCAATTTTATCTCTGATCAATGTTGTGTCCCAAGAACCAAAAGTTATTAAACTAAATTATTTTCTCTGGCTTTTTGGCACACATTTTTTAAATCTGTCTCCCCATTTAATATGAATATTTAGGATTTAAATAACCTGCACTTTCCTCCCACTTTATGTCTGACCGTCTCACCCATGTTACTAACAAACCATTATATTCACACCTAGATTAGTGCACTGTTTTAGTCCAAAATTTTATAGCTTTACAGATTACATGATGACTGTCTTCCACCTCCCCTTAGAGCAGTCTCTTCATGCGGTTCGTGTGCTTCCCTATCTGCATGTTGGCTCGGTCTGCAGAGTTGGTCAGGACGTCCAGCACTTCATCCTGCCGCTCCAGCTCTGTCTCTGCCTCCAGGGCCAGGTTCTTCAACTGTAGCAGCATCTGTACATACATACACATGTTTAGATTTAAACTTATGGACCCAAATGAACATTGAGAACCAAGGTACAAGTGAACAAAACTGACATCGCTGACAACAGAAGGCTTTGGCATGAAACTCTGACATGGCTCCTAGCTCCCAGCTCCAATTACTAATGTTGTAAGAAACAGGAGCAGAAATAATTAGGCAGTGTCCTCAAGCTGCAGTTATGAAAATATTACTTTTCATGCTCAATATGAAACACAAATACTCTCATCCCCTTTTGGCTTTCTTTTTTATTATATTTGTATTGGTCTTCAGCAATAATTAATTTCATTTTGACAACAACGTTGGTCTTTTGAAAGTTAAAGTGGGTTATGTTATTGGTAAAACAAAAATGCACCTGAAGTTTAACAGAAAATAAAGTCTGAAAGTTGGGTTTGTTTGGGAAGGTTCTGAATACTCCAGCAAACTCTGGTCTACAAAAATTAGGTCTTGGCGCACTTCTAAATAAACCCTGTGGAGGTTCGACTGAGGTGAGAAAGTAAAGTAGACCAAATAATGTCTAAAAGGCCGGAGGTGCAACAACAAATAAGATTTTAAACTATTCAGAAGGAAAGATGACAGTTGAATTTTGTCAGTATCAATCTTATAACTTCACATTCACTCCAGGTGAGAAGAAAACAGAGATAGGTGAAAAGACTCTGTAGCAAGCCTTTTAGGCCAACAAGGGGCGCTGTGACAAAGTCATTATACACTAGAAGAAGCTATAGCTCCATTCTGCAACTTTCACTACAGTTTTAAAAACCTGTGGTTTTCTGGGGCAATGCTGATAAAGTACACTAGTAGAGACTGATGTATGTACTGCTAAAGCTGCTTCCAATGCGCTATTTGCGGGCTAGCAGCCATTATCTTGGCAGAAGCAAATTGTATGATGCAAATTTGCATCTACACACATGCAAATGAAGATAACTTCACATGTGAATGGAGTGATTTAGTGTGAATGCAAGTGAATTCAAAATGTTCATGTGTCCAGTGATGTGCGAATCGTTTTCAGTGTGAACACTGAAATATTACAATATTAAATTATGAAGTACAGATTAACCTATGTTTTTATTGTTTCCCAGATCTGTCTGCACAGTCAGCTGCTGATAGGCAACCACTGTATCGGACAGGACTTCAAAGTTTTTAGAGAATTCACAATCTACACAAGTGTGAAGCTGCAGCCACAACAATATAAAAACACCCCATTGTTTTCATGGAGTGAGAAGTAAGTAGTAAGTTTTGTATGACAGAACTGTGTTGGAAATCTTTTTGTGCATTTGTAAAACGTGCTGTTCTAAAAAAAAATCTTACTAGGACAATTCTTGATCTTGTCTTCATTTCCATCAGGTCTTGGTGTGGTCCTGACTACAACCCCAGTTATGGCCCACTGTGCCTACATCTCCATTGCCCAACTACTGTGTATGTTATGGTTGATGGAACGGCCCAAATGTACTCCAATGTGCCAAGCTAAACCTCATAAAAATCAATCCAAAGCCCACCACCATGGTTTCTAAACTAATATTATGTTATACTTCACACGCACATATACGGCCTTTGACATGATGTCAGCTGGACTTTGCCACCGAGCACAAAGCCTCCTCCAGACAGCAGTGTGAAAACAGGTAGTAAGTCAATACACACACCAGGCACTGTGGTCCGGGACTTTACGGTTTAAACTGGGCTATGATGACGACACCACACCTTGCAGAATATTTTTAGCTGTTGCTTATAAAATGCTAAGGAGACCCAAGTCATGTATGAAGCCACAAATTCAAACATTTAGGCTAGAGGTAAAATGTATAAAAACTAAGCTAAAATGCCAAGTGTTGTCTAAACTTGAGCACGTAACGTCGAAAAAAAAATGCTGTGTCATCCTTTTGACTGACCCCATTTGCACTGGTAAAGCACACTGCATTCAAGTTTGTTACAAAATGTTCGAGGCAAAAGAGAATATTTGCCAGAGCACTTAAGCCTCGATGGCAGCCTGTAGATTGTAATCTTGACATGAATTACATTAAGAGCAGGGTGTGTGCAGAGCCATAGCATTAGAGCGAAATTGAACGTCTTTGAAGTCGGAGCCTTTATCAACTCCACACAGTGCGCCATTTATAAGCACAATAGACAAGGCAAAACACGGGCTGACTCAGTGTTGTCATTGATAATGGTGTTTAAGATGTGAGCCAGTGACCCGGGGCAGCTCACAGTTAGTATAATATAATCTTCAATAGAGCATTGATAAAACAGTTGATTAAATGTCAATGAGTCTGAAACTATTATATGACTAGAAACACTGGAGAACACTGACCTTCACTAAAGCATTGGCCTTAATGGTAAAGATATGATGGGAGGACCTAGACCTGGGTGTCTTCTAGTTCAGGGCTAAATGCTCTATCCATTGTGCCAAAAAAGCCTGATAGCTCACAATGGTAAATAATTTAAATTCAGAAATCTTCCTTCACTAACCCATTGTGGCTGGAGATACCATCTTCTAGGATATTCTGTTATTAGGGGCAGCAGTAGCTCAGTAGGTAGAACAGACTGCTGTTGTGTCCTTAGGCAAGACACTTCACTCACCTTGCCTCCAGTGTCTGTGGCACTGGTGCATAAATGTGTTAGTGTGCTTGTCTGACTGTAGGCACAGGATGGCTGCCACATCTCTTGTCAATCTGAGCAACTGTGGCTATATAAGACAATGCATCGTCATTATTATTGAGCAGTGGGTTAGGCATTCACCCAGCCACCCATTGGAGGGTCAGTGGTTCAAACTTTGCTCAAAGCACATGCTGTTGTGTCCTTGAGCAAGACACTTCACCCACATTGCCTTCTCTTGTCCTATTATGTCATAAATTAAGTTTGAGTGGCCAAAATATTTAAAAAATTTACTATTATATTATGTTATATTATTATTATTATTAATATTATTTTTTTTTATTATTATTACATTCCTATGTCACAATGATACAGAACACTAAAATCTGTGGATTCAGATAGTATTCCGGTCCCACAGCAAAAACTAATCATTCTTTCCTTGGCTCATTACAGACCTTTCCTGAAGTTTCATCAAAATCCAACCCTCATATTTTGAGTTATCTTGCAAACAAACAATAAGCCAACACTCTGGTGAAAACATACCCTTCTTGGCAGAGCATTATCATATCATACAGTATCATCAGTAGCAGTTGACATGTACTGGTGCTAGATTCATATTGTGCTAGTCTCCACCACAGACCGCGTCCAGAGGAGTCTGCAGTGTTGCGAGACTGTGAATGGAAAGACACTGCTGAGTTTGTCCAAACAACTGACCGAGCCTCTTTTCCTGTCGTAAAAACCTGTACGGCCTTTGGTTTGCGGTCTCACCAACCGACATTTAAAACTTACCGGATAAAAAAATACTCAAGTGCAAATCATATTAAAACGGTTTGGAAAAAATGATCAAAATACATGTTGCTAAAACAGTGGTGAGAGCTGTGTTATTTGAGGCCGTTTGTTTCCTATGTAAACATGCTTCAGTATTAAATCAGTAGCAGAGTGGGAGTGTGCACGGCTGGGGCTCACCTGTTTGAGCTCCTGGGCCTCCGCCTGGCTCACACACGGCTGCTGGACGTGCACCTGCAGCTGGGACAGTTCCCCCACCGGGACCTCCCGAGGCAGCTCCGTGTCCTGGCACCTCTGTGGACCTGCTCCGTGGGCGAGGCAGAGGGCACATATTGTTTATGGGGAAACCAAACAGTAAATTCAGAGCAGGCACCCAGGGTGAAGTGACTCATCAACATACTGTACATTTGTGTCAGAGCTACAAATAAAAGTGTCCAAAAGTAAATTCAGTCTGGAAACTATGAGATGAAACATTTAACTCTACTGCCACACTGTGGACAAATGCATTGCTTGCAGGCAGAGACAGTGCAACTTGCAGTTAACTTTAACTTGTCCTGGAGTAATTTAATCTATTTACTTACACTTTATAGCAGGTTCCTTCTAATGTGAATAAATGCTTTACTTATTTCTATTACCTCCAGACCATAAACCATTGAGCTTCAGTGACACTCATGGTAACTAGCTGCATATATCAGTGGTTCTCAAACTGTGGTACGGATCCCACCCATACACAGGGTTTTCTTGGGGTTGTACTCAAGGGTCTTTTGCAGGCCTGCTCTGGTTGGGGATTCATTTTCAAGTGTAAACCACTGCTTAGGCACAGTTTAGGTCCTGGTCCTGGTTTAGTCCAGAATTGGTCTTGGTTCAGCGTAAGTACAGATTAGAATGGGGTTAGTACTGTTTTAGTCCTCTTTTAATCACATTTCAGTCCGGTTTAATTTCAGTTTAGTTCTGCTTGGTTTAGTCCTGGATATGTGCTGGTTTAGTCCTGGTTTAGGCCCTACTTTGCCCTTATTTAGTTATTCTCATTTAAGTCCTTTAAACATGGTACTTGGGAAGTCAAATAGCCTACAGTATTTTCTGGTGTAGGTGGTGAAACGTTTGAGAGCCACTGCTATATATAATTTACACATATAAATACTCCTATCCCAGCTACTTTGGGAGTGGAGGGGGGAGGGGTTAAACCATTAAATTGACACCAACAGACAACCATTCATGCATTCATTCACATTATACAATTTAGATTAATCGATACACATACAGTGAATATACAAGTCCTAGGAAGGTGTGAGGAAGCTAGAATACTCAGAGAGAACCCACAGTAACACTGGGCAAACATGCAGACTCCACTGCAGTGTATGGGAACTCTTTAAAGAGTCACTCGGCCAGGGGTGAGTTACTGGTGAGGCCTGGTCCTGTGACTGACAGCTGTCAGAGACCGTCATGGATGTCCTCCACAGCAGGGTTGCCAAGTCACAGAAAGGGGAAAAAATACAGGACGTCTGGACTAATGTTTTATGTTACTTTTATAATAAAACAGCTGAAATATTGTGAGAAAGGCCTCGTGCGCCGCCGCAGTAACGTGTGCTTCATATCGCGTCTTTATTACTGAAGGTATTATTTCAGCTGAGAGCTCTTTTTGATCATATCTCCGTGAGTAAGAAATCGATTGTCATCAAACAAAAAGTGACTTAAAGCGTGGCAAGACTAAAACACATCTGTGGAGTCAAAACTCTCCCCAGTGTCACTAATCACTAATCATTCAATTAATCAATCATTATGCCTTATTGTGCGCTGACACATGGAGCAGTAGAAGCACAGCCGTGAGAGGGGAGGGGGGCGGAGGAGACTGAACGGTAAATGCGGGGCTGAGTGGCGAGTTTAGGAAAAAAACCCACACCTGGCAACAGCGGGACTGGGACGAGTGCGCGAGGGAGAGAGACAGCAAGGACGTGGAGAGCACAGGCCGTGGGAGGAGATACTCAGCACAGGTGTGGTAACGAGGTCAGATACTACGTCACACTTGTCTATCTGGAACTACTGAGCAGAAATCCCACTGTTTGACCCTAGGAGGGCAGCACTCTGACGGTTTTCACTCCAAAATGTGAATTTAGACCTTTTTTTACAAAACGGTCAAACATAAGACTATAAATAGTGAGATGTATCACTAAAGCACTGTTTGTACAGCTGATCAGCTAAAAAAAAATTGGTTTAGGGGTGAGTTGCTCTTTAAGGAGTCTTTTATCCATTACATTTAAAAACATATTTGTTTGAATACAGACTTTACTGCATCATGATGTTTGTGGCGCTGGTGTTTGTTACCTTGGTGCCAGTCCTCTGGGTCCGATGGAGATGAGATGGGAGTTGCTTTAAATGCTGTGTATTCAGGAGTAAATTCCACTTTCTTTTTATACTGCATTTCTAACACAGACATAGCCTCTGGCATCTTGGCAGAGAGGAGCCTGTAGCATATGTCTGGTTTTCCTATAAACCTCTGTCTGACCGTGATCTCATATGGACTGTGAACTCTGATCTCGTCCACTTCATTGCGTTCAAAGCGGTGAAGCAGTGCACAGTTTGTGTCTCGCACTTCTATAGAGGACACCAGCAATAACAGACAGCCAGGCTTCAGGTCTGAGTCTCCTCCTTTAGACACTACGGCCGGGATGCTGCTGATGACCCGGCTCCTCACTGAGCCTCTGTTAGCCACCGCAGCAGCAGTAGCAGCTGCTCTCGCGGCGTCCTCAGCCTTAGCTTCCTGCTGGGGCTTCCAGGGAAGTTTCCCAAAAGGCCACCACGAGGGGGACTCTAGCTCTGACAAAAGTCTGAAACAGAAACAATGAAACAACTTCTGAGAAATGCTGGCTGGAAATCCTATACTGATATTTTTGGTGTGCGTCCCAAATGAGCAACATTTCTAACCACCTGAGAAAGAAATGTGTGAAAAAATTATACACAGCAATCATTATTTCTTCTTCAATAAAAGAAGACTTTTATTAAAACGGACACACTTGCCTTTCCCCCCATATCTGTGTACAACTGTGTACTATGTAACTCCTCAAGAGGGCTAAAGTACATACAATGTACAACCACTAAAGTAGGCCATGTGCATAAACATAAACAACTTTTAGTGTTGATGACACTGCAGTCAGCAGAAAAATAGTTTGTGAATATCACTGCAGAGGCAACACCAAGGGTTGCAGAGTACACACTCGATTAATCTTGCTTTGAAGGTTCCCTTCTGTCCCCCTAAAGTGCATTCATGCTGTCCTATTTGGTCACATAACCCTTATCACACAACCTTAATTTACTGCATTGCACCACAAAAATCACATCAAGTTAAAGATTTAGGGCCTTTAAACTGTAAAAGAAAACCAACTGTAAAACCGGGGTTAAAGCTCCTATATTATGCTTTTTTCAGTTTTTAAAAAAAATAGTTTTGGACACCTTTGCATTAGTATACTTAATATACTTACACAGCATTAAAATAATAGGTCTAATAATAGGCCCTACTAGCAAATGGTGGGGAATTGAGAGAGCATAAAATGGCTATTTAGCATGGCTATTAGCAATATGATGTGAACAGATAAATAAATGAGCTTACTGCTTCGTAGTGACAGCAATTTAAGCATTTAAGCAGATATTAGTAATGGCGTATGGGCTTTAGAAATGTGCAGGGGCACTTCCTGGTTTTACATGGCTACATAGAGCTGTGATACCAAGCGTTTTCAGGTATGCTCCAGGTATGTTTTTGAGGTGGAAACAACTTTATAACAATGTTAAAAGATAAAAATGTTAATTTAGCACAATAGAGGAAATTTAAAGTGCTTGGGAGAGACCTAGATCACAAATGTTCTTTTTATTGGTTTAGTAAACCATAAAAAATGTGTCTGAGGGTTTGTCCCATAAATGAGCTATGCATGTATGTATGTTGCAGCATAGATAGTTCAACTCAATTAAAATCAGCTTCTGCTCTGCTAAGACAACCCCCAAATAAGTACCAATGTTTATTTATGACTCCCTCAGGTAATCATCTGATAATAGGGTAATATAATTCCATTTTGGAACTTACTTATCAGCCACATTCAGGTCAGAGTCCATCTTCTCCAGTCCCTGCATCATGTTATCAAACTGCTCTCCCTGATGGCTCAGGACCCTTCCAGTGTCCTCCAGTCTTTTCTGGGCCCCTGCTACCAGGTTAATAAGCTGTCTTCCTTTAGACGGCTGGCTCCCAGCTCCTCGAGTCTCTGAGTTGGGGGACAACAACCGTTCTCTCCAGAAATGCTCCAAAACATTATACACCACTATCCTGTTTGGTTTCAGAGAGCCAAACCAGTGTTTGACATTGCCCTCCTCCAGCACCGTGATGGTACTGAAGATAAAACTGGACGTCTCCATCTTAATTTCCATGATTTGAGAAAGATAAAAGCTTGCAAGACTTTCCTTAGTCTGGTTAGAGGTGAATCGCAACATGGTCCTAGTGAGCGACAATGTACCGGTTTCCCAGCGCTTTTCATTGTTGAGATAATAAGATCCAGGCCAGGTGTGAATTGCGAGGTCCTTACTCATTTTGGAAGGATACTTGGACACCTAGAAATTGAACAAGAAAAATAAAAACATAAAAAGATATTTGATTAGAACACAGTAACTTTAGCAATGATTGTGTGTGTTCTGAAATAGGCAATATTCTAAAAATGTGTGAGCCTGGCTCTAAACACTGAACTTCATGTTGTTCTGCATGTTTACTGTGTGCTGCTGAACACCTCTCCTACCATAATTGCAGATATACCTGTCCATGCAGCAATAGTCTAACAATAAACTGCATTATCAAGGTGTTTGAGCAATTCAAATGACTTGCAACCTTCCTATTTGCAGTACTGTGTTATAATCAAACTAAAGCATTAATTAGAATTTCTCAACCTGCATGTAATAATTTGAAATATTAAATTAAAATATAGACTCACTCCAACATCATAAATCAAGGTTATCTGTAAGATATTAACAAGAAAACAAATTAGGTTTTACTGTGTGTCTAGTGTAACATTGAACAAAGAGGGATGTAAAGGCATTTATTAAATTATTCAGATAATAACGAACAAAGAAAGAAAGGAACATCTGTTGGCATTGCAAATCTGGGAAAGATAAAATGTAATCTTGTCCAACTTCCTTGTCTCTATTTCCATACATGGTATTGGACATTTTGCATCAATGCAAGTTTGGCAAAGTTGTTGAACATGACCAACATGATATGTGATGGTTTGTTAACAAGTAATTTATATTTACACAATTATAGCTCTGTATGGCAGACATAGCATGTTTCATGATCTCTTCCTGTATTGTCCTTACTTTCATTTTTGACATATATTGGCACTTGGGATAGAATACTGAAGCAGAAGCAACCAGAAGAAAATTGCCATTAAAAAGCATAATAACTGGTTCAAAAACGTACATTAAGCAAGTGTTTATTGCAAGGGACTTCCTGTTAAAATAAAAATGAATAACAACATTAACCATACCATAAACCAATTCAGTCGTTAGACCCACAAGGACATAAGTGACATTTTAATAATTTTACAAGCACCAACTCAATCTTCGTTATTGAATCAAAATTCTAAAATACATATGCACAGAGATAAAACACTTTTTAGATAATAAAAGTATATCCTATCAAATTAAAACTAATTACAACAAGTACAACAACTGTACTACTACTGTATACCTCGACCCGGTTCATATGGATTGACTTTCGTTCAAAGATTTCCATGTGTTTTTTAACCAATAACTGGAAATAATTTAAGTCTATTATTCGCCAGAATGTCACTTACACCCCTTTGCTCCTCAGGGGCGGACCAAATTATAAATGTAGTTGTACGTTTTTTAACTTGCTGGGCCCACTTAGCTTTGTTAACAGAGTGCTCCTCGTAGCTTTTTTCAAATCTTAAAAGGCACTGTTGTCTAATCTAAAACAATGATACAATTATGGCCATACCTGACACAGATCATACTTACTAGAGTGTAATGGGAGATCCAAGCAGCTGCATGAGCCCTGCTGTACACTTCAGTGATGATGTATCTCTCTCTCCACTGTCCGCATAACGCTTTTAAACGCTTCTTTTTAACACTGTTAACATATTTTTACAAATTACTTAGAATTGGTGAAAAAGCCCAGATTTGTACTATAATATACTGGCTAAGAACATTATGTTTTATCGGATGTACAGCCTTTAGTTTTTCGTGACGGTTGCCTCATGATACGAGTGTTTATTACGGAAGTGACGTAAGACGCAGGCACGACTGTGTTTACTGTCCGACGTGAAACTACGCTGGCAAAATCAAAAGGCTCTCACTGCAACATTTTAACGAATACTGTATATTTTCCTTAGATTGGAAAAATTTAAAAGTAGGACGCATAGCAATATATTTTGAGAACATTTATATGAACACAGATTTACGCTGTGTGGTTTAAATTAGCTTAAGACTGCTTGCGCATGCCATATAGGAACCATATAAAAATGATTTTCATGGTGGATTCGCAAACGGAATCTTTGCTGAGCAATAAAATGTATTTATTTATCTTATATAGTGTTGTATAAAGTGGCTGCTTTGTGTGGCTTTAACATTAGACGTGGTAAGAAATGTGCTGACACGTCAAACGATGCGGTAATATTTAGTGCTATTTTTGAAACGTTGACAGCTCGGAGCTAAGCTAAGGCTAGCCGAGCTCTTGTTTACATCATGGACAGAGAGGCGTATCGTAATTGCTGCAGTCTCGTCAAAATTACGAGGCAGTCTTATGAGCAGTTTTGGTCTTCACATTTTCTAGATTATATAGATAAGGACTTGAGCTACTCTAAATTCTTTAGAAGATATCTCCTCCCCAACCACCCATGCATGTTTTCAAGAAGGTTTACTCAAGACTGGAAGTGTAGAAAGCAATGGGTCACTGAAGATGGAAAGCCTAATTTTCTGAAACTGCTGCAAGAGTTTGGTAAAGAATAAATCATTTTACAGAAGTGTTGACAAATGTATGATATGTACATGTGTTAAAGCAACTTTTTTCCTTATTTGATTGCAGACGAGACTCCTGTGCCAGTGGCAAACTGCAATGCAAAAGAATATAATGCAAATCCTAAACAAGTTATGCCTTTTAAAGAATTTGTACAATACTGGAAAGAATATATTCAGAATGGCCACTCTTCACCTAAAGGATGCCTTTATTTAAAAGACTGGCACATGACAAGGTATTAGTATCAATCTTAAAATCACAAGTTAATAGTGCATATATGTGTAATTACTATTTTTTTATGCATTTCTCTAGGGACTTTCCAGAACATAACGTTTACACTATGCCTGTTTTCTTCTCCTCTGACTGGCTGAATGAATACTGGGATAACCTTGAAGTGGATGATTATCGATTTGTCTACATGGGACCTAAAGGCTCATGGTATAATAAAAAAAATTGTTATGTTCTAGTAGTTCTTCAAATATTTTTTATTTTAACACTGAACAGTGGAATGTGCTATACATTTAAGGATGCCCCATACATTTAATGATGCATTAAATAAATAGAAGACTTTATTTGTCTCCTTAGGGAAATTGGTTTGCAGCATATTTAACATGACTAGCCGCACAGCATACACACAACATTAATGACAAAAACAGACAAAAAATAGAGTCTTAGGGCGATAAATAACTATAGTATTTAAATACTACTGCTTAGGGAATAAATTAGTACATTCAGTTTTTCTTAAATAATCGAGGAAAGTAGTGATCATATTGCAATGTGAATAGCACCCCTGGTATAGGCAGTTGTATTTTTTGTGTATTTTAATGCAATGTGAATTGTCACACTATATTATCTCAAAGCAAAACTATGTAACTTTCTGCTTCAATGTATGGTGATGGAGAAGCACCAAAATCTAGCTGTCATTATTTAAAACAGTTGTATAAAGACAGAAATAACACAAGATTTGGGAGGTAGTTTTACAGCAGCAGTTGATACTTTTTTAGCTGTTTAATGTTCACACAGGTAACACTTTAGAAGAGCTCACACACTATTAAGCATTAGTTAAGTATTAGTTAAAGATTAGTAGCTAGTTAATTATTTACAAAACATTACTTCAACAATTATAAACACCCTTGAGTTATAAATATTGTTATTAATGTTTAATTATTTAGTAATAAGCTCATGCACACCTGTGCATATATATAAATATCAGTGTTAATTTATGATCCATTAACTGTTGAATTATTAAGTTATTGGTAATTACAAATGCATTAATGCTTTATTACAGCTTTATAGTGGGTTTTTATAACGTAAAGCCTGAATATTTATATGTGTGGCTTTAAAGTACAGACCAAATACACATCCCTGCTGCCTCAAATTGCAAAGATCTAAAGCTTTATCATAGAATAAAAGTTGAATGTATCTTGTCTCAAAGCTGTATTTCTTTAAATTGTGTTACTAACAAGATACGTTTCCATGTACAGTATATTAAGTTGTAAAGTTCTGTCAGAAGAAATATGACATAGTTAACATGCATGCCTAAATTTTACATGATACTATTTGTAGCACACCTATATGTTTTAACCATTTCGCACATCTTGTCATCAGGACCCCGTTCCACGCTGATGTTTTCCGTTCCTACAGTTGGTCCGCAAACATATGTGGCAGAAAGAAATGGCTGCTCTATCCCCCGGGTCAAGAGGAGTTTCTAAGAGACACTCATGGCAACCTAGCATATGATGTAACTTCATCTGAACTGCAAGACAAAGGCCTCTACCCGCACTATGAAGAAGCCTGTCAACCTCTAGAGATCATTCAGGAGGCAGGGGAAATCATTTTTGTACCGAGCGGCTGGCATCATCAAGTCTATAATCTGGTAGGTTTCTTTACCCATACGCTTCTTCTGACTGGTTTAATTTTACCAATATGTGTTTTTGAACCTAATTAATAAAATAGTTTTCAGTGTATTGATCTTGTTTTTAATCCTACAGGAGGACACAATATCTATCAACCATAACTGGTTAAATGGCTGCAATATTGACATCATGTGGCAGTTCCTTCAAAATGAGCTTTCATCGGTGCAAAAGGAGATCGAAGAATGGAGAAACACAATGGACTCGTGGCATCAGCACTGTCAGGTAAAGAGACATGACCAGATACAGTGTCAATTTATAGTATGACATGTCATTCAAAGCCTGTAAGAGCAGTGACTTTGTCCAGCAATTTGTCTTAAACTTACATGAGGGTCTGTTTGCGTTGTTTTGTTTTTTTTTGTTCAGTTTTAGGTGAAGGTGCACTAAAATTACATATTTGAATGTGTTTACAAATTTCCTATTCATTTACATTATTACTAATTTATACGTAATGAGACAAACACCTTTCGTACATACAGTTGAGGTCAAAATGATGAACCCTTTGGAACAATTGAAGAGTTCCCTCTCAAATGTTTGGAATATGCATAAAATGTAATATAGTAAATCATTCAGTGAAAACTGAAATGGTCAAAATTATTAGCCCCCTGTGATTTAGTGCTTCGCTCAGAGGCCAAGCAACCTGGAGGATCTTGGAGGGTTCCAAGTCCCCAGTTGCAGTGGGTGAAAAATAAATTCCACAGCCTAGGTAGAGCTATTTTTGTATGCAGATTATGTGAATGATGAGCTAGTTCTAAATGAAGATCCATTTTGAAAGACCAATCTTTAAACCCAACTTCAATCCCAGTGAAGCAAGGCCATATCAGGGTTTTAAGTTGCTGTTGTGGGGGTTTTGATTTTCAGACCCTGAATTTGCCCTGGAAGAATGGGCTGACATCCCTCAGGAGAAGTGCCAACTGAGTTAGAAACTACAATAACATTGTTTTCAATCAGACTTTTAACACTATTGATTATTAATTGTCAATTGGCTAATAATTCGCTATTGCATGTTTTGCCTTTTCTTTGGTTCAGTGCAGATGTGTTTGTTGTGGGTGCAAACACAATATAAAAAAACTTTGTTTATGGCCTTGAAAAGATAAGGATTGTATTTGATTTCATTAATAATTTTGACCTTATCTGTATGTGCAACACGATTATTGTTAAACATCTTCATCTACATATAGTTCATCTACTGATAGCTTTCACTTCTATTCAGATAAATACTGGTGTATTGTTTACCATTAGCAGTCTAAACAAGAACTGTAAGAAACTTTTACCTTTATGTATATTATATAATATTAATATTTTGCAGAGGCAGCTAAATATTGAAATGTTACTGTTATTGTTCTCTATCCACTCATTGACAGCACACACATACTCCTTCCATTGCCATTTGCTGATTGTGTACATATTGACAGGTTTTCACTATGTGATCTTTTTCTGATTTGTGGTCTTAAGAGTCAGTTTACTGAAATTTAGTGCTGACTTTCCTGTTTGTTTGTTTTTTTAGGTGATCATGAAGGCTTGTTCTGGTATTAATTATGCAGAATTTGGCTCGTTCCTCAAAATTATTGCTGACAATCGTCTAGCCTTTTTGAACGCATGCTCTTCTGGAGACTCTTCTGAATACCCCCGCCATCTGCCAGAGACCCTGGCCACGCTCGGACCTTATCACGCTGCCTTTGACCTCCAGAGAGTGGCCCACACTATTGAGAGCCTCCTCTGTAATGAAGACTTCAAACGCCTCGATCACTCAACAATGACTTTACAACCAGAAACCATGTTACAGCAAATTCGAGACACCATACAGTCCACCAGAGGGCAGCACCTTCTTTACCAAGAGTAAGATGCCAGCTATTAAAGGTGTCTCATATGTGTCTTATGACTGAGAATAGCTTGAATGAAAAGTGCCGTTTGTGACTGATAACAGTGGTTAGAAAAGGTGCTACTTTAACTGTAGTCTGAGCGCATTTCAATTCTGTATGGCTTATGAATGTTTGGCCTTGTCTTTTTTTTTTTTTTTTTTGCACTGAAAGACAAATAAATATTTAGGCTTTAACTTCATGTGTGTTGGTACTGCTTAATAGTGTATCATTTTGTGAGTATACAGCATTCACTATATTTTACTGGAGCCTATTGCAGCTCGGTGTAAGGTGAGGTACAGCCAGGACAAGCATCAGTTAAATTACAGGACAGAACATTTATACATACACTCACAGACAGCCATTTATACTGCCATTAATTCATTATGATAAACTGGATTCACTATGTTTTCTATATCTTCTGTACTCAATGTCATTCAGTTACCATTTGCCATTTTATTTTCGGTAGCCTAACTTCTGTGGCAGAAACCTGCAGAAAGCTCTTGCTGTTTACACGAATTGCAACAAATTAATCTATATTTTGCTATCATCCAATGAAAAACCTCTCAGACCAGCAGAGGGCGCAAGTGTAACACCAATAGTTTCTGATCTAAAGGGTTGACTACAACATGATACAGCAGTGATTCTGAAACTTTTCACATCAACTAACACCTCAGAAATTTGGCTTTCATTAAAGCACTAATGTACCATCTTTAATGGACTAAAATAAAACACAAAGGTTTTCTTATTAATAAAAAAGAGCTTGTATTGATCCTATACAGTGAAGCCTGAAATTATTCATACCCCCGGCAAATTCTGACTTAAAGTTACTTTCATTCAACTAGCAAGTTTTTGTTTTTGTTTTTGTTTTTTGACTGGAAATGACATAGGCTTCTCCCAAAAGATACTAAGACAATGTACATAAGGTATCATTGTGGAAAAAAATATTTCTCAGCTTTTTTTTACATTTGAACAAAAAGTGGCATGTGAATTTGCCAGGGGTATGAATAATTTCAGGCTTCACTGTATATTATTAAACCACTATAGTCAATGCCAGGAAACAAGAAGGAAAGACAACTTTTGCTTGTTTTATAGATTTTCAGACAGCCTTTGATTGTGTTAATTGAGAATTGCTTACATTTCAGTTACTAAAAGTAGGTATTGATGGTAAAAACTCAGTAAAGGCTATTTATCAAAATCCAGTATCCTGTGTTCAGGTAAATGATTATAAAACGGACTGATTTTCAACACCATACAGTGTTAAACAGGGTGACATTTTGTCTTCTACAATATTTGCCATGTAGATAAATAATTTGGTAAATGAAGTTAAACAGGCAGATGTAGGCGTTAGTGTAGGTGATGTAAAAGTTTGTATAATGCTGTACGCAGATGATATTGTGCTTCTTGCGGAAAATTAACCTGACCTTCAGAGACTACTAAACATTGTTTATTCCTGGTGCAACAAAATGAGACTGAAGATAAACTGACAAAATTCAAGTGAATAATTTCAGAAGACAGAGTCACTCATTGACAAAATCTACATTTGGTTTTTGAGCTACTCGGTTGTCTTTCTCTAAAAAATATAAATATTTAGGACTTTTTCTGGATGAATATCTTACATTTGATGAAGGAATAAAAGTCTTGTCAGAGTCAGCAGGTAGAGCCTTGTGAGCAGTTATAAATAAGGTGAAAGCATGCCGTGACCTGGGCTATAAAACCTACACTGAACTGTACAGATCCTGTGTTTGTCCTGTTCTGGATTATGGAGCAGGGGTATGGGGTTACTGTAAACAGTCCCATAGTGAAAAAGTGCAGTGTAGAGCAGTGAGGTATTTTTTAGGTGTACACAAATACACTCCCAAACTGGTTTTAAATGGAGATATGCGTTGGGAACCTTGTGAAGTGAGATTCATTGGAGATATGGTGCGTTTATGGAATAGGTTGATTACTCATGTCAGACACAAGACTGACAAAATATATATTCAATTGGGATCTTTCTAATAAATACACCTGGACCAGACAGATAGAGAAAATATTCGAAAAAGCAGAACTTCAATGCATTTATATAGAAATAAGCTAATATGTAACATTGGGCAAATTAAAGCGGTTTATTTTGAAGTCTATAAACAGAAATGGTGTAGAGAAATCTTGTGTAAACCAAAGTTGAGAACCTATTGTTTAATTAAAAAGTTTTATGGGCCAGAGCCCTATGTTACAATGAATCTAACTAAAGCCCAGAGGTCAGTGTGTGCTCAGTTAATGTCCGGTACTCTTGCTTTAGCCTTGGAGACGGGGCGATTTCACTCGGTTCCAGAGGGGGAGCACAAATGTTGTCTGTGTGATTTGAGTAATACTGAAAATGAAATGCACTTTTTGTTTTATTGTCCTTTATACCATGATGTAAGGAGTCAGCTGTTCTGTAAAATGTCTGATGTCGGCCTAGATTTGTTTTCTCTGTCGGATGAAGACAGACTTCAGTTTCTGTTTAATTTTAATGTGTTCAATTTTGCTCAGTTTGTGTTAAATGCTTGGCACTTGTGTAAGAGGACACTTTATGTTTGACCTGATGTAAAATCTGTCTTCCTGTGCTTTTATTTGTTAGTGTCTTGTAACCCCATGCAGGCTGGGCACCTTTAACAGTGCATGACACAAATAATAAATTATTGTAGCATACCTTGCCAGGTTTTGGCTACTTTCCGCTGAAGGGTCATGCGATGTCAGCTGACCTGATTTAGCCTAGGTTTGGTCCAGGTTCAGTCCTGTTTTTGTCCAAGTTTAGTTCCAGTTTAGGCCCTGTCTCCTATCCTTATTTAATAATGTCAATTTCATAGTCTAAAAAGGTCTATTTGTTCTTCCTCTAGTCTTGAAGGTTTTCTTATTGATAGACCAGAGTTATTTTAGCTTGACATGTTTCGACTACTTCCTGCAGTCTTTCTCAGAAGGGCCATGTGGTCTTACTGTGACATGTCTTGCCAGCTGATTTAAACAGGTATTTGGCACAGCCTTCCTCCCTGGAGTAGTGAACCACATCATGGACTAGAACAATGCCAGAGTCCTAGGCACTGAGAACAAATAATAGGAGATGCAAACTGGGAAGAAAGGGCCTACCTATTGTGTCAGTCCTGGGATACTGTCCTCAAGAAGTCAGACAGTAGAGTGCTGTCATCCTACCGCTCCAAGACAGCACCAAATACCTGAGGAAGACTGCAGGAAGTAGTCGAAACATGTCAAGGTAAACTACGCTACAATAACACTGTGGTCTATCAATAAGAAAAGCTTAATGTCAAGACTAGTGGAAGAACAATTGGACTTTTTTAGACTAACAATCTGAAATGAGCATTACCAAAGCTGGGGACACACTACACAACCTTTCCAGTTTACAGATTTTGAAAAGACTAACACACACACTAACCGACGGGTTTCAGTAGATTTTGTTGTAACGACTGAAAGACAGGGGCTGTGTCTGAATGTCATCCCTTCACTGTAAAGAGCATTACTGGTCAACTGTGAGAGTTTCAGAAGAATTTCACCGCAGCAGGTTTTTAAACCATACAGCACGTTTGAATAAAACCAGACACTGTTTTTCCTGGCGTAATAATGAATAAATTGTTACTAAATAAGCCGCAGCCGCTAATGTTAGCTGCCCTTAGCTTGTACAGATTGACAGCTTCCCATTGTAATGTTAAAACAAAAAGACCTGCGTTTTTGTTAACTCTGTTTTATTAAGTAACATCGTAATTCATGCTAAATAAAAACAGATTATTATTTTTCATCTAGCCTATACATACTTAAATACTTCCCAGGTGTGATAGGGCTTTATTCAGTCATGTGATCAACAGCCATAGTCAGCTTTAAAATTCAAACACATTTGATTGACTGCGCCTGAGGTCTGGTTTGTCTTTAAACATCCACACTAACAGATTTCTGGGCTGACAACTCCCTGCAACTAGTGCTGACTGGGACATACTCACACAACTGTGAATCATTGTCAAATTGGGCAAAAAATTGTGTAGTGCAACTTAAGTAAGGACAGGAGGCAGGGACTAAACCAGGAGCAAACCTGGACTAAACAGAAATAAAAGGAAACTAATTTAAACTAAACGAGAACTGCAAAAGACTCCTGAATACCACCACAAGAAGCACGAGACTATATAGATATTAATTATAAATAAACAAAATGTATAGTGATGGCAAATAAGCCGTTCAATACGACCTACTGAACCTATATTGATTAAGCCAAAGTTATACTGATGAAGATTTAGCATTATTTTTAAAAGTTCACAGTGTGGCTTTTATTTCAAAGACAAAATATTCAATGACAATGTAACATAGTGTACTTCAGGCGTGTGTCTATAAAAGCCTGGGAGTGATGTTGACTGTCATTTTGGGGGGAAATTCTAACACTTGTTTTTCACTTGAGCTTGGCGTCCTCGGGCCACCAATCTGGCACAGAGGCCCGGAGCGTGACTGTGGTGTCATCAGAAGACTTGAGCGTCAGCTCCTCTTTGGCATGAGCTGTCCGGACCAGGCACAGACCCAACTCTCCAAGCCCAGATCGATGCTTCCCAGCTGGCTTCCCTCCCTGAGTTTGCAGGGGCGCTCCGTTCTGGAGGATTTCGGCTGACGATGACAGGCGTACTGGCATGAGTCTTTTCCGAACCACCCCCGTGTGATGAGTCCTGGCTGTGAGCTCCTGTCCGATGTAACAGCCCTTGCGAAAGCTGATGCCCTGCATGTAGACGATGTTTGACTCCAATGGTAATGCAACACCAGGAGGAAGGTCCTTTACCCCTTCTGGTAGTCCTGCGAACAAAGACACAACTGTTTACATACTGCACACATCTGGGGACTTGAAGAGGTGCTTAGGCAAAAGTCATACTGAAGGCTGAAAAGGATGCACACTAGGGATGAATAGTATACCATGGAATCATCCTAATACATATTTATTTAATCAGTTAGGTTATTAAGAACCTATTTATAATAACAACTTGGAAGGAAAGGGGAAGTAGAGGTAAGATCTTAAGCCCGAGCCCGAGTCAGAACCCGACCCGGCCCGAAATTCGGGTCGGGTCGGGACTAAAATGACAATCATTACGTTCGGGTCGGGTCGGGCCGGGTCGGGCTTCTCTCTCGCTGACTTTTTTAATAAATATATGTTTATAAAAATGTATACTAAAACGATGTGTGGATACTAAACTAAGGAATACTTGTTATAAATAAATAATTTGGTTAAAACAGAGAAGGCGCTGTAAGGTAATTGCTATATAACTACTACTAAACAGGAAGCGCAGAGCCAGGGCACGCTTTGCGCACGTGTCGTGAATGTAATCTTCCCTCCGCAAGTCCGCATCTATTTTGTTTAGGTATCCCTGATATGGAGCAGCAAGAAGTCAAGGATAAACTTAAGACAGGGGAACTGAAAAGGCAAACACGCACCGCCGGTAAGAGTGAAGTGTGGAAAAGCTTTAAATTGATAGTGGAAAATGATACAGAAACTTGTGTTGGCTTCGCTGAATGTAGTCAATGTGGCGCTTTGCTTTCATATGAGAGTAAAAAGACTGGCACTTCGACGCTGTTCATATGTATCTTTTCCCATTTATTTGATTTGCATTATTCTATTTAAAGCCTAGTGGGCTGCAGTATTTCTCCGCGTAATTAAGCGAGTGCGCATCAAGATCTCTCTTTCACTCTCTTTGTCTGGCCTCTTATTCTGTGTTCCAGCGTTATTTCGTTGTGCAAATGCATTTATCATGATCATAAAAATATGTAGATTATTTTAACCTTAAGAAATCTTGCGTTTTTTTCTGCCAAAAATACTATGGGATGAATTGAAATTTCGGGTTTGCTTCGAGCTCGGGCCTGCAAATCAAGTTAATTGGTCGGGCTCGGGCTGGGTTGGGCTTTAATGCCCGCGGGCCTGGGTCGGGTCGGGCTGGATTTTTTAGGCCCGATCTTACCTCTAAGGGGAAGGTAGATAAAAGTACAGACATAAAATCACTAAGGGCACAATTTACAGATAAGACATACATGGAGGTTTAAGAACACAGTGGCCCTGTTTCAAGAAGCAGGTTTAGTCCAAACTCATAATGGCGCTAGGGGGAATGGTATGGGACCACCAAGTAGTGGGACCTTTAATGTTCCTTTGCATGTATGAATCAAATAAATACCACAGAATAAATCATACAAACTACTGGTTACAGTTAAGAATTTAGCAAAAAAAAAAAAAAAAAACCAAAAAAAAAACAAAAAAAAACACACACACATATACATACATATATACATACATATACATATACATATATATATATATATATATATATATATATACATATAAATATATATATATATATATATATATATATATATATATATATATATATATATATATATATTCAGTGAGGAAAATAAGTATTTGAACACCCTGCTATTTTGCAAGTTCTCCCACTTAAAAATCATGGAGGGGTCTGAAATTTTCATCGTAGGTGCATGTCCACTGTGAGACATAATCTAAAAAAAAAAATCCTGAAATCACAATGTATGATTTTTTAACAATTTATTTGTGTGATACAGCTGCAAATAAGTATTTGAACACCTGAGAAAGTCAATGTTTGGTACAGTAGCCTTTGTTTGCAATTACAGAGGTCAAACGTTTCCTGTAGTTTTTCACCTGGTTTGCACACACTGCAGGAGGGATTTTTTTGGCCCACTCCTCCACACAGATCTTCTCTAGATCAGTCAGGTTTCTGGGCTGTCGCTGAGAAACAGAGTTTGAGCTCCCTCCAAAGATTTTCTATTGGGTTTAGGTCTGGAGGCTGGCAATGCCGCTCCAGAACCTTGATATGCTTCTTACAGAGCCACTCCTTGGTTATCTTGGCTGTGTGCTTCGGGTCATTGTCATGTTGGAAGACCCAGCCACGACCCATCTTCAGTGCTCTGAGGGAAGGAGGTTGTTCCCCAAAATCTCGCAATACATGGCCCCGGTCATCCTCTCCTTAATACAGTGCAGTCACCCTGTCCCCTGTGCAGAAAAACACCCCCAAAGCATGAGGCTACCACCCCCATGCGTCACAGTAGGGATGGTGTTCTTGGGATGGTACTCATCATTCTTCTTCCTCCAAACACGGTGAGTGGAATTAAGACCAAAAAGTTCTATTTTGGTCTCATCTGACCACATGACTTTCTCCCATGACTCCTCTGGATCATCCAAATGGTCATTGGCAAACTTAAGCCGGGCCTTGACATGTGCTGGTTTAAGCAGGGGAACCTTCCGTGCCATGCATGATTTGAAACCATGACGTCTTAGTGTATTACCAACAGTAACCTTGGAAACGGTGGTCCCAGCTCTTTTCAGGTCATTGACCCGTGTAGTTCTGGGCTGATTCCTCACCTTTCCTAGGATCACTGAGACCCCACGAGGTGAGATCTTGCATGGAGCCCCAGTCCGAGGGAGATTGACAGTCATGTTTAGCTTCTTCCATTTTCTAATAAATGTTCTAACAGTGGATCTTTTTCACCAAGCTGCTTGGCAAGTGCCCCGTAGCCCTTTCCAGCCTTGTGGAGGTCTGCAATTTTGTCTCTGGTGTCTTTGGACAGCTCTTTGGTCTTGGCCATGTTAGTAAGTTGGAGTCTTACTGATTGTATGGGGTGGACAGGTGTCTTTATGCAGCTAATGACCTCAAATAGGTGCTTCTGATTTAGGATAATAAGTGGAGTGGAGGTGGACTTTTTAAAAGAGGACTAAAAGGTCTTTGAGGGTCAGAATTCTAGCTGATAGACAGGTGTTCAAATACTTATTTGCAGCTGTATCATACAAATAAATTGTTAAAAAAAAATCATACATTGTGATTTCTGGATTTTTTTTTTAGATTATGTCTTTCACAGTGGACATGCACCTATGATGAAAATTTCAGACCCCTCCATGATTTCTAAGTGGGAGAACTTGCAAAATAGCAGGGTGTTCAAATACTTATTTTCCTCACTGTATATATATTAAGGGTGCTCCGATCGATCGGCCGCCGATCATGATCGGCCGATCATGGCTAAAAATAGAGTGATCGGTGATCGGTAAAATGGGCCGATCAGAAGGGCCGATCAAATTACAATAAACACGCGAGGCTCTCACATTTACTGTCCTGCAACTCCGGTTTGATTAAACAGCAGTAGCGTTATTTTAGCAGTGTTTTTAAGTTAAGCCCTGGTTATAACTAACACAAACCTGCCCTGGAGGCGCTGCTTTGTGTCCCTGCTGTGTCCCCGCCTGCTTTAGGAGCGCACGGGACAGAACCGAGGCGCAGCAGTGCGTGTATTTGTAAACACCAACGTAAATAGAGCTACAGCTAACCCGCTAACAGTTACGTTAAAAGGATTAAGAAAGTTCAGAGTCTGCCTGTGTCTTGTTGCGCGGAGAAAACTGTGCGTTTTGTGGCTTAAACTGCACCAAATGGCTGCTAATGGAAAGAGAAAGTAAAAAGGCAGCCCATGTGTCCGTGAGTCTGAGAGGAGCACCTTTCATCGTTGTCTTCTCTGCTCTCTTTGCACGTTTTCTTCATTCAGACGTTGTCAAAACTGGCAGCAGGAGCTGTCTGCTCTTTAGTCCACTGTGTTTCAACCTGGTTTGGCTGCGCGTTACGCGGACACAGGCGCTGCACCCGCAGACTCGCATTAAAGGAACCAATTAAGAACAGCTGATTTTTACATCAGCGGAGCATTCAAACAAAGCCACAGACACTGGGCACACATTAAAGACCAATAATTCAACAAAACCTCTTCTAAAACAAAAATTAGTAGTATTTTGTTGTTCTTTTATATTTACAAAGGCTACAGTATTTTTCAAATGGAACTAATAATAGCCTGCATACAATACATTACTACATTGAAGACCACGTGATCGGTATCGGCCATGATCGGTATCGGCCGATCACAGCAGAGGCTGATCGGTGATCGGTGATCGGCCTCAAAAACCCTGATCGGAGCACCCTTAATATATATATATATATATATATATATATATATATATATTCAGTATTATTGTGTTTTATGCTTGTAGAAGATGAATTAGCACATCATAAGTATCAGGAAAAGTATCGATACCAGGTATCGTTTAAGTACTGATATTGAAATAATTTGAAAGGTACCCCGCCCTAGGTAATACATCCTGATGTGTGTCAGTGTGAGGCTGGAGGTAAAGCTGTATTAGCTTCGGAAAGTACTTCAATTTTACCGCCTGCTTTCTGTGCATTAATTCACTCACTTCTTTGAATTTATTCACTTCTTTGCGCCACTTAAAACACATTTTAACTCAGGGGTTTCTGTTTCACAAAGAAAATTAACCCAAACTATGACTTGGTTACCATAGTAACTCATCATGTACATAACCTGGTCCGAGACAACAGGAGTAGTGCCTAAAGGAGCGCTCTGACAATCAATTTCATTCATGGGAATACTATGAACACTAAAAAAGGACTGAATCAAGTATAAATGTAATGATTTAACTTAATTTACATACATTTACTTAACACAACCATGTTATCAAACTTTTATCAACTAAAATTATTACATCATGCAAATAGATTAATTATTTTTTGGAGCCTTATTTAAATTATATTGATCAATGTCAGGGTTCAGAAAACTTACATTACACCAGTGTTTCCCAAATAGGGGTACGGGGACCACAGAGGAAACTTGGAATTATTTCATCATTTGATACAAAATATTTGCCATCGTTCTATATTAACTATAGAAACTTAGGAGAACCTACAAAAAATATGAGTTGAATATGCCCATTATAAAGCTTGTTTATGATTTTGTTATATTTGTCTTAATTATGTTTTTTATTTATTCTTATTTTAAAAGGAGATTTATCATTTACAGTAAAGTATAAAAATGTCTCTCTACTAATAACAGATGACCACCTTTGGAAAAAAAACACATGTAAATGAATGGGGGGGTACTCACAAGATGCATTCAAATTCAAACATTTTCTTCTGATAAAGCCTTACCTATTGTGTACCGATGCTTGTGGTACTCCTGTATGTCTCCTTTCTGACATGATGCAATGACGTCCTTGGGGTCATCATTATTGTTCATCACCAGTCTCCAGCCCATTTCCACAGTTCTGGGATCAGCCTCCAACACCACAGCCTTCTCTGGGGTTAGAAGCTCTGGCTTACTAGGCTCTTGTCCTTGGGTTTTGTGCTGGGGCAACACGGCCCAAACAGCGAGTTCCGAACATGGGTTGATGGTGATCTTACGGCGGATTTTATACACTTTTAGGTGTTTCAAGACTGAGTCTGCAACTGTGCTGTCACACTCCAGGAGAACACCACTCAATGCATCTGCTTCTTTTAGACTGGAAGGAAAAGAGAGCAGATTTAAGCTATTCAAATGATGTCAATGAATAAAACTGTTATATCTGCTACCAATACTAGTTATTAGTGTAAAGCAGAGGCTGTCTATATTTTAATTCAACTTAAATTTCAATTCATTATTTATTTCAGACACATAGTTTTGGTCTATAACAAATAAAACATACAAAAATATAAAAAGACAATTTGTCAATGGCAATATTAAATACCAAAAGACATAAAGTACATAAAAAATCTAGTTTGAAATTAATTACAGTTATATATGCATGTTTTAAAAATTACTTTAAAACTAATTTTAGCCAACAGTCAGTATTTGTAATGTTTTTATAAAAATATATGGAAAAAAATGTGACATAGTTTTTTGAATAGAGGTAAGTTCTATAGTTGGGGGTCCGCGTGAGATTTTTGGAAATTTAAGGGGTCACGACAGTCTTGACTTGAGGAATGGCTAGTGTAAAGTAGTGGAGTAGTTACACTAAAGAAATATTTGTACAGTTATCTGAAACTTATTTGAAAAGCTTGATAAACTAATTCATACATTTCAATGAAAACATTTCTTCAATACATACATTATACACACAGTTATTGTGCTGACAGTATTTAGTAATATTAACATAAATGTGGACATATTAAGACCTAGATTAACAAAATTTTAAGGCCTTGATTTTAACACCAATTTCTTCTTTAATACCTTTAAGACCTTGGAGCTACCCTGCATGCATTAACACAAACAGATGATAGGAAATGTAAACATGCAGTCAGAATAAAGTCTATGCCTAAATCCAAATATATCTGGATACACAACTTAACTGCTTGCTCACATATAAACTCCTGGACCAGAGAGATAAGAAGTCACAGGCCACACCAAGCGCAACAGTCAATTACTTGTTAACATTTTAACACTGGTTCTGTCTTACTAGATTTAATACATGCAGTTTCGATCCTATGAGCGTTATGATCATAAAACAATACATAACAGTTTCTAGTGCTGATTTAAATTTCTGAACAATATAGCAAGTAAAATGTTAACTAATTATGTTTAACTGCTATGATAGTATTGGAATTATTTGCTATTAGGAGCGGGGGGGGGTGTGTGTGTTTTTTTTAACATTGTGAAAATTAAATAAATGTAACCTATCCTATGCTGTGATGTCTTTTAAGAAACATAGCCCAAATGAACAGTTTTTCATTTACATTCTCTGCAGTTCCTGTAATAAAATGTAGTTCAAATGTTAGCAGTATTTATATTACATTCATTAGTTTTCCAGTCTTTAAATGATCCATTATTCTTCTTGCCACCCCATATTTTTTTCTCTAGATCCGCCCCTGTTCAGATGCTCTTTGAGGCTAAATTATATGCCCCTGCAGGATTTTAAGAAGCTGGTACAGTTATATGAGGTTATCCCATGCATCACCTGTAGAGCAGTATGTCGAACAGCACCCTGCCCTGTACATTTAACATGTGACAGTAAATAACCGAGGGTCCGGGCTCCTCCAGCTGCCGCATGTCGTTGGTAATGATCCCCTGGAGGAACGGGCTGGTGTCCTGTCCGTGGATTTTAACCAGGGTCCTATGAGTGAGCGGGTAGCACACGTACTGTCCCGGGACGTTAGGACATTTCGCCGTGTCCTCACTGTACCTCCTGCTCTGAATGCTCAGACGGTGACTGGGCGGATTTTTGGGGTAAAATCGGAGACAGCGGCCGGAGATTAAAGCGCCTCTGACAAAGGACAAGACGCCCATGATTTACGGTTTGGAAGTAAACGGAAAACCTAAAATGAAGAAGATTTTCCGCCCGGTGACAGAAGCGGACGGATGCATAACATCTACGCCATTTTAAAATCCCAGAATGCACCGCGCGATAACAAAAACACGTGAGCGGTGACAGCGGAACATACTTTTTTAACAACATAAAGGAGAAAAAAACAAAAAAACATAATTAATAAAAATAACAACATAAACTATTACAAATAATGTGAAACATTTTAAAACTTTGAGTATATATATGGCATAAAATGTATCTTTTATATGCTTATATTATCTTATATATTCCTGTATTATTATAATTTAATTTTTAAAGGCAAGGCAAGGCAAGTTTATTTGTATAGCACAATTCATACACAGAGCAATTCAAAGTGCTTTACATAAAAAAGGCAAATTTAAAAGTACAAAACACAATTAAAACAATAAAATCAAATTTAAAGACTATAATTAAGAATCAATTGAAAATTAAATTAAAAGAGAAGAGTGCAGATAAAACACTTTCAGTTGACATATGCACAGTTAAAAAGAACAGTTTTAAGTCTGGACTTGAACATTGTCAGAGTAGAGGTCTGTCTAACATCGTCAGGGAGACTGTTCCAGAGTTTAGCTGCATAAAACTGAAACGCTGCTTCACCGAGTTTAGTCCTGACTCTGGGCTCCAGCAGAAGACCTGTCCCTGAGGTTCTCAGAGTCCTGAGATGGTTCATATGGGACCAACAGGTCAGAGATGTACTTTGGTGCTAGGCCATGGAGAGACTTGTACACAAGCAGAGATGTTTTAAAGTCTATTCTCTGAGCAACAGGAAGCCAGTGCAGAGACCTGAGGACAGGACTAATATGGTCGTACTTCCTGGTTTTGGTCAGGACCCGAGCAGCAGCGTTCTGGATGTACTGCAGCTGTCTTACAGCTCGCTTAGCGAGTCCAGTGAGCAGACCGTTACAGTAGTTTAACCTGCTGGAGATAAACGCATGAATAAGTCTCTCTAGGTCTGGTTTAGACAGTATACCTTTGATTCTGGCAATGTTTTTGAGATGGTAAAATGCTGATGTTATAGATTTAATGTGACTGCTGAAGTTCAAGTCAGAGTCCATGATTACCCCGAGATTTCTAACCTGACTTGTAGGTTTTACTGAAAGAGACTTGAGGTGACTACAGACACCTTGTCTTTGTTTCTGCGGGCCAAAGATGATTATTTCAGTCTTGTCTGTGTTAAGCTGGAGAAAGTTGTTTCTCATCCACTCACTGATCTGTTGGATGCAGTGACATGAGTGAATCCACAGGTCCATATTCACCTGCTGTCAGTGAGATGTAAATCTGAGTGTCATCTGCATAGTTGTGGTAGGATATGTTATTGCTGCTTATTAATTGGCCTAAAGGGAGCATGTAAAGATTGAACAAAAGAGGTCCCAGGATGGACCCCTGGGGCACCCCACAGGTCAGGGCCATTTGGTCTGAAACACAGTTACCGATTTCAACAAAGCACTTCCTGTCTTCAAGATAGGACTTACACCATTTTAGGGCAGTACCAGAAATACCTACCCAGTCCTCTAATCTTTGTAACAGGATCGCATGGTCAACTGTATCAAAAGCAGCACTCAGATCCAGCAGAACTAAGACAGAGACTTTGCCTGTGTCGGTGTTCAGGCGGATGTCATTAGTCACCTTGATAAGAGCAGTCTCAGTGCTGTGATGGGGCCTAAAACCTGACTGAAAATCATCAAAGCAGTTGTTCCGCAGAAGAAAATCAGTAAATTGTTGGTATACAACTTTCTCAAGGACTTTACCTAAAAACGGCAGGTTTGATATGGGCTGATAGTTGTTCAGTACTGTGGCATCAAGACTGCTCTTCTTTAGGAGAGGTTTGATGACAGCAGTTTTCAGGGCCCTTGGAAATGTTCCAGACTGCAGTGAGATGTTAACTAAATGAGAAAGTTGAGGTAACAAACTGTTCAGTACAGCTTTTAGAAATCTAGTGGGTAACACATCAAGGCAGCATGTGGATGAACTCAGACTGGAGATGATCTCTTGGACTGTTTTGTCAGTGACAGGGGTGAAGTGTGTCAGCTCTGAGTGTCTGGATGGCTGCAGAGTTGTTATCTGTGTTCTGGAGTTTATAGCATGTTTAATTCTCTGAACCTTGTCATTTGGTGTGAGTGGGCTCACTCACATGTTGAATAAGGCCAAAGGTTTCAAGGACAGCACAAAATTCTTTAGACCCTTCCATGAGTGGCGCAAGCCCTTTGATACCATGATTAACATTGTAGCCCGTTCAATTTTGCAAGGGAACAAAATAAAATATTAATTTAAAAGTGTTTAGCAGGAAAGATTTTTTAAAATATATATATATTTATTTGTTATAATTAACTAAATGAATATCCCCCAGATCTGATAGTCAGCTTTAATTGCTACAGTGAACTTAAAGAAGGATTAGTGGTCAATGATGGATTAAATCTGAGCAAACACTGACAAACTATTGTGGTTTGCCATATTTCTGTAACTAGCCTACTTGTCCTGGATAACATTAAAATTAAGAAATGTAAACAACATAGCCTTTAGCCTATAAGCTAATTATAGATGCTAATTGCTACATTAAATAAAATGGCAAAATGTTTCTACACTTGCTAATGCTTTCCAACCAGGCTCTGATATTAGGCCTGCATGTGGTGGAATGGTTGTCACTTGCCAAAAACTATCTTGGTTATGCTTGGTGGCTAATACTAATTTCCCCATTTAAAATCTTTTATTGTCTTTTTACATTCTGGTACCATTCTTTGGAACACAGATGTTCTTTTTACAAACACTAAAAATGTCTATATTAGGTCTATATTATTCAAAAACAGCAGTTCAGAAAACATTAGATTGCATATGAGTTGAAATACAAGAGACAACAAAAATACATTTGAAATACATTTATTTAATAAATAAAACAGTCTTTGTTCAAGGAAGGCACTTCAAGGAAGTATGGTGAGAGAGTTCACTAACAGAAAAACTAAAATTCTAAACAGTAAATACTCGTAAATGTAGAGTTATCTGAACAGGTATGGATGGAATTTGCAGTTTTCCTGCCTATTGAGGTGTGATATACTGTATGTTCCCAGTTCTAAAGCATGCATTTTTTTTTTTTTGGTTCAGGTTGCAAAAAGTAAGTATCTAGACTACGTTCACCTTAATATTTTTTAAAAACAGATTATTTTGTGCGTTTTAACATACTGTCCATATCAGTCTGATGTTATAAAGCAGAGGTAAAATAAAAACTTCTGAAAATCCTTTGATGCAATCTTAGTTCGAAAACTCACCATCATTGTGCACAGGTGTTTAAAATTATTGCAGGTTATCTTCAGCAGCACTCACCCAAGATGCATTCTTAAACATTATACACACAAGTTTTCAGTAACAATCACCTTTCTTTCAGAAATAAGTAAGCTGTGCACCTTTTCACACTTGCGATAAAGTTAAGATTAATCTTAACTGCAAACAACCTTATGACGGGACAATAGAGAATCCTGGGACAAAAATAAAAGTTAAAAGTAAAATTCAAAAGGACATATTTTCTCAAAGGAAACACAAGCAGTCATATCCCAAGTAGAAATAGTACTAAATGTTGCAGCTAGGTTTGCAGCTGTTCTCACTTCATTCTCCAGAGTCCATGTCCTGTGTTCCATACTTGTATAAAAATATTTGTATTCACTGGTTTGGTTTAAAATGCAACAGTTAACAGTTAAAAAGCTGGAACTAAACCACAAACATTCTTACTACCATTTACTGCTGGATTGGGAAGCGCCCAGTTCACAAAGAGGTTAGTCCCCTCGCCTTTGGTGCGGGAGGTCAGTGGTTTGATTACTTGAGGTCAAAAACCCCAGCCACAAAATATACCAGTCCCAAAATGGAGAGACTTGCATTAGGAAGGGCATTCAGCTTAAAAACAAAACTCATGCCAATTTATCAATGCAAATAATGCCCTTTACAAACACACACCATCACCCGGACCCTCTTCTGATATCTTCAGGAGTGCCTTGTTGTTTTGTACACTGAATTCTGTTGGACAAACATACAGCTCATCAGAAATCTGGAGGCAGGTGCCACATTTGTGAAATAATCAGTTTTTGGAGAAATTTAAATTTGAATAACTTACAAAGCCCAACCCCTTTTAAATAAATGGCTGAGTCCCATAACTTTCTACCAAGGTAAAACGTTGTCCATCAAAGACCATGCTCTGCTATTTATGAGGGTTTACTTTCCTCTTCATTTAATTGTTTGGCAATAAATACTCAACTCTTTTGTGGCAGTGCGAACACTAAAAGGGATTTTTGCATCAAAGTGTGCTGTACTGACCTGATCCATACAGTAACCATGTGCCTAAACAAAGAAAACTGTTGGTATGCTGGTTCTTGTCGTCCTATAAAGTAATGTCACACCTTTTGCTTTGGTGGGACTATTCAGAAATGTTGATACAAGTGCTGTCGCTCCATCAAAATGCAGTTCTTCTATTCTACTAATTAAAACATTAGTCTAAATCCACACTGAGGTTTTCCCATTTTTGACAATGGCAGTTGTCTTCTCTGCTGACTTTGGCCTTGCCCCCTGTTTCTCCTGGACCATATTGACTCGGTTTTGCTCGGCCATGGTCCCTGCAGATACAGGACTACTAGTTCCAGATGTTTGCTGGTTATTTTTGGTTTGATACCTTTGGAAGGCCATGTCGAGCTGCTCCTGGGCCACTCGTAGGTGACGGTGCAGACTTGCCAAATCTGAGGGTATGTTCTCATCCGGACTGACGCAATGCTTTTCTTGAGCTGTGTTGGCCATGTTCTGCTCGTGTGGAATGATACTATTAGGAATCCGACTCGGTTTGTCGGACTTCATGACAAGGTTGTATCCAGGCGGTGAAGACGGGATGTTCCGAGGGTATGGGTATGTCGCAAGGGTTCCTCGGCTCTTACGCTGACGAAGGGAGTCCCGAAATGCGCCGATCGCTATGTGAAGCATCTCGCACACGTTTAGCACAAGACATAAGCAGCTGACGATGTACATGATGAGGAGGAAGATGGTTTTCTCCGTTGGCCTCGAGATAAAGCAGTCCACTCTGTGAGGACATGGAATCCTGTTACAGACATACGAGGGGCTTACTTTGAAACCGTAAAGGAGGTACTGTCCAGCCAAAAATGCGACTTCAAAAACAGCTCGTGACGTGAGTTGTATTATATAAATTCTCATAAGGCCTTCTTGGACAATTCTACGGCGACCGTCATATTTGGTCGGCAATTTGCTGGCGGGGCTTGGAGGCTCAGGCTTCAAGTCTTGCATCTCAAGTGAATCCTCAAAAATCATGGGTTCAGCCTCACTGTCAACATGTTCCTCCAAGGCGTCCACTAAATGTTGACCATCCCGCCATCTTGAATGCGCAGGTGCCTTCTTACGCTGTTCTATTTTTTGCTGTTTTTTGCATTCTTCCTCCGAGGTCCTGGCGATCTTGTGGATAGCGTATCCCATGTACATGACAGAGGGAGTGGATATCATGATGATTTGGAAAACCCAGAAGCGGACGTGTGAGAGGGGAGCGAAGGCATCGTAGCAAACATTGTCGCAGCCCGGCTGTTTGGTATTGCAGGTGAATTTGGTCTGTTCATCCGAATATATGGACTCGCCACCCACCGCGGTCAGGACGATCCGAAAGATGATCAGGACAGTAAGCCACACTTTCCCCACAAAGGTGGAGTGGTTGTGGATCTCTTCCAGGAGTCGAGTGAGAAAACTCCAACTCATCTTGGTCCAACAAAAGTTTAAACTATAATCTGTAAAAAAAAGAAAGAAAGAAAGAAAGAAGAAACACAGAAAGGTTAAAGCCATATTTTGCACTTTACAATTCTTTGCTTTGGCCTATCTGACTTGCATAGAGAGAAGTCTTGAGCTGGGTTTGTACCGTTTAAATGTCTGGCTTGTCAACACTAAATTATTGGCTGCCGATAATAAAATTTTTTGCCAGAACTGACCACACCTGGTAACACGGCAAAAAACACACCATAATAACAAACAAAAGTAAAGAGGAAACAAGGAAAGCAACACTGGCATTGCCTGTATAATTTAATAAGAAGAGCATATCTGCAGTGGTGAATTGGTCTACGCATGGTAATTTAGCTTTTTTCTTACACCAGATGAACTTCCTCTTACTACCAGCCACATACTGTGAATGGTGTAGGCAATGTGGGTGAAGTCTCTTGCCCAACAGTATGCGCTCAAGCAAGGTTTGAACCGCCACCTGGTGGTTGGTGGATGAGCACTTAATCCAATGTGCCACTTTCACCCTTGCTACAGGGCTCGAAAAGAGTATCAAAATCTGAGTATAGCAGCACGTCAGCTTACATATCCTGTGATTATAAAAACCTTACACAGATAAAAATACACTGAGATTTAACAATCCTGTGTTAATTTCAAACATAGTTGCAATCCACCCAATGAGGTAACTAGGAAATGTACAGCATGTAGTAAAGAATTTGTGCTGTAGAATTTAGTCTTGGACTGAGCAAAGGAAATAAAAGGATGACGTTATTAAATAACTGACCTCTATCCTTGAGGAATTTTGCATACATAATTTTGCAACATAGTTAAAGTTGGGAACAATACAATTTATATTCACAATCAAAACGAAGATGGGTTTAAGTATCAGTATGTTTAATAAAGGTCCACTGTGTAAACATGTTTCAATAATGTATAATCCCTTAAAATAGTTCTTTGTGCTCACTTTAGATGCATTACTTCCTGTTTCTGTTTTGAGCTGTTCAGAGTGGACTAAGCATTCCACAAGGAGAACACATTCTTGTATGACTTTTTTAAAAATAGTTTTAAGTGAAATCACTATCTCCCTTATTTTCACTGTTTTTTTTTTTTTATAGATAAACAAAAATGTCTATGCAGAGCTAGCATTGCTGTTCACATGCTCTGAAATGGAGGCATGTGTAGAATCTGCAATCTTATATTAGAACCAATGGATAACATAACATGCTATAGAGTTGTATCAGAGTCTTGGTCTCAGTACACTCTGGTGTCATCATCACATAGTGTGCCCAACCACAACACGGGTCAAAGAGTTGTATGCAAAACAACCACACAATAGATTCTAGACAAAACAATGACTTGTACTGTTTATTGTCATTGAGCAGCATGAGGCATAATCACACAGAGCGTTTGACCAACACACTATGTCTGACCTTACAATGGTCTAATCCTAGTCCTTCAAATTACCTTGGTTTATTTACAGTGTGATTATTCATTCATTCATTCATTCATTCATTCATTCATCTTATTCCCATTAGAAGTCACATGTGATTAGGAGCCTATACCAGCAACTCTAGGCCTTAGGCAGGGTACACCCTGGACAGTGGCCAGTTAGTCACAGGACTGACACTCCGTCATTCATGCTTTAGGGGCAGTTTGGGCAATGTTTTTGGACAAATTCCCTCAGAGAGACTGCATATCAGCCCACCTGGGGATCCAACGCACACTCTCTTTGCTAAGGGGCAGGAGTGACTACCACCATACAATTATAGATGACCAGATTTGTATGTACAGTATTCATTACTATGCATACAACATGGGCCATCCACTGTGTGCTGTAAAAAAAATCTAATACAATATTTGCATTTTTTTACACAAAAAATGAATTAAGTCAGTGCTGGAATCTATGAAAAGGCCATTGTGGTAGAAGACTACCACTTTAGAAACACGCTGTCTACCTCATAGCCTCATACCGTCAACAATGTCAAAGTCAGTAGAGGCTGTGTAATCTGAATGAGGCTGCAGTGGTGCGACAGCACCAACCTCTCATTCATTCACAGAGCACAGAGATGCCAGCGCTGGGTTGATCTCATGAGTAAGGGGTTAGAGGTTAGCACTGTGTTCCCTGGTCAGAGATGTACCATCTGAAAGGAAATGAGAGTCTTGTTGAACTACGTCAAGGACTCCCCTCCAGACATAACACTCCTTACACTGTGGAGAGGGGAGTTCAAATCTAAACAGATGGCACCAATGGTAGGCATCTTATATAGCAACTTGAATACTTAAAGGCACACCACTTTTTCCCACTTATCAGTATTGAATTTCCACCAGATTGCACATATATACATGTCATATGTATGAAATCACATGATTAAATTGGGATTATGTATAAAACTGCTTATTATCAGAAATTCTCAAAATTGCTAATGCAGGCATACAGACAATTTTCTATTTATATTTTTTATACACTATCACATGCAAGAAACATATTAAGTTGGATATTCAGACATTCTGTGGAATGCCTGGCGTTTTTAGGTAAAGTGGGAAATATCTTTTATGTTACTTACTTTGCCTAGAATGCATAGGCATTCTATAGAATGCCCAGTAGTATTGATGCCACGGGTGAAAGATGTAGTTTTTTGGGGGAGTTAAGAAAACTACAGCAAAAGTTTTCAAGAATCTGATATTACATTTTCACATAAAAGAACCAATGGAAAAAGAAAAAAAAAAACAAGAAGAAAAATAATAACTAATTGTTTTTTTTTATTTTTTATTTTTTTTTAGGAAATGGAAAATACAAATAATTGAAAACAGGCCTCAAGGTATTGTGCTTCACCATTTAACATGCTATCTGATCGAATCTTGGCTTATATCAAACGTTTTTCTTTAGGTTGTTTGTTTTGTAAAGATTATTTTATGAAATTTACAAATTAATGAAAGTGTACCACTTTTAAATTGGTGTCTAAAAGACATTTTTGAATGCTCTGAATGCTACAATAACCTGATAATTTTACAGTGCAAGTGTAATTTAAATCATTAATTTGTAATACTGTCATACAATTTTGTAATACTGTCATACAATACATTAAGTTACAGTGGTTAGTAAGTATTGGTTGACATTTTGGTTAAACAAAATAAATTCTGATATCACCATTAACAATCATTCAGAAAAGTTGTTCTGAGTCATCTTAACTGAAGCTTATGTTAAAACAGCTTCCTATGAGGCTTCTTACCTGGAAAAGTTGCCCATTAATTTAGCATCCAAATCTCCGTCCATATCTCCACTATTCTAATCCATTTTACATCTCCTTCATCCTGGACTTTCCAAACTTCTCAAAGCAGCATCATGGATCAAGACTCTATTCACTGTTTCTCAGTTTTCCCACTCTGTGCAGAAGTCAGGTCTCTTCGCTCTGAACATCTCACATTCTGGCTCGGATCTGGTTTCTATTACACCAGCCTTCTGTCTGAGTAGGAAGTACTGTATAAAAAAAGTAAAAGAAAAAGAGAGAGACAGGGAAGAAAAAATCATCCTCTGGCCAATGACCCTGATGTAAGAGTTCAGACTTGAGGATATGGCAGCGCGGAGTGAAATGAAGACTCGACTGGGGGAGCGTGCTAATGACAGTGCATCCCCCACCCCAACAGTCATGTGCAACATTTGTAACACACATGAACCGCATCTCCCAGAGTTCATCTGTCAGTAACCAATGGGAGTCTTTGCGTTGACTTAAAGTGTCAGCCAGACCCCAACAGCTTACAATACATGGGGCAACTTTATTTTGTTTTAGCATGTTAAGTATACGCTATTGTCACTTAAAACTCTGAGTAGAGTGAAAGTAAATCTAGTCACCTGAAGTAGCTCTCTGTATAAAGGAAAAGGAATAAGGTTCTCGTAGGGTTGTGGATTCTCTTGTAGTTCATTAAAAACATATAAACTTAAGTTTAAAAAGTTGAATGTAAGTGAATGTAAGCAAATGTAGTTGAAAAGTTGAATAATAAGGTGCATTTTTTATTGTACCGCTGAGCAAATATTAGTAGCAAATTTCTTTAAATTATATTTTTTTATTTTTATGACCTGCTCGCCTGACAGTAATGCACCACTTGCACAGTCAAAAGGCCAGGGCTGTAGAGGGCAGCCTTGCACTTCTAAACAACTGGTTTACCAAATACTGTAGCACAAATAAAAATATTTCTAAATACTTAATAAATGAATATTAGACTTATTATTGTTTAATTCAGTATTGATACTTTCGATACCAGTAATTCTGGTATCAATGCCAATCTGAAACTGTTCTGCTGCTCCAGTGGCAAAAAGTAGCCATAATACAGTACGTAACATGTATGTATATCATGCTTATAATTCACAAAAATGCAATTGTTACAGACAAAAAAAAGCAACAGTTCTTTTTTCATTAAAAATATAGTTATATATTGTAGGGTATATTCCACTATATTAATAATTGTATTATCGCCACATTGTTATATTATCAGTATCATGACCCATGTATCGTGTATTGTATTGTGAGGCACCCTGTGATTCCCAGCCCGAGTTTAAAACTTTTGCCTAAATTGAGCAACACATTGAACACGTTTGGCACTGTGTAAACCAAATAAGGATGACTCTCCAGGATGCAAATATTTTTGTGCATTTTATAAAACACATGCAAAAAAAAAAACACCAGAGAGTCGTGAGGTCTTTTAGCCAGTGAGGTGCCCAAAAGACAGTCAAGTCATAGATTATTCATGTAACAGTAAAGAGAACATTTTACTCATTGAAAGAAATAAAGTTGCATTCTGTACATTTTAAGTGGCCAAGACCATTTTTGCACGTTAAATACATTGTCATTATCAGTTATGTAATTAAATGACTGAGATTAAGGACAAAGATGTCATAAAAGACAAAAACCAGGTGGCCTCAGAGCAGATCCGTTTGTCCAGCAGGTGCACTCAGTTTTCTCAAGTGTCATAATATTTAACAGTTAGGTCCAGGCATGTGGCCAGATCCCAGCAGCGGACAGATCAGGACAGATCAGGACAGATCATTCCCACTTTAAATTTATCCCTAAATACTTAAAGCTATGACTTTAAAGGCACAATATGGATGTTCCCCGGGCAAGTGTGTGTAAACTAACCTGGAGCCAACTGGACTATATAATGCACAAGCTTTTTTATACACAATATTTAGGCTAATTTAAACTCAGATTATGTACACAAATAGATCCATCTGTTAATATGTTGCAATCGTCACAGCATTTATACTTTCAACCGGCTTCTACAAATAGCCAATTGTCAAAGATTTTACCAAAATGGAAGAAAAAAGCTACGACAACAAACATTGCGGGGTTGGAAGATGTTTTTTGTACATCGGACCAACATAGAGACACAATCAACACTGAAGACAGAAGGACAGCTCCATCCATATCTGAAGGTGTATTTAATGTACTGTACCCTGCACTTTAATCTATAACTTATAAAAGCTACAATATGTACATAGCACAAAAGTCAATGCCAAATGATTGCAAGCTAAGAGGCAGATGATCTATACTGTATATCATGTGTGCTGTGTGAAAAAGAAACATATACTGAGTGTGTGCGTTTAAAAAAAACATTTTTTTGTGTGAATTGTACTGTGTTTAACATTGCATGTTACAAATAAAACCTACATTATCATATCCCTTTGATAGAGCCAAAAGTAGGTTTACTGTGGCATTAAAATTCCACACTTTAAAGTATTCGAATTGTTCCTCCAGTGTAAACAAGTGCGTAAAATGGTTAAATAAAATAAGTGCTGATTCTGGCAGCCGTGGGTTGGTTTGAGCTTGGACAACAAAGTAAGTCTGAACATGTTGTAAATATCGCTGGCACAAAATTTTATAAAATGACCTGCTGGTTATGGTTAGGCGCAGGTGGTTCACACAATCATCTGCAGCTAATAATCTTTCACCTTTCTCCAGATGACTCTGAGTAACATGGCTAGAAGGGACTATGTACATTTAGCAGGTTACCTTTATTTGTATATTTTTTTAATGTTTTTGTTTAACTCTCATACATATCAAATAATATTTTATTTGCATGACCATAGTCATAGTCAGAGGTTATGTTCTGCTGTTTGTTAGCAACATTTTCACTGAAGGTTAGTAATGGGCTAAGAATAAATTACATTTTTGGTGTGGTTTTGAAACACTGTCTGGATCTAGAAATTCAGGGATTCAGTACAATTGAGATAAGGCCAATTTTGTCTATACAATATATAGTGAACAGTACAGCCTGTAGAGCCTTAGCACTTTGTTCACGAGACCCAGAATTAAATTCCACCTGCAACCAAGGAATAACTTGAGTCATAAAGGTTCAATAAAATATCAAATAATCAACTACTAATTGATTATAATGTGTTGGCAGAAGTCTGCACTCACTGAGAGCTTCTAATTTTGCTCTCTCTTGGGCAATAAGCACAGTGTAAGTAACTTGTTGTGACACATGACAGAACCATCTCAGAAAATATTTGGCTCTGCCACAGTCATTTGAACTACAGTAGTATAATAAATAAGTCTAGATCTATCTTCATTCATCAGGTGACTATACCAAACAGTACCCATACCACTATACATACCAACAGAACTTCATTTCCTCTGAGGCACGGGGCAGATGAGATAAATTCCTGAAAGATTCACGTCATAAAGTAATTTCCCATCTCTTTATTGTCCAAGTCCAATGGTGCTGTCAAGTTTGAGAGAGAATATAGTCCTTTTATTAGAGGACAGATAAACGACTGAGTGTCTGGCTTATGTTCATCAAACAGACCTGCTCATTGTTACACTGAATATATTATTATGACTTCTCTGGCACCAGGGCTTTCAATAACCCTTAATGATGTTCTGTTTACAACCATAAAGTGAAGAATAACGTGCAGAGCTTTGGAAAGTGCATCGTTTAATTTGATAATGACTATTTTTATTGTTCCAAGAACTCCGGACTTGGGTGTTTTACAAGATTATTAATGTGTTGCTAGGACAACATTTCAAAAGATATACAAGTCTGTAGTTTGAGCTTTATTTTCTTTTCCAACAGTTCTCTTCAAAACAGAGCCAGTCATCTGGGCTTTCAGGTCTCGGGGTCCAGGGGCTGCAGCCCTAAAGGCCGGCCTGTGCGTCTCATGGAGGAGCTGTAGCGTAGCTCAAGAAGCACTACAACACAGAGGAATGCTGCTGGAAAGACCCAGGCATTAGGGCTTCAAACATGTGCTGACCCTAAGGGACCAATACGCACGTGTCTTTAAGTTGCAAGGCATTCCTTGTCCTCCAAAATCGCCTTCTAAAATAGTCAAATATGCAGATGGTCTGTTTGGTGATCGCCTCTAATGAGTAAAGGCTGGAAAAAGTGCCATTTAGTTCTTATTTTGGTTCTCTTGTACTACTGATTACTTTTTTATTCTGCATTACTTTGATAAGCTTCACCGGGTAAGCTAGCAAGCTACACCATGAATTAAAAATGCGGGGAAAAGCAAAAATTTACTTAAGGACACACCTTTTTTTGGATTTATACAATAAAGAAAATGAAATTTGTTTGAAGTGTGAAGTTTTTGGTACTAATCTTACAGTTTTTTTTTAGTTTTTTTTTTAAAGTTAACATGTACTTTTTTCAGGCTTTTTGAAATCATTTGGACACAATTTAATTAGATTTTCATGTTTTATAATTTGAAATAATGTATATGTATGGAAAACATCTTCTTTTGGGTAGCTATTACTCTGACTTTGATGAGAATGCTTGGATTAGGTGTCTGTGGCCCTCTGCTGGCAACAGTGGGGAGAGCATAAAATAGCTATTTAACACCGCTAATAACGCTGAAATAACAAGAACTGGTGACATGTATGGACTTTAGAAACTTCCTGGTTTCATGTGTCTATGTAGAGTGGTGAGACCTGAGCATTTCCAGCTCTTGAAAAGGGCAGCGGCTCAGCAAACAAGATTATTCAAACAAGCATGAGCGCAACAAAATACTTCTCCAGGTATGTTATTAAGATACATTATATCACGGTTAGAAGCTCAAAAGAATAATAGGGGACCTTTAAGAATCTGGTAGGAAATGTGCAGATTGCCATACCACACTTCACACATTAACAATTTAAAGAAAGCGAACAGTAAACACAGGTAAACAGTAAACAGGTAAACACAGATAGTGTTCCACAATATTTTTGGAAACACATTTTTTATATTGTTTGGCTAACACAGGGATGATAGCACAATCATTAACACAGAGGGGTGTGCATGACTATCTAAAATGTCATTTTCCAGATAGATACATTTGAACACAATTGAAAACATACTGTATTTAAGACACCTCTTTGTGCAAGTGTATTTTATACAATACAGCATGACTCAATATGTTCAAAATAGTACTTCCACTCAAAATTCAGTCAAATGCTTAGCTGTTAGAGATATTGTATTTAGTCACAGCATTCCAATGACAGAGCCTGGTGACTGTGTTTAGTTTTGTGCTTTCCGTCCCTGTGTCCTCAGACATTTGAGGCGGCCTTAGCTTTGGGTAACTGTGGTTTACGATGATAAATATTGATTGGAGAGCCCAGAGCCAGGAAAATACGGTGCCATTCCCTGTAGGACCTAGTCTGACATTGCTCTCGTTGCAAGGACTGGCATCATGTGATTGCCAAATGCCAATATTTAATATTCATTATGTCGAGGTTATTTTTAGAATCAGCTCTTTCTCAAATAAGATGATGGTTAATTTTAATATTCAAGGGCTAACAGAACTAAGGACAGAAGTGAAATTGTACTAACTTTGCAGGCGAGAAAATGGGTAATAATGTTTAGTTTTTTTTTTGGTTATAAATTCTAAAACCTCTTGTGTAACGTTGTGTTTCGTTGTTTTTTGTTTTTTGGTTTTTGTTTTTTTAATCCATAACTGATCAGATTTTTATGAAGGTCGGTAATGGGCTAAGGAAATAAAATTGTTAGTCTTTGGGTCTGCAACATGAAAATATTATTATCCCAGAAGATACTAACACTTACGGGGGCATTCTGGGTGGAGTCTGCATGTCCTCCCTGTGTTACCGTGGGTTCTCTCCGGGTACTCCGGCTTCCTCCCACCGTCCAAAGGTATGATGAGTGAATGTTTGTGAAAGTGAAGAGAATGTGAGAGCGATGTGACAAGCTGGCCCTTGTCCAGGGTGTACCCTGCCTAAGGCCCAAAGTCACCCACGACCCCTAATGGAAATAAGCGTAAGAAGATGAATGAATGAATGATACTAACACTAGTCACAAAAGGTCAGAGAAGAAGCAAATAATTAGTTTTAGTGGGTTTGTTCATTAAAAGCCTCCACTGCTTCTTCCCTTTACACACACACCAGTCGGACCAACAAACACACCAGTCAGACTGGACCTCTGTGGCACCCTTGCTTTACACACAAACAACATTCAGACCAGACCTCCACTGCCCCGTCCTTTTACACACACACACACACACACACGCACACGCACGCACGCGCACACGCACACACACACACACACACACACACACACACACACACACACACACACACACACACACACAGCAGTTGGACCGGACCTCCAGGATCCTACAAAGTTTTAAATGAGACCCCATATCACGTATTTCTTAACTATACATATTTGTGTATTATATTAGCTATGTATTGCAATATTCCATGTCATTGTCACATTTAGGAGGTCACTGGTAGCCACAGGGGGATTCTACTGTTGAAGTGATGCAACACAGAGCGGCGAACATCTCAAGAACTCTCCTTGGCCGCCACTAATGTCACGGCAGGGACTTTTTGTATCCGCATGTTATTGTACTGAACAAAGTTGATGCGAGCAGACTGGGGGCTGTAGAGGTCTGCGTTTATGTAAGAGATCAAGCCGGGACCACGTGGCCTCATGGGACGCGCCCCCCCTCAGAGAAAAGACTGACATAAGACACCAGACCAAGACAACGTGCAACTTGTTGTTTTGGGCCCAGCCCGCCATCATTAAAGCCCTGTTACGAGTTTGGCGAAGGGGTTGTCCTATAGGCTGCCTGAGAGTTGTGGCAGTCCCATCTCATTTGTTCATTTTTCCTCCCAGTTCCTTCCACCCAGAATCTATCCTACCCCCGGGCCGAGTGCGTCCCGTGCCAGTTTGACTAAAGCTGCACTCCACTGAAGCGACTGAGATGAAAAAGGCCTTAAGGAGGATGCCGACAACTTCATCAGCTCCACGTCTCTCTCACATATGAGCAAAACAACTTGTGTTACACAGGCATTATACTGGTTTGAGACTGCTCTGCAAATGCACCAGTGTTTGGATTAGACAGTTATTTCTTTTTAAACTAAAATCTAAAAAATAAATAAGGGACCTTAACATAATCTTAACCTTAAAGAAATGTTCATCGTAAATTAACAAAAACTATTTGCAAATATAAGGTACAGAAAAAATATTTTTTAGTTATTGTACCTTAAGGAAATAAAACGTATGTGAACTAAAAGTGATTTCAAATATTGTCTTCTTGCCTGGCCTGTCTGTCACTGTGTTATAAAAAAATATATTTTGTTATCTCCAGACTCATTTTACTGGCTTATAGTGCACTTGTTCAATGTTATAAAAATATAAAATTATATATATTATATATTATTATATTATATATAATATAATATATATAATATATTATATATAATGTGAAATTATCACAGTTGCTTTTAAAAATTTGATAGCATCTACAGAAGACTCAGAAAGTTTCTATTACTTTGTACCACTAGATGGAGTCTTAAAACCATATTCCCTATGGCACTTTGGCAGCGTTTGCTACAAATTGAACTGAACTTTGTATTATTAATAGGATTTTATCTTTTTTTTTTTTTTTTTTTGGCTACTCATTTTCTGATTTGGGGTTGCCACAGCAAATCAGTTGCACAGTGATTTGGCATGTTTTTACATTGGATGACCTTCCTGTCACAAAAAACCACATAGTGACTGGAGTAGGTAATGTGGGTGAAGTGTCTTGCCCAGGGACACGACAGTATGTGATTCAAGTGAGATTCAAATGGGCTACCATCCGGTTGTTGGGCGAATGCTAAACCCACTGCGGTTCTGTTGTCTCAATAATAGGATTATATAAAAAGTAACTACCTCATTTCAGTTCAAATAATATCAGTGCTGCACAAGGTCAGTCACAATGGAGTGTCAGTACATCTTATTTTTATCAACATAATAGATTACTGCACTTACTTTTCTTGTATATGGAGTTTCACAACCTATAGGAGCCTTTAGAGCAGCATACATGCTTCATATTTCCAAATTTTACATATAATGTTTTAAAATGTAGTACTTTGAGCACATTACTCACTCATTTTTCTATCAAGCAACTGTACTGTACCCATTCAATTATTCAGTCTTCAATTAGACAATTTAATCCTATAGTTTTTTGTTATACAATATGTATAAATGATATTTGCTGTTGCGAAGTTGGCTCACTGACAGTTTAGGTTAGGTTTTTCATTAGAGCAGTCCAACCTTACATGCAACTCGCCATACCAGTAAACACAATAACAGCCCGCTGCTTGCACAGCTATAGGATCTTAATCTTTGACATTTTTCTGTCTGAACTGCATGTCAGGGCCTGATCTGGGGCAAGCCCAAGGGAGCAGCAGACCTAGCCAGGGTCATTAACTGTAGTAGTCTGTGCTCGAGATGCAACAGCTCCACTTTCCGGATGCCTTAGTGCCGTTGCCCTTTTGGTCGGTGGACTTCAGACACTAGGAGCAATGCTGCCAGCCTGACAATAATAGTTGCTTTTTCCCTTGACCTACACTTAGATCATAAAAGCCTAACACATGGAGATAACATGTAGTGATATGTATGGAATATGACTTCTTAAGTAAATGATCATGAGAACCATTAGGCAGTGTTCCTTAAATTATGGATGGTTTGAGCCTATCCCTGCTGCTTATAGGACATGAGGTTCAGAATTAGAGTTGACACCCAAGAAATCATTTACATTTTGATTCACCAACTCACTGCATGCATATGTTAACTTGGAGTATTAAATATTCAAACATGCTCATGAGACCAATGAATTTTATTGTTCTTAAAACGTGACAAGAATTTACTGATCCATTTCAAAGTATGTATGTCAGTTAAGCACACCCACACTGACCATGTCCAACTGCAAAGCCAGAGGTGGAAGAAGCACTCTGTACGCAAGTAAAAGTACTCTAATCTACTACTACCTAATACTACTACTACTAATAATAAAAAAAACACTCATAAATTTAAGTCCATTATTCCTTTACCCCTCAGTCAAACCTGCCAAGCCCTGGGGCAGACTGATGGAGATGTGGCTGCCATTCTGCGCTTCTCCATCCACCAGCAAACACAATCACACTTACACGTACAAACAGGCAAGATGGGTGAAGTGTCTTGCCCAAGGACACAACAACAGTATACAATGCCGGTAACAGGGATTGACCATCCACCCTTCCAGTTAGTGGGCAACTTAGTTGGTTCTTTCAACTGAGCTACTGCTGCCCTGACAGTAGTACTACTTTTACTACTACTGCCCAAATATATGACATTTGAATTGCAAAGCATAGGTTCTTACTACTTTGCCACTGAGGGCAATAATGTGATTTACTGACTTAAAATTTTTACTTCAGAAATGTTTTTTCTTTTCTTTTAAATGTACTCAAGTAAGTAAGTTGTAGGAAATGTACTTAGAATGTACATTTTCTTTAAAAAAAATGTGAATGACTTGTGTAAAAGGATCTACTTCCTTTCTACCTCTGTGCAAAACTAAATAATGTACTCTCAATCTCTAGGTATTGAAGTTTCTATAAGTAAGTAAGTAAGTAAGTAAAGTTTATTTATAGAGCGCTTTTCACAGATAAAATCACAAAGTGCTTTACAAAGTGCAATCATAATAATAAACACATACAATTAATAAAAGTAAAAGGTCAAAAAGCCCAGTTAGAATATGAACGTTAACATCAGTCTTTGATTGAAGGGGTACCAATTTATTCATTATACTACAAGCATCATTGCTTTGGGATCTTGTCTCCACTCAGTCCCGTCTGCTCATTTTTTAATTTCGTTTTTATTTGATGACAAAAATGTCAGTGCATTTAGTCGTAGTTTTAGACCTCATTGATTACTTTTTATTTAGTTTTTGTTTCATTTTCAGTCACAAAAATATGTTATGTAAGTATAAATTAACACTGGAGCAGTGACATTAGCTGATCGATGATGACTGGAGGAACTGATGGAAGATTTTGCCAGACAACAGTGAGCACCTATAGCAGCCCGCTGTTCACCGGCTTTACAGCATGCAATAAATTGGAGCAACAGAGGAGACAGATGTGAGCTGAAGGAGCTGTGCAGAGTTTAAAGCAAAGTGCTTTACTTAATTTTCTCCATTTGTACATACACACTAAATGAACAACAGTTAGATAGCACTGTTGAGTTTGCATCTTGTTTAAGTTTTGTTCATTCGTTCATTCAGTATTATTGTAGGGAGACTAGCTGCTAGTTAGCCCAGGATTTAATGTTATCAGCTTACCTTGTGTTAAAGATCAGCAGCTGCCACTGGTAGGAAGGTAGGAAAGAAGAATATGCTAAGTATATGCAACTTTACAAATAAAATGTTTTTTTCTTGAGACTAATTTTGCTATTTTGTTGTTTTTGTATATTTGTATTTTTTATTTTATTCAGATTTTTTCCTTGGGGTCAAAAAGAGACCCCACTCAGTAATCTATGTATGTAAACTAGGTTGGTAGGATGAGGGTTAAGCAGCTAGCATTGCATTTAGTTCCTTTAACCTTAGTGGTGTCTTTGTTACAGCAATACTCTCAGGCAGAGATTCATCTTCAAAATTCAAATGTTTAAAAATAAAATAGCTAATGAAAACTTTTTGGTCAGTTTGAGCATAGCATTGCATTTTGCATGCAGTGCAATTATGGAAGTTCAATGTTGTTTGTGTTGTTGTTTTTTTTACGTTGACCGCTATATGAATAAGCTGTTTGAGGACAAACCTCAAGCCTTAAGCTGTGATGTGTGTGTTTTTCGTGCTGGCACACAAAAACGCTATGGCCTTAAAACTTGCATTGAGTGCAATTGTTTCTAGACATAAAACCATGACACTTCCTTGGCTTTTCCGCACAAAGCATATCTTTTTGGATATAAAGTATGTGTGTGTTGGCAGGCTAACTTGCATCTCATGATAAGTTTCATCTAGGAGTTAACACAAATTAAAATTATTATACATGTGGAATACAGTATAAATATTTACTTTATTAAATGACTCATACTAATGTATGTAGAGGTTTAGCGATTTGGCTCAAACTGTTTAATAAAATTCTCACTCCACTCAAGCCCCTAGCCCCTGCTAACCTTTAAAGCAAAACTATGTAGTATTTGGGCCTTTAAATAATGTATCAGAAATTATTTTAGTGGTAGATCAACTTTTAACAGGACAAACTGCCCCTCCTCTCACCCTTGAGCACTTCTCATTATTGTACTCTATGAGTCAGGGGAGTGGGTAGGTCACTGTACAAACTGATAGGGCTTCCAGATACTTCTCCAGAGAGAGGCCTTGAGGGGCGGGTGAGTTCTGTGTACCTTCAACATGGCAGTCCTGACAATAGGTGAGTTGCACTGCCAGACAGCATTAATAACTATTTAAGTAGTTAACTGAACTGCCAAAGTCAATGCATACTAACTAGAGCAAAGACCTGAGTGTACACAGCTGCTCAATTACCAATTTGAGCAGGGATGAATTATTCATTCATTTCTACCGCTTATTCCCCTTAGGGGTCACGGGTGACTGGAGCCTATCCCAGTAACTTTGGGCCATAGGCGGGGTACACCCTGGACAGGGGCCAGCTTGTCGCAGGGCAGGGATGAATTAGCATTAAATAATTTGATGTTGCAGGGTATGAAAGGGCAGATAACATTCAAAATGGTCACATGTTGTCAGGTTTATTTACAAAATGCCTTTTTGAGATCAAAACGCATGTTATAGTGGGTAAAAGTAACCTTGCATGCACAACACCAAGTTGACATGCTCTAAAGATGTACTTTTTAATACATGAATAAAAACAGTTCTGGTGAATCAAATTATATCAAAAAAACATAACACAAATGCTGCTAACACAAATGAGAGACTCATTCTTGAGACCATGCAGTAACAAGAGGTAAAATGGCTTTGTCTCAGACAATAAATTCCTCCTGGGAAAAATTATCCGTTGTAGCTCAAAAACAGTGGCTGTACATCTTGTACCGAGATAGGGACAAAGATCACACATAGAATAATCTCACGACAAAAGACAAGCTGCAACAGAGTGAGTCTACCTCTCACGGCATCTACGATCTCTGTCACACGTTTGATCAATAGAAAAACACCAGTGCATCCTCATAATAAAAAACGCAATGCCCAGCCATGTACGCTAGCACATTTCCTCTTTTCCCTTTTGATGTACTTATTTTTAACGCACGTTCACAACATAAACACTGGTGGAGCGAGTGGTGCTAGCTTCTGGGACACCAACACTACATAGACGTAAACACATGGTGACGCCTATGATGACACAAGACAAAGAAAATAATCAAATATGAGTAGGCTAAGTATAGTTTGTTTACTGCAGTTTGTTACTGTCACCAAGTGAAATGTTTTTTTTAGGTGTTCTGTGCTGGGTGCTATGTTCTGGTCAAGCTACTATCTGTATTAACTAAATAAAAACATCCACTATCACTGAATAGAGTCTACTTTCTGTGCTATTAGATTGCTGTTGTTAGTATGAATGGCTGATAATGTGGCTGGTGTAATCTCTCCCAGTTTTTTTTTTTTTACTGCAGATAATGATCATCATGAACTCTAATGTATCTAATCTAATCTAATGTACAAGACACCCTGGCAGGACATTAGTAATACTGTACATTCAAAAAGTATGTATACTGAGTGTGTTCAATTCAGATGGTAATCTCAAAAAAAATCATTTAACGTTAATACTCTTGTTCTTGCCTTTACAGATGGGACTCTGTCATATGGGGTCAGCTCTATGTTTCCCGGTACCTATGTTCCCTGAAAAACATGAAGGATAGGGCTAAGGTGAGGGAACAGAAGGACTCCTCAGAGAGCAAAGTACCTACATTCTACAGTATTTATCTTACTTGGGAACATGTCCGAGGGGCACAAATCCAAGATATGCCTACCTATGTTCCCCAGTACCTATGTTTCCTGGTCCTAGAAACTGGGGAACATAGATTCATAAGAAGCAGTTACTTAGAACATGTTGGCATAAGGTTTATTTAGTTTAACTGCTTTTGGGCAGAATTTTGTTTGCACTATTTTATTTATTCATTCATCATTTATTCTATTTACTCATTCACTTTTCTACCTCTCCTTACCAATGGGAGGCTAGATCTTCTCCCAACTTATTTCTGTGTCTGAAAACTGTCAAGCCCCATATCGGAGGGGATATTGTAACTCCTCAAATGTCAGCTTGATTTTCTTGTTTTTACTTTTGAATTTATTAGTTACATCGCAGGCTACTTTAATTTGATGTAAAAAGTAACATTTGTAAGATTAGAGGCCTGTTATGTTTATTTGTCATTGGTATCAGTTTGCTAAGTGGAAGGCTTGCACATACGCTCTTCTCTGTTGACACTGAGACAACGCAATTGTACATTATTGTGTGGGTAAAAAAAAAAAAACTTGCAAGAACAATGTGAAAGGTGACTATAGATAAAACAAGCATGTAAAACAATAAAATAAAAGTAAATGAGAGCAAGTATATCATCATTTTATATTGAAAGCAGGATATGCTTATTCCTGAGTTTGAATACAAAATATAATAATATGTGAAATAAACTAAATGCAGATCATTAAAAAGCACATTTGTTGGATAAAGTCTAATGTAGCTATCATAAAGACTGTTAGCATTGTAGCTATTACATGTTAGCCTGGATAGCAGTATCTGAATCCTCCGCCATAGGGAGTTGATTTGGAACCTGGCTATTCTAGCCCTCTGCCTGCAGCACATCTTACAAAAGCAGAAGATAATCAATCATAATCCAATATGGCACTGGCAAATTTTATAACTTCTTTCACCATATTAAGAGCATTTAGTGCTTTCCTTCTTCACCTGTTTCTGTTGAAGTGTGTGTTGTTCAGTCTCTGTTTTTTTTCTTCATCTTGTTGCCATTGTAACAGTAAAACAGTCCAACTGTCGTCCAGTATAAAAACCGCTTTCAAACAAACCACATTTTTTTTGGCCTTTGTTGCTGTTCCTGTTCAGGTATAAGTACAAAGCTGCTAATAATACAGAGCTGCTAATAATACAGCATATACTAAGGTTTTCTGGCAAAACCGCCAACAATTCTTCATAAGCGTCATGTTTGTTTGGGTTACAGGTCAGCGGTGCGCTTCTTACATCCTGCTCTTTGTTTCTCTGATTGGTTACTCTGCCTGTGCTTGTTCCGCCCTCTGAAAATTAAACTCGAACTATGAGGTCTATGAGTCTAACTTCTTTGTATACAGTGGGAAAAGAGTTAGTCTGGCTGGCCAGGCTAATTACATCTACACTGCACCAGATTCTTGTAACTTTTAACAGATGTAGGACACCAATAGCACTTCATAACTTTGGTTTTGTAATGTGCTAAAATATTTTGGAGCTAACAAAACCCAGAGAATACAAAAAAATGTGCTTACCAGTTCATATTTTTAGAATATCTTCCTATGGTTGGTGAGAGAAAAAATCCTTGGTGTTTCACTCTTCAGCAATAACACAATGGGTCGTTTTTCCTCACCACCAAGTACAGGCAGGACACTAAGGAGGGCACATCCTGGCTCCAAAGGCTCTATTGTTTTCCATCCGCTTGGCTTGCCATGCCCAGCGACTAGTTTATCTATGCGATCCTGGATGACTCCTATGACCGTCTTGTAAATTAAAAAATAAACGATTACGCAGGTATTCTTGTCTAGTAATAGTAACATAAAAACTGCACAATACAATTTAGCCTCCACACAATCACGATATTTTAACAAAAATAAAAATTTCTTTCTGTAAAAACTGGATCCCATATAATCCTATTCCATTTTTTTGAGACATGTTGCTGCTATTAAATTTAAAATGATCTATTATTTTTCATGAAATTGTAAAATATCTCAGTTTCAACACCTGATATGCTAAGGTATATTGTGAGTAAAATATGGATTTATGACATTTGCAAACCATTGCATTGTTTTTATTTAAACTTTAAAAAGTGTGCCAACCTTTTGGGATTTGGGTTTGTATTACAACATGCACAATCATGTAGACCAGTGGTTCTCAAACTGTGGTACGGATCCCACTGGTGGTACGCAGACTTCTTCTAGGGGTACTCAGGAGTCTTTTGAAATTCAATTCACTTCTGATTGCATTTAATGTAGTGAAATATTTAGTGGATTAGTGCTGCTTTGCTGGGGGCTTACATTTTAAGTTTAGACCACTGCTTAGTCCTTGTTTAGTGCTTCATCAAGCATGGATGGAAGCAAATTTTCTAAATCAAAATAAAAGTAAAACGGAAGTTGTTGTTTTTGGTGACCCAAACATTTTAAATGGTTTTAACAGTGCAACTGGCCCACTAACCTCATTCTGCCACCCTTTTGTGAAAAACCTTGGTTTTATTTTGGACTGCAATTTTAAATTTGGAAAACAGATCTCGACTGTTGTCAAATCTCGCTTTTCTAGCTAAAGCTTTAAAGTAGGGTCAAAAAATACATTCTTACAAGTGACTTTGAGAAAGCCATACATGCCTTTATAACTACTAGAATCAACTACTGCAACTCACTATATATTGGCCTTGACCAGTCCTCACTTTGGCGCTTCCAGGGAGTGCAGAACACAGCAGCCCAGCTACTGACGTGGACCAAGCGGCAGGAGCACATTACTCCAGTGCTAGCTGCTCTCCACCGGCTCCCAATCAAATTTAGGATTCATTTTAAAATTGTATTATTGTTTTTTAAAAGTTTACAAGGGCAGGCCCCACTTTATCTGTCTGAGCTTCTTTAGCCCCACACCCCAGCCAGGGCTCTGAGGTCTGCGGATAAACTGCTCCTGTCGGTCCCCCGCTCCAGACTCACTACTGGAGGTGACAGAGCCTCGTCAGTGGCTGCACCCAAACTATGGAACAGCCTCCCATTGCACATTAGATCTGCACAAGACACTTGAGCACTTTAAAACTTTGTTAAAAACCCATCTCCTTTCTTGGGAATCAATACAGACTGAGCAAGCACCTTTTTTTACTTAGTTTTCAATACCACCTTTTATTTAAATTGCCATGTATTTATTTTATGTATGTATGTATGTATGTATGTATGTATGTATGTAGTTTTTACTTATTGTTTTTCACAGCCTTCTACTGCTTCTATTGTTTCTATGAGTATGTGTATTTATGGCTGTGAAATATGTCTGACTTGTACAGCACTTTGGTCAACCAAGGTTGTTTTAAAAGTGCTCTAGAAATAAAGTTTGACTTGACTTGGTTTAGGCACAGTGTAGTCCCTGATTCATCCTGGTATTTTTTGGATTATCCCTGGTATATAGACTGAGTTTTGTCCTTGTTCAGCCCTGTTATAGCCCAGATTTAGGTTGTCTTTAGTCCTAAAGTTCCTTGTTTTGATTAGTAATGCATTGTAATGGTACTTGGAACTCCAAATATTTTCTTAGGTGGTACTTGGTGAACATTTTATTTTTGTCCCGGCCCAGCCCTGCCTTACTGGCTGAGTTATAAAGACATGTATTCATATTTGATGGCCCATGCAGTAGATAATGTTTATGTAGGTTAATCAAGCAACAAGGCATTGATGTCCTGTATTTACAAGACTTATCTTTACAGTATTCCAAGATTATATCCAAGGCTGAGCAGCATGTAGACTTTCCAGAGCTGGGTATACAGGGCTTTTATTCAACATCTACACTTTTGCATTACTCACGTTTCTTTAACAGGTTTCATTCTCTGTTCAGGCCTCAGTTGCATATGCATCCTAAAAATGAATTTTGGTACTGATGGCTCAACTTCACATGTTTGGTATTTTGCAAATGTGCTAATCATAAAAACTTCAAATAAGAGAAAAAGACACGCATATCCACAAAAAACCTTACAATTGTGTGCTGGATCAAGACAGGTATATCCAAAAGGTTATAAAAAGTAGGATCTGCACAACAATGCTTTTTAGCTCCAATTTTTTTTTTCACCACGAGTGACGTTTCAGGCCCCTGCCCTTCATCATACATGAAATGAGCATTTGAGACACACCTGCTTTTATCTTTTATCTATGTGGTCACCTGATCAATGCCATGTGATACATTTTTTACAAAATAACAATCACAGTGCTGGAACTATAATGAAAAGCTATTTACCAGAGAACATTATAAAAGTGGAGAATTGTAATTACAAGACAAAATAACTGGACTGTTATAGTAAAATGTTACCAAAAGAACCAGATATGAAGTCCAGAAAAACTTAATTGTCAACAGGACAGCAGTAATCATGAAACTTGTTTTGCAGAGCCAAACATTTTTCTTTTGAAGTATTGTTTAGACAAGTGGGGTCAATTTGATAAATGCTGTTTGATAACTGTTTTGATAACATGCTATTTTATGTGTACTTTAAAAAACTTTAAGTCAGGTCATTGTTTCATAATTTTTATTTGAAATGGTCAAAATCAGCATGCTATAAAGATTCAAAAGCAGCAATATAAAATACCATGCAAACAAAGCAGTCTCCAACATCCCTGTCATATATGCCAGTTGAATATTTTCACATTTAAGCTAAATACCAATATGAATTATTTTTACTACACAAGTAGTGTAGAAGTAAGACATTTTTACATACAGCTGGGGCAATGACAGCGACTGTTGCCTGATGATCAGTGTCTACAATAAAACTTATCCAACCACTGAAACCTGTCCTCTATTATCACAAAGATATTTACATTGATAATAAATTGAGATTTTGGTCCATGGCGCAAATATAATGTTGGCTTTGAGTTAAAGCAACACCATTTAACTTTATCATAAAACATAACCTTGAAATTGATAACAATATGCAGACTCAAGGTCAGTTTGATGCTTCACTAACACAAAAGAAAAAGCACTGGCCTCATTCAAAGACCTAGAAACTTTGGTAGCAGAAACCTTGCTATGTAACATTCATTAAATTACATTATTAACATTATTAACAATTATTTTGATAAGCCATTAATCTGTTGATTATTGTTTCAATTAATCATATAGTGAAGGATGTGTGGTTAAAGTGGTTAAAAACTGGTATTTTATAGTTCCTGTTAAAAAAAATTGAAAATTCTACAAAAAATCACTTCATTTCTACAAAATTTGAACCAGATGAAGCTACAACTATGTTAATTGAGGACATTTGGATAGAGCATATACACACACACAAAGATTAATTAAAAGCACAAAATGTACATTGTTTTGTGGCTTTACTGCTCTGTCTTGGTAATAAACCCTCCTCTCTCAGCATATGGCATGTTTAATTTTTAAAATTTTAATAAATTTTAATTTAATTTAATTCTAATTTTAAGTATTTTTTTTTTTTATTTTAAGTCTATGAATACCCCAGTTAAGAATTAAATAATTATTAAATTAGTTGGTGATTATTTTAATATAATATCATAATTATAATCAATTAATTATAGTAATAGTTGTTGCAGCCCTATATTACAGAATCAAAATTTGAATCTTGCCAGCTTAGCACCACTCCCGACAAATCATATAACTCATATGTAAGGGGACATATGGCTAAATGTGGGTTTGGAGTCTCCTGGGAGGTCAGTCAGCAGGTGCAAATTCTACAGACAGTCCCACTTTAAATTTACATTACATAAAGATAAGAGATAAAAAGAAGTTAAACCTGATTTACTTTGTGGCTGCTATACATTAAATAATATAAAATATCTGTGTAACTTGAAGAACTGCCCCTTTACCAAACTATGGTTAGGTTAAGTGGTCATTAACAGTTGTAATCAAGTCTTGAACTAAATATGCTGTTTATTATGGCTCTGAATGTTAACTTGGTTATTTTCTATATTCATTTAGCATCATATTTGGTAGAAGCCAAAGATTAGTTCAACAAAAAGTCAACACCAAATGTCACACATATACATTGACTGTACCCACTAAAAGGAAGACAGAAAATGAAGCAATTTGTGATAAAAGATGTATTTCAAACACTGGAAAACAAGACTGAACTTGTAATGATTTTTAGTAAATGACTTTCTGAATCAGTTATACTTTGTGTATATGACTTCCCACAGTAAATGAGCTATACATTAGAAAGTGATGTGCTATATCATATTGACATTCATTTTATGAGACGACTTTATGTGTCACTTTAGAATCTAGGTTTGTACCGAAACTGAACTTCTCTGTCTGGGTGCATTGTTCCCAATCCCCACCGGCTGTGGTCAATTTGTGGCATTTTTTGTGGATTTATCAGCTCAAAGTCAAAGTAGACCAGCATGAGGAAAACAAACTGCTTGAGCTCATTGGTGGCAAAGAAGCGGCCTGGGCACATGGACACCCCAGACCCCAATGGCATGCTGTAGTACTTGACTCTCTTCCCTCCTTTATAGAAATCCGTTTTTTTGGTACCATCTGGAGAAAGGAATCGGTCGTACTTGAAGGTGTGTGGGTCAGGATGGATCTCAGGGTCAATGTGAACGGCAATGTAAGGAAAAACAGCCATTCGGTCTCCTTTGCGGATTAAAAATTCACGCCCGTCAGCCATCTTGAGGGTCATATCTTGAAGGACAGATCTGGTGAGGAGTGGTGCAGCCTGAAGACGGAGAGTTTCTTCAACAGCACTGTCCAGAACTGGTGTTTTCATGAGCATTTCACGAGTTAGGTCGACCAAAGGACCACCAGGTCGGACTTCCTGTCCTGATTCTTTCAGAACCTTATCTACTTCTTTCCTTAAAGCCTCCAGGGCATCTGGATGCTTCATCAGGTAGAAGAGCAGCCAAAAGGCAGAAGGCCCAACGTTGCCCTGAGAAGCCCAAAGCAGTACAAACATAAATCTGTCTATCATTGACTGATCCATACCTCTTTCTATTTGCAAGCGCTGCATGTCCCATATCCAGCCACTAATATTGTCTTTATTTCTTATTTTGTGCATAGACAGAGCATCCCAGAAGAAACTCATCAGTCTGTGGGCCTCTCTCCTCCTTTTTGGAGGCAGGACACCATAAATTAAACCAGGGAAAAGCTGCTCAAATTTGCGAAATTGGTGAAATAAGACTTCAGATTCGTCTCTGTCTTTAGCCTTGGCTTTCTCCTCATTCCCCTCTGTCTGGGACGTTGTAGTGCCATACAGTGATAAGTAGCCAGCTCTGAACATGGTGTTATAGCAGTATTTAAAAAGTCCATCTTCTGTCCAAGTGTTCTGGTTTGCAGCTGAGCCAAGCTTGTACAGCATAAGGTTCTGCAAATTACTCATCATGGACTCTGTCAATAGCTGCAGTCCATCACTTTTAAGGTGCTTCTGAGTACTTAAAGTAAAGATGCTGTGGTCATTTTCAGTATGCTTAAAGCTAAAGGCTTTCCAAACCAGCTTGCTTAGCAAATGCTTTGAAGTCAAGCTTTTCTCGACTTTCTTTGACAAATGCTCCGAATGAGAGAGGATCCTGAAGAAAGGTAAAGTAAAACCCTCCCATTTGTAGTGTAAAAACATCACCATGTTTTTGCATCATTCTCTGAAGAAATTTAGCTGTGTCCCTTCGAAACTCTAACACATGACCCAGCCAAGGAATCCAACCTTTATCTAGAGGAGGCTCTCCTGGACGCCTTTGTCGAAAAACACCCAGAATGTACAGTCCTCCAAAAAGACAGGCGAGAAAACCGAGAAGTAAAGACAGCAGCAGCCCCATGACTGATAGCTCTTGTTAGCACAGAGTGATTTGGACAAAGGATGAAACCCATGTTGCATATAAAGGGACCATAGCTCCTCCTGCAGCAAATAGGACTGGTTTCCTGGAAATTTTATTTACCAACCTCTAAAAAGGGATGTTGCGTTCATAAAACTTAATTTTATGACATACCTTAAGGAAAATGATAGCCAAACATTTAACACCAATTATTACATACAAAAGTGTTACAGAAGATGAATCCATATGCAATTAATGGCAAACCTGACATATTTGAAATAGTATACAGTGTACTGACCTTAAACTTAATATGGAAAACTGGACTTTGACTTAGACAGCTTCTATGGGCTAAATTTTAAAAGAAAGTGTACCATTTTAAAGAATAGGATAAGAATTTACAAGGAGAGTAAAAGAGATCCGTGCATGAAACCAGCCTCTGTCATTTCTGTCTACAATGTTTGCGTTTAGTAAATCAATGGTCCATATTACACTTATTTACTTTTTAATGCTTTATTACTACAGTTTAAGTAGCTGCATTTTTTGGCTTATATAAGATTTATTTAGCCTATATATTAGTCTGTATTATATGCAAGCAGTTGTTTGATGTGCTTCAACTGTGATACAAGGCCTTTTATTATATCACACTTCTCTTTTATCAAGTTGAGTACAGGTTTTCAACTGTTTGCTCCACACTCAGTCTGCTCGTATGTGGCCCCATCAGCTGGAAGTCAATACACATGAGAAAGTAAACACTTCTGAAAAGGACATTCAACAGTTGGAGCAGCAGGCTCAAACGTAAAACGTTATTTTAATGCAAGCAAATGCCTTGTCAGTTAGCCTACTCACTTCAGCCCAGACCTAATTACCTTGTTTATTCACAAAGGATTTGAAAAAAAAAAAAAAAAAAAAAAAATTAACCAAACCCTTTTAGTTAGTGTAAACTGTGTCCAAGACACCTCTGTGGTTTAGTAGCAATTTGTCATTAATTTGTCACAAATGACTGTGCTTTGGTTTTGTCTTAAAGCACAAAATATTTTAGCTTAAGAACTGAATTAATGACTGCTGTTTTTGAAACTTTTAACAGCTGTAAAAATATTTGAATGAACATGCTGCTATTTATGGTAAAATAAAGATATTTTTGCATTTGGTCAGTTAAAAGGACATTACCTTTATTTATCTGTTGGACAGGAACAGAGTAACACCTCAGCTACAAAGAGCACATCCTGAGTCAGACCAAAAAACTGAAGCAAAAACTTTATGTGTACAAAATCAGACCATACATGTCATTGTCTGTTTCTAACACATACCTGCATGCAGTAGTCCTCAATCATCTCCTACCGTCTGCCTGTCTGGTCACTACCCACCAAGGATGTATTCAAACCTGTGGCCAGACTCTACAACAGGGCATTTAAGATTCACTGTCTGGGTTCACCATTGTACAGTGCTGTCTAGGTGTAATGGTTTGACATCTGAAAGCTATGTTAACAGTGTGGCCCTAAAGTATTAATTTCAGATAAAAAATAGCTGTCTTTCACCCGCACTACTGACCTTACTCCCAACAGTCAAAACATGACAGAACATTTGATCAAGGTCAGAGGAACAGCTGCCAGGTCCTGCATTCAGAAAAACCTTTGGACACAGGTTATATTTCCACACACTAAAGTTTGGAACAATATCCAATGTTACATCAGGACAATGAACTCTGAGCCACAATTCAGAAAAACTTTTCCTGCTTGACGGCTACCCTGGTCACCACTGACAATGAACTGTATTATGTGAAAATGTGAAGTTTCTGTGCATGTGTGAACTTATGGATGGTATGTCTGTCATTTTACTGCAAAATAAGATCCTGATGGGAAAACAGTTTTTAACTGAGCCAGGCCTGATTAACTGTGATTACACTTTTAATCTTTTCCTGTATAAGAAATAAAATTAAATGACCTACAGTCCAATTGTAGAGACTCATTTTGTTTTATGATTATTAGTTATTAACCTCTCCTACTGAACAAACATATACAGCATTCTATGTCAAGTGTTTTCAATGAATGAACAAAATACACAATAAAAGGACATGCCAAACTTACATATCCTTGACACAATTAAGATTTCATATCTGTTACTGTTTACTGCTACTACTGGAACAAAGAAACCATTTGTAATCATACATTATACTGGACTGGCAGAAAGGCAGATCTTTCGAAGCATTGTTTACATTACTGGGTCTTCCTCAAAGCAGGGCACTAACACAAGAGTTTATATACAGAATAAAAACGTGTACAGTTTAAGTCAGGTCTATTCTACCATAATTTTTTATTTTAAACAGTAAAATAAGCATCATGAAAAGATTTGACAACAACAATATAATATACACCAGATACATAGCAGTCTCTAAAAATGCCAATGATGCTGTGAAAATGAAATACTTATTGCAATGTACATATTGTACATACATATAAATATTAGAATAGAAGAACATAGCAAGTCATACTTTCATTCTTTTCGTTGACCTTTGACAGTTAGTGTTGCTTATCAAACCAGTAAAATGAATGTGCTCTACTTTATCAATAAATTGACCGAACTCAGTAAAAGTAGAAAAGAAAATTCAGCAGTTTATGATAAAAGATGTATTTTCAGACACCGACAAAAAGATTTGAACCTACAATGCTTTTTATTGACTGCTTGTTGTTGTTGAACATGCAATGAACATTCTAAATCAATTATTAAATTAAAAAATACAAAGCGACATGTTGACTTTTATAAAACCCTGGTTTGCTGCTTCAGTACCTAAGTCTGTACCGAAACTGAACTTCTCTGTCTGGGTGCATTGTTCCAAATCCCCACCGGCTGTGGTCAATTTGTGGTATCTTCTCATCTGGATTTATCAGCTCAAAGTCAAAGTAGACCAGCATGAGGAAAACAAACTGCTTGAGCTCATTGGTGGCAAAGAAGCGGCCTGGGCACATGGACACCCCAGACCCCCATGGCATGCTGTAGTACTTGACTCTCTTCCCTCCTTTATAGAAATCCGTTTTTTTGGTACCATCCGGAGAAAGGAATCGGTCGTACTTGAAGGTGTGTGGGTCAGAATGGATCTCAGGGTCAATGTGAACGGCAATGTAAGGAAAAACAGCCATTCGGTCTCCTTTGCGAATTAAAAATTCACGCCCGTCAGCCATCTTGAGGGTCATATCTTGGAGGACAGATCTGGTGAGGAGTGGTGCAGCCTGAAGACGAAGAGTTTCTTCAACAGCACTGTCCAGAACTGGTGTTTTCATGAGCATTTCACGAGTTAGGTCGACCAAAGGACCACCAGGTCGGACTTCCTGTCCTGATTCTTTCAGAACCTTATCTACCTCTTTCCTTAAAGCCTCCAGGGCATCTGGATGCTTCATCAGGTAGAGGAGCAGCCAAAAGGCAGAAGGCCCAGTGTTGCCCTGAGAAGCCCAAAGCAGTACAAACATGTATCTGTCTATCATTGACTGATCCATACCTCTCTCTTTTCGCAAGAGCTGCATGTCCCATATCCAGCCACTAATATTGTCTTTATTTCTCATTTTGTGCATAGACAGAGCATCCCAGAAGAAACTCATCAGTCTGTGAGCCTCTCTCCTCCTTTTTGGAGGCAGGACACCATAAGCTAAACTAGGGAAAAGCTGGTCATATTTGCGAAATTGGTGAAATAAGACTTCAGATTCGTCTCTGTCTTTAGCCTTGGCTTTCTCCTCATTCCCCTCTGTCTGGGACGTTGTAGTGCCATACAGTGATAAGTAGCCAGCTCTGAACAGGATGTTATAGCAGTATTTAAAAAGTCCATCTTCTGTCCAAGTGTTCTGGTTTGCAGCTGAGCCAAGCTTGTACAGCATAAGGTTCTGCAAATTACTCATCATGGACTCTGTCATTAGCTGCAGTCCATCACCTTTAAGGTGCTTGTGACTAGTTGAATTAATTAAGTGGTGGTCACTAACATCAGACTCATACCCAAAGACTTTCTGAAGCAGCTGCTTAGCAAACGCATTAAAGTCAAGTTTTTCTCGACTTTCTTTGACAAATGCTCCGAATGAGAGAGGATCCTGAAGAAAGGTAAAGTAAAACCCTCCCATTTGTATTGTAAAAACATCACCATGTTTTTGCATCATTCTCTGAAGAAATTTAGCTGTGTCCCTTCGAAACTCTAACACATGACCCAGCCAAGGAATCCAACCTTTATCTAGAGGAGGCTCTCCTGGACGCCTTTGTCGAAAAACACCCAGAATGTACAGTCCTCCAAAAAGACAGGCGAGAAAACCGAGAAGTAAAGGCAGCAGCAGCCCCATGACTGATTGTTAGCACAGAGTGCTTTGGACACAAGATTAGACCCATGTTGCATATAAACAGACCATAGCTCCACCCGCAGCAAATAGGACTGGTTTCCTGGAAATGTTATTTACCAACCTCTAAAAAGGGATGTTGTGTTCACAAAACTGCATTTTATCACATAACTTAACCTAATTAAAATAATAGCCAGGCATTTACCACCAATTAGTACATAAAAGTGTTACAGAAAATGAATCCATATGTAATGAATGACAAACTTGTCATATTTGAAATAGTAAAAAGCGTTCTGACCTTAAACTTTATTATGGAATCTGGACTTTGACTTGGGCAGATTCAGCAACTTTGGGCAAATAATTTGCTGAATTTTAAAATAACATGTATCATTTTAAAGTATAAGATAAGATTTTACAAGAACAGTTCATGAGATCTCCTTGAAAGCAGCCTCTGTCATCTATCTAAAATGTTTGTGGTTTCCAATTAGACTTATTTATGTTTGAATATTTTATTACTACAGTTTAAGTAGCTGCATTTTTTAGCCTATATACGATTTTTATAGCCTATATATTGGTCCGTATTATATGCAAGCAGTTGTCTGATGTGCTTAAACTGTGATACATTGCCTTTTATTATATCGTGTTTCTGTTCTATAAAGTGAGTATAGGTTTGTGGTTGCTCCACACTCAGTCTGCTGGTATGTGGCCCCATCTGCTGGAAGTCAATACACCTGAGAAACTAAACACATCTGAAAGTGACATTCAACAGTTGGAGCAGCAGGCTCAAAAGTAAAACATTATTTTAATGCAAGCAAATGCCTAGTCAATTACCCTAGTCATTTCAGCCCACACCTAAATACCTTGTTTATTCACACATTTTGGACCAAAAAAAAAAAAAAAAACATAACCAAACTCATCTAGTTAGTGTGAACCATGTCCAAGACGCCTCTCTGGTTTTGTAGCAATTTGTCAGCAACTTTGGTTTATTTAAAGCACAAAATATTCTTGCTTAATAATGGAATTGATGACTGCTGTCTTTGAAACTTTTAACAGCTTTGAAGAATATTTGAATGAACATGTTGCTATTTATGGTAAAATTAAGATGTTTTTGCATTTGGTCAGCCATTACCCTTTTTTTTTTATCTATTTGAGAGGAAGAAAACAGTTGATTCATGAAATAGAGCATTGTAAAAGGAATCACCTGTGGATGAAAAGAAAAAAAAATAAAGTGGCTATTCCAGCACTGACTGGATTTGCTTGAATAAACATTTATATTGGCTTAACGTTATGTTCAACCCTCTGGTGACCCTGGGACTATTTTAGGTCCTTTCAGACATTTTCTTAAGTCAATAGCTTTTCCTGTGTTAATGCTAGAGCTTGAGATTTTATGAGATGGATCTAACCAAAGTTAAAAATCCCTCCCTCACTTTTGATTACATCTGCTCAGTTTAAGATTTCCATGAACACTGTACGTTTATGTCACTTGGGACCAAAACGAGTCCCATTGACTTCCATTATAAACATTTTTTTAGATCCACTCTAGTTTAACAATTACATAAGGCGATACCTGTGACTACCTTTTCTGGGTTGAAAATTTTATTTCTTTACATATTTCATAATAATAGAATGAAAACTTTGGGTAACACTTTCTATGAACTCGCTGTTCATAAGACGCTATAAAGCATTCATAAGGCTTTATAATTATTGACATAAGTTGACATAAATATGTATAGATACTCATAAATACACTTATATGGCATTATAATGTTTCGTTATTGGCGTTTACAACTGAAGGTAACACAGTGTATTATAAAGCGTCTTTGACCTCATGAGACCAGCAGTGTTGAGGTCAGTATTATAAGGCTTCACAACAGAATCCATGAATAGACCCAAAGCAGCTTATGTGTACTTGTGTCAGAATTCCATGTTTTTTTATTAATATATTTTTTGTCAATGGTTATTTTACTGCTCATAAGCACTAATTAAGAGATACAAGCACCCATTGCATAGGCTAGGTAAAGTGAGATTAACTCATAATTACTCATAAAAATTCATAGGGCACCATCACAAACAGTAAGTAAAGTGGGGTTTCCCCTCATACATAAGCACTAATTCAGAGACACTTTACCTAGCCTAATACTGACCTCAACACTGCTGGTCTCATGAGGACAAAGACGCTTCATAATACACTGTGTCACCTTCAGTTGTAAACGCCTATAACGAAACATTATAATGCCATATAAGTGTAGTTATGAGTATCTATACATATTTATGTCAACTTATGTCAATAATTATAAAGCCTTATGAATGCTTTAAAATGCTTTATGAATGTGTTTATAGCGTCTTATGAACAGTGAGTTCATAGAAAGTAAATTTCTGGCATACCGTTTACATATTTCATACAATTAATCATTTAACCTTTAGACAGCTAGGGGTGTAACGATACAGCCAGTTGACGATTGCACAATACAGGATATAGTTACATTAAAAAAAAAAAAAAAGGTTGAACTTACTTATTACTTCCTAGGTAACAATAAAACTGACAAGCATTTATTTGTGTTTTTTATTGAAAAAATGCCAAAGTAGCACTGTAACTGTTTTTTTTACAAGCGGAACAGCTTTCTTGAAAAATTTTGTGGCAAAATCTAACTTGAAATCTTTTGTAAGACAATAAAAATAAAGTACTTTAGAGAACTAAAAGTACAAATACACTTGCGGTCCACAAAATTATGTTTAAATGTTGTCACAGAACGTAATACTGCAACCTTGGACAACAATGACATATTCTTTTTGAGGAAAATCAACATGTCAACATTTTCTGGTAGCAGTTGAGACCTTTGACAATTCACAATGTCCCCAGCTGTAGAAAAGACACGCTCACTTGGTACTGAGGTAGCAGGAACTGCAAGATGTGCTTTTGCTAGAGATGCAAGCAGGCTATACATATGAGCCTTCTCTTTCCACCATTTCAGTGGACAACTTGTGAGTGGGAGGGGTGTCTCTTTCCTGTACATGTCTATCTCTTGGTCTATTGCTCTGTTGGACTCTGCTGGCTCACTGGTAGTGAAACAATCACCAAAGAGATCCTCAAGTGCTGTCCTCTTTGCAGGAGGTTGGCACAGTTCAGTCCCCTCAGCCTCCTGTGTTTGTGTGAGACCTTCACTTGTGGTACTGACTCCTACAGTAAAGGCTCCTGTTGCATCCTTTGTGTTCTCCACTCCAGTAGCATTTATCTATGCACATGGGAAAAACAACAAACACAGAACAAATAATTTAAGTCAGTTTTTCTAGAGCAGTACATTTATCAGTACACTATTTTTATGTAGTTTTAATATTACAAAAATGAATTACCTGGGTTTGCTTAAGCTGCAGGAGTTTCTCCTTCAGGCGCTCAAAAACAGCCTGGCGCTCATCCTGTCCAACATGAGGCAAAGTTCTGAATCGCGGGTCTAGAGCTGTACTCTCCAGGAGGTAGTCATAAACATCACCATGGTACCTGCCCACCAGCTTCTCCAGAATTGCTCTCTTCATACTTGCCACTGTAGTGGAGTCTTCTTCACTGGGTGACATATTCTGTTCTATCATGTGAGTTAATGGTAAAATTAAGGACACTGTAGAGGTTTTTTCATCACACAGTACTGTAGTGGCTGTTTTTAGAGCAATAAGCAGCTTCACTATGTCCTCCGCCTCAGTGATATCATGAGCATCTAATGTGTCTATGTCCCGTGAGTTGCGTCATAGTTCTGGGCTGACAAGAGTTGCCGTCACAGCTGCTTGTTGTTCGAGGTAGCGATTAAGCATATCCAGCGTACTTTTCCAGCGAGTACTTGCATCCATCACAAGTTTATGTGTCGGCAATCCCAGCAATTTTTGTTTAGCTACCAAAGTTGCTGTGGCGGTGCTACTCCTGTGGAAAAATCCTGCAACTCTTCTCACGCGGCCAAGTAAACGGCTAACCCGGGACACTGCTCGCACCGCTTGGGTGCACAGATTTAAAGTATGGGCCAAGCATTTGATGTGTGGTCCGAGCCCGGTTTCCCTCACCGCTACATCCATATTTCTAGCATTGTCGGTAACAACAGCAATGGGCTGACCTTCTAATCCAAGCTCCCATTCTAAAAGAGCAGATCTGAAGCACTTCGGCAATATTTTGTCCAGTGTGTGACTCAAACAATGCGCGTGTTTGAAGACCAAAACTCTCAATTTCCCACTGACTGTTTATCAAGTGAGCTGTGATGGTAATGTAGCTTTGCGTAGCTCGCGAGGTCCAGCCGTCTGTTGTTAGTGCCACTCTTTCAGATGTTTTAAGAGCCTCTTTCAACTTTATCCTCGCATCCTCATAAAGTGCAGGAACTACGGATTTGCTAAAGTGTATACAAGACGGGATGTGATATTTAGGCTCCAGTGTGCAGAGAAGTTGTTTAAATCCTTCCTCCTCTACGATCAAAAACGGTCTCATGCCTTTGGCGATAAACAAGCCGATGCTCCGTGTTATCTCTTGTGCACGCTGACTTGACGCCAAAAGCGGTGGCGAAAATGCTTGTTTGAGTGTTGTCTGGCCTTTAGCTAACTTGACAGGCGGTGGTGGCGACGACTGCAATGGTCCCTTATGATGTCGTTGCAAGTGGTGCAACATGTTGCTAGTGTTAGCTGTAGTGTAAGCCATAATGCATCGACAGAGTTTGCAAATAGTCTTTGTTCGGTCAACAACTCTGTTACCATTTTCTTGCCTTCGTGTTGGAAACCCAAAGTGCTCCCAAACAGCGGATTTGTAATTCACCGGGGCGTCCGCAATTTCTACCTCATCCTCCAATGTCGTGTTTCCGCTGACGCTGAGTAATGATCCAGCTACTACTCCACTCAGGTGAGACAAGGAAAGTGATTTTTTTACTTATAGCGCCATCTAACGTCAAAACAATTAAACTTAATTACATCTATAAAGTACAGTGCGGCAGTTACAACTAAGAAAGTTGATATCGTGATCCATTTCTCACTTGTACGATGCATATTGTCACGTTTTAGGATCGCGAAATATCGTGGCACGGTGCATCGTTACACCCCTAGTGACAGCACAGTCCATTTATACAGAAGTTTCTATTAACCCCACCCCCAACACCTGAACAGACCCTCAGGCCCCTACTCACACCCTACTAGCACACTTATCTTGTAGTTGGAGGGTACTGTGGTTAGAGCCTGATTTGGGAAAAGTAGCAGCAGATAGTAGATATTTGCCTGGAAAATCCAGACTGATATGTCTCTGTGTTGTTCTACAGAGAAATATCAGTCTGGTCACCACGCCGTCCGCAGTGGTTTACTCAAATCCCAAGCGTACCGTGCATTTTGATTGGTTTATTTCAGTCACGTGTTCTTCGCGAGCAGCGTCACTCGCCGACAACAATCAAGATGGCGCACCGAGGAGCCGAGAGTTTGTTTCATTCAGCGGTATGGTACAGTAATGTTGAAATAACTCCCTCGTTCCTCCCTTGTGGCTTCTCTACTCCATTTGTTTATTTTCTCACTTTCTTGTCACTTTGTTAACGTCACGTCCGCCATTTTCTGATTGGCTAATAACGCTGTCCCTTAACTCGGGTTTGCTCCGCCCTAGAAATTTAATTGATTCTAAGGTGACCAGACTCATCCGCTGGTACAGCGGTGAGTCTGGAATTAAACAACTGAGATAATGTGGTTGCATAAGTGTGCACACCTTTTTATACCTGGAGATGTGGCTGTGTTCAGATTTAACCAATTACATTCAAACTGATGTAAAACTGGAGTCAGCACACACCTGTCACCATTTAATTCCTCTCTGATCAACCTCAAATAACGTTCAGCTGTTCTAGAAGGATTTTCCTGGCATTTTTGTAGCCACATCTTCCAGCACAAGCCATGGTCCGCAAAGAGCTTCGAAAAGTATCAGAGGGATCTCATTATTCAAAGGTATCAGTCAGGTGAAGGCTACAAAATTAAATATACCATGGAACACAGTGAAGACCATCATCATCAAATGGAGAAAATATGGCACAACAGTGACATTACCAAGAACAGGACATCCGTCTAAAATTGATGATAAGACCAGAAGAAAACTAGTCAGGGAGGATACCAAGAGGCCGACAGCAACACTGAAGGAGCTGCAGGAATTTCTGGCAAGTACTGGCTGTGTAGTACATGTGACAACGATCTCCCATCTTCTTCATATGTCATAGTCATTCATAGGCTATGGGGTAGGGTGGCAAGACGGAAGTCTTATCTGACAAAGAAAAACATCCGAGCCCGGCTTCATTTTGCAAAAAGACATCTGAATTCTCCAAACCGCATGTGGGAAAATGTGTTATGGTCTGATGAAACCAAGGTTGAACTTTTTGGACGTAATTCTAAAAGGTATGTTTGGCGCAAAAATAACACTGCACATCACCAAATTAACACCATACCTACAGTGAAGCATGGTGGTGGCAGCATCATGCTTTGGGGCTGTTTTTTGTCAGCTGGAACTGGGGCCTTAGTCAGGGTGGAGGGAATTATGAACAGTTCCAAATACCAGTCAGTGTTGGCACAAAACCTGCAGCCTTCTGTCAGAAAGCTGAAGATGAAGAGGACCTTCATCTGAAATTACACCCTGAAGAAGGCTGTTTTTTTTGGCCGCTACGCATAGGTCTAAGTCAAACCCAGCACGATATGATTTTAAAAACATAAAGCCACATGAAATAAAGGCTTTTTAAACTTCAGGTGTATGAAGAGTGCCTTGTTTTTTTCTTAATTTTTTGCAAGTTCTTTGTTCAGCACGACAATGACCCAAAGCACACGTCTAAATCTACAAAAGAATGGCAGATTAAGGCTTTGGAATGGCCCAGCCAGAGTCCAGACCTGAAACCCATCGAACATCTGTGGGGTGATCTGAAAAGGGCTGTGCACAAGAGATGCCCTCGAAATCTGTCAGATTTGGAGTGGTTTTGCAAAGAAGAGTGGGCAAATTTTGCCCCATCAAGATGTGCCACGCTGATAGGCTCCTACCCAAAAAGAGTGCTGTAATAAAAGCCAAAGGTGCTGCAACAAAGTATTAGTTTGGCGGTGTGCATATTTATGCAACCAGGTTATATTAAGTTTTTTTATTTTATATGTTTTCCCTCTTAAGGTTTCAGTTTGTTTTTCAATTGCATTGTACTGGTTATAGGTCACATTAAAGGTGGAAAAAGTTGTGAAATTATTTGTCTTGCTGTCATTTGCTACATCATGAAAACATGGCATTTGAACAGGGGTGTGTAGACTTTTTATATCCACTGTACATGCCAAATTTATGTATCTTTGACACAATTGAGACTTCGTATCTATTGCTGTGCTGCCATATGTAATCATACATTATATTAGACTGGCAGAAAGTTTGATCTTACGAAGCATTGTTTACATTAGTGGGTCTTCCTCAAAGCAGGACACTTGCATATCTACCAAAGTGTTTAAATAAAGAATCAGAAAGTGAACAGAAAGCTTAAAGTCAGGTCTATTCTACCATAATTTTTATTTTAAATGAAAAAATAAGCATCATAAAAAGATTTGGCAACAACAGTATAATAGTAAATAAAAAAAAAAATAAAAAAATTCTTTTCTTTTTTTTTTTTTTTTACAAAACAAGAACAAAGCAAGTCATGCTTCCATTCATTACATCATTACATTGGCCTTTGACACTTAGTGTTGCTTATCCAACCAGTAAAACAAATGTGCTCTACTTACTCTATGAATAAATTGACTGGACTCACTAAAATCAGGAAAGAAAATTATGAAGATGTACTTTCAGACTCCGACAAAAAAGATTTGAACCTGCAATGCTTTTTATTGACTGCTCGTTGTTGATGAACACGCAATGAACATTTTGAATCAATTAAACTTGAAACTACGAAGTGACTCACTAATTTTTAGAAAACCCTGGTTTGTTGCTTCAGTACCTAAGTCTGTACTGAAACTGAACTTCAGGATGGATCTGAGGGTCAATGTGAACAGCAATGTAAGGAAAAACAGCCATTCGGTCTCCTTTGCGAATTAAAAATTCACGCCCGTCAGCCATCTTGAGGGTCATATCTTGGAGGACAGATCTGGTAAGAGGGGTGCAGCCTGAAGACGGAGAGTTTCTTCAACAGCACTGTCCAGAACTGGTGTTTTCATGAGCATTTCACGAGTTAGGTCGACCAAAGGACCACCAGGTCGGACTTCCTGTCCTGATTCTTTCAGAACCTTATCTACTTCTTTCCTTAAAGCCTCCAGGGCATCTGGATGCTTCATCAGGTAGAGCAGCAGCCAAAAGGCAGAAGGCCCAGTGTTGCCCTGAGAAGCCCAAAGCAGTACAAACATAAATCTGTCTATCATTGACTGATCCATACCTCTCTCTTTTCGCAAGAGCTGCATGTCCCATATCCAGCCACTAATATTGTCTTTATTTCTCATTTTGTGCATAGACAGAGCATCCCAGAAGAAACTCATCAGTCTGTGAGCCTCTCTCCTCCTTTTTGGAGGCAGGACACCATAAGCTAAACTAGGGAAAAGCTGGTCATATTTGCGAAATTGGTGAAATAAGACTTCAGATTCGTCTCTGTCTTTAGCCTTGGCTTTCTCCTCATTCCCCTCTGTCTGGGACGTTGTAGTGCCATACAGTGATAAGTAGCCAGCTCTGAACAGGGTGTTAGCCGTATTTAAAAAGTCCATCTTCTGTCCAAGTGTTCTGGTTTGCAGTTGAGCCAAGCTTGTACAGCATAAGGTTCTGCAAATTACTCATCATGGACTCTGTCAATTAGCTGCAGTCCATCACCTTTAAGGTGCTTGTGACTAGTTAAATGAAGGATGGTGTTGTCGTCATCAGTAGACGCATAGCTGAAGACTTTCTGAAACAGCTGTTTAGCAAATGCTTTGAAGTCAAGCTTTTCTCGACTTTCTTTGACAAATGCTCCGAATGAGAGAGGATCCTGAAGAAAGGTAAAGTAAAACCCTCCCAGCTGTATTGTAAAAACATCACCATGTTTTTCCATCATTCTCTGAAGAGATTTTGCTGTGTCCCTTCGAAACTCTAACACATGACCCAGCCAAGGAATCCAACCTTTATCTAGAGGAGGCTCTCCTGGATGCCTTTGTCGAAAAACACCCAGAATGTACAGTCCTCCAAAAAGACAGGCGAGAAAACCGAGAAGTAAAGGCAGCAGCAGCCCCATGACTGATAGCTCTTGTTAGCACAGAGTGATTTGGACACAAGATTAGACCCATGTTGCATATAAAGGGACCATAGATCCTCCTGCAGCAAATAGGACTGGTTTCCTGGAAATGTTATTTACCCACCTCTCAAAAGGAATGCTATGAGTGTGTGTTTCTTCAGAATATAAATGGGTTTCTTAAAAATGCACTTTCCCTCCCAGAGAAGACAGAAAAACACATACATTTTTCCAAAGACTAGATGATCATAAGTCAATTTGAATATATGAATATGAAATACAAGCAAAAAATCAATATCTACAGTAGATACAATTACTTGAATTCAGATTATTATTCTTGATTTGAGCAATAAGTCAGAGTATCAATCTTGATTTAAGCAAAAATAACTAGGTTAGATTTATTTAGTTATTAGGTAAGTTATTGCTAGATTATTATTTTTTCCCTTTTTCAAGCTATTTTTACTTATTTCAAGCAAAATTATCTTACCCCATGGACAGATAATTTTGCTTGAAATAAGTAAAAATAGTTTGAAACAGGGAAAAAATAGTTAAATAATCTATTAATAAGTTACCTAATAAATAATAAATCTAATCTAGTGAAAATTGCTCAAATCAAGATTGATGATCTGAATTTTTGCCCAAATCAAGATTAATAATCTGAATTCAAGAAATTTTATCTAATGAAAAATAAGAAAGAAAGGATCCAAGGTGCTCAAGAAGGTTTTATCAATTAGTTATTCTGTATTGGTGTTTGGGAACAAAGAACTTGCAAAAAATTAAGAAAAAAACAAGGCACTCTTCATACACCTGAAGTTTAAAAAGCCTTTATTTCATGTGGCTTTATGTTTTTAAAATCATATCGTGCTGGGTTTGACTTAGACCTATGCGTAGCGGCCAAAAAAAACAGCCTTCTTCAGGGTGTAATTTCCAGCACTCTCTCTTTTCTAATGTAAATATTGAAAATATGCAGTGTACTGATTTAATAAACACACAATAATAATATTGTTAGAAGATTTTGGGTGTTTTTGAAAATGTTTAGCAGCTTACCTTACATTTTTCTGCATTGCCATGTTGATAACAAGCATGAACTACCTGACATCTTTGAAAAAGTATACAGTGTTCTGACCTTAAACTTTATTATGGAAAAATGGACTTTGACTTGGACAGATTCTGGAACTACGGGCAAGTATTTTGCTTAATTACAAAATAAAAGTGTGTCATTTTAAAGATAAGATTTTGCAAGGCCATTAAATGAGAACTCTGTGAAACCAGCCTCTGCCATGTGGACGGTTTATTAAATATTTTACATGTTTCTGTAACACATTTTGAACAAGCATGGGCAAATGTTCTACCGATCTAAAATGTCTACATTTAGTAAACAAATAGTCTATATTTGACTTAGCTACTAACTTTTGAACACTATCATTATCACTAAACAGATTAAAGTTAAAGGCACTACATTTTTTGGCCTATGTAGGCTTTTTATATATTAATTTAATAATACAGGCTATGCAAGCAGTTTTTTGATGTGCTTAAATTGTGAAAGAAAACCTTTTATTATATTACGTTTCTGTTCTATCAAGTGAGTACAGGTTTCCACACTCAGTCTGCTGATATGTGGCGCCATCTGCTGGAAGTCAATAGTTGAAGACAGGCTCAAAAGTAAAACGTTATTTTAATGCAAGCCAATGCCTTGTCAATTACCCTACTCACTTCAGCCTAAACCTAATTACCTTGTTTACTCACACACACACACACATATACATATACATATATATATATATATATATATATATATATATATATATATATATATATATATATATATATATATATATATATATATATAAAAAAAACTAAACCAATACCTTTTAGTTAGTGTGAACTGTGTCCCAGAAGTCACTCTGCTTTGGTAGCACTTTGTCAGCAGTTTGTGACAAATGACTGGACAGAAGCAAAAATAAGTACTGCATAATTAATGTGTATGAGTGAGAAAAGTTGTTACTGTCTTGGATCTAGGATGTACATTACCTTACTTTAAGACCCAAAGGTTTGCTGAAGAAAGTAATAATTAGTCAAAATATAGGAAAAATATATGTTGCATAAACAAGATTATTTTGAGCTGTCTGAAACAGTACAGTACAGTACAGTGTAGTTTTAATTAAACTGTATTGTTCTTTGTTGTATATATAGAGTATATGACCTTTGACTTCTGATGACACATTAGAATGTTTCTTCAAAATATAAGTGGGTTTTCTAGGAAGGCACTCTCTCCCCCAGCAGACAGAAAAATGTATACATTTTGATAAAGAATAGATGGCCCATCCCTCCTTGTACTACGCTGCACCTCGAGAGGTAATGGTAATTACGATAATTACGATAATTAGTGGAAGTGTCATGGAGAAAAACAGAGACTATAAGAGCTATCATAAGTCAGTTTCAAGATACTGACTTAATGTTTGTTTAGGGGTAGTACTTTCAGCAGAATACTTGGAGGTTATTGAGTAAAGCGCCAGCTACGTAGCTAAACAACAAACCTCTACGACAGTAAAACTGCACAATAAAGACATTGTTAAAAGATTTTTACTGTTTTTGAAAATGTTTAGCAGCATACCTTAGATTTTTCCGCGTTGCCAGACAAAAGGGGAAACACCCTAGATACTCAATCCTCATTTTTCTGTCTTTTCATCTTTAATGCTACAATTATGTTGTAATTTTGACTAGATGAAAACTTTTACTACTATGAGCAGTATATATTTTTAATACTTTAATACAAATTATCTACATGTGTCCCCAGATATGATGTAAACATGTTCAAATTAAATATTAGTTTTACTGATAACAATGGGACAGCTGATTTATTCACATTTTTAAAAATATTTTACATAATGACCAAGTTGTTGAAGTTTACATTTTTGCTTTTGTTCTAAACCCTTGCATCGCCAATCGTCCAATCAGAAAAGAGACCATTTTTTTAATTGTTTATTTTTATTTATACTGCAGAACCGTTTTTAAACAAGTACGAGTGCATGCTGCTTACAGTATCTTTAAGTGTGTGTGGCTGAGGACTTTAATATTTTTAAATACATTTTTTTATATATTTAATTGGATTGGGTGCCAAGCAAAAGCTCCTGCTCCACCAGAAAGAGCACTTTCTCAGTGATGACAAGCCCAGAGCCAGAGACATCTAGATCATATGGCCACTCCAGTCGGGACCACACATTGGCTAAACCATTTTTCTCTGCTCTTTGTAAGACCGCCCCACCTCACCGAGTTGGCTGTATACAGGTATAAGCTCAATTCAGCTTAATCCCAACACATACCTTCAGATAAATTTAGGGAACCTTTTTATCTGATAATCTTTACATTGTCTAGATTTGTATATTTTTATTGTTTTTTATTCCAAAAATATTCCAATTTCTATACATTTCATTGTTGTAGCTGTGGGTCAAAACATAATTCCATTGTGTTTATTTATTATTGAGTAATTTGCATATTAAAAATTTACATGCCATCTATTTATTGATTTTGGCTGATAAAGTCTCGATAAACCACAGTTCCTTTTGTTAAGCAGTGATTTCTTTATCTCCAGAAATGAGTCAATGTAATGGTTCAAGAACTCACCCTCACTAGTAATTAATAGTAAATAATGACAAACATCAACAGGAAGCACTCATTTCATGCCATATGTATCAGCAGTAAGGGTGCTCCAATCAGGATTTTTGAGGCCGATTACCTATCAGCCTTAGCTGTGATCGACCAATACCAATCATGGCCAATACCAATCACATGGTCATTAATGTAGTAATGTAATGTATGAAGGCTATTAATATTTCCAGCTGAAAAATACTGTAGCCTTTGTAAATATAAACGTACAACAAAATTCTTCTTTTTTTGTTTTAGAAGAGGTTTTGTTGCATTATTGCCCTTTATGTGTGTCTACAAGTGTCTGTGTGGCTTTGTTTGAGTGCTCCGCTGATGTAAAAGTCAGCTGTTCTTAATTGGTGTCCATGGGTGCAGCGGCCGCATCTGCGCAACGTGCAGCCAAACCAGGTTGAAACACAGTGGACTTAAAAGCAGACAGCTCCTGCAACTAGCTTTGACAACGTCTGAACAAAGAAAATGTGCACAAGAGAGCAGAGAAGACAACAATGAAGGTGCTTCTCTCAAACACATGGACACACGGGCTACCTTTTTACTTTCTCTTTCCATTAGCAGCCATTTGGTACAGTTTAAGCCACAAAACGCGCAGTTTTCTCCGCATAACGAGACACAGGCAGGCTCTGAATTTTCTTGATGCTTTTAACATAAATGTTAGCGGGTTAGCTCTAGCTCCATTCGCAGTGGCATTTGCAAATATACACACTGCACTACTATAATCAGCAGGCCATCCACTCAAGCACCACACCACGCCAAAGGACACAAGGACACTGCAGGTTGCACAAGGACTGGAAGTTGGAAGTGGATTTAGACAAAACACTTGTTTTCCCCCACGAGCAATGTGGTCACAGCAGTCCAACCAGACATGATACTATGGTCAACAACTGCACAGTGGGCAATTGTTGTAAACTTTAACAGTTTCATGGGAAGGCAGTGTTGAAAAGGCCTATGAGAGGAAAAAGACTAAGTCCAAAACAGTTGGAAATGAAAATGTTTCCGGTCAAAGTGGGATGCAGGGGGTTCATGGCAACATCCATGACCTACCTGCTGAAGAAGGTTGGAGTAGAATCCAACAAACAATCAAGTCCTTGAGCAGCAGAAAAAATGCAGCAAATGGCTGTGGATCAAAAGAAATGACAAGACCTGGGCTGTTGAATGAAACAACCAAGTGAGAAGCCGGGCAAACCGTTCAGCCCACTGATGTTGTGGGCTCATCAATAAATCATCAAGAAAGGGGGGTGCCCACCTGATGACGCATCTACCTCCCTGAAATCCAAGCCCATTCCTAGGTCATGATCAAGAGATGGGTGGGAGACAAGTAAAAGCAGTCTCTGGAATAAGACCCAGCCCAAATCCTCTTCACCTGTAGGTTTGCAGAAGTAAATGAAAGACAAATGAAATATTCATATTGCAAACTGTAGCCTTACTTAAGTAAGTTTACTGTACACCTCCATATTTGAGTGTTTGCGTAGCATTACGCAAACACTAATTGTTATGGAAGTTCTTTATTATTGAGTGTTTGCGTAGCATTACGCAAACACTAATTGTTATGGAAGTTCTTTATTATTGAGTGTTTGCGTAGCATTACGCAAACACTAATTGTTATGGAAGTTCTTTATTATTGAGTGTTTATGAACGTTTATGGTCATTGGGAGAATTCTGCTATTACTTTTGGCAGTTCTGCCACTTATGGTTTTTGTGCAAAATGCCATTTTATGCCATATTTTTCCCATTGACTTATAATGGGGCTTGTACAAATTCATGTTTTTTGCACATTTTTCTGCCACTTATGGCCTTTATGCTCATTGTGCTCATTCTGCCAATGGTTCTGCTTCATTTAAGCAGCAGTTCAGCCATTTAAAGTGTTTGTGGTTTGCGCTATTTTATGCCATTTTTCTGCCCCATTCATTTCTAATGGGACTTTTGCCATTTATTGTCTATCCTTAAACTTTTAATACATTTTTTGGTACAACTAGCATTTTAGTGATTTGTGCAATTTCAGGCCATGTTCCCTCTATTCAATTCTATTGTGCCACCTGCCATATTATGCCATTCTGCCCCATTATGCCTTTCTGCCCTTCTGCCCTTCTCTTTTGCTTTTTAAACTTTTTCTGCTTTTTAAAGCTTTTTCTGCTTATTCTGCTTCTGCCTTCTAATTCTGCCTTTTACAGGTTTTGCATTTTGTGCCATTTTATGCCACTTTTCTGCCCCATTCATTTCTAATGGGAATTTTGCAATTTATTGTCTATCCATATACTTTTTATAAATTTTTTGGTACAACCAGCATTTTAGTGATTTGTGCAATTTCAGGCCATGTTCCCTCTATTCAATTCTATTGTGCCACCTGTCATATTATGCCATTCTATGCCATTCTGCCCCATTCTGCCTTTCTGCCCTTCCCTTTTGCTTTTTCAACTTTTTCTGCTTTTTGAAGCTTCTTCTGCTTATTCTGCTTCTGCCTTCTAATTCTGCCTTTTACAGTTTTTGCATTTTATGCCATTTTATGCCACTTTTCTGCAAATTCAAATTTTCTGCTTTTCCTTATGCAAATTCATTATTTCTGCCTTTCTTTCTGCAAATTCTGCCATTTTTGGTCATTCTGCTCTTTCTGCTTCTGCTAAATTATTCTGCTTTTTAACAATTTTGCAAATTGTGCCATTTTATGCCATCTTTCTGCAAATTCAAATTTTCTGCTTTTCCTTATGCAGATTCATTATTTCTGCCTTTCCTTCTGCAAATTCTGCCGTTTTTGGTCATTCTGCTCTTTCTGCTTCTGCTAAATAATTCTGCTTTTTAACGATTGTGCAAATTGTGCCATTTTATGCCATCTTTCTGCAAAGTCAAATTTTCTGCTTTTCCTTATGCAGATTCATTATTTCTGCCTTTCCTTCTGCAAATTCTGCCGTTTTTGGTCATTCTGCTCTTTCTGCTTCTGCTAAATAATTCTGCTTTTTAACGATTTTGCAAATTGTGCCATTTTATGCCATCTTTCTGCAAATTCAAATTTTCTGCTCTTCCTTATGCAAATTCATTATTTCTGCCTTTCCTTCTGCAAATTCTGCCGTTTTTGGTCATTCTGCTCTTTCTGCTTCTGCTAAATAATTCTGCTTTTTAACGATTTTGCAATTTATGCTATTTTATGCCATAAATTTTTTAGCTTACGCAAACACTCGCAATGGCTTCTGCCATTGCAATTTCTAGTTATATTTTTTTCCCATTTTTCGGTTCGTTTCACGCCTTCAGCAGTTTAACCAATTTTTGCCATTTTTACATATAATGTTTGTGGTCATTGGGAGAATTATGCTATTACTTTTGGCAGTTCTGCCACTTATGGTTTTTGTGCAAAATGCCATTTTATGCCATATTTTTCCCATTGACTTATAATGGGGCTTGTACAAATTCATGTGTTTTTTGCACATTTTTCTGCCACTTATGGCCTTTATGCTCATTGTGCTCATTCTGCCAATGGTTCTGCTTCATTTAAGCAGCAGTTCAGCCATTTAAAGTGTTTGTGGTTTGTGCTATTTTATGCCATTTTTCTGCCCCATTCATTTCTAATGGGACTTTTGCCATTTATTGTCTATCCTTATACTTTTAATACATTTTTTGGTACAACCTGCATTTTAGTGATTTGTGCAATTTCAGGCCATGTTCTCTAGATTTAATTCTATTGTGCCACCTGCCATATTATGCCATTCTGCCCCATTATGCCTTTCTGCCCTTCTGCCCTTCCTTTTTGCTTTATAAACTTTTTCTGCCATTTTAAGCTTTTTCTGCTTATTCTGCTTCTGCCTTCTAATTCTGCCTTTTACAGTTTTTGCATTTTGTGCCATTTTATGCCACTTTTCTTCCCCATTCATTTCCAATGGGACTTTTGCAATTTATTGTTTATTCTTATACTTTTTATCCATTTTTTGGTAAAACCAGCATTTTAGTGATTTGTACAATTTCAGGCCATGTTCCCTCTTTTCAGTTCTATTGTGCCACCTGCCATATTATGCCATTCTGCCCCATTATGCCTTTCTGCCCTTCCCTTTTGCTTTTTAAACTTTTTCTGCTTTTTTAAGCTTTTTCTGCTTATTCTGCTTCTGCCTTCTAATTCTGCCTTTTACAGTTTTTGCATTTTGTGCCATTTTATGCCACTTTTCAGCAAATTCAAAATTTCTGCTTTTCCTTATGCAAATTCATTATTTCTACCTTTCTTTCTGCAAATTCTGCCATTTTTGGTCATTCTGCTCTTTCTGCTTCTGCTAAATAATTCTGCTTTTTAACGATTTTGCAAATTGTGCCATTTTATGCCATCTTTCTGCAAATTCAAATTTTCTGCTTTTCCTTATGCAAATTCATTATTTCTGCCTTTCCTTCTGCAAATTCTGCAGTTTTTGGTCATTCTGCTCTTTCTGTTTCTGCTAAATTATTCTGCTTTTTAACGATTTTGCAATTTATGCTATTTTATGCCATAAATTTTTTAGCTTACGCAAACACTCGCAATGGCTTCTGCCATTGCAATTTCTAGTTTGCTGTAATATCACATTTTACCACAAGATGGTATTGTCTTTTTACTTAGCTGAGGGCCAGCAATTTGAATTTTAATCTGTAAAATCTAGACAAAAGGACATTTAAGGGTCCTATATTATACTTTTGTCAGGATATTTGAAATATATTTTGACAATTTTATAATGACTATTTTAGTATTTCACATTTTATAACAAATAATGTATATGTATGGAAAATGTCTTCTTTTGGAGAGCTGAATAAGGAGCTGCCAACTTTCTCAGTCCCAAATAAGGGACACCCCACAGCTGAGGTCTGAACATGTGAAAAATATTTAAAATGCATTTTTTATACATCTGTATGTGTGTACTTAGTGTAGTTTTGAGTAATTAGTAATATAAAAGATTTTTCTGAGTTAACATACATTGCAAAAACCCACCATCATAAATTCAATCAAAATCTGTACTGTGATTGCATTTTGATTCTCATTATTTATTACAAGGAGACCCACTGCAGCAACACAAAAATAAATACATACCTTTATCTTACAACTGCTTTAAAAGAAAATTAGGACAGACATGTCTCTGTGCTTTTTGTCTGTGTTGTAAAAGTAAAATGTTTTGGTGAACATTCTTTACAATGCTTAGCAAGGCATACCATTTATGATTTAAAACCATCTCACCAATCTCTGAGCAAACAGCAGATTTTTAACAGTAATTCCAGACTTAAGCATTGTTTTAAATGTTAAATTCACAATAAATCAAACAATGTATAATGTGTAATGTGTGTAATGTGTAATTAGTCGATGCGACATTCACCCATGTCTAAAGTGGGCCCAGTAGTTATTCCTGGTTTTGAAATGACGTAATTTCCAAAACCAGTCAAACAATCGTACATAGGCCTATGTCATATGTGCTTTACAACACCTACAGATACAATTACTTTCACCAACTACTGTCATGTGATGGCCCCTAAAATGCCCACACAGAGAAAAGAGAAGCAACTAGTAAAAATGCCTACCTTGTCTTAAGAGTCAGATTTACAGACTGTCACTGTTGATATTAGGCTTCTTTGGCATCTTCTGGATGTAGCTGTATTTGTCTTTAAAACATTCTTTGCTTGTACACCCAGCTTGTGGCCTTAGTTTCCTCCTTTGTTACCTAGCAAAATATTCAGTTTTATGAACGGGATGAAAACGTGTGGTCAGTGACTTGTCTCAGTAGCTTATTCTTAAGATGCTAATTTGATGAATTAGCCTGCTTACATTTTAGCTCAGAGTGTCTCTAACCCCTCGTTGGCCTCCATTCCAGCTCTAGCACTCCATGTCCCTCTCATATCCGTGTCCAGCGCCTGGTTTGATGTATTTTTATAAAAGCTATACACACATGTAACATTTTCTTCTGTGGACATCGTTTTCTGTCTGAATGTCGCGCTGCTGAGGCGCGTTCACAACATACACGTTCATGAACGGGAGACAACCAATGAGAGCGCGGGGGAGGCGGGACAAGTGGCAAAGCAACTAATGAGAGATGAGTTAGGATTCCTCTGAGCTCCGTTTGCTGCGCTGCTGCCTGTCACTGTTTCAAAGCAAGTCTCCAACTACAGTACTTGTTGCAGTAGTGAAAGTATTTATTTATTAGTTTATTTGACAAAGACAGCGTACATTAATTGACATTTTTGTAAATGCAATAGAATTAGCCTAAAGGCTACTTTTCATCTACAGTCCCCTGACAGATGTTAACAGGGTCCCCTTAAAAATAGAAAAAATAGGGAAAAAAAGATTATATACATTCAGTTCTAGGTCCAAAAGATATAAATGTACACATTTTAAAGCACAGAGTGTTAAATGGGAGTTAAAGTTAGTAAAAAACGGACTGGGTTAGAGCCTGGTTTGGAAAAAGTAGCAGCAGTAGTAACAGTAAGAGTGATGAAAAAAAATCTCAAAAGTACTTTGCATTTATGTAAAGCTTAAACTTAATAGTTTTTTTTTTTTTACTATAGTATGATAGTAAGTAACAGTTGAAGTAACAGTACTTTTACTTGCATACACATTTTGAGCACTTCCTCCACCTCAAGCTGCAGTCTTCTGTCAACTCTAGTCCAACTGTAGATTTCTTTCTTTTTATTATGATTATTTATTTCTTTAAGCTCTCTAACTGAACACACTTATAGGCAGGGACGGCTGGTATCAATGGGCTAGGTGGTCATTTTCAAAACTTAGTTTTTATAGTAAATTAATATATAATTTTTAATAATCTTATATGAGATTCTAATCATGCTATTGTAGCAGTATGGAGTTTAGGTGTCATTGGTTTAACTCTATCCGCCAGCAGGTGGCGTGAGCGTGCAAGCTATAAAAGTGCATCACTTCCACTTGCCCTCTCTCTGACCCTACGCACTCCCGAGTCACTTTGTTGCACTAGCTGTCCTCCGTGTCGCCAATGCTGTGTGGCTGTGGTGCGTGTCTTCTGTCATACCCAGCATCAGTGCTATCGTGCGGGTGTGTGCTCCGGTAGAGTCACGTGATGGGCCGGTCTGCGCCTCTAAATCTTTGTAGCTTCATCGATTTTTACCCGCTGCTGGACTTTGAAGTGTTAATGCAGGTGGACCTTCAGCCATCGCACTGGTGCACACTGCTGCCTTGTTTTCTTTTTACTTTTTCTTTGGGTTGTTAACAAACTGTTCAACTTTTGATGCTAAAACGAAGATATGGACTGTCTTAATCATTTTTGGACTTGAATTAAATTAACCTAATGTATATATAAATGATATGGTAAAGTGATGGAACCTTGCCCCTGTGTCTCTGTGAACAAACCTGTGCGTGCCTGATGCACACTGCAAACTTGTACTGGTCCCAGGCAGGGGTGAAAGGACATTTTTGCTTATGCTGGTACTATAACAAATTATGCCTACATATATATTTTTAATGAATCTTGACTATAAATGAAAAATATAGACACAGCTTATACGGGGTTTAACAGGGTTTGAAAACAAATCAAACGCACCCTATAAAGGCCAACACACACCAGACACACATCAATTAATACACCCCTATTGTTTTCTATGAGGCGCACGGTGGTGGATGAAAACACATGGTCCCCGTACTTCTGCAGTAACAAAGATGGTTCTCTGCTCTGTGTGACACAGACACACAGCTGTAAACACCGAGGGACAGTAGCTGCTGCTCGGGGGAACACAGGCAGCAGCTCCCAACTCCTGCTGCAGTCAGAGCATGGGGAAACTTCTTTCTGTCGCGAACTCGCTAATAACCTGCTATAGACAGGGGCGGCTCCAGACAAATATCATTGAGGGGGCAATATTAAATAAAGAGGGGGCAATGAAATTCTAACGTAACAACATACACCAAAAACAATAGGCTAAAATCAATAAGCAAAATATAAATTACCATTAGTAGTGAGCAACAGTTCTATCTAGATCAGTGGTGCCCAACCTTTGATCTACTTTTAAAGTCATCAAGGCCTGGAGATCTACCTTTATTCGATTTTTTTACCCCTTATTTCTATTAAACATGGTGGGCATTTATCAGGGTTATAATTATTGCAGTGGTTAAACATGAAAATAAAAATAGAAATAACCACTTTAATAAAGTCACATTTTATTAAACTAAAATGATAAACGTTCATTATCAACTCAGGACAGGAATAACTGAATCTAATAAATGTAGCATTTTTGTCAGTGATATTTACAACATTCCATCATTTCCTAAAACAGATGATTATTATCCTCCCTGATACCGCTGCCTCTCCTCCTGTGTGTGTGTGTGTGTGTTCGTGTGTGTTCGTGTGTGTTCCATGGCAGTCTTCAGAGCAGCCGCCTGCAGCCTCCACAACAGAACTGAAGTGAAAGCGGCCAGAACTCTGATTGTTATTAAGTTGCTTGTATTCGGTTTAGTTCGTAGCTCGTGCGGTTTCCTTGCGCTTCCGCGATGTCTCGTGTTTTAGAAAGAATCTCAGACTGATCGATCTGCGTGTCATTCAAAAGCCATAGACATGTGACTTTATTTGGAAAGATATGGCTCCGTGGGTTAGGGTTAACCTAACCCTAACCTGCGGAGCCATATTAACCTAACCCTAACCCTAACCCTAACCCTATCTACCCGGACTGCTTTTACGATCGACTGGTAGATCGCGATCGCCGGGTTGAGGACCACTGATTAAAGCCTTCTCAAGTGTTTGGTGTAATTTGAGGCGGCCCTCCAGGTGTGCTTTGGGCTTAAGACGCGCATGCTCAATTAAATCACATCACGGAGCAATCATAGGCCACTAAAAACCACACAGACACATATATGATGAGATAAAGCACTGCCTGTTTCACATGCATTAGCATCAGATTTTTTTTTTCTTCTCATAAAAGCTGCAAAGACCTGCTGGACAGCTGATCTCTTTCTACCCGGTACTGCGTACCCCCTCTAAATCTTATGCCAGTATGTAGTACCGGGCCGTACCGGCTTACTTTCACCCCTGGTCCCAGGGCTTCACTCCCTGGGTCGCGTTGTTGGTTTTTCTAGTTAAATTAAATTACATATAACCACCCTCCCTCTGCCACATTTGTCATTGCTTTGGCAGGATCATTGATAAATTATAGAGGCTTGTGTTCCATTTCAACTATGACTTAAAAGCTACAGCAATCACAGTAAAGAAGTACTAAAAAAAATTTTTTATGTGTTCTTTTAAACCTGTATTGACTAGCCGTGCGTGTTAATTTTGCTCAATTTGACTAAATATTTGCATGTCGGGTGTTTTCTTTAAATTTGTCATTTGTGTGCTTTCTTTTAATGTATATACACTATTTTTTGTAAGTGATAAACATATGGTGGTCATGTGACATGGTTTGATAAAGTTACAACAGTAATTTTGCTTGTGCCACTGAGTATAGCTGTGTAATTTTTGTCAGTGTAAATAAGGCATAACCTGTTATTTTTTTCTGTTCAGTGTTGGAAGAGAAACAAGGCAGCAGTTATGAGGACTGGCATTGTAGTTATGTAGGAGCTATGGAACAGTGGTGTGTGAGGTCACAGCATCTTGGTACCCTCAGCAGGCGCTGTAATGTGGTGTCTAAAGACACAGCTGTCTGTGTGTTATGTTTTTTGGACACGGGGTGGGATTAAATAAATTTTCTTCTTCCCACTCCTTTTTGAGCAGATCGTTTCTGTATGGTTTATTATGGTTTATTATGACAACTTATTGTTCTGCTAAAAATAATGTTATGAATATTATTACACAATAATTTATTATCTTGATGTTGTTTTTTGTTTTTTGTTTTCTCAGCCTTGTGTTTTGTTGTTGGTTGCACACCATTAACTACTCACTTGCTCAAAATAAATAAAATAATACAAAAAATACAAAATACAAATGTAGTCATGAAGGGACCATTGTGGCGCAGCCAGTCTTAAGGGTTGGGAACCTCATGTTGGCAGCCATTGGTATCCAATGTGCTGGGTAATGTAGCCTTCAGGGCCCCTCTTTCAAATTAGACCAGGGTCATTTGGATGAAGCAGCTAGAGCGGCTGGATCAGCTGACTCGTAATGTTTTTATTTCATGGTTTCTACCTTCTCGCTGTCCTGTGAAAACTATGGTTGACAGATGCAGTGTGTAGGCATCATGTCTGGACATTAGGTCTATGGTGTCTAGTCATAATGATTTTAACCCATGGGAGTGGAGCGCTTTACAGCCACTGCGATGGCACACACTGCTTCCTTGTTTTCTCTCTTTTTATCTTTGGGTTGTTAACAAGTGTACAACTTCTGATGATAAAACAAAGATATGGACTGTCTTAGTCATTTATAAACTTTTGAATTAAATTAACCTAATGTATAAATAAAATGATATGGTAAAATGATGGAACCTTGCCCTTTGTCTCAATGAATGAACCTGTGCGTGCCTTAAATATACCCGCCCTTACTCTTACGGGTGGCGTTGTTGGTTTATTTATTCTATTTTATTTTTCATTCAATTTTTGCTACTCAGAAGCGCCCCTCCACCACACTAATATTGTTTTAAAATAAAACAATATTGCGCATAGAATGGAAAATGGGGCTGAATTGACTAAATATTTAGTCCAAGAACCACACGCCACATTACGTTAGTGTGGTGATTGACAGGTGTAAGTCCCTTCCCCGCCACAGCATTAAGGGCTAGATTTATTTAGCCTAGAGACCTGGATTTTGCCGTTGTAACAGAGATGTAAATGTTAATGAATTTCACCAAAACTGATGTGCTGTCATTGTCTGTCAATTAGAGCCACCTGCTGGTTATTGTAGGCAACTGCGGGTAAGGGGTCTTTCAGGTGCGCTTCACGTAAGTTACCCCCAGCAGAGAAAATGCTAGAAGCTTGAGGTAAGTGCACGGGAGCCTGGGCTAAACGCAAAATGGATATACAATAGTCTGAATTACCTTATGTAGTTTGAGAGATGAGCTAAGGAGGCCAGCAGTGCTCCCCGCGGCACTGACTCTACAGAGCGACTGTGTCACACACGCACCTGCGGCAGGTGAGAGGGCAGAGAAAAACCTCACGTAGTTATCGCGTCACCAGGTGAGTGGCTCGTCAGTCGAGTCTACGGCTCCTCCTCTGAGTAACGCGTAAGCCCAGTATCTGCTTGGGAAGCGGTTAAACGTTGATTTATACTTCCATGTCAAATCGACGGCGAAGCTCCCCGAACCCTCTCAAAACCTACGTCGTAGCCCTGACGTGCACCTGGTCAAAAATGTAACTACGCGTCAAGGCGACGCGGACAGCAAGCGCTGTGATTGGTTGCTTGGTCTCGCGATGAATTGGCACTGCATGGAACAACGCAGAGGAGCAACACAGAAGTATGAGGGTTTTCAATGCCGTCGAGCCAACTGCGGTAGTTTGGCGTCAGGAAGACGCGGAAGTATAAATCAGCCTTTAGCTTCAGTGAAGCAGCGCAGCTCCTGCAGAAGTATTTCCTTTCTCACCTTTAACCCTCCGTTCTCCACTCCCAGCGTCTCTGAGCGCAAATACGTGCGTAAACATTAAATGCTTCATGGTTTACAGTAAAATTAAACTGTGCATCCCATTAGTGCATTATTAAAATGATAAACTGCGGTTACCGCGGTCGCTTGTGCCCCAATGCGGTTGGATTACTAAAAGCGCGGTATGAAGATAATGCGGTCACCGGGAAAGCCCTAGTCTGAATCTTGTTGCTGACAACATAAGCCTCTAACTTGCATATAAGCACTACTAGAATGCAGTTTATAAGCTAATGTGCTCCAACATGTTGCTATTTACAGTAAAATGAAGATATTTTTGCATGTGGCTTTTCCAGCATTGGCTGCTTTTGCTTGAATAAACATTTATATTGGCTTAGTGTGATTTTCAACCCTCTAGTGACCCAGGGACTATTTTGGGTCCTTTTAGACATTTTAAAGTCAATATCTTGTGTTAATGTTAGAGTTTGAGATGTCCAAAGTCAGATGTTCCAATGTTGCTCAGCCTCTTCTCATGGCTACTGTCATGCCAGTAGTCACTCTTCCCCCATGGTGACCTCAGTGGTGTCTCGGTGACATAAAAAGCAGCAACGGAGACCTCACAGTGACAACGAAGTGGTTGGGGTGTCGAATTCTCAATGGTGTCAACACAAACGCTCTTATGTCCACCTAAGGGTCAGTTGCTTGGTGAAGTCCATACAAACTGACTGGCCACTGAACTATGGACATGGTCCGGACAGTTTTGGTTTTCCCTGACGGGGGATTGTTGAGTATAAATTAAGTGAAAATGCTTAGAGAAAAGTTAGAAAAGGAGAAAAGAAATTAGGCTACTAAATTTAGACAGAGGAAATATTTTTGACCAGGCTACAGCTCCACCTGCAGCCACCCAAACTGTCAGCCCCAGAACAAGAAGAACAGGAAGCCCAGTCCACTAGTTTAAACATGAATTGAACTGACTGTAGCACCCAGAAAGAGAAAGCGAGAAAGCAAGTTTCTGTTGGGTCTTAAAGCTGCACTCTGTGAACTGGGCTCCTCCACACAATGTCCAATGGTCCAAGTTGCCAGACTTGCCAGTCCTATACTGGCCTATCATCCATGGACCCCAGCCAAGGTCAAGGATGCAGCCAAAGTGTTGCAGAACGATGTGAGAGGAAATGGACAAACAATTACAGCATCACCAAGGACTTACACACGGCTGCTCAGACCATACAGAGGGCGCAGATGACCAGGACAAGGACGTGGCCAAGGCAAGGGTCGTGGTCACTGGAATAGAGGACAAAGGTTCCAACAAGGACAAAATAGAGGCCAAGACGACGTATGGTACACTTGAGGACAGTTTGGACACTGGACTCGAGATGGTATAAGTTGGACACTGGATGCGAGAGGTCCACAAATATATGGTGAAGGACCTCGCCTGTGTGCTCCCCAGGGGTCAGACTGACTGTGCAGCGAGGACAGGCCCGGTGAGAGACACACCAAGGAGATGTCACCCAGAGGAAGGTACTGGGGCCACTAACTCTGTTGTCAAAATGGCTAGTCTTAAGAAATCTCCCAAAATGACTGGTCGTTATGTGGACTCTATCAGTGCCTGTGGTGACAATGTGCGAGAGTAATATATGTCTCCAGTTTCATGCTCAGACCCTGCAGGCAGAAAATGTAAGCACTCATTTCCATTTTCCTCTCTTTCCTCGCAACCCTTGACCCTCACAACAGTCAGACTGCGCTGACCTGCACAGGCACGCTGCCTGTGTTTGCTCTGCTGAATTCACAATACACATACATTTCACAATGAGTAGAGCACACAGCTCAAAGGTTGTTACTGCAACCTGTGAGTACACTTAATATGTTTTAACTTGAGTAATATTATTTTGAAGTGACAGTACTTTTGCTTGCACACAAATTGTAAGCACTTCCTACATGTTCCTAGTCTCCAGTCTTCTGTCAACTTTGGTCAAACTAAATCTCAGCCTTTAGATTGTGATAATGGAGTGCTGTAAGGCAGTATTCTAGGTCCTTTACTTTTTCTTTTGTATACTAATGATCTCCCTCTTGTGTGGAGCTATTCAGCGTCTTTATTATATGCAGATTATACTTTTTTTTATTCTAATTCTAACTCTTAAAAACTCTAAATTAACATCTGATATAAAATCTTCAACAGTGGAATATCAATGTAAAGTGCATATTTTTTCACTCACCCAGGAAGCATTTAGTCCAGTCCTCTTCTCTAATCATACACTAAGAACAACTACACCTTATAAATATCTCAATGTGCTCCTGGACTCACACCTCACCTATAGAGAACACACCCTGAGTCTGACCAAGAAACTGCAGCAAAAACAACAAAATCAGACCTCGAACCTGTGGCCAGACTCTACAACAGGGCATTTAAGATTGACTGTCTGGGTTCACCATTGTACAGCACTGTCTAGGTGTAATGGTTTGACATTTGAAATCTATGTTAACAGTGTGGCCCTAAAGTATTAATTTCAGATAAAAAATAGTTGTCTTTCATCCGCACTAATGACCTTACTCCCAACAGTCAAAGCAGGGCACTTGCATATCTACCAATTGCCACACAAGTGTTTATATACAGAATCAGTATCAGTACATGTACAGAAAGTTTAAATCAAGTCTATTCCACCATAATTTTTATTTTAAATGAAAAAATAAGCATCATAAAAAGATATGATAACAATATAATGTACACCGCATACATAGCAGTCTCCAACAATGCCAGTTATTACAATGTACATACTGTACATATATAGACATATATATTTTACTATAGAAGAACAAATCAAGTCATACTTCCATTCATTACTTTGGCCTTTGACAGTTAGTGTTGCTTATTAAACCAGTAAAACAAATGTGCTCTACTTACTCTATGAATAAATTGACCGGACTCACTTAAAGCAGAAAAGAAAATTCAGCAGTTTATGATAAAACATGTATTTTCAGACACCAACAAAAAGATTTGAACCTACAATGCTTTTTATTGACTGCTTGTTGTTGGCAATGAACATTCTGAATAAATTGTTAAATTTAAAACTACGAAGTGACTTATTGATTTTTAGAAAACCCTGGTTTGCTGCTTCAGTACCTAAGTCTGTACCGAAACTGAACTTCTCTGTCTGGGTGCATTGTTCCAAATCCCCACCGCCTGTGGTCAATTTGTGGTATCTTCTCATCTGGATTTATTAGCTCAAAGTCAAAGTAGACCAGCATGAGGAAAACAAACTGCTTGAGCTCATTGGTGGCAAAGAAGCGGCCTGGGCACATGGACACCCCAGACCCCCATGGCATGCTGTAGTACTTGACTCTCTTCCCTCCTTTATAGAAATCCGTTTTTTTGGTACCATCTGGAGAAAGGAATCGGTCATACTTGAAGGTGTGTGGGTCAGGATGGATCTCAGGGTCAATGTGAACGGCAATGTAAGGAAAAACAGCCATTCGGTCTCCTTTGCGAATTAAAAATTCACGCCCGTCAGCCATCTTGAGGGTCATATCTTGGAGGACAGATCTGGTGAGGAGTGGTGCAGCCTGAAGACGGAGAGTTTCTTCAACAGCACTGTCCAGAACTGGTGTTTTCATGAGCATTTCACGAGTTAGGTCGACCAAAGGACCACCAGGTCGGACTTCCTGTCCTGATTCTTTCAGAACCTTATCTACCTCTTTCCTTAAAGCCTCCAGGGCATCTGGATGCTTCATCAGGTAGAGGAGCAGCCAAAAGGCAGAAGGCCCAGTGTTGCCCTGAGAAGCCCAAAGCAGTACAAACATAAATCTGTCTATCATTGACTGATCCATACCGCTCTCTCTTTGCAAGCGCTGCACGTCCCATATCCAGCCACTAATATTGTCTTTATTTCTTATTTTGTGCATAGACAGAGCATCCCAGAAGAAACTCATCAGTCTGTGAGCCTCTCTCCTCCTTTTTGGAGGCAGGACACCATAAGCTAAATTAGGGAAAAGCTGGTCGTATTTGCGAAATTGGTGAAATAAGACTTCAGATTCGTCTCTGTCTTTAGCCTTGGCTTTCTCCTCATTCCCCTCTGTCTGGGACGTTGTAGTGCCATACAGTGATAAGTAGCCAGCTCTGAACAGGATGTTATAGCAGTATTTAAAAAGTCCATCTTCTGTCCAAGTGTTCTGGTTTGCATTTGAGCCAAGCTTGTACAGCATAAGGTTCTGCAAATTACTCATCATGGACTCTGTCATTAGCTGCAGTCCATCACCTTTAAGGTGCTTCTGAGTACTTAAAGTAAAGATGCTGTTGTCATTTTCAGTATGCTTAAAGCCAAAGACTTTCCAAACCAGTTGCTTAGCAAATGCTTTGAAGTCAAGCTTTTCTTGACTTTCTTTGACAAATGCTCCGAATGAGAGAGGATCCTGAAGAAAGGTAAAGTAAAACCCTCCCAGCTGTATTGTAAAAACATCACCATGTTTTTGCATCATTCTCTGAAGAAATTTTGCTGTGTCCGTTCGAAACTCTAACACATGACCCAGCCAAGGAATCCAACCTTTATCTAGAGGAGGCTCTCCTGGACGCCTTTGTCGAAAAACACCCAGAATGTACAGTCCTCCAAAAAGACAGGCGAGAAAACCGAGAAGTAAAGGCAGCAGCAGCCCCATGACTGATAGCTCTTGTTAGCACAGAGTGATTTGGACACAAGATTAGACCCATAGCTCCTCCCTTTGCAAGTTGAACTCTGACTCCTGGAAATGTTATTTAACTGCCTTTCAAAGGGGTTGTTATGATATAATTTAACTTATCTTAATTAGTAATCAAAAAATGGACTTTGACTTCAACAAATTCTGCAACTTTGAGCAAGTATTTTGCTGAACTACCAAAGAAAGTGTCATTTTAAAGAATAAGATAAGATTTTACAAGTCTAGTAAATGAGATCTCTATGAAACCAGCCTCTGCCATGCAGAGGGTTTATTAAATTTTTTACATATTTCTGAAACATTTTAAACAAACATACTAGTTGAGTCTTTGGGAAATGATCTCCCTGCCTAAAATGTCTGCATTTAGCAAACAAAAAGTCCATAATTGACTGTTGCATAAAAAATGGCCTATTGCTAAAGTAAATTTCTAGTTTGCTGAAGTTTCACATATAATCTGCCATAATTTAGGCCCTGTGTGTACCAATAAAGTTTCTTCGATTATGAATCTCCACTTAAAGATAGTTACTGTATGTTCTCCTTATTTAGTCATTTCCTTAGTGATGACGGCTCATCACTCAGAGTTTTAACATGTGAAACATGTTTTTTTAGATAAGTTTTGTGCAATCTACTAGCTGGCGCCTTGCCAGCTGTTAGTGCCTGTTCAAAGTCTTGACCTAAACTAGAGTGGGTGTGTGGGGGAGGGGAGTGGGGGAGGGGTGTGTGTGTGGGGGGGGGGTGGGGAGTGGGGGAGGGGTGAATTAAAATGCTAATTTGATATCAAATTGTAATAAAAAATGTCAGGAATGTTTACACAGCTGTTGAAAAGAACAGTTAGGAATGTTTATTTCTTTATTGTTTACACAGGTGTTTGACCTTTTGAACCCTTGCACCCTCCCCCCTTATTTCTTTATTGTTTACACAGGTGCTTGACCTTTAATGACCCCTTTCATTTCCCCCTCTCCCCTTCCCCCTTATTTTATGATGGATAAATTAATGTAAACACTTAAATATAGAGAAGGACTAATGTAGAATAAAATAAAAGAAGGGAAAAACTAATTATTTCGTTTGTATCAGTTTAAAATCTAAACAGAGTAGTTATTAGTGTAGTATGCCATAGTTTGTAAAGGTGTACCAAGGTAAACAGGTATATAGAACTAGATTTAAAGAAAAAGCTGATCGTATGGCTGATGTTGTAACAAAACAGTTCATTAGTTTGTAAGGTGTTGGGTAAGTCGATGTAAAGAGATATACAAACCTAGAAAAAAAAGATAGAAGAAAAAAGGGGTTATTTTGATCGTGTGTCACTGATTATAGTAGTGTTAACGGCTTCAATCTAGACAAGATTGTTAGTGTTATTAGCTATAGTGGTATAAAGTATGCTAGTATGAAAAGTGGATCAACGTAAAGAGATATATATAGGACTAAAAAAGTGAAAGAAATAAAAAAAGAGGACAATGTATTAGATGAGGACACAAACTGATCAGATTTTACTGAATAAATGTTATTCTGTTGTTACACTTAAAAAGGGTTTAGCAGTAGTATTTCTTACCACTGTACTGATAGTGGTTTGTTGGTGCTGAATGAAAATAAACTGTAAAGTATTAGATGAATCCATTGAAACAGATAGGTTTACATTTAAAAAGAGGAAGGTTATTTTGATTGTATGTCACTGTTTTGTCAATCTAGACAAAGTAGTAGTGTTAAAGGCTATAGTTGTAAACAAAAATGCACTAGTTTGTAAGGCACTGGGTACATTCATGTAAAGAGATGTAGACCTCTTTTTTTTTTAAATAAAGAAAGATAAAGGGAAATATAAAGGGAAAACATATCATTTTGGTGGTGGCTCATTTGTTTTTTCAATGTAGACAAGATTGTTAGTGTTATTAGCTATAGTGGTATAAAGTTTCGCTAGTTTGAAAAGTGGATCAACGTAAAGAGATATATATAGGACTAAAAAAGTGAAAGAAATAAAAAAAAGAGCACAATGTATTAGATGAGGACACAAACTGATATTTTACTGAATAAATGTTATTCTGTTGTTACACTTAAAAAGGGTTTATGATACAGCAGTAGTATTTCTTACCACTGTACTGATAGTGGTTTGTTGGTGCTGAATGAAAATGTATTATTGTATGTATTGTAAAGTATTATAGGAATCATTGAAACAGATTTAGATTTAAAAGGTTTACATTTAAAAAAAAGAGGAAAGAAAGGTTGTTTTGATTGTATGTTACTGTTTTTACATTTTACTAGATGAGGACATAAACTGATCAGATTAACACATCTATAACTTTAACACATCACTGTGTAGGGAGCAGTCTAACACAGTGTACACAGCACTGGTATAAAGTACAACCTTTTCACTTATCTACAAAGTTTAGAGAAAGAGACCTAAGCATCTATAAGGTGTATTTTTTCCTCATCAAATGTTAAGTGACTCAGTTCAGTGAGCATGTGTCCAAGTAGAATTAGGATCATTTTGATAAGATATACACTTAGTCAAGTTCAGTTTACTTGTTTCAGTCACACTGCACAATATATCCATCATAAATGCACATAAACACTTGATATTAGACAATAACACACCAAATGTGTGCTCATTAACAATTCACCTGTTTTTTTCTGTTATTTTCTAATGTAAGTAGAATATGCACTATGCATTTCTTAATTGTTACATTTTATGTTTGATTATCAATGGTGGCTATTACAGCTGCCATATTTATGAAAGCTTTTTAATGAAATTCTTGTGGTGCTGTGAATCCGACAGGGAGCCTGCTGTTGGAACATCTACAGTATGTTGAACCTTGAGTATGAAGTGTTCAATCATTACATCACATCTGCCTACAGTAGAACTACAGTCAACAATATTTATCCAGAGGTACATTCTGCTTTAATGTGTTTTTTTTTTTTTTTTTTTTATTACACTGTGAAAGACACATAAACTTCCCAATAACTACTCTGTCTGTTCTTTGTGAATCAGCTGTAGTAATGTAGTAATGAAAACCTCTAAAACATAAATGTTGCCTCTCTTGTTATTCAGACTGTATCTTTGTTTTTGTCTTGCACTATTCCAGTGTCGTCTGACAGAAGGATCCCCATTTGCTGCCAGGTCAACTGGCACAGGTTCTTCAGACGTTACAGTGGTGGTCCATCTATGGCTGTGTGAGTATCTGTCTGGAGTGACTAAGCCAGGAGCAAAACACAGAATTCATGAAAAATCTGTGAGGAAAGGGTCTGGTCAGTGCCACTGTTATTATCGTGCTGTGTGTTTTTAAAATATGGGAACACATTTGTCTTTGGACAAATAGTTGTTTTAGTTTGGAAATAACTGATATGGTTTTCTTTGTTTATCAGTATAACAGGTTTTTGAATGGATGCTAATCAAGAAACTACTTCATTTAATCTGCAAAAAACCTACAGGTATCTGTCAGCATTCATAGTATCTTCATCATTGTTGTTGTTTGGTTATGACTGTTTCCCCTCTTTCTCTTTTCAGGCGACATAAAACAAGTCTCTATGATGCACACTCTGCACTCTTCTAGAGTTGTCACATTGTAGGTAAGACATGGACGTCTTAAAAAAATAAAATAGTGAAGCAGAATTAATACAACAATGTTGTTGTTTTTTTCTTTCAATATGATTGCCCATAGGGATTCTTCCTCATTATTCAACATGGACCTGCTGACTGCACTTGGTGAGTATTCCCTCAAAAACATTTTCTGTCTCCAACCAACACTTTGTAATTTCATTTGGTTTTGTGGGATAAGTAAAGATATTAAAAGAAGGAAAAATTGTTGAATAATTATTAAATAATTTTGGATTCAAATGCAGACACTTCAGATATTTAGATGCATGTATGTAGTTACTGGTTAAGGGATAAACGTGATAAATTATTTGTCATTCTTTTGTTTCCCCTTTAGGTCCTGGAATTTGTTTCACCTGCTTCAGAGAGACCTGTAACATTTGCACTGAACTGTTCCAATGAACTGTTATTGTAAAGCAATATTATGGACCAATATGGACAAGAAGAAGAAGGCAGGGTTGTGTGGGCTCTGTCTGAAGTCATCTTATAACTTCTGACTCATGAGCTCGTCTGTAAGTATTATTACAGTATACTTATTTTCTACTGTAACCTTTTAAACAACCAAAATGTAAAAAAAAAATAAAAAAAATCATGAATAGCTAATTTTGAATTTAATAGTAATATATCTCAAAAAATTTGGAATAGGGGCAACATATCCCAGTTTTGCTACTAATCAAGTTAATTGGCAACACTTCTTGGCCTCGTTTGCAAATAAGAACTGGTTCTCCAACATTTTTACCTGGTTAAATAAAATAAAAAAAACTTTAGTGAGAGACCTTGGTATGGAGCTAAACAGAGTTAAAACTAACAGTTGGACTGAAGCTATCTATGGTGTAACTCATGACCATAACACAATTAATTTTGATCAAAAAGATTAAATGAAACTTGGATGATTCAGCTAAATACTTCTGTAACTTTCAGAGAAATAATTGTGGTACATTGAATACTGCTCAGTTTGGACCAAAAAAGTAAAACTATCATTTCTTGTTCTCTTATTTTCATAGATTTGGTGATTGCTATACGGTGGACATGTACCAAGCAAGGAGCTGCTGCATTTGTACTTAAAGGCAGACACATCCTGAACAACTGTGGACAACCTGCTGACTGCACCTGTCAATGGACTGTTGGAAGAAACAAGGACATTTTTCTGCTGCAGTTGCTCTGCAAACGCACCGCAGCTTTACCACTGAGCCATGCAGAGGCAGACATTTTTCAGTACAGTAACCCTGACCTGTAAGTATTAATCTATGTATTTTTTTTTAAACTGTTGTAAAAAATCTAAATGTACTGCTGATTTGGCTAAAAGCTAAAAGTCATGTCAATTGAAAATGTATGACATGCTTTTAAAAGATTAAAGACTATATTTATACTCAATTGTCATCTTCTGAAAAAAATAAATGTATTTCTGTGTTAAAGTTACAATTGTATTATGTTAAGTGATTATTTCACTGGAAATTTAAACAGTTATTGATTTATATGTTAGCTCTAAATATTGTATTAACATTTATTTAAATTTTTGACTCATAAGTTGAATTAGTTAGTAAAAAAGTTACACTGTATTTTTTACGGTAGAATTCTGGCAACCACAGCTGCCAGTTTTTTACTGTGAAAAAGAAAGTATTTTATGGTAAGATGTACAGTTTAACACATTTTTATTGAAGATAATAATTTTAAATTTTACAGTAAATGATGATTAAAATTTAAGTCATAAACTGTAAAATATACAGTTAATGTATTTGTTTTTAAAGATAACTTTAAATTTTACAGTAAATGTTGGTTAAAATTTAAGTCATAAACTGTAAAATATACAGTTAATGTATTTGTTTTTAAAGATAATAACTTTAAATTATACAGTAAATTATAATTAAAACTCAAGTCAAACACTGTAAAAACAACAGCTGATATAATATTTTACCGTAAAATTAAATACAGACCTCCTGTATTTTTTACGGTATAATTCTGGCAACCACAGCTGCCAGTTTTTTACCGTAAAATTTACGGATTTTTTTATAGTCTTAAATCCTAACAATGTATTGTCTAACTGAACAGTTCATCTGATACCAAAACATTTTCACAATTTCCATTGTAACTGTCTATGTTGACAATCTGAAATTTTTTTTTTTTTTATTCAAATGAATGTATATAACTATTGATTATTTGTCATTATTCAGAGCAGAGATAACCTCCACTAATGAGGGCATTAACGCATTATGTAGTGGTTTGATTTCCCCTAACTCTACAATTGTCTCTCATTGTTTCTTTTTTCCAAACAAAAATATGAATACAACAAAAAGATATATGGTGCTTGTCACCATTTTTGAATACTTGAGTGACATTAGCTGTCTCCGTGTCATCTGAAAAGACTCTATGTTGGAAAGATTGTGTACATATTGTACATTTTAACAGTTATCATAAAAAAAAGCGTTACATATAAAGACTGATTCCTTACTGCCTGGTTTTTATTGCCAGTATTTTTGGTATACAATTTATAAAATGTTCAAAGAACTGTTTTATCCAAATACTTCTAACAACCTGACAATGGCAGGAGGCGAACAATAACAGAAGGAGCAGAAAGTCCCCATTCCCCTTGAAAAAAGTAAAACAAAACAAGAAGTTAAGGTTTATCTTGCCCAAGTTGAAACTGTAATATTGCGGCCCATCAGCATTTTTTAAAGAGTAAATAATTCATGTTTTCTTTATCATCATTTGGAATTATGTAAACAAATTGGCATTTTGAGTTAAAGCTATGAAAATTAATACACTTTTGCTATCTATGATGATGACAGGCTTTAATGATAGAAAACAACAACAAAGTTTTTTACTTCATGTTTAAAATGTTCAAATGTGACCCAATGACCTCAGAGGTAGAGTGTGATTTTTTAGGAGGGGCCTGAGGGGTAACTTGGGAAATGGCTGTTTGGCTCTATATGTGTCTGTTTCTGTTAATCTGTTTGATTAACTGGGTGCCATTGGCCTATACACGCTATTTGATGTCATTTATCTAATCAACTGATCACACTGCTACAGTTTTTCACATCTGCGCTCCAACGCGTGTGTTTGTGAACAAACGTTGTTTGGTGATAGATTCAAAGACAATACCTGTAGCTGTTCAGTCGCTGAAAAGCAGTGACCTATCCAAGATGGCGGCTACCACATCACCTTGCTCAGTGTCTTTTTATAACCCATCAAAAAATAATAATAATAATAATAATAAATAATAATAATCACCAGAACCTAATGGCACTCATATGGAGTGTAACATTGTTGTTGGTACAGTAAATGTTACAGATCACAGATCTTAGGTTTGGGGGTTGCTCTAAGATCAGGGGCTGGTAAAGACATTTTATGAACCCCTAGAGTACTCAGGCCATTTGAATACTACAGCCTAAACTACTTCAGAGCAGATTTTCAAAATTACCTGAAAGATTTGTCTTTTGACCACCATTGTTTTTTAAAAAGATGTCAAACTGCATGAGGAGCTTTACTAGGACTACAGCTATGGAGCCTGATGGGAGGATGCTCCGTCAGAAGAACTTCAAAGACTTGAACAACAACTCCTGGATTTCTTAAGAACCAAAACTATTATTCTTGACATACAAAATAAGTGTACTTGTAACAAGTTGCCACGTAACGACCAACACCATGCCAACAGTGATGCTGAGTTTACTAAAACTAAAATCACTGGCTTGACGGGCATTGAAATGTGTTAGATGTAAATAAACATCTAACAAAAAAAAAAAAAAAAAAACAAAAAAAAAACTGCTGAAATAGCATAATATGGACACCAAAACAAATATATTATATATAAATATTGTTATTTTCCAAAGTGTATAGTATCAGACCTTGTTACCTTAAAAGCTGAGATTTTAGACAAGTCTGGTGTTACTGTTTTTTAGTGTGTGTATTGTAATTATAATGGTTCATGTAAATTGATGAATATGACTAATTTGTGGTGTGTGTTAAAAACACCAACAGACATTATTTTAAACAGGGTCTAATTGCAATAAGCAAAAGTACTTTAAAACAGTAGAGTAGAGTCGTATATAGAAAATCATTATGGTCTAGAAACAGAAATGTGTTCATAAGACCAGGCGGTTTCATGGGTACTCAAAGCGCTTTACATCAAGGATAGGGATGCACCGATACCACTTTTTTTTCAAACTGATACGAGTACGAGTACTTCCATTTGAGTACTCGCCGATACCGAGTACCGATACGAGTACTTATATAGGGGTTACTTTATAGTTTATACAGTCACACTACTATATGTCATTCATCCTATACCATGTTGTCTTTTTGCCGTTCATCCCCGCTCTGCGATGCTAAGTTATTTTTACAACAGAGTGGTTTGAACACAGCTAACCACGGCTAAACTTTGCTCAATATGGACATGTTATACCTCATTTTAAAGCTTAGATTCTCCTCTATTCAGTCGCTAAAATTATTTTAAAGACAGGCTGAGCATCTGCGCATAACATAGACATAACCAAGACATACAGCAGCTAACACAGCAGCTAACACAATTAGCAACGGTACTTCTTAAGCTTCATCAGACAACAACTGCTTCGCGCTTATATAATTTTCGGGACAACTAGGACAACAAAAGGACAACAGTTTAAGTTTTAAAACTCACGTATGATTTGGGATAAGTCTGGTTGAGCAGAATGTAAACTCAGCTTTGCTTTTATCTCCATACAGTACACTTTGAAATTCAACCACAGGTTTCTCACTCCTCAGCTGAGAGAGGAAGGTCACGTGACAGCGCTGTACAGTGGTATCAGGCCACTTTTATGAATACAAGTACGAGTACTTGGACATGGTATCGGTACCGATACCCGATACTGGTATCGGTATCGGCGCATCCCTAATCAAGGAACCATTCACCCATTCACACTCACATTCATACACCAGTGTGTGCAGACACCGGAGGCAAGGTGGGTTAAGTGTCTTGCCCAGTGGGAGTGGGGTTTGAACCGCCAACCTTCTGGTTATTGGACAAGCGGCTCTACCAACTGAGCCACTGCCGCCCAGTTAGACAATACATTGTTAGGATTTAAGACTATAGTATGTGGAATACCACAAGGTTCTGTGATTGCTCCAAAAATTCTTTTATTATTTTCATTAATGATGTTTGTAACCTTTTTGCTTTGATTGAGATTTATAATGTTGGCAGATGATAGAAAGGGAACATAAAGCTGCTCAAACCTGGTGATATGAACAAATTGTCTCGTAATAGACAAAGTAACAATAAGAAAAGAGATATTTTAAGAGTTTTGCTATGAAGTTCTTATTGGTTGTGACTGATGGTAGGCTAACATGGAAACAATATATTAATTACAAAACACTGCACTATAGAGATGAATATTTCAGAAAAAGGAGTAAAACCATTTATGGAATAATGTTATTACAAGATGGAAAAAAGTGTAATTTTATTTTATTTTATTTTACAAAACTAAAATGTCACAACTTGTTTTAAACAGTTCTATGATCTGAATAAACCATGTGCTTTGGTTTGAAGATCACACCTTGTATTATTCTACTTACATTAGAAAATAGTAAGAAAAAAACAGGTGAATTGTTAATGAGCACACATTTGGTGTGTTATTGTCTAATATCAAGTGTTTATGTGCATTTATGATGGATATATTGTGCAGTGTGACTGAAACAAGTAAACTGAACTTGACTAAGTGTATATCTTATCAAAATGATCCTAATTCTACTTGGACATATGCTCACTGAACTGAGTCACATAACATTTGATGAGGAAAAAATACACCTTATAGATGCTTAGGTCTCTTTCTCTAAACTTTGTAGATAAGTGAAAAAGCTGTACTTTATACCAGTGCTGTGTACACTGTGTTAGACTGCTCACTACACAGTGATGTGTTAAAGTTATAGATGTGTTAATCTGATCAGTTTATGTCCTCATCTAGTAAAATGTAAAAACAGTAACATACAATCAAAACAACCTTTCTTTCCTCTTTTTTTAAATGTAAACCTATCTGTTTCAATGATTCCTATAATACTTTACAATACATACAATAATACATTTTCATTCAGCACCAACAAACCACTATCAGTACAGTGGTAAGAAATACTACTGCTGTATCATAAACCCTTTTTAAGTGTAACAACAGAATAACATTTATTCAGTAAAATCTGATCAGTTTGTGTCCTCATCTAATACATTGTCCTCTTTTTTTATTTCTTTCACTTTTTTAGTCCTATATATATCTCTTTACGTTGATCCTACTTTTCATACTAGCATACTTTATACCACTATAGCTAATAACACTAACAATCTTGTCTAGATTGAAGCCGTTAACACTACTATAATCAGTGACACACGATCAAAATAACCCCTTTTTTCTTCTATCTTTTTTTTCTAGGTTTGTATATCTCTTTACATCGACTTACCCAACACCTTACAAACTAATGAACTGTTTTGTTACAACATCAGCCATACGATCAGCTTTTTCTTTAAATCTAGTTCTATATACCTGTTTACCTTGGTACACCTTTACAAACTATGGCATACTACACTAATAACTACTCTGTTTAGATTTTAAACTGATACAAACGAAATAATTAGTTTTTCCCTTCTTTTATTTTATTCTACATTAGTCCTTCTCTATATTTAAGTGTTTACATTAATTTATCCATCATAAAATAAGGGGGAAGGGGAGAGGGGGAAATGAAAGGGGTCATTAAAGGTCAAGCACCTGTGTAAACATCATAAATAATGGGGGAGGGTGCAAGGGTTCAAAAGGTCAAACACCTGTGTAAACAATAAAGAACTAAGCATACCTAACTGTTCTTTTCAACAGCTGTGTAAACATTCCCCCTCCCCCATGCCAAGAGCATCAATAAAAGGTAAGCAGGACCTATTAATAATCAACAAATTGAATACTGCTAAAATTACAAGTTAAGTGTGAGAGTACTGGTGGTAAAGAGGAGTATTATGGTAACCATTGAAATTTAATAAAAGTGTTATTGACTCCCTTAAATAGTGTTAAATCAAACTATGAAAAAGGACGCCAGTGGGTTATTTTGGTTTTGTTGAATTTTACTGAAGTTTATGAGTAATGTGTTTAAGAGTTTTATTGAAGAATACTGAACAAGAGATTTTATGAGAATTGTGTTGAAGAATTTTACTGAGAATACTGAACAAAGAGAATTGTGTTTTTGAGAATACTAAGGGAATTTTGAGAATATTAAAGAAGATAATATTATCTTGTTTATTGAGACACTTGAGAATATTGAGGAAGAATATTGATAAATGTGATGAAAACCCTTGAGTATATTGTGTTGTTTTATTTTGATTATACTGTGTTATTTTTCACTGGGATATTATTGACAATATTGAAGAAGAGTATTCATAATTGTGAAGAGAATTCTGAAGAAGTGTTGCTTTACTGGATTTTATTGTGACTAGAAGTTGACAATTGTGACAAAGTATTTGAGAAATTGACTACAAGTTTTAATAATTGTGTTGTGAGTACTAAATACTGTTTTATGAGGTGAAAATTAAGCTTGAAGATTGCCTCGTGGTCCTTTTGCTGCAAAGATCTTGAATTGTGTTGCATTTGCGGTTATGTGTCATATGTGTTTTAAAGAATAAGGGTAAAAAGCTCCAAGCTGCAACGGACAAGTTCTACATACAAATATAATAGGGCTGCAACGATTCATCAAGTTATTCAAGTAATTAGATTAGTAAAACGCTTCAATTACCATTCTTTGAACTCAAAGCTTCGTTTAATAAATGTAAATAAGACTGGCGCATAGCGCTGGGAACTTTGTATGTACGGATCGAAGTTTCTGCACGGTTAATGAACAACACACTAGCGACAGTAAGACAGTGGTTGGGCTATAAACTGAAAACATTTGGGTTGTAATTTACATTTTAAATGTGTATATAAATTACATAGAGAACAGCACCATCGTCAAAGAGTTTTTAGAGGAAACGGCGTCCTCCAAGCGTCGCACTGTTTGGCTAATGCTACAGCTAACGCACAGAGCAGCTTAAATACTGACTCTGGAGACCCTGCAGATGACAAAAACACTATTCTTATTACCTCTGTAAAACCTTTGTTCAGTAGGTGGCAGCAAACTGGCAGAAATTAACAGCATAGTGTGATGTGCAATGCTGGTGAACTTTGTTTATGTATGCTAATTAGCCGTGTGGGCTCAGTGGTGTTTAGTGTCTTTTAATAGGCCCCTGATGTATAAATCAATCAATCAATCAATCAAACTTTATTTATAAAGCACTTTTCATACAGTAATGCAGCACAAAGTGCTTTACAAGGTTAAAAGCAAAACACCCCCTCCCCACACCCCCAGTCCCCACATCCCCTCACACACTAATGTATACAGACCCATCAACACGCGCACACACACACACACACACACATACATTAAAATACCAACGTCAGGCTGAGCACGGAGGAACCAGGCAAGGAAACACTATCACAGGGAGCCGTCTGCACAGGGAGCCGTCTGCACCGGGAGCCACTCACAGAACACAGCCCCCAGGAACCGACCCAGGGCACACAGCAAAGCTGCAGGCAGAGAAGCCACCCAACCCTGGCTGAAAGAACCCACAGGACAGAGCCACAGCAGCCACGGCTGATCACTGCTCCCGGTGCAGAGGGCCCCCTCCGAGGAAACACTGGAAATATGACCTAATAATGGTAAAAAAAGAGTAAAAGAATAGAGTGAATAAGAGTGGGATAAAAAATAAAATAAAATAAAAATAAAATAATAATAATAATAAAATAATAGTAATATAATAAAAACAAGAATGGAATAAAAAATAAATAGAATAAATGAGAATTAAATGAATAAATATCAGGTAAAAGCTAAATTAAAAAGGTGGGTCTTGAGCCTGCTCTTAAAAACATTAATGTTCTCTGCAGCCCTGAGGTCCTCCGGCAGGCCGTTCCACAGACGAGGACCATACCACTGGAAAGTTGCCTCTCCATGCGCATGGGTCCTGACCTTAGGAACTATCAGGAGGCCGGTACCGGAGGACCTCAGGGCCCGCGAGGGTTTGTATGGTAAAAGCAAGTCAGAAAGATAAGAAGGCCCAAGACCGTTAAGACATTTAAAAACCAATAAAAGAACCTTAAAATAGATCCTGAAACACACAGGGAGCCAATGCAATGATTCTAAAACCGGTGTAATGTGGGCCCGCCTTCTGGTCTTCGTCAGCACACGGGCTGTGAAGTTTTGTAAAAGTTGTAGAGGTGCAATACTCTTTTTGGGGAGACCAGAAAGCAGGGCATTACAGTAGTCAATACGACTGGTGATAAAAGCATGCATCAGCATCTCCGTGTTGGCCCGAGAGAGAATGGGGCGGACTCTGGCTATGTTTTTCAGATGATAAAAACCTATTTTAGTAATATACTTAATGTGTGGATTAAAACCAAGCTCAGAGTCAAAAATAACGCCCAGGTTTTTCACTTGTGAGGATGGGTTTAAGGAAAATGCCTGTAGTTTAGATAAGAGTTTCTCTCTCTGAGCCTCAGGACCGATGATTAAAACTTCAGTTTTGTCCCGGTTAAGCTGCAAAAAGTTTTCTGCCATCCAGGATTTAATATCTAAAATACAGTTAAAAAGGGCATCCATTGGTCTTGTGTCATCAGGAGACACGGAGATGTACAGCTGAGTATCATCAGCGTAACTGTGGAAGTTTACTCCATGCCTCCTGATGACACTGCCAAGAGGGAGCATATACAAATTAAAAAGAACAGGGCCTAAAACTGACCCTTGGGGCACACCACATGTCATCTTATGGATTTCTGAGGAGCACGTATCCATACTTACCATAAATGTTCTGTCTGTGAGATAGGATGTGAACCAGTTGTGAACAGCACCAGAGAGGCCAACCAGATGTTTGAGTCTGTTTAAAAGGATAGTGTGGTCTACTGTGTCAAAGGCTGCGCTAAGATCCAGTAGCACCAACACTGAGAGCTTCTGAGAGTCCCAGTTACATCTAAAATCATTTAAAACCTTCAGGAGAGCTGTCTCTGTGCTGTGGTTCACCCTAAATCCAGACTGATATCTCTCAAGGATATTAAAATTATTTAAAAAAAATCATTCAGCTGAATAAAAAACAGTTTTTCTAAAATCTTACTTAAAATGGTAAGTTGGATACTGGTCTGTAGTTATTAAAATCATCACAATCCAAATTGCTCTTCTTCAGAAGGGGCCTCACCACAGCCGTTTTAAAGGCAGCAGGGAAGACCCCCATCTGAAGAGAACAATTCATCATGTATAAAAGCTCGTCTTTAAAAAATCCATAAAATGTTTTAAAAAATGGAGTGGGAATTGGATCTAAAAGACATATGGTGGGTTTCACTGTGGAGAAAACTTTATCAAGAACATCAGCATTATCCAGGACAAAACTGTCCAGTGTTTCCTCAGGTAAAAACAAGCACTCAGTAGTATCTAAAACCACATTTTGAGGAGATAAAATATTAGACCTAATAGCGTTGATTTTACCTCTGAAGTGGTCTGCAAAGCGCTCACAGAGAGAGTCTGTTGGGGTTCTTTGGGAGCTGTTAAAATCAGGGCTAAATAAATGATTGATGATTGAAAAGAGGACCTTGAGATTATTTTTGTTATTACTGATTATTTTTGCAAAGTATGTGTTTCTTGAGTTCCTTAAGGCATTATTGTAAATTTTATGCTGCTCGCAGTAAATTTGATAATTTATTGTAATTTTATTTTTCCTCCATCTCCTTTCTGCCGCCCTGCAATTCCTTTTGAGTTTCTTAACTTCCTCATTTCTCCATGGGGGCATACGTTTTATGTGATTCTTTTTTGTTGTGAGTGGGGCGACAGAGTCGAGGCTTGTCTTCAGTTTGCTGTTAAAATGCTCAAAGATAAAATCACAGGGTGCAGGTAAAATCATAGGAGGACATTTATCTAAAACCCTGATAAAATTTGCAGCCACTTCAGAGGTTAGATAGCGCTTCCTCACAGTTTGCACCGAGGTCTCCCGCTGAATAAAACCGGTTATGTTAAAAAACACACAGTAGTGGTCAGAGACAGCCAAGTCAACAACAGAGGACACACCGGCGGACAGGCCATAAGTAATGACAAGATCCAGGGTGTGTCCTCTGTTGTGAGTCGGCTGCGTGACGTGTTGGGTAAAATCCATATAGTTAAGAATGTTTAAAAATTCCTTGGAAGCAGGGTCCAAAGGGTTATCTATGTGTAAATTAAAATCACCTGTTAAAATGATCATATTATAAGTTGAGTAAATGAGTATTAAAAATTCTGAAAATTCTTTGATAAAAGCAGCACTTTCTTTAGGTGGTCTGTATATTGTAACACATAAAATAGGAGGGCTGCTAAAAACAATGGCAGGATATTCAAAAGTGGTAAAATTATCAAATAAAATCTGTTTGGTGGTGAGTGTGTTATTGGTTAAAGATGCTGTACCACCACCTTTTTGACCATTTCTTATAGAAAAAGAATAATTAAAATTTGGTGGGGAGGCCTCAGTGAGAACAACTGGTGCATCCGTACTCAGCCATGTTTCAGTTAAAAATAAACAGTCAAGTTTGTGTTCTAAAATCAGGTCATTAACAATAAAAGATTTGTTTAACAGAGAGCGAATATTTAAAAGTGCCATATTAATGGAGACTGGTGATTCTGGTGGTGATTGATATTTTTGAAGAGTTCTGAGGTTATTAATGTTTTTAGTGTTACTGAATTTATATGGAGAACTGTGATATTTATGTTGCTCTCTGTTAGTAATGATGACTGGTATTGATGCACTGACGATGGGAGAATTAGGTCCAAGTCCAGTAGTTTGTGTATTAGTGACAGAAGTGGAACTGAAGTAGGAGCTGGGACCAGGGGGACATCATTCATTGACGGAATGGTCAGCAGGTGCAGCGGGGTTGGGGTAATGAGACCAGCATGGGATGTGGAAATGTTGTACGCCAAATGCCAGGTTGGCTGACAGCAGACGGCGGCCCCAGGTGTTGAGGTGGAGTCCATCGGCCCCAAAAAGATGTCTCCTGTCCCAGAAGGCATCAAAATTGTTAATATAACCCACGCTGTGGGAGCTGCAGACAGACGAGAGCCAGGTGTTGAGGCTGAGCAGCCTGCTGAAGCGACCTATTCCTCTGCCACAGGTGGGGGTGGGGCCAGAAATGAAAACATTCACCTGGAATTGTCCAAGTACGCTGAAGAGGTGGAGGAAATCCAGTTTTAGCAGCTCAAACTGCTGTTTGCGGATATCGTTGGTGCCTACATGAATTATGACTCTATTTGCCTGTGGATGGGATGTTAGGATGTTTGGGATTTTGTCCGTTATGTCCTTAACAGTTGCACCCGGGAACGACAGCGTAAGCTCTCCCCTCATCCGCACGTTCCTCACGATGGAATCCCCAATAATGAGTGAGGAGAAAGGAGGATCCGTCAGGCGCCGGGGGGAGCCACCGGTGGTTTGCCCACCATCCGTGACGTCCACATCACGGTACCGTGGTTGTAATGCAGGTATCGATGCCTTAGCCGGATCGCGGGAGTTGTTCTCGGGCAGCCGCGCCGCGGGTTTCCGAGGAGCCGGTGTAAAGTACAACTCTCCGCGTCGAGATCTGACAACAGTGCAGGGCTGCCCACCGCGGCTCCGGGAGCTGAATGGTGGCCGCGACGCAGACCCCGGTGACACAGCGGGATGGCGAGGGCCAGCGGTCAGAGGAGGAAAATCCTCGGGATCCAGGACACTGAACTTATTTTCCAGCGATAGCCCACCGGTGGGAGGAGAGGGATGAAAGACGGCTCCCCCGGGCCCTTCTGCAGCCGTTGCGGTTCCCGACCAGGGTCCACGGATCAGGCTGGACTGGAGTGGAACTGACCAGAGCTTTGGGTCTAGCCCCGAGTTGGAACCAGCGATTCTCATCCGCGGCAGGGGCACCAGCGATGAGACAGCGGCTTTGGCCCTGAGTGGACTATTGGCGGCAGCCCGGGACACAGTGGCATTGCCTGGATAGAGTGCTGTGTCGGCTAGCTGAGCACTGGTGGCGGCGGCTTGAGTCTTGCCGAGGAGGATTGTATCCAGCTCATGTTCAGCCTCCCGGATTTCATACAGAGTGGATATTCTTTGTTCCAGCTCACTAACTTTCTGGCTCAGGCTAATGCAGCTTTCACAACTGGATGAGGTAAGTGGGGCCAGCACGGTAACCAGGAAGTAGGTCACCCGAGGACCGTTGTTTCTTAAATAACTTAAAATCTAGGCATAAAATGTTTTAAAAGCAATCGTCTAGTTAAAAATTGTGTTAAAAGCCGCTGCGGTCTACAGCATTTATTATAAAAATGGGCTTAAAACCAGATAAAACAACATTTGTTTGGGAGCTTCATGCGCCGGCGTCTGTGAGTATCGGTGAGACAAGCACTGCAGACTAGAAATGATAATAGATATCACTTTTAGAAGCAGAGAGGGTTATTACTAAAATACTTTTTAAACTGTGAGGGGAATGCACACCTCTGCAGCTTTTGCATTGTTTTGTAAAGGCATTTACAAATATTCTGATTAAATATATAATTAGTATATAATAATATAGCCTAGTATTTGTAAGTATAAAGTATAAGTATGTATATAATGAGTAGACCATATCATAATGTATAATAATAAAACCTACAAGGCTATTTGCAATGTAATGCATTAAAATGTGAAAAAAACACTTCTTAATGTTAGACTGACAGATTCACAGATGTGCATTAAAATGTGTTACTTTTTAAAATATGCAGACACGCAAGAGTATCTCTTATTCGATTACTCAATTAATCAAACAAAATAATCGATAGATTACTCGATTACCAAAATAATTGATAGCTGCAGGCCTAGAATATAATAACACATAGAGACTAGAAAGGTTCTTCTTGCTTTGTTAACTGTGGGGGACTGAAATTATTATTATAATAGTAAAAAGTGATTGGTGACTTTTGTAATTTCCTGGTGATTAACAAGTTAACTGAGTCAACTGATTGGGTTGGCTGAGTGGAAACGAAACTGTGAAACATTTGACAACAACTGGGATTTTGGACGAAGGGCGACAGAGAATAGACAATTTTGAGAGCTTAAAGGTAAGCATAATGGTGGACAGAGGTAACAGAGTAAGTGATGAGACAGAGAGCCTTATGAAAAAGGCTTTGACAGAAACAAAGAAGGAAGAACCGCAAGTCAAATTTAAGAAATGGGAAGAGGAAATTCGAAACTATCGTATTGGATTCAGAGAGCTTTATGGGAAGAAGGAAAATGCCTACTGCTAACCAGAATATGAGAATCTTTTTTGTGTTTTTTAGTTAAAAAATGTATTTGTAATGAGAACGTTTTTGTGTTTTTGTAGTTATGTAGCCTTGAGGTTAAACGTGTGCAATAGACCAACCCAGAACTAGAGTATTACACTACGGTTACTCACGTAAAAGTCTTGCCAATGTTTTAGGCACATGAACTCTTGCCCCAGAGTGCTGTGTGATACTGTTGGAAGACTGGGTAAGTGTCACCGCCTGTTGAAGTTAGAAATTGAGGATATAAAAGAGAAACGCGAAATAAGAAGCTCTAGGGGTGAATTGTGTTTTTTTGCTGTTTGAATTTTCTGTGAATAATTATGTTTTTGTTCTCGTACATCTTCACCGTGATATCCCTTGTGTAGGCCAACGGGGAGGTCACGCTGAACTTTGAGAAGGGTAAAACAGCTGCACATAAGGTCGAACTCTGTGATATTGTAAGTTGCACCCATGACATGCTCTGACAATATACAGAGGACCAGATCTACATCTTTGCTTCAGCTGATCGTGGCGGACAACCTAGCTGTCCTACATGGGGATGGGTGATAACAAATTCAGGGGTTAATTGGGGATATAGAGAACACATAGTGGGACGAAGACGAGGTTATGGGAAAGGTTATGACATGACACTATTCACCCGACTGACTGTAAAGAAAACTACCCCCTCACGGAGACTGTTTTAGAGATTGTATCACCAAAAAAATATCAAGACATCCCTCAACATTACCTATATGGTCTCCAAAATGGTGCAACCCCCTACTCATCACTTTAGTGTACCCAAACAAACTGGACACAGACGTGTATGACATGGGTGTTGACACAAGTGGAAGTGACCCACTTGGACGACTTAAAATTATGACTGACCCCCAAACTGATGACATAGGCAACGTAACGAGAAAGGACCTGACGACTGGTGTGACTAATACTAATCTATGGCTTAGATGGATGGTGTGGACTGTGACATGCTTCAAACTGTTTGGCGTGCTCTCCTCCCTGACCTACCCTGAGGACTGTACCATTAGAAGGAGGAGAGAATAGTGATTGTGTGTATTTAATGTATCAAACTCCACATGTGGATACTAATCATAGTTGTTCCGTTCCAGCATCTGAGTGGAAATTACAGCTGTTACACACGCACGCAAGCAACTGGCAAAAAGGTGGGACAACTTTCTGAATGTGCCACTATGGTACAGACTGATTCACAGTTAGATAAAGTGAAAGTTGCCAGATTGGACTGTGATGGAAATTTTAGATTGAGATACTTGACAAAAAGGCAGTGTCTGGATCAAACAGCAAGTTGTCTTTATTTTACTTGTGCACAAGGAGAACACAGCACAAAGGAGAGATGCAGA